>CAOLHI010000328.1:0-698348 GCA_948474755.1 Ctenosaura bakeri
CACGATCGTGCAGCCGCATGCAGCCCCGTCGCAGCGCCCGGTGTGGATTTGCAGGCGCACGCAAGGGCGTGCCTGCAGATCTGCCGGGGGCGGGCTTTCCAGCTGGCGAGCTTCTCCGGTTGGCGGAGAGCCTCCGCCAGCTGGGAGCCGCCATTTTGGGCCTCGCAGGATGTCACGGGACGCCAAGGAGTGTGGAGCAACGAAAACGCACTGCTCCACGTGGCAATGGACTTACCCGGTTTCAGGTAAGCTCCGTTTCAGGACATCTCAGGACGTCTTTTCCTTTACATGTGAAAAGGGCCTAAGTGTACTGTTTTTCAAACAGCCTCTTATTATTTTTCTTTTCTTTTTCTTAAGACTGAACAGAAGGACAGTATGGAGGGCTTCATTCTAGCTTCCCTAGGAAGGAAACTCTAGAGCTTTCAACCAGCCACAAGACCACTCTGGCCATTTCCGCATGACACTCTTATAGCGCGATGGTTCCACTTTCAACCTTCCACTTTCAACCTCCTGCCGGCTCCTCCAGGAACTGCGAACCCCAGGATTCCATAGGAGGTTGAAAGTGGAATCATTGTGCTACAAGTGTGTTGTGCGGAAATGGCCCTTATCTAGTTTTTGGTCATGGCTGCCCTTCCAAGGCCCTTTTCGCAGCGCCGGCGCTCGCGCAACGGAGGAGGGCGGCTCGTGCAAGAAGCCTTCTCCAGGAGGCTGCCGCTTCCCCCTCCTTCCTTCCGCAGGCGAAGGAACGAGCGGGGAAGCAGCAGCTTCCCGGAGGCGGCGGCGGCTCACGCGTCCGTCCATTCCCCCCCCCGCACGCGTGAGAAAGGAGCCTGTCCCCTCCATCCCCCCCGCACGCACGCGCGAAAGGCGCTTGTCCCGTGCATCCCCCCCGCGCTCGCGCCACTTCAGCCCCGTGAGCCCGGCGGAAGTGGGAGTGCGTCGTGCGGAGCGACGTTCCCACTCCCGCGAGGCTCACGGGGCTGTCGCGCGAGAAAAGGCCCGTGCGAAAAAGGCCTTAAGTCTTTCTCTCCATTTTGATTAGTGATTGAACCAAGGGATATTAGGAACCACAGCATAGTAAGCATACCTGGAGGGATATTATTTAAGGGCGCACAAGTAGAGTACAGTGCACACACCCCCATGTAGGGGTACCATTCCTGGAACTGCGCATGTAAAACAAAAAGCATGAGCGCCACACCCCTTGTTAGTCAATTGGTGCAATCTGTGTGCACCCACAGCAGTGGGGTGTGCACATGCAGCGTTCATTGACTATAAGGAAACACGGTGCTTTGTGTATACCCAGAGGTCATGCCAGAAGAGGATGCACGATATTAAAAGCAAGAGTGGTGGCCATTTTGTGACCAGATAGTTGCAGGAAGCCCTAAACACTGGTTCACTCCACACTTTATTTTCCAGTGACATCATTTTATAAGATTTTCAGCAACAAAATAATGCTACTACAGTAGATTAAAAACAAGAGGGGGCACTGAGGTCATGTGACATTCCCTTTATTTTCTTCATCTTAGTAGTGCAAATCTACTTATTGTCTTATCTTTAAATTCTATGAGGGATGTGCTTTCAGGTTGTATTTTGGCTTCTTCTTTAGCTTTACTCTAGTTTTAATATTATCAGTTGATGATCTGTGCTACAGTCTGCTCCTTGACTTGTATTTATAGAGAGAATGGAGCTTCGTCATCTTCTGCTCCTAATGATTTTGATATTGGCCATTAAGTGATGTCCACAAATATAGCTACCTCTTTGGATGGCCTTTCTCCTAGCATTTCCATCGCCTCCCATCTATTGCCTTGCTGCTTTGCTAATAGTTAATTGATGGACTGTCAATTGTTGTGTGTTTTAAGGGGTTGGTTTAGGTGGGTTGGTGGGTGGGTGGGGAGGATTGGTCATGTGTTTTTTTTTAATTTATTCTTCATTCAAGAATATTATATTATAATCACACTCTCACTATATTTACAATCATTCATCTCTATCTAATCAGATTTTATACATTCATAAAAACACATCCAAAATCTATTTACCAAATGTAACCTGCTCACATCCTACACATTCTCTTGAGTGCAAAAAAAATTAATTTATAATGTAGAAATTTCGTACTGTCTGTATTTTATATCTAGTTATTGTTGCATATTTCAGTTACAATTCACAACGTCCTTAATTTAGAATACACTTCTATAAAAGGATTGGGCATGTTTTTAATGTCTTTTAATGTATAATGTATTTTATGTTGTTTGCCGCCTTGATTCTTGTGGAGAGGCGGGATAGAAATTATTATCATCATCATCATTATCATTATTATTATTATTATTATTATTATTATTATTATTATTATTATTTAGTTTTCGGCAGTTCTCCTGGGAATCTTGACCCAAAGTGTTTGAGCCTGCTAAAGAAAACTTCTAGGCTAGAGATTGCTGTGGAAGTGTCTGATAATATTTACAGTGTACATAAAGGGAATAAGGTAAGTTTGATTTAGAATGGGCAGAAGTAGAATCCAAACCCTCTGCATTTGGAGTAAAACCTAAGAAACACAGGAAAGCTCCATGCAGGGTGGCTGGCTCTTTTCTTTTTATTTCTCACATGGTTTAGCAGAAAGTGTTTGTTTACTCTGACAGTGAGTTATAGCACAGTTTTCACAGCGTCTGCCTCAGTCTAATAAAGAAGATAAATCTGTAATAATTCAGTTCCTGGTTTTTAATAAAACTTTATCCTTCTGTCTTCTCTGTGGAAGCTGATAGGAAAACTCTCAGTGTTTTTAAGATTAGCTGCTACCAGCTATTTACTCATTATCACTGGAAATGGAAGGGGCAGGTTGTGAACTGGGGGGGAAATAAAAGGTTAGATTGGAGGTGAGCAGAGAGGTGGGAACTTGAAGGAAAGATAGATTGAGAAGAAAGAGGAAAAGTGGAGAAAGAACTACGGTTGTAGAAGTAGAGGTGTAATTGATACAGAAGAATGGAAGCTTAAAGTTCTGGATATGGTTGAGATAGAAAAATTAGCATTTTCATTGAAGAACAAACGTATCCAGAACTTTAAAAGGGAATGGAAAGGAGTTTTAGATTGGATAAAGATACAAATGTATAAGGAATGAAGAAAGAAATAATGTAATTATAATGTAGTTGTTCTTTTCTCGACTAAGCGGAAATTATGTGCGTATGTAATGGAAATAAGCACATTCAACTGGAAAATGTAAGCTTGGAAGCAAGGAGAGGGGATTTTTTATTTTCGGAACTAAATTCTCAATTTTTTTTTTTAAAAAAAGTATGGGTGTAGGGGGAGGAGAAGATAAGGCAGGGTTAAAATAGGCAGGAAGTAACTATCTTCTCATACCCTCCATCCTTTCATAGATGAAAACCAGGACACATGTGGCCAAGCGATCTCTGAATATGGTCAAGGTAAGGACAGTTATTAATGGCCCTTTTCGCACGGGTCTTTTCTCGCGCGACAGCCCCGTGAGCCGAGTGGGAGCGTCGCTCCACACGACTCACTCCCACTTCCGCCGGGCTCATGGGGCTGAAGCGGCGCGAGCGCGGGTTTTTTGATTTTCGCTTCGAAGCGAAAATCACCCCACGCTCGCGCAACGCTCCCGGCACCCACATGCACTTACCTCTCGTGCGAAGCGTCCGGGAGCCGGCCGGGTCACGCTTCCTTCCCTCCGCCCCTGCGGAAGGAAGGGACGGGGTGCTAGCGCGACGGACGCGACACGTCCTGCTTCGCGCACGGGGGGGCGGACGGGACGAGCGCCTTCTCGCGCACGCGCGCATGGGGAGGAATGGACGAGCACCTTTCTCTCTCGTGCGCGGGGGAGGCGGACGGGACGAGCGCCTTTCTCTCTGCGCGCGGGGAGAGGCGGATGGGACGAGTGCCTTTCTCTCTGCGCGCGCAGGGGGGGAATGGACGGACACGCGAACCGCCTCCACCTCCGGGAGGCTGCCACTTCCCCGCTCGTTCCTTCACCTGCGGAAGGAAGGGAGGGGGAAGCGGAAGCCTCCCAGAGAATGCTTCTTGCGCGAGCCGCCCTCCCCCGCTCGCGCGAGAAGACTTAATGCGAAAAGGGCCAATGAATAACAGCAGACAAGTTAGGAGAGGCTGTGGCAGTTTGCCTTTGCCTGAACCTACTGAGAAAGGCAAGATTCTGTCCTCTCCTCTCCGCCTAGCTGAGTTAATTGAATGCAAAACTATGGTCCTTTTCGCACTGTACCTTGTCACGGCAGTGGGGATCGGCGCTCGCGTGAGCAGCTCAAGACAGCCCTTCTTCCTTCTGCATTGGCTTCCTGTTAGCGTGACCGTCGCACTAGCGCCCTGCCCCTTCCTTCCACAGCGCAGTCTGGGAGTTGTAGGCTGCGCTGGGGAAGGAAGTGCAACTGGGTCGGCTTGCCGACACACTGCACACAAGTAAGTGCACGAGGGCGCCGTGAGCATTGTGTGAGTGTGGAGTATTTTCGGCTTACAGTTGAAAATCAAAAAATGTGCACACGCCCCGCTTTAGCCTCGTGAGCGTCGCGCGAGTGTACGGAGTGCGTTGAAAGTGGAATCATCGCGCTATAGGAGTGTCGTGTGGAAATGTTCAAGGTCCTCAAGCGTAAAGGGATACAATTAAATATCAAAGTTGGAATCATCCGTGCTTAATATTTTCAATTTCTAGGTACAGTTCTGAAAGCTGACAGAAACAAAACCAACTTGAAATATGGTGCTGGAGGAGAGTCCATGGATACCTTGGATTGCTAAAAAACAAACAAATGGGTCTTAGGCAAAATGAAGCCTGAGCTCTCACTAGAAGATGACTAAATTGAGGCAGCCTTACTTTGGATACCTCACGAGAAGACATGACTCATTAGAAAAAAGACAATAATGCTTGGCAAAGTGGAAGGCAGTAGGAAAAGAAGGAGCCTGGACTACGGGTGGATTGCCTCAGCCAAGGAAGCCATGGCTGTCCTGAATTCACAAAACCTGAGCACCACAGTTGATGGCTAGAGCTCTTGGAAGCCTCTAACTCATAGTGCCACCATAAGGCAAAGACAACTTGATGGCGGATAACAAAAACAACAACTAAAATCATTCTGATCATCCCCAAGACCTCCAAATTCCACCAGCAGATGCTCACAGCATTGTGGCCACTTCAGCACCTGACCAGCTGTTGAAGAAGGTGTATTTAACGGAAGTGCTATGCTCCCTCCCATGTGCTTTTTAACTGTTTACATACTTTTTTTTGCAGATCTGTTTGATATTATTAAACAATCCTGCATCATCAAACATAGCTATGACAATGGAGCCCCATCACCATAGCTACTTCACCCAATGCCACCCCCCCAAAAAAAAACTACCTACAGTTGCCAAATCAAAAACTGGAGAGGGCTCCTGTACCTTTAATGGTTGTACAGAAGAGGTCATTTTAGTAGGTATTGCTTTCTTCTGTTTAAAGTCAGCAAGAGCCCCGATGAGTATACCTATAGTCCACAAGAACTGGCAGGGTAAAACCAGACCAGTTCCAAGGCTTACATGGGATTGTTACCACGGTTATGCTATGTCTGGTGAGAGCACTAGATATCTCTTGATATCAAATAATTTGGCCTTTACTTGACCTTCTCTGCCACCCCGCTCCATGTGTTTGCAGAGGTCCACCGGACAAGCACATATTAGGTGCGGCCGTTAATGGTTGTAAATTCCAAACCTCATTTAGGCAAGCAACTTAAGCCTCTCCGATGCTTCAGGGAACACCTTTTTGCAAACCCGCCTTGCTCAGCGCGAATCTACACAAAGACGCTCTGCCAAGAGGCCGAGCCATTCCTTTCTGTTGAGCTATTTGCATACTGGCCATACTATTGTCATCAAGCGCTAAGCCCATCATGCAAAACCTGACCTTTTCCAACGTCTTTGTCCAGCTACAAATTCCCTTTTGTTCTCACCAAGCAGGACATGGCCTGTAGGTAAAATCCACCCTATAAAAGGTCCCCAATTCCGAGCCTTACTCGGATCGCTCCTGAACTCCATCCAGCCTTGCTGCCACTGTGTTTGGCGAGCTGTCCCCTTAGTTCCCAATAACTGAGTCTGCCTCCCTTCCTGGATTACTTGCTCAAATCACGCTGGACTTCCATCCAGCCTTGCTGCCGCTCTGTCCAGTGAAGTTGTCCCCTCAGCGAGCCGCACTGAGCTTTCTTCCCCTGCAACCTCCTCTTCTCTCCAGGACTACGAGACCAAGCGTCTTATTACCCATTCCCCCGAAAACTCTCCATTTCTATTTCTCAGTTAGCTGTGTGCATGTGTTGTCTTATTTGTTGTTTGTCCTTTAATAAAACTATCATTTTCGTTACTTTTAAACTTGCCTGGCTACTCTTCCGACCTGACGCCATAGACATAGGGTTAAAGATCCCAGCTAAAGTTACCCTGCCTCTCGTTAGCTTGAGAGAGTGCTTGAGTCTAATTTCCCCCATCTTGTGTTTTTATTTGGCAATTTGGGCACCCCTCCCAGGACCCCCAACATACAGGGTAACAAGATGACAAATAGAAGTGTGGTCTGAGCAGTCCAACATCAGAGAGAGAAAGCAGTCCAGGGCTGGGCATGACACCTTGGACTAATTTTTCTGGCAACTCCCCTCTCAGCCACCCTGAGCCAAGGAAGATCCTGGTGGGGGGGTGGCGGTCAGCCAGACTTAGGTGGAGGGGCTGGCTCTCCCACTGCTGCTACCACCCTGAGCCAAGGAAGACTTTGGTGAGCGTGGTGGTGGCAGTGGGCTAGGGCTACTTACTGAATCACGGAATTAATGTGTCGCAAAATGATGCACGTCTAAAAAGTGTGTCACCAACATGAAAAGTGGACAGTGGGCTACTTACTGAATTAATGTGTCGCGAAATGATGCACATCTAAAAAGTGTGTCACCAATATGAAAAGTTTCAAAAGCTCTGTCCTATGTGAACTTTCATGATTCTGAACTCACCTCCAGTCAGCATTACCCCAAGCATCTTCTCCAGCCAGTGTGACCCCGATCATGTTCTCCAGTCATTAATAAGCAATTTATGAAACTCACATATCTCATAGTGGTAGGGTATGTTAACATCAGTTTAGATATGACATGTGATCAGTGCAAGAGGAAGTAGGAAGACGACATGACAGAAAAGGGAAACCCAGGGCAGTTCAAGAAAAGAGTTTGTAGCAAACCTGGAAATAAGCAAGTAAAATCGAAACAGAACTAGAAACTCTCAGTATTTCCAGAGACTGTGTTTTCCTTTCCGGATGAGCCCTAAGATACATTGCAGCAGGACACTATCATTTCAAACTGCTAGAAGCAGTTATGTGTTACAAGGCTACTTTCTGGTGCATTGGTAACCCCAAAGACACATTTTCTCTTTATCTGAAATCACATATCTAGATGAGTCATCGAAACACCAGTCTGGTCCAAGTACATAAGAATGCCCCTTTGTTGCCCTCTGTGAAATATTGGAGGACACGTTGGTAGTGACAGCACGACAGGCACAGTCAAGCGAGAAATGTGAAGCTAATGTGCTGACACCACAAGCAGGGGTATTTCAAAGGAGCATGACTGCGCATCCTGTTCTGAAAATTCACACTGCAAAATCCAAGCCAGCCCTTAAGACGTCAATGTGTCTGCAAATGCTGCCCCTTTGAATCAGAGCCAAATTGGCTTTTAAAAAAAGAAGAAGAAAAGAGGAAGAGAAGAGCTGAATAAACTTGTGCAGCCATCCCTTCGAGTACTCCCAGGATCCAGTTTGGAGATAACCTCAAGAGTACCAGCATTCAAGACTGGGTTAAATCATTTTGTTTTTGTCTATCAAAAGCATTTGTCTGTTCTTTTGACAGTGAATTATATGGTCCTGTCACCACAGCAGATCTGGGGTGGCAAAGGAGGTGAGCTGGAATCATAACCTCTTCATCTTTCAATTATTTTTTTTTCCATTTTATAACAGAAAAAGGAGAAGGAGGAAGGGAAGACAAAGAGGCAACCAAACGCCCAAACTAGATAAGCAAAGGGAAGAATAGTTGGGTCTTAAAGAAGAGGGAAGTTAGATAATGATGATAGTATTTCTTTGTTGTCGTTGTGTGTATTCAAAGTCATTTCCAACTTGTGATGACACTGAAGCAAACTTATCATGATGTTTTCTTGGCAAGACTTATTTGGAGGAGCTTTGCCATTGCCTTCCTCTAAGGCTGAGAAAGTGCGACTTGCCAGAGGTCACCCAGTGGGGATTTGAACCCAGGTCTCCTGGAGCCTGAGTACAGTGCTCTAGACCATGCTGGTTCAAAGTTTTTCTACCTTGCTCTCATATCAAATCTTGCGATTTACAGTGGCCATTTCCACACTAGCCTGTTATAGCACTATGATTCCACTTTCAACACCCTATGGAATCCTGGGGTTTGCAGTTTAGGGAGGGGCCTCAACAGCCCCTGCCTAAACTGCAAACCTCAGGATTCTATAGGATGTTGCAAGTGGAATCATAGCACTATAACAGGCTAGTGTGGAAATGGCCAGTGTCTCTAGTGAGACATTAGAGCATTCTGGCTGAGAATTCTGAATGCCCTTCCCTAAACTACATATCCCAGGGTTCTATAGGAAGGAACCATGGTAGTTAAAGTGGAATAACAATGCTATAATTCAGGAGTGTAAAAGGGCCCCTAATTATGCGTCCCAAACCTGAAGCATGTGTGCCTCTTTGCAAAGACCGCTGAAGCTTCAGAGCTGCTCCAGATCAAATTTTAATCTGAGCCAGAGTAGAGATCATTGGCATGAATCCTATTGTTAATCTCCCACTGGAGTAGACCTGTTGCATCAAGGTGTTCCGTCACTATTCAGTAAAAGATTCTGTGTCTGGGACTAACCAATAGGCTAAGGTCCCACATCATGCCTGCATAAGTAAACGCTCACATAGTTACAAGGTGGTTATGCCATACCAGTTCTACTCAAAGTGGTGGTTGCTGGGTTGGTGCAAGTCCTTGAGCCCTTTGTTGCCATGTAGCAGAACAGAGATAGAGACCCTCAGATTTAAGGAAAATTGTTTATTTGTCTCAGCAGGATCATTCCCAAAAGACTGAGACCCGCCCCTTTACATTCACAGCAATTTATACGTTTCCAGTGCAAAACATCACATGTTCAAGAAAGGAAGCAACATAAGTTCCCACCATTCTCTAGCGTAATCTTACAAATGTTGCAAAGTAAAGGAAGCATAAGCGTAGCGTGCCACATTCCATCCTCCCTAGCATTTTATCTTACAGAGTTCTATTGTATTCCTTTCAAACACAGAGGGACTTCAACTGCAGAGAAAATTAACTGCTTTTCCCTCACACCCAGAGGTCATCTAGACTGACCCGAAACTGCACGTCCACCATAGCTAATCCTGTCATGCTTGCATCCCAGGACCCCTCCGAATAGCCACAACAGAGGCCATTTCCGCACTACACTGTTATAGTGCTATTCTTTCACTTTCAACATCCTGGGGTATTCTGGGGTTTGTAGTTTACTGAGGCCCAAGACCTCTCTGGCTGAGAATCCTAAATGCCCTTCCCTAAACTGCAAACCTCAGGATTCCATAGGAGCCCTGGTGGCGCAGTGGTTAAATGCCAGTACTGCAAGCCACAAGGTTGTGAGTTCGATCCTGCCAGGCTCCAAGGTTGACTCAGCCTTCCATCCTTCCGCAGGTCGGTAAAATGAGTACCCAGCTTGTTGGGGGCATGTATAGAAATGTATCGAAATACATGCTATTCGTAAGATGTTCGCCGCCTCGATCCATATGGAGAGGCGGAGATACAAATAAATAAATAAAATAAAAATGTTGAAAGTGGAATAATAGCACGATAAGAGTGTAGTGTAGAAAGGCCCTCAGCCACAGGGATTCCAAAGCAGATAGAGGACCCTGCCTTAAACTGAAGGCCTGTCTAGTTCAGAGCTGTCTACAACCAAGTAACAACTCCTCTCTAGGTTCTGAGTGAGAAGTAATTCTGGAGATGCTGATGATTCAATTTTGAACCTTTTGCATATATAGCATGCATTCTACCTAGGGCTGCTGGATTAAGAAGTGGAGATGGCTGGTTGTGCAGAAGAAGGAATTTCCTCGGGTGTGGCTTGTCATGCAACCAGAGAACAAGCAACCTCAGCTGAAATTCCCTCTTCTGCTCATTCATTAAATGTGCAGAAGCCACCTCCAGTTCTCACTCTGCCAACCCTGCCCTAGCCCTAACTCTTCTTCATCAGACAATAGAAAGAGGCTCTTTAAGAGTGAGCCTTGCTGTTCTGTCTGCCGATCCTTCTAGTTCCTTTCCTTAAAGTCCTGCCAGCTCACTCTGTGCACATCAGATCTCTTTTATGCTTTGTACCTCCTAATTTGTGTGGCTGGTAGGATAGGTTGGAAGCCTTCATCTCTATCTTTCCCCTTCGTGGGCCATCCCACCCTCCTGACACGGCCTCCTGCCGCGAGGCACGGCAAACTCTTATTTCCAACAGTTGCGAGAAATTCCTCCTTGTAACTGAAGCAACAAATACTTTCTCAGCCACTCCACGGCAGCCGTCATTTAGGAGGGTTCTCACAGCTGCAGTCAATTATCGGCAAGAACTTTAAATATCTCGTGGTTTGTGCTTTGGGATTACTCATGCTGACTTCCTAAAGTGGTGAAGGAGGCCTTTTGTTGAAGAGTTTTCCTCCTCGCCGACATTTACAAATAGCTTTGGCAAAGCTCGGCATCCTCGCTTCTCCGCCTTGCATTCAGCATCATTGCAGAGGAGGAAGCAGAAGCTGGCTTGTTGTTTTGAACAGGCAATGCATTAGGGTTACTATCTTTCCTGATGGAAAGGCGAAGAGGGAGACTCTCTAGAGCCATTTCACACTACACAGTTATAGCACTATGATTCCAGTTTAACTGCAGTGGTTCCATCCTATGGAATTTGTCATTTCGGGGATTCAACATTTTAGTTCAAAAATTTTATGCAGAGTGCTCTAGTGCCCAATAAAATACAAACCCCAGGATCCCATAGGATACTGAATGCCCTGCAACCGGCCAAATTTGACAGGGATAATCCTGACTACAGTCATCCCTCCACATTTGCTAGGGTTAGGGGCACAGGAAGGTGAAAAAAGTGAATAACTCCAGGCCCTCCCAAACCATATTTAACGCGCGCGCACACACACACACACAAACAAATATGATCACCACATTCAACCCACCGTGGATTCCTCTGAGGCATCAGGGTTCCTTCAAAAGGCAGAAGTGGGGGGCTGGTGGGGCTCACTGCCACCTCCACTGCTGCCCCACACCATTTTTAATAGGGATTTACAATCCTCATTTGCAGTTTTTCAGTCTCACAAGGCTTGCAGTCCCTATTGAAATGGCATAGGGAGGCAGCAAATAATCCATGAATAATCAAATCCGCAAAAGTGAAACCCGCAAATGTGGAAGGCTGACTGTAATTCCCTCCCAGTTTATTAGATGCTTTTAAAACGTCCCAGTTTCTCTGTCCTCCTCCCACTTTCCCCCTTTATCCTGAACTTAATTTCTGCAAACTATTCTTCTGCATTAATAACTAGCTATATCCCTTGCCAAATGCACCTATGACAGTAGTAGAACTGAGAAAAAGCTTTTCCTCAAAGATCTCAGCCTGGTTGTGGAGGGGGTGCTGGTGGTGATGTGCCTCCCAGTCGTTTCCAACTTATGGAGACTCTGGCCATTTCCGCACGAGCCTGTCTAGCGCTATGATTCCACGTTCACCTCCTATGGAATCCTGGGGTTTGCAGTTTCGGGAGGGGCTGGCTGGCCCCTCCCGGAACTGCAAACCCCAGGATTCCATAGGAGGTTGAAAGTGGAATCATAGCGCTAGAACAGGCCCGTGCAGAAATGGCCCTTGAGGTGAACCTATCAGGGTTTTTCCTGGCAAGATTTGTTGCCTTTGCCTTCTTCTAAGGGTGAGACAGTGTGATTTGCTCAAGGTCAGCGAGTGGGCTTCCATGCCCAAGCTGGGATTCAAACCCTGGTCCCCAGTTCTCTCGCTACACCATGCAGGCTGCCATCTCAACCCATGGGCAGACTCATATTTAGAGATACAGTCTTTCAGATAAGCTGGACCTGACTGGGTTTCTTAAAACGTGAAACTATAACAGCACTTAAGTATAGAGCTTGGGAAGTTCACTCTTTTGGACTATGCATTTCAAAATCCATCAGCCACTGGCTGTGCTGGCTGAGGAAGAAGTCCTAGGAGCTGCAGTGTAAAACAGCAACATTCCAGAGTGTGGTGAGGTGTTGGGGATAGCATTGGAAAAATGATTTTTAGGTTTCTTAACAGAATCTGGATCCATTAATTCTTCGCTCCTTGCTCACACATGATGACCACAGTAGACATGGCCAGAAAGCATCAAATTCACCCAAGACCAAAAAAGTACAATTCTACTGCCATCATCATCATCATCCTCAAACTCTAATAAAATAATAATAATAATAATAATAATCATCATCATCATCATCATCATCTTTGAGAAATCAAGGTAATTTGAGAGTTGGAAAAGGTTGGGATAGAAACTTTGAGAGGTAAGAATCTTGTTTATAAAATTGAAAATACTATTTGAGGTAGAGGATAAATGTTAAAGTACAAAATAAATGGAAAAATTTGTTGGTCATGGGACAGATAAGCTATAACTGACTACGAAGTAAGAAGTAGAAATAAGGGAAGGTTATAGGTAGCTATATAAATTGTATTTTGTATGTTTGAAAGGTTGTTTTATGCCGGATATAAATCTGACACACATGAAATAAGGTATGATATAAATGACTTAAGAATAATGATATGAAGGTCTATGAAAATATAGATAAAACTATGTATAATATGTAAGAATGTACGTTTATGTGTGTAATAGGAAGATAAAGTGTTTTAACTTTAAGATTTTATTTAATAAAATTTTTTTAATTATTATCATCAATCACCATCACGATCACAGAATGTTTTTGCAATGTCAGGGAGGGTCCATGTTTATGTCTCTAAGGGGAAGTGCTCTTTCGCAGTGTGGGATGAGATAAAACAGCTTTCTTGGTGGTCAAGCGCTACTACTTCCCTTTCTAAGCAGTGAGACATACCAACAACATGTTCTGCATTTTGGTTGTCAGTAATCAGCTGCACAATTAGCTGTACACTGGCCAGAACCTTGGTGATACCTTACACACGTGTAGGTTTCCTTACAGAAATGGTTGCACATTTTTGTCCAGTGAGGAATTTCCTCATCTATTTCAAGGTCACAAAAGTGGGATCGCACATGTGACACCATAACACACAGCACGCCATTGTCCTCAGGAATGTAGATGTGCATTTGGGTGTGTACTCAGTTGCACAGTATTGCCATTCAAAACAAGGGTGGCATAAACCAATCAGTAGGTAGCACTATATGCTAAGGATGATGGCTTCTGTTTCAATCTACATATTAGGCTGTTAAAGTGAAAGAAAGTATTTTAGTTGAATTGGAAAACATACAAGAAGTCAAACATTCTTAAGAATCATACACAGCTGTTGGAAAGTGAGGCAAGAAAGGTTGTATAGCGAGAGATTAGGGGTGGAAAGAGTAACAGTTACCCATCTTGAAGAAGAGGGTCTCAGCAGAGGGACTCAGATGGTGTCTATATACAGGGTGCTACATACTACAATTGCCTGGGGTCAAAGCTATGATTTTCATACCCTGAAGGGGTGAGTTTACAAAGCTGTAATGGTTTTCCCATGGGTCTGACAAAGGGATCCAGAATGGGCTGATTGCTTTAACTCTGGACTGATGGAATTCATGACAGTCTCTAAATGTTTGGTCACGTAGGGTGTATAGGGAAGATCTCCGTAGAATAAAATCGAGGGATGGCTTCCGATTGTTTAATCCGAGCAGTTCATCTTCCATTGTGTTTGAAGATGCAAAGAGCCTGAAGCAATGAAGGGATCAGCACAAACCCATCGGCGCTGGGGTTTTCAACATAATCCTATCTGGACTTTCTTTCCATCATGACCCTGAACATGGCTCTGGTCAGCGTGACCCTGATCATGTCCTCCAGTTATTAATAAGTTCAATTTATGAAAATTGCATATCTTGCAGGAGAAGTGGTAGGATATGGTAACAACAGACGATACAAACCAACCAACCCTAGATAATAAGTACAATCCAACATCCTTTCAATGTAGTGTAAATATCTACCTGCTGAGATATGCTACGCCAGCCCTATGCAGCCCCTATTCACAGTGCATGCCAATGACCAGGTTCCCAGCAAAATAAACCTATGACTACTGGTGAATGACAAATAATTCACTCTGCAAGTATGGTATGACTTACACATATGTCGCCAACAGGATGCAAGGGAGCATTTGGGACCCGCACTGCCCTAAAAGGAGGAGAAAAGTCTGTATTGTGCATTTAGGGTAGAAGAATATAGAGAAAGACTGGTCAAAGAAACAAAAACTGCACAGATCATCTAAATTCTCTTCAGTCTGTAGGCAGTGACCTTTTTCCATAACTGAGGAATTGTTCTGCATGGTAGGTGATTGCTTTGCATTTTGGTTCTTTGCACTCTTACATCTGCAGACTTGAAGTCCCAAATGATTGATAGGCTGCACAGTTTTAGTGTTTTGAGATTTATAAGTAGCAAGTGTTGGACAGAGAAGGCTGCAGGCTCCTAGGGGGTTTCTGGATTGCAACTGCATATGGAACAGTGGAAAACAGGACTGCTCTGTGTGAGACAGGGCTAGCAGGAGGCAGGCTGGACTGATTGCAAGGTCAAACTTGGTTACACATGCAGGGGCAGACAGGACTAGGGAAGCCTTCAACAACCACTTTTGCCCCTAAATCAGGGATGGGAATCATGAGGCTCTCCAGATGTTGTTGAACTGCATCTCCCAGCATTCATCATCATGGGCAATGCTGGCCCTAGTTGCTGGGATTTGCTATCCAACAACATCTGCAGGACAGTATAAACTGCACCCCTGATCTATTATGTAGAATCACAGAACTGGAAAAAACCACAAGGGCCATCCAGTCCAACACCATTCTGCCATACAGGAACTACACAATCAAAGCACTCTGGACAGATGGCCATCCAACCTCTATTTAAAAACCTCCAAAGAAGGAGACTCCAGCACACTCCAAGGCACCATATTCCACTGCCAGACAGCTCTGACCATCAAGAAGTTCTTCCTGATGTTTAAATGGAATTTCTTTTCTGTACTTTGAAGCCATTGCTCCATATCCTAGTCTCTGGAGCATCAGAAAACAGGCTTGCTTTGTCCTACATATGATATCCCTTCAAATATTTAAACACAGCTGTCATGTCATCTTATTACCTTCTCTTCTCCAGCTCAAACATCCCCAACTCCCCCAGCCGCTCTTCATAGGGCATGGTTTCCAAGCCTTCTACCATTTTGGTTGCCCTTCCCTGGACATGTTCCAGCTTGCCAATATCCTTGGGTGAACTGTGGTACCCAGAACTGGACACACCATTCCAGTAAAGTCTGATGAAAGCAGAATAGAGTGGTACTATTAGTTCTCTTGACCTAGACACTACTCCTACTGATGCAGCTTCCAATTGCATTGGCTTTTTTAGCTGCCACATCACAATGCTGACTTATGTTCAGCTTGTTCTCTACTAGGATTCCTACATCCTTTTCACATGTACTGTGGTCAAGCCAGGAGTGACACATCATATATCTGCACATTTCAGATATAGCACCTTACATTTCTTCCTGTTAAAATTCATTTTGTTAGTTTTGTTCCAGCTCTCTAATTATTCAGGTCATTTTGAATTCTGATCCTGTCTTCAGGGGTGTTACCTCCCCCTCCTAATTTGGTGCCATCTACAAATTTGGTAAGAATACAGTCTATTCCCTCATCCAAGTCATTGACAAAGATGTTGAATAGCACTGGGCTCAGCACAAGAATCCTATGGTATTCCACTAGTCACTTCTTTCCAAGATGAAAAGGAAACATTGGTGATGACCCTTTGGGTTCAATTAGTCAACTAGTTACAAATTCATCTAACAGTAACAATGTCTAGCCCAGACTTTGTCCCAATAACAAGGGGAAAAATAAAGAAAAGCAAGCCAAGAAAAACTCTATATAGATAAGCAGAGATAGCTCCACACCACTGTCAAAGCATGCCAAGCTGCAGAGAACACCTTTAGCAGCAAATGCACTAAACCAGTAACACTCACCCACTCAGCTTGTAATCTTCCAATGTGGAGGCTCTTTATTCTTTGTTATAAAATATATACAACATTTACAAAGTCCAGATGGCAATCCAGCATATCTAGCTTGCTCTTTCCAGCAGAGCCTCCAGCAACATGTATCAGGAAACATGTGCACTTATTGGCTGGGATTGTGCTACCTTTATACAGACACCTAGCCAATCCTGCCCAGCCCTTGCATTGTCTGCACCTGGCGCTCATCAGCATGATTCAGCATTAACTCGCTCGAGTCACATTCCTTTGCACATGTGCACTTAACAATTAAAGCAATTAAAGCAACATGACATTTACACTTACATTGCAAAGTATTTTTCTTGGAGTTTAGTCCAACCTTTTCTGACAGATTTTACTAGCTTGTTTGCAAGAATATCATGGGGAACCTTGTCAAAGGCCTTACAGAAGTCGATGCTATATCCACAGCATTACAGAGTTACATTACAAAGTACAGCCTTTTTTAGCATTACATTAGTCTTTATCCTATATATATACATTTTTACCATCTCTGCCTGATGAAGTAACTATGGAGCTTTAAAAGCTAGCTTGATGTATTTTATTCTTTCTGTGGTAAAGGTATTGCCACAGAAAAGATTTCTGATCTTGTGTGTGTGCGTTTTTTTTAATAGTCAACATGACTGCCCTACAGTGTTTTCTAAAGGGAAGGTATGGTTGTCCACCCCGGTACAGAGGTAGGGACTTCTGGAAGCAAAGAGGCATCAGTGCTTTATAGGCCCTTTCCACATGGGGGTGATTAAACGGTGTAGAACGACCTCTGACGGAGGTCGTCTACACCGTGGAGTGGATTGGAGTGGACTACTTTAGCGTAGTTCCACACCCCTATCCGCACAGGAGCAGCCGGAAGTGGTGGTGCCGTGTGTTTTTCAAAAACCACTTTTGAGGAGGTTTTTAAAAAGCACGTAGCGTGCAGCCCTGTGCAGCCTCGTCGCAGCGCCCGGTGTAGATTTGCAGGCACATGCAAGTGCGTGCCTGCAGATCTGCAGGGGGTAGGCCTCCGGCTGGCGAGCTTCTCCGGTTGGTGGAGAGCCTCTGCCAGCTGTAAGCCGCCATTTTGGACACCGCAGGACGCCGAGGAGTGTGGAGCAGCGAACTCGCGCTGCTCCGCGTGGCGACGGATTTACCTGGCTGCTGGTAAGCTCTGTTTCCATGCGTTTTACCCCGTTTCTCCCTCCACGTGTGAAAAGGACCATAGTGTGATTAGTGAAAGAGAACTCTAGAGAGCATGCCTGCCCTTCTGTTTCACCTGTGTGTTTCTTTCTTTGATCTGTGTACTCAAGCCTTTTTGGTTCCTGCCTGCAGAGATGACTTACCAGTTAGTCCTTTTGTCTCACTTTCTCTGGAAAGGATCATCCATGAGGCTTCTGTCTCAGGATATTTTACAACTCACTCATGAGAGCCAGCTTTTAGAGGCTCTTCTAATGAAATGTATGGAACTTTCTTTTGTCTATCTCCTTTCCTATCCAAGATGAATTTCCTGAAATGATAAATGTAAGGATTTTTTTTCCTTTCTTTTTTTAATCTTAGAAAAGAATCTTAAGTATTTTTCTCCCATTTACTACCAAAAGCTCATATTGCAATGTCTATGCTGCACTCTACTTGATATAGGCCATTTCTGCCCTACACTATTATAGTGCTATTATTCCACTTTCAACATCCTATGAAATCCAGGGGCTTGCCATTTAGGGAGGAACCTTTAGAATTCTCAGCCAGGGAGCTCTTTGGCCTCAGTGAAGTACAAACCCCAGAATTCCACAGGATATTGAAAGTGGAATAATAGCACTATAACAGTATAGTGCAGAAATGGCTGTAGATACCAACTATTCCTACAGGGATTGTATACACAACAAGGTTAGGCCACAAATGTACAAACTCTTCTGCTATGCAATCAAAATGGGAACCCTGTGACTCTTAACACCACCACCTTCCTTCCCTTGCATACTTTTTAACCAAGAAGAGGCCTGTGAATTTTGAGAGCTGGCACAGGGATGGTTGTGCCTTCTCGGGTGACCTCATCACCACAATACAGAGCTTAGATTTTGTTTTAAAGTCACCACGGCTGCCCCTGCATTTGTATAACCAAGGGAAGCATCTCAGCATGAGCCTGCTGCTGTGGCCTCGGGCCTGTGTTTGTTGTACCGTGTCCATTCTGCCCATAAAGCCTGCCTCTTCTTGAGTCCTCCCTGGATCCATATTTTGACTGTTTTACTTGCAGCCCTTGCTGCAGCTTCAGATAAGCACATCTGCCAGATCAAATTAATGTAGCCCCTTCCTAGCAGCAGCTGGTGGTGTCCGACCCACTTGCTCCCCCATTGTTTCCGCTGATGGATGGATCAATAGGCACACGGTGCTGGTTCTCTCTTGGGCTTTCCTGCCTCCACTGCCCTTTGCCCACAGAACACGGCTGGTACCGTAGGACCAGGGAGACAAAGGTTCTCATTTTTCCCTCCCCCTCCTTCTCCTGGTTTGGAAACACAGGACTATTAACAAGGAACACTTTCAGTAAAGAGGTGGGAAGCACAAAAGCGACAGCCCGTGCTGAACTCAAGAAGATAAATCCAGATCTGTTTGACCCTTGCTGCTCTGTATGCCCCTGCTCCCTGCGTGCATCTGGAATGCGCTCCCACTTATGCTTCCTAATGCAAGCTGGGATCATTTTGAAAAAGAAACATTATTTTTTATAAGGTGGTGCAAGAGGTGCGTGCAATAAATAATGCATAATACATATTTTCGGCCTCAGCACATTGATACTGCATCTTGTTATAAAATGTTTTATGGTTTATTAGGTTTCCATATGTTATCCTCTTTTTAAAAAATGTTCTTCTATTTGCACATGGATGCACCTACAGCTGGATTTTTTTTTCTTCTCAACCCTGTTAGAGTCAACAGTAAAATTTACTATGAACTACTTGAATGTTAACTAAGAACTCCTTGAAAAATTAACTATGAACTAATGACAACTCACAGCTGTGTGCATGTATATGGTTCTGTTCTATACCAGTGGAAATATATATTGACTGAGATTGTACATTGGGGTTGCACAGTGGCAATCTCTGAAAGTCAGCATGGTATTTGAGCATTGGATTACACCCCTGGAGGTCTGCTTGGCCATGCAAAGCCACTGGGTGACATTAGGCATGTCATACACTCTCAGACCAAGAAAACTTTTGTGACAGCTTTGCCTTAGGGTCACCATAAGTCAGAAATGACTTGAAGGTGCACAACAACAAAGCAATTTCTCCACGTTGTTGCATTAATTGGGCTACACAACCAGTGTGATGATGGCAACATTATGCAACCGGGGCCATTTCCACCCTACACTGTTATAGTGCTATTATTCCACTATCAACATCCTGTGGAATTCTGAGGTTTGTAGTTTTGTGAGGCCAAAGAGCTCTCCGGCTGAGAATTCTAAATGCCCCTCCCCAAATGGCAAACACCAGGATTCCACAGGATGTTGAAACGGGACTAATAGCTCTATGATAGTGGCCCTTTCCGCACAAGGTGAGTGAATCGCTCCGTGCCATTACTGATTGGTTCTTCCAGATCCAAAGTAGTGCGGACTTTGCCTTAAGCCCTTCTGCAGGGCTCCTCCATTAGTCCAGGGCAAATCGGAGCAATGTGAGGTCTTTAGATCCGCACTGCTCCTGCTGAAAATGGCGGCTTCCTGTTTTTTCGTGGGTCC
Organism: Ctenosaura bakeri; assembly: GCA_948474755.1. Lineage (NCBI taxonomy): Eukaryota > Metazoa > Chordata > Lepidosauria > Squamata > Iguanidae > Ctenosaura > Ctenosaura bakeri. The sequence continues at coordinate 19,909 of CAOLHI010000328.1, forward strand.
GGACCAACCGCTGACGCTGGCCATGCCCACAGCCCGCCCTCCGCTGAGTAGCAGAAAACAAGGGTGACCAAAATGATGAAGAGTCTGGAAGCCATGAAGCACAAGTCAGCACATCTGCACAAGTCAGCAGGAATGCAATGGCGTGCTCCAGAAGATTGAAAGACCGGATTTTTCCGGTCTTCACTTAGCGCACTGGAGGACCACTTTGGGGCGCTTTGGATTGGACTAAGGTGCGGAACTAAGGTAAGTAGTCTGGATCTAGTCCAATACAAGTGGCGGACGACCTCCGTGCCAGGACATCTTGGCCCGTTTTAACTTCCTCGTGCAGAAAGGGCCAGTGTAAGGCGGAAATGGCCTGAGTCAAGACAACAATTGTGCAACTGGATGAACAAGCCCATGCACATCAGTACACATGCATGCACACCCAGTGCACAGTATGCATCCATACAAAATGGAATCACATGTGCAACTCTGTCTCTGGCCCTTTCCGCACTGAGGCTTCTAGCGCAAGTGGGGGAGGCCGGCAAGCGCAAGAAGGCTCGTCCGGGAGGCTGCCGCTTCCCCCCTCCTTCCTTCCGCAGGCGAAGGAACCAGCGGGGAAGCGGCACCGAAAGAGGCTTGCCGCGCAAGCCGCCCTCCCCCCCGTGCGAAGCGAGAGACCTCGCGCCGGATTCCCACCCACGCCCGTGCGCGAAGCGGGCGGCGTCGCGCCGGATTCCTCCCCCCCGCGCGCGAAGCGGGCGTCGTCGCATCCCCCCGCACGCGCGCGAAGCGGGCGGCGCATCCGTCGCACTACCTCCCCACCCCGCTCCTTCCTTCCGCAGGGGCGGAGGGAAGGAAGCGCGACCCGGCCGGCTCCCGGAGGCTCCGCACGAAAGGTAAGTGCGGGTGGGCTCCGGGAGCGTTGCACGAGCGCGGGGTGATTTTCGCTTGGACGCGAAAATCAAAAAACCCGCGCTCGCGCCGCTTCAGCCCCGTGAGCCGGGCGGAAGTGGGAGTGCGTCGTGCGGAGCGACGCTCCCACTCCCGCGAGGCTCACGGGGCTATCGCGCGAGCAAAGGCCCATGTGGAAAGGGCTGTAACCTTGAAGTGAATGCAGATGCTCTCTATTAGACAAACTATGCAAGCGCTTCCATAAGGGAACTTACACATGGGTACGACCAACTCACCATTCTGAACATTGTCATTTCTTTTTCTGTTCTTTTATGTTTATGTTCTTGTAAATGGATGCAACACCTAGAGCCACATTTTCCTTCCTCTCATGAACCCTTAAACTGACAGAAAAAAATGTGAGTTTATGAACTATTTGAGCTGTGTTTTACCCTTCTGATTTTTTAAAATTATGTTCTTTTAATAACTTACCACACACGTATGTATGTATGAAATGCAAAACTGTAAAAATGGCAATGCATGCATGGGTCCATGTGCACACACGCATGATAATAAGAATTCTTAAAATTGCACTTTGAGAGTCACCAGTAATCCTTAGTGTTGCTTTCAGAAGGTGTCTGAAACAAGAAGGAAAATAATAGAGGGAAATGGTTGGGAGCAGAAGTTTTCTTTATGGAGGTCTTTATGGAGCTCTAAGAAACTTTCTGTAAGTATTTACCACATACTGCACATGTCCTTTTGGATATCTGCACAAGTCTTCACTCCATGACAGTTTCTGTGAAGGTATTTAGAGCCTGATCTGTCCTATGGTCCCAGGAAGCAGATGGTTGGAATTTAAGAACCGTTGGATAGTTAAGCCAGCCTGGGTCCATCACAGGTTATCCAGCAGGATGAAGGGAAAAGCAAGAAGGTGATCATCAGTGGGTCCAGAAGTCACACAGCCAAGTCAGAAGTCCAAATAAACAAAGCCAGCAAGGAGGACAGTTGCAAATATTAGCCAGTCCTAAGCCTAAAGAACACAAACACTGAAGAGTACTGTCAGTCACTAGGCTGTTGTAAGCAACACAGCTTTCAGTGAACTGCCGGAAGTTTATAGCCAACTGTCTCAATGCACCAGATGCTTAATTAGTCAGAACCTCCTACCTAACAACCGTTGCGAACCTCATAACTTCTCTTTTTCTTTTCTTCGCTGGGAAAATGGCTGCACCACATCTTCAGGTTCCTGTTGGGGAGTAGGGACCCCTTCTGCCCCCAACCGGTCTGACTCAAAATTACCACCCGCACCAGGTAGTGTACCTTCCTGGCATTCCGGCTTTGCATCCGAATCTTCCAGCTCCAGAAGGTGAGTTATGATATGATCTGTTCAGGTAGCAGAATGAAACACAGTAGAATCTTGAGCAAAGCTGGCAAAGCTGGCTTTGTTCCCCTGGCTCAGGGCCTTGTTGTTGTTGTTGTTGTTGTTGTGCATTATCTCCCTCGGTGCCAGCTTCTGGGGATACTTCAGCCTCTGGGAAGCCTCTGCCTCAGAGTCAAAATCCTCCTCCTCACTGCCCTTTCCGCACTAGACTGTTATAGCCCGATTATTCCAATTTCAACCTCCTATGGAATCCTGGGATTCAAAGTTTTGGAAGGGGCCAGTTGGCCCCTCCTGAAACTGCAAACCCCAGGATTCCATAGGAGGTTGAAAGTGGAATAATCACACTATAAGAGTGTAGTGCGGAAAGGGCCACAGTCTCCAAGGCAGGGCATGACAGGTGTGGTTGTTTGAGTTTTGGACTATGCCTCTGGGGATCAGGTTGCGAATCCCCACTCAGACAGACACATCACACTCTCTCAGCCCCTGAGGAAGGCAAAGGTAAACACCCTCTGAACAACTCTTGCCGAGAAAAGTCCATGCTAGGTTTGCCCTAAGTCTGAAATGACTTGAAGGCCCACAACAACAGCAATTGTCTCAGTTTGTCCAGTGACTTTTTCCTCACCCATTTCTCTCCTCTCCTCAAAGGCCATTTGGTTCCCCCTGTCATTAGTGCAACTGGGGCTCAGTCAGCCATGACAGCAATAAGAGGAAAAATTGCCTGACTGCACCCTCTAGGGAGGCCTTTCTGACCTATTCCACTGGGCTAATAGCTGTGGCAAAAGCCAAGCTTGACTCCAGCTAACTGAGCTCAGAATAACTGTGATTTATCTATTGGCAGTGTGGGGATACACTAAACTTAATGGCTTCTCCTTTAAAAGGCAGGACTGAAAAAGTTATTTGAAAATCCAAAAGGTGAAAACTGTTTTCTAATCCTCAGGATGTAATGTCATATATTTGTGCAAAGAATTGATATCCCTTCCCTGCAGATGTTGAAGAGCCACGTCTTCGCAGAGATAGCTTGAGGTGAGGTCTATTGGGAGAAGCATGGAGGTTGAAGGGACCCCAAGAGTAGCCTAGCCCACCTTTCTTGCCAGAGTTGAGGCTGGATTTGCTCTTGGACCAATTTATTTGTTGCTGTTGTTTTGGTGGCCCATTGTATCTGCAGAATTCTCTTCCAGCACCACATTTCAAATGAGTTGATCTTCCTTCCTGCCAGCTTTTCTTCACTGCCCAGTTTTCATAACCAGACACAGAAACCGGAAATATGTGGTCTGGATGATTCTGACTTTGGTGTTAAATGACAAGTCTTTAGACTTACGGATTTGTCTAGTTTCTTCATGGATTTGGACTGCCTTTCCAAACCTTCTGATTTCTGGACTGCACTTTCCATTTTAGTTAATGACTGAACCAAAGTTCAGGAAATCTACAACTATTCCAATATCCTCCTTGCCAACTTTAATGTTCTATAAATCATCTGTAGTCATTAGTTTTGTTTTGTTGATTTTTAGCTGAAACCTTGCCTTCACACTTTCTTCCTCAACTTTCATCAAAGTCTTTGCTGTTTTCTGCAAGTAATACCATCTCATTTGTGCATCTTAAACTGCAGATGTTCCTTCCTCAGGTTTTCATGTTTCCTTCCTCCAAGTCTACTATTTTCTGTACAATAAATACTGAGTATAAATTGAACAGGCAGGGTGATCAAATGCAACCTTGTCTCATCCTCTTGTCAATGGGAAACCACTCTGTTGCTTCATGTTGTGGCCTGACAGTGGCCTTAAGTACACATGTACATTTCAAGTCCAGAATATATTGCAGACTGTGTTCTCCTATAGGAGTCTGCTTATGTTTTGACACCTTCCGAAGAGGTGCTTCTCTCTTTTCCCACACCTTCCATAGATAGGTACATCTGATGGCAATATGGGTGAGGGCCTTCTTGATGGGTGCTCCTAGTGTCTGGAACTCCATTTCTAGGGAAATTAGAAGGTTGCCCTCCCTTCTATTTTTCTGTAGGCAGGTGAAAACTTTTTGGCAGGTTTTTGAAGACTGACTGCTCAAGGGGACAGGGTCCTGTGTAATATATTTGTGATGTGATGTCAAGGACCACCACAGCTGGAGTATTGTCTATTGGTTGTTTCTTCTTAATAGTGGCTGCCAAAATTCATAGAATCATAGAAATGTAGAGTTGGAAGAGACCACACGGGCCATCCAGTCCAACCCCCTGCCATGCAGGAACAACCTCAAAGCACTCCAAACAGATGGCCATCCAGCCTCTGCTTAAAAACCTCCAAGGAAGGAGACTCCACTACATTCCGAGGCAGCAGATTCCACTGTTGGACAGCCCTGACTGTCAGGAAGTTCTTCCTGAGGTTCAGGTGGAATCTCCTTTCCTGCAGCTTGAATCCATTGCTCCTTGTCCTGGTCTCTGGAGCAGCAGAAAACAAGCCCTCTCCTTCCTCTACATGGCATCCCTTCAAATATTTAAACATGGCTATCATGTCCCCTCTTAACCTTCTCTTCTGCAGACTAAACATACCCAGCTCTCTAAGTCTATCCTCATAGGGCATGTCTTCCAGACCTCTCACCATTTTGGTCACCCTCCTCTGGACTTGCTCCAGCTTGACCATGTCCTTCTTGAATTGGGGTGCCCAGAATTGGACACAGTATTCAAGATGAGGTCTAACCAAATTCTAGATCAGCTACTTCATTACACAGCTACCTTGGTTACATAGCTAATTAGCACCTCCCAGCCTAAGCCTCCCAGTCCTGAATCATTGGGTATCAGCTGCTGTGAGCAGCAGAGATCTGTTCTCCTTCAATTGGGATGCAGCAGGCTGACATTTCCACCCCCCTCCTGCCAGTGATTTCTGATGCAACAGCCGGGAGCAGAATCTCTGTTGCAGTTCCACCTTACACTTGTTGTTGCTCACAGGAGAAAACAGAATTATCAGTCTAATGTGTCTTTACCAATAAAAGAAGAGATCCTCATCACTTGCAGCGGCTGCTGCCTGGTAAATCAGATTTGGGAGGTCTTCACAATTCATATGGCATTGTATACATAAAGATTGTGAATACAGACTAGTCCCAAATGCATAACTCCAGGTTACACATTCATAACTGTGCTCATGAATTCCAGCCTATGTTGTTAACTGGATGTAATTTTATGGATAGTATAATTACATTGTTATCTTTCCTGTGATGTGAATCTTTAGCTATAGTTGTTTAAAATTTTACAAGCCATCTTGAGCCCTGAACTGGGAAAAAAGGAAAGAATCCTCATCCTCATCACCATCATCCATGTCATAATTCAGATTCCCAGTTGCCTAAGTGGAGTTCCATAAGTGTAACTGTTCTGCATGCAGTTGTGTATTCTTGGCATGTAACTGGTGTGTAACTACTCATGAATACCTTCAATATGCCACTTGTTTTGCTGGGATTGTGGAAACAGAAGTATATTTATAGTTACACAATTTACAGAAAACAGCAATGTTGTAGAACAAAAACATCACACAAAATCTAGCAGTGTTACACAATGCATTGGTGCTTGGTTTTGTTGTGCAACATCGCTGTTTTCTGCACAGTTTTGTTGCACAAAAAGGCTGCATTCTGCATAAAGGTCAGCAAAACATGTGTGGCTGCATGGGAACGGGGAAGCTATGTAGCTTCAGGAAAACTGTGCATTTTTCTAGACAATCTGTACAGCTTCCAGGGAAAAGCTGCACAGTTTCAAATATCTCAAAGCTACAGGATGAAAAACTCCTTCATTGTTCTCAGCACCCATTGCAACTCAGAAAAATCCAGATTTGCCATCATTTAACAGAAGGGTAGTTTACCACAACCACCATTTAACTATGAATGTGTAAATTTACACTGCACAGGCATGATGTAAGATCTTGACTAGTGTTTGGAGCATGTGGATCTTCTCTTTGATGATCATCTGCCTCGCTCTTACCAGCTGTATAAGAATCTGAGAGCTCAGCAAAGGCATTGCAATTGGGTTTATGGGGGAGATGTTTGAGGGTGGGTGGGTACACAGCTTGGTTTTGTGCTCTGGCATTGCCACAAGTGGAATTAAGGTCAAGAGCTCCTGGCTGCCAAGGAAACTCTGGAGGAAACCTGTCATGAACTATTAATAGGCAGGTCTGTGCTGAGTCTGCCTGGCAAACTGCCAAAGCCACAAAGTTGTGTTTAATTTGCTACCGGAGGGGAGTGGGGAAGGTGTCACTGCTCCATTGTGTGGAGGAGGTGAGATTTCTGCAACAGGCCTTGGAAAGCAGCCATCGCTCAACAAAGTGTCAAGTTCTCTGCAGCAGAGGTCACCGACATTGCTAAAATGACAAAGGAGGGGGAGAGAGAGAAGGCCATTGAAGCCAGGGAAAGCAGCAAGTAAGCCCTGAAGAGGTCTCCCGCTGAGTCAGAACTTCTCACTTCCCTGGAAATAAAGAACAGCAGTCATCGCATTCGCTCCCTTTTGTTCCATTTATCAAGGAACTTCCAACTACCTCCGTATGTTCCATCTAGCCAAGGGTAGAATCATAGGGTTGGAAGAGACCACAAGGGCTGTCCAGTCCAACCCCCTGCCATGCAGAAAGACACAGTCAAAGTACTTCCAATAGATGGCCATCCATCCTCTATTTTAAAAACTGCAAAGAAGGAGTCTCCACCACACTCCCAGGCAACTTATTCCAATGTTGAACTGCTCTTTTCAGGAAATTCTTTCTAATGTTTAGGTGGAATCCCTTCCTGTAGTATGAATCCATTGCTTTGTGTTCTGGTCTCTGGAGCAGCAGAAAACAAGGGTGACCAAAATGGTGAAGAGTCTGGAAGCCATGAAGCCCTATGAGGAGCATCTTAGGGAGTGGCTATGTTAGTCTGCAGATGAGAAGGTTAAGAGTAGACATGGTGGCCATGTTTAAGTACTTGAAGGGATGTCATGTTGAGGAGGGAGCAGGCTTGTTCTCTACTGCTCCAGAGACTAGGACAAGGAGCAATGGATTCAAGCTGTAGGAAAGGAGATTTTACCTGAACCTCAGGAAGAACTTCCTGACTATTAGAGCTGTCTGGCACTGGAATATGCTGCCTCAATGAAATGTGGTGGAGTCTCCATCTGTTGCAGAAAAATAGAGATCGAGACCCACGGAGAGGAAATTCAAAGTTTATTCAGCCGGCTGGGCTCGGTGGAATAGCTTCCAAAGACCGAGAGCCCCCCCAACTCATCAATTCACAACTCTTTATACATTTTTTGCACAGTGTTATCTTTAGTACAGTGTCATAATGTTTGTACATGGCATCAGTTCAAGTTACATACTACAGTAGACCATTCTGTGGCTATGCATTCTTTAATGTTGCAAGTAGAACTTCTACTCTACTTTGTTTCTTTTCCCTATTCCTCGTCACTTCTTTGGAGTTTTTAAGCAGAGGCTGGATGGCTATCTGTTGATAATGCTTTGATATGTGTTCCTGCATGGCAGGGGGTTGCACTAGATGGCCCCTGTGGTCTCTTCCAACTCTATGATTTTAAGCATGCCCCATCTCCAACATGATATCCTTTCAAATATTTACACATGGCTATCATGTCACCAGCATGGTGTAGTGGTTTGACTGTTGGACTATGGCCCTAGAGTCCAGGGTTTGATTCCCCATTGAGCTATGAAAACCCACTGTTACCCTGTGTGTTTGGGGGGTCCTGGGAGGGGTGCCCAGATTACCAAATAAAATATCAATTGGGAAAAATTAGCTGGAGCACTCTCTTGGCTAACAAGAGGCAGGGTAACTTTGCAAGGATCTTAAACCCAATGTATACAGCGGTGGGTCAGAGAGCGGCTAGACAAGGTTTTTCCAATAACGAACAATTCTTTAGTAAAGACAAAAACACAAAAGACAAAACATAAATTAACTAGCTGGGAAAGAGAAACAGAGATTTGTTCGGGAGAGGCAATACAACACCTGGTCTCGTAGTCCTGGAGAGAAGCGGGGTTCCGGGGAAGAAAGCTCAGCGTGGGGAGCTGAGGGGAGTTTCCTTAGACAACCAGCAGCAAGGAGGGATGGAAGTCCAAAGTAGTCCGAAGACCGTTTGGAAATGAGGGGTTTTTATAGGGGAGTTTGTGCCTACTGGCTACGGCAAGCCAGGTGAGAACAAAGGAGTTTTAGCACTAGACAACGGATTTGGCAAAGGTCAAATTTACATGATTGGATTTGCTCTTAATGACAATAGCGTGGCCGGTACTTTGATGGCCCAACATATAGGAATGGCTTGGCTGAGAGCCGTGCGGCTATTGTGGAGTTTGCAGCTGGAAGTTCCCTGAAGCTACGAGCGAGGCTTGGGTGCTGGCCTCAATGGGGTCTGGAATGTGAAACCATTAGCCACCGCACTCTGTCCGTGCTTGTCCGGAGAACCTCGCAAACATGTGGAGTAGGGTGGCTGGAAGCTAAGACCTAATTGCTCGATATCAAAATGATATCTGGGGGTTCCCACTGACAGTGCTGTAGCGGAAGTAACACCACTGGGTGACCTTGGGCAGGTTACACTGTCTCAGCTTCAGAACAGCAACCCCCTTCTGGAAATCTGGCAAAGAAAACCTTAGTCAAGCAAATGTGCATATAATATACTGACATCTGTCCTCTTTGGGCACCTTATATACAGTTGGTCCTCTACATTTGCGAGTTTGAGTTTCATGGATCTGATTATTTGCAAGTTTCTCCAACCCTTGCCCCTCTACCTCAGCTGCTTGTTTTCCGGGGGTAACCTTCCCTCTTGGCAGCTTTAATTTGTCCATGCAGCCCTCTAAAAACTCACCTCTGGTCTTCCTCCTCCACTGCCTGGCCAGCTAAGGACAGCTTGCAGCCCAATTTCTCAGCACCACAAACCCTCTCCCACTGTCGCCCCCCACACGCACGGAAGAAGATGGGTAAGTGAGAAGAAGTATAGGGTTGCCATGCCAACTACCTCCTTTCCCTGACCTGGTTCAAACCATGGGTGCCCATTCTTCCCACCATGCCTCACCCCCCTTCCCACAGCCAGGCATAAAACTTTCCCACAGTGGTTTATCCATTTTTGTGGGGTCCTATGTCCCTCACTCTAGCAAATGTGGAAGCCTGACTGTAGTGAGAGACAACCTAAAGGTATATAAACAACAAATAGCAGGATTTAGCATTATCAGATATCATGGCCTTGCCCTGAGTCTCCAGTTTCTATGGGTTGTCTCCAGGCGGACATGCAAATTATCCAGTCTTGGTCTGGTCAGCTTGCTACAAAAGAAAAGGGCTTGCTACAATTTTGCAGAGTTTAATTGGTTTGCTTGGAGGTCTCCATGTTTTTACTTAGGCCCTTTCTGCACCTTACCTTTTTTTGGCACTGGGGTGCAGGGATCGTGCGAGCAGCCTCTGGCGAGAGGCTCTCGCGGCCCTGCTACTTCAGCTCCGCATGAGCTGCCTGCTTGCATGAGAGCCCCTCCTCTTTCTTTCGCAGCGCAGCCTGGGAGTTTCCCAGGCTGCACTGGGGCAGGAAGTGCAACCAGCGCAGCTCCGGAGGCTCTGCATGCCAGGTAAGTCACGCGGAGCCCGGGAGCAATGCATGATCACACACCATTTTCGACTTCCAGCCGAAAATGAAAAGGTGCGTGATCCACGCCTGCTGGCCCCTGGAGCACTGCGTGATTGTGAGTGCATCATGCAGATCACTCCTCACAATCACGCGACACCCCAGGTGCCCTTTCGCAGGGCAAATGCTGTGTGAAAAGGGCCTTAGCTTCCTCCCTCTCTCTTGGTTGTTGTGGCAGCAAGACTCACCTTCCACTCTGCTGTGCATCCATCTTCTGGCTAGAAGCAAGTAAGCAAGTAAGCAAGTAAGCTCGCTTCAAATGTTTGTTATTCTGTCTCCCCAGGTAAGTGAGAAGAAATATTCCCTTCTTTTCACCTTGATCTGAGACAGCCCCTTTCACTAAGATTTCTGTCTTAATTTCCAAATATGGTTAAATGATGGCGGAAGGAACCAGGGATAAAACTGAAAGAAAATTGAGATTTCTGCTGGCTGAAAGTTTCTTGTTTGTTTTTGTGTGTTTATCATAGGCTTGGAAAAGTGACTTATTTGGACTATGAATTGAGAAGTCCATTTTTTTCCTTATAATATCAGCTGCCATTCTATTAGTGCATTATATATAGGAAGCTACCCTACAGGAGTGGCTGGACTTTTTTAAAAAAAAAAATCTGGTGCAGATGTTCAGGCTGAGCTGAAGGCTGAGGAAGCATAGTCATGCATGTGGCATCATTGCACATACAGGTGCACATTGTGCATTGCACATGCATTACAATTGTCCACTTCACTCCTGTGGCCCCAGTTGCATGGTGTTGCAATTCACTTAAGGCACCATGGAACTCTGGGAGAATAAATAACTCTCTGCGATGTAGAATCATAGCCTTTCTCGTCTGCGATGAGAAAAACATTCAGGATGGATGGATTTGAAATGCAAAGTTCCCCAAGAGCCAGTTTTGGCTGAAAACCAGGGCATGCATTTAAGAGCCTGATCAGTGGCAGCTGGTGGCTTCCATCTCACTGGAGCAGTGAATTCATGGTGGATTTTAATCTGGACTTCACAGCAACTCTCCAAGGTGATAAATCCTAGTCTTGAATAGGTTCAGCACACTGGATAGTTCTTTTAACAACCCTGGTACAAATTCACCAGCCAGCACAATCCTCCGACCACGGAAGTCATCAGCTGCCACTGGGGTGGATGGAGTGGAGATGGCCATTCCAGTACTTCTTGGCCATGCAAAGGATTGGAGACTGGAAGGGAAGTGCCAATATAGGAAGCTTACCACCTTTTGATGCCACATTATCTGATAACTTGCTCTTCTGACACAATTAAGCACAAGTTCCATTAATTCAACAGGGACTCCATTCTTCCATCAGTTCTTCTTGCCTACAGAGGCTCTCTTGGGACTGCTTGCAAGCACACACTGCTTGCAAAGCAAGCTGAGGGGGAACAAGGTGTCAAGCCAGTTAAGAGACTTTGCAAGCAGTGTGCACGTGGTCAGTAACAAGTGAGCCTCCACAAGTCCTCCATGCTCCTTACGGTACAGTACATGGGTTCTGCTTTTCAATCAATTCTGTTTTTTGACAGTGCTCCAGCCCCTAACCTGTCAGATAAGTGGGGGAAGCCTGTAACAGGAATTCTTCTGAAGGCTTCTTTGAAAGCATGCATTGCATATCAACCAGGGGTTAAGTTGTTCACAAAAGTACTCTTGGATCAGTCTGGGAAAAAGCACCAACCCCAAAGGTGCGGAGCTTGCTCTGTGTGTGAGAGATAGTGTGTCTGTCTGTCTGTGTGCATACATATACATGTGCACGCTCACACACACCTCTTCCCACTCCAGGCAAACTGGAACACAAAGCTTTTCCTTCCCTTCTGAACAGATAGCAAAGGTCACCCTCCTGTTGATTTGATAAATGACGCATTGGACACTGCATTTGTCTTCCTGCTGCCAGTGATGTGTTTCCTCTCAAGATGCCGTTAATGAGATGCCTCTTACTGCACAAACAAAATACTCTGGCACAGAGCTGGAGTGACTTGGAAATGCCTACACAACATTCATGAGAAAAGAAGCGTATGAGGCTTTGCTATAGCTTGGCTGGGGACCTGCAGCAACTGCATTTACAATCATGCCTCTGCCCAAAGACTCCTCCTTCCTGTTTACCTCCTGGTTTTTTAAAAGTCCTTTCCTGATCCTAAAATGGTTGGGAGAGGCGAGGAAGATGAAGAAGACAAATGGGGGAGGAGCAAAAATGCCCTCCCAGGCCCAGAGGGGGCGTTTAGGGGCAAAAGAAATCAACCTCTGGAGAGTTGTGAGCACAAAAATGACTGGCAGGGCTGCATTTTGCCCACCCCAATATAGACTGCCGCAGGATTGCATCTGCCTGGCAATAGGACAGTATTGAAAGCAATAATTTTAGCACAATTCAAGAAGGATATTGACATGCTGGAATGTGTCCAGAGAAGGGTGACCAAAATGGTAAAAGACTAGGAAACCATGCCCTATGAGGAGCAGCTTAGGGAGCTGGATACGTTTAACCTGGAGAAGAGAAGTCAAGAGGTGACATGATAGTCGTGTTTAAATATTTGAAAGGCTATGATATGGAGAATGGAGCAAGCTTGTTTTCTGCTGCTCCAGAGACTAGGGCACAGAGCAATGGCTTCAAAGTTCAGGAAAAGAGATTCCATCTAAACATTAAGAAGAACTTCCTGATAGTAAGAGCAGTCTGACAGTGGAATATGCTGCCTTGGACTATAGTGGAGTCTTCCTCTTTGGAGGTTTTTAAACAGAGGCTGGATGGCCATCTGTCAGGAATGTTTTGATGGTGTATTCTTGGCATGGGGTTGGACTGGGTGGCCCTTGGGGTCTCTTCCTGCTCTATGACTCTAGCCGTAACATAAAATCCAGGGCTTGGAAAAGTAACAATTTTGGACTATAGTTCCCAGAATCCCCCAGTTGCTGTGGCCATTCCAGGTTTACTAAATTCCCAGATTTCCCAAGTGCCAAAAAACTCATCTAACGACATCACTCACATGTACAGAGAGAATGAGAAAGAGGGGAAAAGAGAAGGAGAATGAGCTCTGACCAAGGAAGCAACACATTTCTACATGTGTCATCTGTGTGCTATTAGCATTCTCTTTCTTCTTTTCTTTCTTCTTTTCCATCTCTCTTTCTCGTTCAAAGATTGCCCAGCAACAAACCATCCCACTAGGACCTGTCAGTGCATAGGTCAGGGTATCTATTTTTGGGGATGGCCCATGTCCCATACCTTTCAGCTGTCCTGGTTTGGCTCTCCTCCTCCCATTTCCCCCTGGTACAGCCCACAGCAAGTGCAAGGACCAAAAATCTGCCCCCCCCCAAACACACACCAAAGTTGACGAGCCTGGCACCTTTTCAGTGACAATTGAAAGCCATGTTTGACAACAGAAAGCCACAAGCCAAGCATTCACAAGCATTTCCTGTTTTTATTTTCTTTATCTGATTTATCTCCTGCTCCTATCCCATGCCCTTCAACTGTCCCAATTGGTCAGGGACACCTCAATCAACCCTCTCTCATCCCACTTTCCAGCTGCTACTTTTAAAATGTCTCCGTTTCTCTCTCCTTCTGTCATTTTCACCCGTTGTCATCAGCTTACTTCAATTGCTCCAAACTGAATTCAAAGGGCAAAAGTCATTAGCACACACAATTAATTCATGGGTGGAGAGAGGAGAGGAGGGGGCAGAATCTTACCCTTCCCTGGAGGCTCAGGCAAAAACAAACTGCTGCAGCCTCTCCTAGCTTGTATGTTCTTCCTCATTCATAACTTTTGCCCTCTTGACCACACTCTGATGTTGCTTGGCCACACATGTCCTGGGTTTCATCTGTGAAATGCTGGAGGCTATGCTTTCCCTTGAGTTGAGAGGAGATTACAGCAGTGCCCGTTCCCATATGCTAAGGTATCTTTCCCAAAGACCTCCCAATCAATGTAATCAGATGACTGGGGATGAGAGGGTAAAAGAGACCAAATTGGGTCAGGAGGGGATGAGATTGAGCAGTCCTAAAGTCTTCTCTTCTTTAAAAAAAAAAAGGACAAATGTGTGCTACAGTCAGAATTTGGAAAGGTATGGCCATGAGGAGAAAGAGAGTAACATTATGTTCCCAGAGTTATGCAGCAGTTGCACAACACTGCCTTGTTAGTGAATGGCAACATTGCAACAGAAGTGCACCACTGCATGCAGTGTGAACGTGCATCCCTATGCAGCTATGCACAATGTGGTGCAGATCCATGCTCCATGCACATCCATTCACAGTAGCACCATACGTAGAATTCTGTTTCTGTAAACTTGACCTAAATGTGGCCATTCCACATTGGGCTAAAGTATCCAACTGCAAGAGAAATGTAAGCATGTGTAAGATACCAGCAGGATTCCACCTTGATTTTATTTATTTTTTTGGACTGCAATTCCTGGAAACCTACAGGATTCTGGAAGCTGTAGTCCAAAAAGGTAATTTTTCCAAGCTCTGGCCTCACTACACATAACCAGCAGCTGTCAGAAGGAGAGTCCTTCTGTCCAGCAGCCATATAAGCATAATGGCCAGAAATCCATAGGACCAATGCATTCATAAGGTCCACCACGGAAGCGGTTGGAGGAGCATGGCATATTAGAGATGGATGCCCCTTGCACAGGCAAACGGATGTACATGCACATTTGGTTTTGCATTCAGTGACAAACACTAGTTGACTTGATTCCATTGTTCAGTGTTGTCATTCATAATCAGTGCTTTAACTCCTCATGCAAAAGTCTACACTGTGTAGACTCTTGGCTATTTTCTCCCCTTTAAACTATGGATCTTTAAACATATGTTGGTATGTCATTTCAACCACGAACTACATTCAAGCAGTGCAAAAACTGTCAGAAATCTAAGCCCAAATTCACACATTAAACTAGGAAGTGCAAATTATTTCAGATTGGAAGTCTCAAGGGTGAAGTTCCTTAAGTGTCCCTTTCCTCACTCTTAACTTAGCCTCTCATCTACTGCACCACACTGTTGCAAGGTTCATTCCTGTCTCATGCTCCTGACTTACTGGCATTAGTTCAAGACATTTTGTTACCCGAAGCCAATAATCCAGATGCTACCAGACAGCCATGAGGATGAACTGCCTACCTGGAGGCATACCTTGCTATCATACTTTGTTATCCCAGTCTAATTGAAAGGAACAGAAGCTGAGTATCTGTATAAAGTCAATTCAGTGTGGCTTGCAGAGGGAAACATTCCAGTGGTTTGTGTCCAAAGTTTGTCTGTTTCTCAAACCAGCACTCCTGAAGAGAAGTCAAATATGCCTCTGGAGCCTGCCTCCTCACCTTATCTCATGGTGAAACTGATATCCTCCACTGAAGTTAGGTATTTCCCTCACGGGGAGTTTGTTTCTCTAGAATTTTGCTATGCAGTTCTTGTGTTAAATGGCAAAGTTGCACAATGGAATGCATACCCAAATGTGCAACCGAATGCATATACATATACAATCACAGAACGATAAGGTTGGAAGGGCCCACCTAGTCCAGCCCCAAACCATGCAGGAATACACAGCTAAATCACTCCTGAAAAATCTCCATCTTATCTCTGTTTAAAGACCTCTGAAGATGAAGAGTCTACCATCCTGTGAGGCAATATATTACAGTGTTGAACAGCTCTTAACAGTAAAAAAGTTCTCTCTGATGTTTAGGTGAATCTCTTTTCCTGTAGTTTGAGGCCATTGCTCCAAGTCCTACTCTCTGGAGCAGCAGAATGCAAGCTTGCTCCATCTTCTACATAACATCCCTTCATATATTTAAAGATGGCTATCATTCTACCTTTCAGTCATCTCTTTTCTAAGCTAAATGTACCCACCTCTCTAAGTCCTTCCTCCTTTCCAGATCTTTTATCATCTTGGTTGTTCTTCTCTGGACATGTTCCAGCTTGTTATCTTTTTTTTTAGCTGTGGTATCCAGAACTGCTCACAGGCTCAATGGCAATGCCTGTGCAAATCTAGTTCTACAGCCATGAGATAAGTGCATATATTGCATGAGATCCTACAGAACTGTGGGAATTCTCTATGGCTTCCCACTAGAGTAGCCAAGTGTCTCTTATTATTAAGAATGTCTCTTATTTGTGGGCTGGAAAGCATGTCCTTTTAAACAGACTGAATGGGATGCCAAAGATCCAGCATTTGGAGATTTGGAAATTTTGAGAAGAGATGAGAAGTGGGAAGATCAAACTGGAAGCTCATTGCTAGTACAGATGATCTGCTGTTATACTAATTTGCTGTCAAGTCAACTTTGACTTTAGGAAAATTCCAAGAGCCGTGGCCATCAACAGCTCTGCTCAGAACTTGCAAACTTGGGGTTACGGCTTCCTTGATTGAGCCCATTCCCTGTAACAAATGATTAGAATATGATTAAAGTGGATTAAAGATTGTTGGTGCATTCCAAAGAAAGAAGGTCTAGAAACTATGTCCTATGAGGAGTTGCTTAGGGAGCTTGGTGTGTTTAGCCTGGAGAAGAGATTATTGAGAGAAGGTGACATGATACCTATGTTTAAGTATTTGAAAGGATGTCATATGGATAATGGAGCAAGCTTCTTTTCTCCTGCTCCAGAGACTAGGGCACAGAGTAATAGTTTTAAATTATAGGAAAAGAGGTGGCACTTAAACATTAAGAAGAACTTCCTGATGGAAAGAGCAGTTTGACAGTGGAATACGCTGCCTTGGAGTGTGACGGAGTCTCCTTCTTTGGAGGTTTTTAAACAGAGGCCATCTGTCATTAATGCTTTGATAGTGTCTTCCTGCATGGCAGGGGCCTGGACAAGATGGCCCTTGTGCTCTCTTCCAACTCTATGATTCTATGATTCTGCGTACAGATTTTCATAAAGGCAGAAAACTGTCAGCCTCACATCATGATTTTTGGCTGTCCTTTTCTGGTATTGTGAAAATCTAGCAATCTTAGGCCATTTCCACATGGGATAAGTAAAACGGTGCAGTGCATCCTCCACAGAGGACGTCTGTACCTTGGAACGGACTGGGTCCGGACTACTTATTGTAGATCTGCACCTCAGTCCTCTCCGGAACGATCCCAAGTGGTCCTCCAGCGTGTTTTTGAAAGACCTGATTTTCCTGGTCTTGCAAAATGCTGGCACGCACCATTGCATGCCTGCTCTCTGGTGCAGATTCACAGGCTCGCACCAATGCAAGCCTGCAATCTGTGGAGGGCGGACTTAGGCTGGCGAGCTTCAGCGGTTGGTCAAGACCCACAACCAACCGGAAGCCGCCATTTTGGATGCTGGAGCAGTGCGGATCTATGACCACGCCCTGCTCTGCCTCACCCCCGACGGGATCACCAGAAGATCTGGTGAATAGCAGCAGGGAGCGATTCCCTCGCCACATGCAGAAATGGCCTTACTGGTATTGTGAAAAAGTGGCGATCATATTACCCTGTGACCACCCCTGGGACTCACCATTGACTGTCATACCCTCCCCCAGCTATTCCATGGCCAATGGAGCAGGGAGATCAGAAGAGCATCCGGACATCCCCATAGTGACACACAGACCAAGAATGGTCTCCATCCATATCTGCTGGAATTGTCTGGAGGTCTTAGCCAATATGTCATCAGTGTCTATCTAGTTCTAAGACACTTTCTTATCTTCTCTGTTCTCCACCAGCAAAGGGATGGCCGTGGATTAGAAGCTATAACGCACAACAGTGGCCATGGTGGAGGGTTGAAGAAAGTACTAACTTCCACAATGACCAAAAAAAAAAGAGGAAGAGGAGGAGGAGGAGGAAGAGGAAGAGGAGAAATACACAGATGTTGGGTGGAATCATAAGGAAGAAAATCATCTCATCTGAAATGTGCTGGAGAAGAGTTCGACAGATACCCTGGACTACTAAAAAGACAAAGGAATGGGTCCTAGAACAAATTGAGCCTGGACTCTCCCTAGAAGCCAAGAGAATAAAACTTGGTGGTAAGAAGGCAGGAAAACTGCATTACAGCTGGATGAACTTAACCACAGAAGCTATGGCCCTGAATCTGCAAGACCCGAGCAGGGCTATTGACAATATGGTAGCCAGAAGTCAAAGTTGACTTGCCAGCAGTTGACAATAATAAAAAGGTAAACTTACATCCGCCTATATCATTAGCAGGATGTCAGCCATGCTCCACCAGATAAAAATGTTCCATTGCTTCCATAATGGAACTAATGCATGTGTGTGACACCAACAAGATTCAGACCACTATGGCCATTTCTGCACTACACTGTTATAGTGCTATTACTCCACTTTCAACATCATAGGCATTTCCGGCCCCTCCCGAAACTGCAAACCCCAGGATTCCAGAGGATGTTGAAAGTGGAATCATAGCGCTATAACAGCCTTGTGCAGAAACGGCCCATGTGTTTGGGGAGGGGCATTTAGATTTCCCAGCCAGAGAGCTTTTGGGCCTCAGTGAACTACAAACCCCAGAATTCCATAGGATGTTGAAAGTGGTATAATAGCAATATAACAGTGTAGGGTAGTCTGAGTTTCCTTCAGAGCGTGGAAATGTTACTTTGTTGGCTATGGGAGTTCTTGTCCAAAGAAGTGATGTATCCATTCTCTCATGTGAATTTCAGGGAAGGTAAGAGAGACTACATGAATTCTTCAGCAAAAGTGGAAAATAAGTTGTGTTTTTCTTTTTCTTTTTTTTTAAAAAAGGGGGTCACCAGCTTACATGAGGGAGGGTCTAGTTAAGATCTGTATTCCAGGAAAAATAAAAGGAGTGTCCACATTGTGTAAATGCTGGTAATACATTCAGCCCTGAAGAGACCCATAAATCCTTATTTGTATGTTAATAGGTTTCAAATTAATGCTGAATTGCTGCCTAAGAGCTGAGTTGTCACATACCTGTGACCTGATTAAGAACCACCTTTCAGCCTCTCTCTCTCCCTCAGTCTCCTCTATGCATAATCTCAGTTTATCTAGTCCCTTGTTCGCATGGGGGAACTGGGGGCCACAAAGAAAGGGTTGGGGGCTGCATGCAGCTACCAAGCTACACTTTCGTCACCCTGTTGTACAGAATGCCAATGCAGTTTCCCTGTTGGGGGCCAAAGAGTTGGAAGAGACCCCAAGGGCCATCCAGTCCAACCTATGGAAGGAATGTCTTCTGTCAAAGTGCTGGCAGTCTTGCTGTTGTATGCCTTCAAGCCATTTCTGACTTTGGGCAACCCAAAGTGGGGTTTTCTTTGCAAGATTTGTTCAGAGAGGGGTTGCCATTGCCTTCTTCATAGAATCATAGAAATGTAGAGTTGGAAGAGACGACACGGGCCATCCAGTCCAACCCCCTGCCATGCAGGAACACCCACAAAGCACTCCTGACAGATGGCCATCCAGCCTCTGCTTAAAAACCTCCAAAGAAGGAGACTCCACCACACTCTGAGGCAGCAGATTCCACTGCCGGACAGCCCTGACTGTCAGGAAGTTCTTCCTGAGGTTCAGGTGGAATCTCTTTTTCTGCAGCTTGAATCCATTGCTCCTTGTCCTGGTCTCTGGAGCAGCAGGAAACAAGCCCTCTCCCTCCTCTACATGGCATCCCTTCAAACATTTAAACATGGCTATCATGTCCCCTCTTAACCTTCTCTTCTGCAGACTAAACATCCCCAGCTCTCTAAGTTTATCCTCATAGGGCATGGCTTCCAGGCTCCTCATCATTTTGGTCACCCTCCTCTCGACTTGCTCCAGCTTGACCATGTCCATCTTCTGAGGCTGAGAGAGTGTGATTTACCTAAGGTTCCATGACTGAGGGGGGATTTGAACCTGATCTCCCAGAGTTCTAGTCCAACACCAAAACTGGCACACTGGATCTCCAAAAAGAGTCATTCCCCCAACTTGGGGCTCAAACCCATGACCCTGGGAGTAAGAATCCCGTGCTCTGCCAACTGAGCTAGCCAGACATTGCTTTGGTCCTTGAGCCAAAAACATTAAGGCTTGGCTTCCAGGTAAGGAAACACACCTGCAAAAGAAGGGTGCTTGGTTGCTTTCCGTACCTGAGAAAGTCTAATTTTCATCTCTTTGATTAGAGATGCCATTCAAATCTGAAGCAGATCTGCATTAAATCCACTGCTAGTGGAAATTGTCCAGAAAACAGGAACTTCCCATATCCTGGGTATTTCATCTCTATAAGGCTTAATTTATTAATTTTTTTATTTACCAATAAGTATATGCCACTTACTCTCAGTCCACACTAGACTGTTATAGTGCTATTATTCTACTTTCAACTTCCTATAGAATCCTGGGGTTTGCAGTTTAGGGAGGGGCCTTGAGAAGCAATTGTAACTAATGGGCACAAATATGGTACCAGCCCGTGGAACACTGGGGAGAAAATGCCGATCTGCCACATCAGATAATTTAAGAAGCACTAGTTTGATCTACGTAACTCTTGACATGGGAATTATTGATTTCTACTCCCACTCTGTGGTCTCATACATCTCTCTGTGGCAGGGGTGGGCAGCTGTGTGGGCAATGGGAGCCAATTTTCACCCTCAAAACCTCTCTGTGGGTCTCTTTGGGTACACAGTAAGTGATATCACATCACTTCCTGTCTCCTTTCCCACCAATTTGAGGATTTTTTTTTTAAAAAGAAATGCTTTGGTGGGATTTGGGGGACTGACTACACCACAATGTTTATGGGCAGGTTGGGGGCTTTCGGGAGTGAGAACTGACCCAAAACTTGGCCCAAGGAAATGAATTGGAGGGGATTTCATTTATTCATTCATTTCTCACCTTTCTCCTGTGACAGGATCATTAGAGGTCAGCAGAGGTGCTCCAGAAGTGTTGGGAGACCACACTTTCCTCACTCCTGTTAACTAAGCCTCTGAGAGCCTAGGCAGCTGGCCAGTTTTATTCTAGAAGCTCTTCATGTTTGGAACCTGAGTCCTCATATAGTTTGTGCAGTGAGCGAGGCACATCCCACACCCCCAGATATACTCTCCATTTCTTTGGGTTGCCCTTGTTTCAAAGATGAAATTCAGATCCAGCTGTCCCCAAGCAGAGCCAGCATGATGTGGTGCTCTGAGCCCTGAACTGTGACTGCAGAGATCAAGATCCAAATTCAGCCACAGAAACCTAGTGGGTGCCCTTGGGCACATCACACTCTCTCAGCCTCAGGGAAAGGGAAAGGGAAAGGCACCCCCCCCCAACAAATCTTCCCATGGTAGGTTCACCTTGGGGTTGCCAGAAGTCAGAAATGACTTGAAGACAGACAGCATCATCAACAATAACATGCCATGGCTTTCCGCTTTTTTCTTGCCCATGAGGCCCTGCTGTACAGTGAAAGCAGGCTGTGGCGTGATGTGCCAGGACGTGGGCAAGAGCTGCTCTCAGCCAAAACACTGCCCATTCTTGTCTTTGTTCACTGAGAGAAAAGCAGCCATTGTTTCTACTCAGGCCCTTCTGAATGGGGGGAATGGACAGAAAGCAAGTCAGATCCTGGGCTGGGGTTGGTGGGGGAGGAGGAGCTTATCCCCATTGAAGAACCTCTTCAAGAATGCACATTGTCTTCTGGAGCTGAAAAATGAGAATCTCTGGAGAAACACTTTGGCTGGTACCTAGATGAGCCATTAGACACGCAGACCCAAGGACTGTTTAACAGGGAGGTATATTTAACTTAGAACATTCAATGAAGGCAAGCAAGGGGAGATACCATACAGACAGTCATCATGCTTATATAGGGTTCTATAGGGTTAATGACAAACATTGCACAACTGAACACACACAACTAAATGCACAACCAAATGTGTACACCATGCGTTTCACATACATTACATGTGCATCCCAAGCACACAGGAACCTCTACATTCAAATGGTACCACAAGTGCAACTCTCCTTCTGTCACCCAGAAATGCATGTGAACATTCCAATTTGACAAAAATGTGCAGCTGCTTTCCTTGGGAAATTTACACATGTGGGTCGAGATCCTAACATCCAGGAGATGGAATATAAATTTGTACCCATGAAGTGACTTGATGATTGTGCCTCAGTGAATTGCAACCTGGCACAACTCAATATTGATGCAAATGTGAAAGGCATGGTTGCACTGTGCAATGCACCTTGGCAAAACTCATTGGGGAAGCAAACATGAAAAGGATAGTTGCAATGTGCAATGCAACTTTGCATGTGCCGCACACTGCGCCCAGTGGGCATGTGTACAGGCAATACACAATGGTACCACATATGCCACTCTACTTCTGCAAACTTCAACTAAATAGGGATTTCTGTATCAAACAGACATGTCCATCTGCAGCTGGAATCCTCTGTCAAAAGTTTGCGTTGCATAACTTTATGTATACATAGCTGAGGCACTAAGACACTCTGTTAGTCAATTGTGAAGATCATAGAATCAGAGTTGGAAGAGAACACAATGGCCATCAAATCCAACTCTCTACCATGCAGAAACGCACACTCAAAGCACCCTCAGCAAATGGTCATGCAGCCTCTCTTTAAAAACCTCCAAAGAAGGTGACTGCACCACACTCTGAGGCAGTGCATTCAACTGTCCAACGGCTCTTACTGTCAGGAAGTTCTTCTTGATGTTTAGGTGGAATCTCTTTACCTGTAGTTTAAAGCCCATTGCTCCATATCCTAGTCTCTGGTGCAGCAGAAAACAAGTTTGCTCCATCTTCAACATGACATCCCTTCAAATATTTAAGCACGGCTATCGTGCCACCTCTTAACCTTCCTTTCATCAGGCTAAACATACCCAGCTCCCTAAGCTGCTCCTCATAGGGCATGGCTTCCAGACCCTTCACCATTTTGGTCGCCCTCCTCTGGACACATTCCAGCTCGTCAGCATCCTTCTCGAATTGTGGTGCCCAGAACTGGTAAGATGTGTAATGGAACATCTGCAAGAGTGTCCCAGTGCACACCAGCGCTCCCTAGTAGATATCAGGATGCATGACAGCATTGGTACTGTTTTGCAGTGGTTATTTTACCATCTCCCCTACATAGTAATTTAGCAGCAGCCCTTTACTGGATGTGGATGTTACAGAGCTGCCCAGTTCTAATTCCTGCAGATGTAAGTCCACTAATGAAGACGTAAGTATCTAACAGGATTCCAGCCTGCTTGTGTAGAGGAACTTGGGCAGACATCACTTACTAACAGGATGCCAGCTGTGGAAAACACTAAGAGGTGGGGGACATTGGGGTCCAGCCACTATGCCAGTGTCTCCCTAGGATTTGGAAGAATTATAGCTCAGAGGAGAGAAGGGTAACAGCAGGATCTTTTCAACTATGCATACCACATACCACTACTAACTGTAGAGAAGACTCCTGTTAAAGTTAAACAAAGTATTTTATTTGAACTGACAAACATACGAGAAATTAGACACTTTTAAGAACCATATGAGGCTATTGGAAAGTGAGGTGAGAAAGGTTGGATAGAGAGAACTTGGGTGGAAAGGGTGATTGTTACTTAGTCCTGAAGAAGGGATCACAGCAGAGCAGCTGTGGCTCAAGGTAGCACAGAGGAACGGCAATCTGGGACACTATGTATTACATACTACAATTGGCCGGGGTAAAAGCTAGGGTTTTTATACCCTATTTCACATCCTGAAGGGGTGTGTTGACAAAGCCATAATGGTTTTCCTACAGGATTGACAAAGATTTCCAAAATGGGCTGATTGCTTAACTCCAGAGCGACAAAACATTGATGGGACTCATGGCAATCTCTTAATTATTGGTCAGGTAGGGTGTGTAGGGAAGATCTCCATAGGGTAAGACTGAGAGGTGGTCTCTGATTGCTCACCAATCTAAGCAGTTCATCTTTCATTGTATTCAAAAATGCCAAGAGCAGTGAAGGGATTAGCACAAACCCATCAACATCAGGTTTTCAGCATAATCCTATATGTGAACTTTCATGACCTTGAACACATCTCCAGCCAATGGGGCCCCCATCATATTCTCCTGTCATTAATAAGTCCAATTTATGAAAATCGCACACCTTGTGGGTGGGGTGGTAGGGTATGGTAACAATCACCATCAAGATTCCAGTCATCTCCTGTGTGTGTCACCGATAGGAATCCAGACTCCGTTTCCCTTTCACAAGCAATTGACATGCAGTGCAATGCAGCCTTTTATACTGAAGGTAGTATGCAACTGCCCTGACTAGCAGCCACTGTTGGTCCCATCCTTCATGAATTTATAGGTCCACTTTTAAAGCCATCCAGGTTGCCAGCCAGAGCTACATCCTGTGGCAGTGAATTCCACAGTTTAACTAGGAGCTGTATGAAGAAGTGCTCCCTGTTATCTGTCTGGTATTTCTCATCATTTACCATTGTGTGACTGTGGCTTCCAGTATTATGAGTGTATCCACACTACACAACATAGGAATAGCATTTTAATACCATTTTAACTTTTGTGGCTCCATTGTAGGGAACCCTTCAGATTTATTGCTCTTCTTGGTCTTCAGAACTAGACCAGAACACAGACTGTTTTCATTCCCCTATTTTTCCAGACATCGCAACGTAACGTTGCTCTCTCCCTCCCTCTCCCTGTTGCTCTCTCTTTGCAACACATCAATTAAAAACAGACTCTAAGCCACTGGTAAATAACTGGGTTATTTGAGGCGTCTGTGTTGATCTTTGCTTCTAAACAGGATGCATTTACATCAGCAGCCGATCACCCAGCGGAGATCGCTGTTGAAATTACAGCTTGCCAACTACAATCCTGGGCAAGAGCCCACGGCAATCTCCGGAAAGGCCCCCGAAGTAGCATCTCCAGCATCTAATTAGTGACTTTGGGTCTGACCCAAGAAAAACCCCTGCGGGGCCAGGCTTTTCTGGGAGGTGGACAGACGCACAACATGCTTTCCAAATCCAGAAGACGTCAGCTGGAGCACCATCTTCAGAAGGGTTTGGC
Organism: Ctenosaura bakeri; assembly: GCA_948474755.1. Classification (NCBI taxonomy): domain Eukaryota; kingdom Metazoa; phylum Chordata; class Lepidosauria; order Squamata; family Iguanidae; genus Ctenosaura; species Ctenosaura bakeri. The sequence continues at coordinate 44,582 of CAOLHI010000328.1, forward strand.
AGCTTCATGGTATTTTGTCTGTCTTCTCTGCAGCTCTCCTGTTTTTATTCCCCAATACATTGCAGCAAAACAAGTTTCTAATTTGTTCATAGTACCCTACCCCATTCTGGAACAAAGGGAATAAAGATGATGGAGAAGTGCAGAGCTAGGACAATCTACAGCTCACAAGCCAGAGGAGGTGGTGGTCATGATGATGATGATGATGATGATGATGATGATGATGATGATGATTTATATCCTGTCTTTTCCATTTCCTCAAAGGCTCCTCCTTAAACTGCAAACTCCAGGATTCCATAAGATGTTGAAAGTGGAATAATACCACAATAACAGTCTAGTGCAGAAATGGCCAGAGTGTAAAATTCAGTGCAAAAAGTGGGGGTTATAAAGCATTTAACTATCAAAAAATTAAAACCAGTTAAACATTCCAGCATATTATGCAAGGCCTGTTTCTCCATAAAAAATAATTTTTAAAGGCCTGTCAGAATAAAACAGGTCCTCAGCCAGGTTCAGAAAAATAGGAGGGTGCCAGTCTAGCCTCTCCGAGGAGGGAATTCCAGAGCCTGGGAGCAGCCACCAAGAAGGGCCTCTCCTGCTTTCCCACCAAGCACACCTGTGAGGGTGGAGGGACAGAGAAAAGGGTCTCCCCAGAAGATCTCAAAACATAAGCAGGTTTGTATGGCAGTCCTTCGAATGAGCCTGCCTGCATGAGGTTTGTTTGTTTACAGGCACATCTTATTTGACTGTGACTATGAAGCTCTTTTTTATAAAGCCTTTTCACATTCATTGAGCCTCCACTTTTCTTCCTTATCCTCTGTCTTGCTGGAAGTCTTTTGAAGAAGGAGGAGGAGGAGGGGAGGAGGAAGAAGAGGAAAAAGCAGTGGTGGTGACAGCAGCATTTAGAGGATGTGAAGAAAGACTGGAAAAACGCAGAATTTTGGGGCCAGATTGCCGCGTTATGGCCATTTCCGCACTAGCCTGTTATAGTGCGATGATTCCACTTTCAGCGTCCTCTGGAATCCTGGGGTTTGCAGTTTCGGGAGGGGCGGCAAGCCCCTCCCAAAACTGCAGACCCCAGGATTCCAGAGGACGCTGAAAGTGGAATCATCGCGCTATAATAGGCTAGTGCGGAAATGGCCTATGTCTGCAGTAGACAATGTAATCAAGCTCAATCAAGCCACTTACCCTCAGTTCCGAATCCAATGTTTGGTCATTTTATTGTTTTGTTTATTTATTTATTCATTTATATCCTACATTTCTCTTTGTCAGAATCTAAAGTGACATTTGGTTCGTTGCTCCCATTTATTGGAGTGCAGGATTTTTTCTCTTGTTGCCCTAGAGGAGGGGCGAGGAAATTGTGTTCCATGGGCTTCATCTAGCTCTGGGGCTTCACTTCTGTAGCTGTTAAAGCCATCCATAATTCCCCCAAGCCCAAACCCTTTCTCTTTTTCAAAAGGTGCTATTTTCAAGCAGCTTTTGCACCTAAACCACACAGAGATCCCTCAAATGCATGAAAACTCATGAAAATGTCACACCCCATACACCTTCGTAATGCTCCCAAAGACCTCCATTTAAGAAGCAACATGATAGCCATGTTTAAATATTTGAAGGGATGTCGTATGGAGGATGGCGCAGGCCTGATTTCAGCTGCTCCAGAGACTAAGGACCTTTCCGCATGGCATGTGCCATGCGAAAGGGTTCCTGGAACATCGCACGATTGTGAGGAGCAATCTGCACGACGCACTCACCATCATGCGACACTCCAGAGGCCGGCAGGTGTTGATCGCACACCTTTTCTTTTTGGGCTGGAAGCCAAAAATGGTGTGCGATCGCGCATTGCTCCCGGGCCTCGCGCACATTTACCTGGTGTGCAGAGCCTCCAGAGCCACGCCGGTCACGCTTCCCGCCCCAGTGCAACCTGGGAAACTCCCAGGCTGCACTGTGGAAGGAAGAGGGGGGCTCTCGCGCAAGCAGGAAGGTCGTGCAGAGCTGAAGCAGCAGGGACACGAGAGCCTCTTGCCGGAGGCTGCTCATGCGATCCTCACACCCCAGCGCTGGAAAAAAGGTAAGATGTGGGAAGGGCCTAGGACACAGAGCAATGGCTTCAAACTTCAGGAACAGAGATTGTATTTAAACATTAGGAAGAACTTCCTGGCGTTATAGCAGTTTGTCAATGAAATACGCTGCTGCCTGGGAGTGTGACAGAGTCTCCTTCTTTGGAGATTTTTAAACAGAGGCTGGATGGTCATCTGTCGGGAGTGCTTTGATGGCATATTCCCACAAGGCAGGGGGCTGGATTCAATGGCCTTTGTAGTCTCTTCCAACTCTATGATTTGATGATTCCTCTGTAGTCTTTCTCAAAATGATAACAGGAAAGGACATAATGCCACTTCCTGTCACCATTTTGAGAGGGGCTATCCAGTCAAAGCACCCTGCAGGCATATCATAACTCATGCCTGTGTTAAGTCACCAACAGGATGCCATCCTGACTCACCAGCAGGCCTGCATTCTTCTTAAGATCATTTCCACACTGAGGCCCTTTTCGCACACCGTTTCTAAAGCGAAAGGGCCCCTTGAGTGTCACGTAAGTGGGAGGAGTGGTCCATATGATGCACTCCCATTTACACGACACTCAAGAGCCTAAAACGGACTGCGCACGCACCTTTTCATTTTCGGCTTAAAGCCAGAAATGGTGCACGGTCGCGCAATGCTCCTGGAGCCCACACACACACACTTACCTGGCATGCAGTGCATTGGAAGCCAGGCCAGTTGCATTTCCTGCCTCAGCACTAGTCTGCAATTCCCAGGTTGTGCTGCGGTAGGAAGGGGCGGGACGTTCACGCAACTTTTGCACATCCGGCAAGCCAGCTGCGGTGGGGAAGAAGCAGCGAAGTGAGCGCCTCACGCAAGAGGCTGCTCATGCGACCGCCGTCCCCCACCTCCGCGAAAAGTTAAGGTGCGGAAAGGGCCCAAGAGTGCTATTATTCCACTTTCAACATCTTATGGAACCCTGGGGTTTGCAGTTTAGGTAGGGACTTTTGAGAGAGGGGCTTTGAGACTCCTCCCGAAACTGCAAACCCCAGAATTCCATAGGATGTTGAAAGTATAGCACTATAACAGACTAGTGTGGAAATGGCCTAAGTGCAAAGCAACATTCAAACATTCAGTCCCTAATCAGAAAACAACTTCTCCTTCCAGAGAACGCAAGGAAGGAAGAAGAAGAAAAAAGGAGCAGTCGGCTGCCACATCACCATAACCGGACCTGTTTATTTTAGCTCTCTCCCTGACCAGACAGAATAGTGCCCTTTTGTATTGCTACCTAGAAATCTAATCACCTGTTTATGTGACTTCTTCTTCTCCTGAAATGGCATCAACATACCACTGGAAACCCAAAATGCACTCTTGAAATAGCCCTTTTGAATTTCTGTGTGTGTGTGGTTTGTTGCTGGGTTTTTGTTTTGCTGTTTCCTTCTACTTAAGAGGAACCTCTTCTTAAGTTGTTTTGTGTTTATAGCAATGTATTTGCAAACTCAAGCAGTTTCCTTTTAACACTGGCACACCTTGTTCCCATCAGTGAATCAAAGCTTTCTTTGAAGCTTCTAAAAGTGTCACATCCCACCCCCCTCAACCTGCTCCACCCCTGCAAGCTAAACTCATCGCTCAGTCAAGTCTGGAGCATAACCACCAAGACTGGGGGTGGGGGAAAGAAGGGAGGGAGGCCCCCATCTGGCTTAAATCTAGGTTTTGATTTTTCTAATAAAAAAAATTAACAAGTGGGGAATGAATAAGTCCCCATGTTAGGGAAGGAGCAGCTGGAGGAGGGATTTAAACATCTGGCTTTTTTTAATGCATTGCAAACAAAATGTGGGTAAGAACACTCTTACATGCACACAAGTCGGGATGGAAAGAATGGGCAGAATTACTGGTATTTGTTTCCTGGTCAAAGATGGGTTTCTTGACAGCCAGAAAACCCCACCAGATAAAACAGTGGGTTTGGGGACCCCTGGGGGTCTGCACAGCCCTCACAGGGGATCCACGAAGCCTTGCTGCTGGATACGAACGGCTAAGATAGCAACAAGGATGCAGCTGGGTCGAGAGAAAGTGGGTGCTGAAACTTCTCCCTTGTTTGCCTTCAAGTCATTTCTGTTTCTGTTTACACTAAGGTGAACGTAGCACAGTTTTCTTGACAAGATTTGTTCAGAGAGAGTTTGCCTTTCCCATCCTCTGAGGCTGAGAGAATGTGACTTGCCAAGGCCACCCAGTGTCTTAATAGGGATTTGAATCCCAGGGCCTTAGCACACAACACTGACCCTTTTCGCATGGGTTTTCTCTCACGCGAGAGCCCCGTGAGCCTCGCAGGAGTGGGAGCGTCGCTCTGCACGATGCACTCCCACTTCCGTGGCATTCATGGGGCTGACGCGGTGCGAGCGCGTTTTTTTTTTATTTTCGACTTGAAGCAAAAATGACCCATGTTCGCGCAATGCTCCCAGCGCCCACGCGCACTTACCTGCTGTGTGGAGCGTCAGGGAGGCGGACGGGTCGCGCTTCCTTCTCTCCACGGTGCCTACAGCTCCCACAGGCCCCTACGGAAGGAAGGGGCGGGGCGCTAGCGCGACGGATGCACCAGCAGGAAGCACCTGCGGAAGGAACAAGGGGGGAAGCAGCAGCCTCCCAGAGGAGACTTCTTGTGCGAGACGCCCTCCCCCCTCGCGCAAGAAGCTACAATGCGAAAAGGGCCACTGTTACAGTGCTATTATTCCACGTTAATTGTCATTACAACATTCTGTGGAATTCTGGGGTTTGCAGTTTAGTGAGGCCCGTGAGCTCTCTGGATGAGAATTCTAAATGCACTTCCCTAAACTGCAAATCCACATTTTGTTTGCAATGCATTAAAAATTCCATAGCATGATGCCATGGCAGTTGAATAATAGTACTGTAACAGTGTGGCATGATAAGGCCTAGTCTCCAAAAGCCTTGAATGAATATATAAACAAATATTTGAATATTTAAATCTAAATTTAAACACTTAAATCTCGAGTTAAGTCTTGGGGGAGGGGGCGGCACCAAATTATATCTACAGGGGGTCCTTGCTGAAGAAAAAGTTAAGAATGTTGAAGTGGAGGAGCTTTTCCACAGTTTCCCTCAGCATTTTAATATCCCAAAATGTTTTGAGGAAATTATTCTATGGGGAGAATATGTTACCCTGTATTGTGGGGGTCCCGGGAGGGGCGCCCAAATAACGAAATAAAAACGCAAGATGGGGAAATTAACTTGAGCACTCTCTTAAGCTAGCAAGAGGCAGGGTAACTTTAGCTGGGATCTTTAACCCTATGTATACAGCGTCAGGTCAGAAGAGCAGTCAGGCAAGGTTTTAAAATGGCAAAAATGATAGTTTTATTAAAGGACAAACAACAGAAAAGACATGCACACAGCTAACTAGAAATTGGAAATGAGAGTTTTCAGGGGAATGGGTGATATGACACCTTTTCTCGTAGTCCTGGAGAAAACGGAGAGTTGCAGGGAAGAAAGCTCAGTGCAGTTCACTGAGGGGACAACTTCACTGGACAGAGCGGCAGCAAGGCTAGATGGAAGTCCAGGGCGATCCGAGCAGTCCAAGGAGGACTTGGATTTGGGGACTTTTTATAGGGTGGATTGTGCCTATAGGCCATGCCATGCTCAGTGAGAACAAAGGAAATTTGGAGTGGGACAAAAGCGTTGGAAAAGGTCAGGTTTTACATGATGAGCTTAGCGCTGGATGACAATAGTATGGCCAGTATGCAAATGGCTCAGCATAAAGAAAGTGCCAGCTCTCGGCCAAGCGTCTTTGTGTAGAGTCGCGCTTAAGCAAGGTGTGTCTGCAAGAAACCGGTCCCTGAAGCAACAGAGAGGCATTAAGCTGCCGGCCTAAATGGGGATTGGAATGTCCAACCGTTAACGGCCGCACCTGTTTATGTGCTTGTCCGGTGGCCCTTGCAAACACGTGGAGCAGGGTGGCAGAGAAAGGTCAAGAGAAGGCCAAATAAGTTTGATATCAAGAGATATCTAGTGCTATCACCAGCATGACAGAACCGTGGTAACAAATATACCTGACTTTTCTGCAAGAAACAAACAGACAAGCAAACAAGCAAACTGATTTCCTTGCCAGAAAACAAGGCTAGAATTCTGCTCGGCACTTATGACTTTGTAAATGGCCTTATATGTGTGTAAAGTTGAACTGAGCAGTTTTTGCAACATCATATTTGCCTAGAGGCTGCTATGCCATTACAATGTACAAGTATTCATTGTGCAATGGTAGAGGGACTCATGCCCCATAGCCAATGTGTCATTGTCTAAGCATCATGCACATTCAGACACCGAGCAGAGCACTAAAGGAGTGTGTTAGGCCTTTACCTCACTATGCCGTGATCTTGCATTGTCTCATTGTGATCCTGGCAATGCCATATGGAATTCTCAGCCAGAGGGCTCTTTGGCCTCAGTGAACTACAAACTCCAGAATTTCACAGGATATTGAAAATGGAATAATAGCACTATAACAGTGTAGGGTGGAAATGGCCCTAGAGTTATGCACCAATAACTGATTTGTATACATGATCGCTTCATATTCATAATTGTGATAATAGTATACAAATCATAGAAATCATAATAGTCCCCTGATTCTGCCTTTCCAGGCAAAAGTCACTGTGAGTGATGGAAGTTTGTTCTTTTGTTGATTAGGACACAACAGATATTTCTATCCCCTCCTGAGATCAACCTCCAATGTGAGGAGGAATTCCAAAGGGGATCCTGCTTCTGATGGTCAGACCAGAGATCACTCATGAGAGGGGTGTGGAAACCATTGCCAGGATAGGATCAGGGCCTGAATTCTCCCCACCACACCGGTCAGCTGCCGGCAAATGGGTCACATTAGGGACATGCTCCTTCCCTCTGGAGTACAGCCCTCCTCTTCCTTCATTGTACTCCAGAAGAAAGTGCTTCATATGCTTCCACCCTTATCCCATGCCTGCAGTCATTGCAGGAAAGGGAGCCGTTACTGGACGTTTTCCGGTAATGGTATAGAGTGTGATTGTGACGTGACAGCAGTGGGACCACAACAACATCATGTAATGGCACATGTCCCCGACGAGCAGCAACACATTGCCATGATGTGATGACAACATCGTGTGGTAAGGGCCTGAGAAATTCCAAATACACATCAGAAGTGCCCAACATGCACCCAAATGGTCTGATGCACATTCAACCATTCTTGTACTCAGAGGCACATCTTCACAATTCACCAACAGGGCTTCATTCACAAATTCACTGCTTGTTTCCTTTAAAAAAACTTATTTTTGTGCCTGTAGAGGGGGAACAAATTTGGTTTTAAATGAGAATCAGGCTTTCTGGAAGCTCTCAGGTCCCACCTGACCGCCCCGTGTTCATTCTTTGGCTTTTAAACATAAAGTCATGTTGAAGATGGAACAGACTTGTTTTCTGCCACTCCAGAGACTAAAACATGAATTAATGGATTCAAATGACAAGAAAAGAGATTCCTTCTGAACGTTAGGAGGAACTTCCTGATGCAAAGAGCTGTTTAAGAGTGGGCTTAGATGCCTCAGAAAGTGGCGGGCACTCCCTCTTTGGCGATGTTTCAACAGAAGTTGATTCGACATTTTTCCGGAGCATTTTGGTTGTGTATTCCTGCCGGAGGCGTATCTAGCACCATTTCCGCACTAAGCTGTTATAGCGTGATGATTCCACTTGCAACATCCTATCGAATCCTGGAGTTTACAGTTTCGGGAGGGGTCAGGTAGCCCCTCCCAAAACTGCAAACCCCAGGATTCCATAGGATGTTGCAAGTGGAATCATCATGCTATAACAGCTTAGTGCGGAAATGGCCCAGGGTGGGGCAAGTAGAGTACGTGCCCTGGGCGCCACTGCCTGAAGGGTGCAAAAAAGCCATACCAGAAGATTTAGAGGAGGAGGAAGAGGAGGAGGGGGAGGAAGCAGCTCCAGAAGTAGGGACACAACCTCTACATTTGCAGTAGGCACTTGTTGTACCCCCAGTATACCCAACGACCATGTCCTGAGGAACCTAATTATTTTATATCAAAAATAGTGAGCCATAGAGAAACTGAAAGGACATGTAGGCAGAAAATCTCTGTTTTCTGTCTTGCATCCTGGGGTTGTCCAGCAAATTGGCTCCACTGGACATCAGCAGCCATCAGGAAGACCATTACTCTCTGCGAAAATAAACAATGACCTGGAATCTGACACCTAAGGCATGCTTGCATCTCCGGAGAGATACCATCTTACAGGAAACAACAAGGATGTTTTGGTTGTATTTTCTTTGAACTAAAAATAAAATACTCCATCTTAATAAAAAGATGGAACATCTGGCTTTCCCAGGACTTTCTTCACATATAGCAAGGCATGTTCTGATTCTTTTTGGGAATTGGAGTTGGAGCTGGAGAGATTCCTTTGAAGGAATCTGTAGTTTTGAGAGCTAGAGTAAGGAGATTCTTTCAAATCTGCGAAACAATGAAGTTTGTAAGCTCCCTGCAGCACCTCAAGGCATGGCTGAGGCCGTTTCTTCCAGCTGAAGACTTCTGGAGTGGTATCAGACCTTTTATGTCTCCTTTTCTTTCTTTCCTAATTTTCCCCTTTTTCTAACTTTCTTTATAGTCTTGTATGTTTGCAGTGTGTGTGAAGTTGAGTGACTGTATGAAATTTAACTTTCTATAGTCTTGTATATTTGTTATAGTGAGTGCAGCTGAGTGTTAATAAATCTGTGTTAATAAAATACTTACATTTGAACAATTTGTGTGGTTTTTGACTGGGCCTGACCCCGTAAAATTGGGTTAAAGATCCTGAATTACCCTGTCTTCTCTGCGTGGCTAAAAGAGTTGCTCAGAGCTAATTTTTTCCCCACAAGAGACAATTTTGACAGCTTTTGGGAATCCTTTAAAGGAGTCCTGAGAAACCAGGGTAACACACTGCTTATACTAGATACGCCACTGATTCCTGCGTGACAGAGGTCAGACTAGGTGGTCCTTGCAGCATCTTCCAACTCTGTGATTCCATGATTTCCAGGTAAAGCAAGAATAAACTCTGCCTGAAAGACAGTTTTGATTCCAACTGATGCTTTTAGCCACTCTAGCAACACTCCCAAAAGATAGTCTAAAAAGATAGATAGCCATGTTAGTCATTGGTCATTTCCACATTAGACTGTTATAGTGCTATTATTCCACTTTCAACATTCTATGGAATCCTGGGGTTTGTAGTTTAGGGAGGGGCCTTTGAGAGAGGGGCTTTGAGACCCCTCCCTAAACTGCAAACCCCAGGATTCCATAGGATGTTGACAGTGGAATAATAGCACTATAACGGTTTAGGTCGTTTCTGCACTAGACTGTTATAGTGCTATTATTCCGCTTTCAACCTCCTGTGGAGCTCTGGGGTTTGTAGTTGACTGAGGCTAAAGAGCTCCCTGGCTGAGAATTCTAAAGGCCCCTCCCTAAACTGCAAACTCCAGGATCCCATAGGATGTTGAAAGTGGAATAATAGCGCTATAAGAGTCTAGTGCAGAAATGGCTTTAGTGAGGAAATGGTCATTTTTTAAAAAACAAATCTAGCCATTTTCTTCTCTACCTGGAGATGATGATGATGATGATGATGATGATGATGATGATGATGATTTCTTGCCCACCTCTCCCCATGGACCAAGGCGGCGGGACAACAGTAGATTAACATACAATACATATCAGTTAAAAACAGAACATCAATTAAAAAACAATTGTTAAAACGCATAATATCATCTTAAAAAAACAAATAATGCAGATACCTAAAAACAGACAATACATACTTAAAATTCATTGTTAAAATTCTCAATTTAAAATCATCAAGATAGGCCTGCCGGAAGAGACTGGTTTTTAATGCTGTTTTAAATTTGGACAGCGTATTCAGCTGTCGAATCTCTTCCGGCAGGTTATTCCACAGTCTAGGGGCAGCTGGAAAAAAAGTTCTCTCCATGATCATTGTTGGTCTAGTCCTGGCCAGATGAAGTAACAGACAACAGATAATCAGCTTTGCCCATTCAAGGCCAAACTACCCCATAATATGCTGGATTCAGAGGTAGCCCATGCAAAAGCGTTTTTTTTTTCCGGGGAAAATCCATTTCTGATCTGGCTTCTGTACAGATTCAACTAAACTCAGGGGGAAGAGAAGAATCCAAGACAGGTGGCAGAGGATGTCAAAATATACCCTCCATCTGTTACGATTTGGGAGGGACAGCCCCAGTTTAACCTTTTGCTATCCCACTTTCTTGGCTTAAAATGTCTCAGGCCATTTCCACACTGCCCTGCAATAGTGCTATGATTCCCCTTTCAATATCCTGTGGGATCCTGGGATTTGCAGTTTAGGGAGGGACCTTTAGAATTCCCAGCCAGAGAGCTCTTTGGCCTCAGGAAACTACAAACCCCAGAATTCCACAGGAGGTTGAAAGTGGAATAATAGCACTATAACAGTGTAGTGTAGAAATGGCTTCAGTTTCACTCCTCTTCGCCCACTTTCAGCCTTTGACCATCGTGGCTTATTTCAGTTACTTCACATTGAATTTAAAGTGCAAAGTAGGTGGAATTGAGAGAGTGGGATCTTGTCATTCCCAGTAGGCTCAGGCTTTGCTAAACTCAGTATGCGAATTCCAGGGTTTCTTTGCTTCAAATAGCAGTTTTGTGTGTTCTTCTTCATTAATAACTTATGCCTCCCCTTTTTTTCACCTGACACCCTTTTGGCTACATTCTGGTGTTGCTCAGCCACACGCATCCCAGGCCATTTCCGCACTAGACTGTTATAGCGCTATTATTCCACTTTCAACATCCTATGTAATCAAGGGGTGTGAAGCTGGAAAATGACACCATGCGTTGCTGGGACGTATTTTCCAGCCTTTTATGATTTTTAGCTATTATTTCATCTTCGCTGCCACCACCCGCTGAATTATGAATGATCTGGACACTTGGACAGTACAGCGGGACCCTGTCCAACCACGTACATCCCTAAGCTTAAGGATCTTCCTTTTCCCCCAGTCTACCTAGCTTGGCGTGGGAAGGAGAGAAACAGGGTTCTTACAGAAAGTATTTATTCAAGGCATGCAAATAAACAAGGGAAATTACCACACATGGAAGGCTCCCCCCTCCCAGGCACGCTTAGTACAAGTAGTTACAAAAAGAACAGATATAAAAGCACAGATACATTCTTTAGATCAGTCAGCCTCCAAAATAACAGAAAAGTCCCTAACGCGACTAGATAACTTTAGTCTAATTACTCACAGTTGTTCCTAGGCTTAGATGTTCTAAAGGAAGGGCCAGGAGGCGAGGCCTATGGCCTCCAGCCTGCTACTGGCACAGAACCCCCCTCCAGGAGGTTCCTTGGTTGTTATCCCTTTGTTATCTCTCGGCCACATGGCCTTGCAAGAAGTTTTATAACTTCTCCTTGGAAGCATCTGGAAGCATCCTGAAGATGCTCACTTCTTTCCTTTTTGATTGGTCAGTTCTCACCCTATGACCTGTGATGCTGACCCACATGACCTATGATGCTGACCACATACTAAAATGTAACCTAATCCCAACACCTTATTAACCCTTGGTTTACCTGAAGAGGGAACTGTCCCCGTTTTAGCTAAGTCTAGATAATGGGAAGCCCCATTATCACAAGGGGTTTGCCGTTTCGGGAGGGGCCAGCTGGCCCCTCCCAAAACTGCAAACCCCAGGATTCCATAGGATGTTGAAAGTGGAATAATAGGCCCCTCCCAAAACTGCAAACCCCAGGATTCCATAGGATGTTGAAAGTGTAATAATAGCGCTATAACAGTCTAGTGCGGAAATGGCCCCAGTTACATATGTGAAATGTTGGAGGGTATGTCATAATCCCTGCTAACAAAAGAAAGTCCCTAGGGACATGACCCTGCGAGCCACGACAACACTCCACTACAACACTATAAGTGACATATGAGATTCTAGGTCAGCTGCTTAGTTAAGTACACTTTGCTAAGCAGTGTCTTCTAGCCTGATTGGGCAGCACCTGCTGCAAGCTACAATGGTCTGTTCTCCTGTCAATCAGGATGCAGTACGCTGTGGTTTCCACACCCCTCTCATGAGTGCTCTCTGGTCTGACCATCAGAAGTAGGATCCCCTTTGCAATTCCTCCTCACACTGGAGGTTGATCTCAGGAAGGGACAGAAATGTCAGACTGCTGTGCCCTGATCAACAGAAGAACAAACTTCCATCACTCACAGTGACTTTTGCCTGGAAAGGCAGAATCAGGGGACTTTTATGATCCCTATGATCTGTATACTATTACCACAGTTGTGAACATGAAGGGATCATGAATACAAATCAGTAGCTGGTGCATAACTCTAGTGCCATTTCCGCCCTACACTGCTATAGTGCTATTATTCCACTTTCTACATCCTGTGGAATTCTGGGGTTTGTAGTTTACTGAGGCCCAAGAGTTCTCTGGCTTAGAATTCTAAATGCCCCTCCCTAAACTGCAAACCCCAGGACTCCACAGATTGTTGAAAGTGGAATAATAGACTAGAACAGTGTAGTGCGGAAATGGTCTAGGTTACACATTTGTAAATCAATTGTAAATTCCACCTGACATGTTTAGGATGTTAGGACAAGGAGCTTTCTGTCTGGAAGCTCTCCAAGAGACAGATGCCAGTCAGCAGGAGCATCTCTGAGTCAAAAAACAGACCGTTGAGCTGACTTGATAGAAATCTTGGCAATGTTCTCTTACATTCTGATACCAGCCATTGTCTCTTTGATCTAGACATGGGATGGAACTAAAGTGATTCTTTTTTTTTTTCTAGTCCATTTTGCAAATGCCCCCAGGGGGAAAAAGACAACAAAGTCATTTGCTTCTGTTAAACAACTACTGCACAAAAGAAATCCGTGCTCTTTTTCCTGCACACGTGGGAAAACATAACTTTATCTTCAAAGCAGAGCAGTGCAGTAGAGCAGAAATAGCTCTGATTTTGTGGCAAAACACACACACACAACCACATGCACCTCTAACTGTGAAACAGCTTGAAGGAAAAATGAGCAACTAGCCCGTGAAAAGCATCACTGTGCATGCAAAAGGGGAAGAAAATAGAAAAATAAAGTCTCCCTTGTGAATTTTTATGAATTTGCACAGGAGGGAAATACAACTTCTGGGGGCTACAACTCCCAGAATCTGCCATCTCAGTCCTGGACCATCAATAACAATATGGAATGAGCCAATAATTAAAAAGAATCATAGAACCTCCAAAGAAAGGACACCACACTCCAAGGCAACATATGCCACTATCGAACTGCTCTTACTGTCAGGAAGTTTTTGCTAATGTTTAGGTGGAATTTCTTTTCCTTTAGTTCGAAGCCAGAGCTACACATCCTATCTCTGGAGCAGCAGAAAAAAAGCTTCCTCCGCCTTCCATGTGACATCCCTTCCAATATTTAAACATGGCTATCATATCACCTCTGAACCTCCTCTTCTCCAGGGCTGTTTCCGCACTAGCTTTTTATAGCGCTACGATTCCACTTTCAACATCCTCTGGAATCCTGGAGTTTGCAGTTTCGGGAGGGGCCACCTGGCTTAGAATCATAGAGGTAGAAGAAACCCAGCAGGGCCATCCAGTCCAACTCATGCAGGAATACCCAATCAAAGCACTCCCGACAGACGGCCATCCGTCTTCAGTTTAAACTTCTCCAAGGAGGGAGACTCCACTACATTCCCCGAGAACAGTGTATTCCACTGTCAAAGTGCCCTTACTGATTTGGGGCTGCTCTGCCCCCAAAGACAAAAAACACACACAGCATAGGCCAGCCCCAGCCCCCTTTCCAGACTGCTGGGCCCTGATTATTTCTACCGGCTTACCCCCTTTTCTGACCACACGGCTTCCCCTTACCACTCCCACCTCGCAAGCAGGGCTTCTGTACTGCACCTTCATTTCTACTGTGACGCAGCTTCTTAAGAGTGATCAAAAACAAACAGCTTCTTACTTCCCAAGGTAAATAATTACTTTAATTAGCAAACAGCACTAAGTATGTGTAATTGATCGCACAGAGCTGTTGGCTCAGCAATGGGAACAATAATAGAACTCCCTGCTTTGGCATCTTTGAGGTGCCTCGGCAATGCTGTTTCATCCCCGTTCTCAGCTGAGGGCCACAAAGACCACAGCCTTTAAATGTTCCAATTAGTCAGGGACAGTCCCAATTAATATTCTACTGTCAGGAGGCTCAGTTCCTGCCATGATATTACAGACAAAAACTCCATGCTCAGATAGCTTGTAGAAACAAAATCCAATGCTAATGACCAATTCTAACAGTGGCCATTTCTGCACTGCACTGTTATAGTGCTATTATTCCACTTTCAACATCCTATGGAATCCTGGGATTCTGTAGGATATTGAAAGTGGAATAATAGCACTATAATATAATAATAGCACTATAATGTAATAGCACAGAATCCTGGGATTCTGTAGGATGTTGAAAGTGGAATAATAGCACTATAACAGTGCAGTGTGGAAAGGCCCAATGTTACCCTGTTTTCTGGGGGTCCCGGGAGGGACACCTAAATGCGCTCTCAATTATATACATTGGGGAAATTAGCACAGAGCACAAGTTAGCAATGCGAGAGGCAGGGCAACGGAGTGGAATTTTTTACCCAATGTCTACGGGGTCAGGCCAAGTCAAGGAGCAAGCAGAATTCAAATAATAATTATGGTTTTTATTAAAATACAGTCAAACAGTGTATGCAGCACACTCACACAGATAACTATAGAAATAAAGGTTGGAGTGGGATAGAGGGATTTTTAGAGGAGTTGTTGGTTTGGGTAATACTACACCGGTCCTGAAGCCCGGGTAGTCTGCAGCATAAGTTTGGAGATATAGAGTCTCAGTACGTGGGACTGAGGGGAAGGCTCGCCAAGCAAAGTGGCAGCAAGGCTGGATGGAAGTCGGGAGCGATCCGAGTTATCCAAAGAAGTGCTCAAAGTCAGGGGTTTTTATAGGGGAAAATGTGGCCACAGGCTAGTCCGCACTTGGGGAAAACAATGAGTTTCAGGCTGGAGACAAAGCCTTCAAAAGGTCAGAATTTAGCATGACTGAGTTAGGTTCAAATTGACAACAGAGTAGGCAGTATGCAAACGCAGAGTACTTGACAGATGAGGATTCTTCTGATCAAGCTGCCTGCTCAGGGCAGGGAGTTCTTTTTAAGTAGCATGCATACATAATAGGGTACTTGCCTTTGAGGTCTCCTGAAGCTGTGGGATGGCTATTTCTGGCCAGCCTGTATTGTTTGGAATATTACAGCGATTAGTGGCCGTGCCTGTCTGCAAGCCTGTCCGGGAGACCTCACAGCACGTGGAGAGGAATAAGAAAAGGAAGCCAAACTATTGATATCAAAGTGATATCTAATATCTCCCAAGTCCAGACTAGAAACTACAGTAACACCAATGTGTTGCATATCAATAGGCTTGCAACAATGTGCTGAACCTCAATAGCTGTATGTATCCAGAAACGGGATCAAAGGCTTTCAGGTGTCCAGAGAAGAGCCCAAGAGCATCCAGACATGGAGGTGGAACATCAAGCGAATGGAATACATGATTCCAGGGAGGCACTGTGAGGATAACCAGGAGAACAGGAGAGCCAGAAGAACAAGAGGAAGGTTTAGGTTCCCAAGATCAAAGTATGTAACATCCAAAAGCTCTTGGGAAACTTGGAGGTTTGGGGAACAAGATGACATTTATGATCGTCACCGATCAATGCTGTTCACATCCAAATCTGTACACTCAACTATACAACCTCAGTGCAGCTATATAACACTGCTGCAGAACAATGAGTGTTTTCTTGGGAAACCAATTAACCAGCACATGGTACTCTTCCTTCTCGCTTAGGCCATTTCCGCACTAGACTGTTATAGCGCTATGATCTCAACATCCTATGGACCTGGGGTTTGCAGTTTCGGGAGAGACCAAGTGGCCCCTCCCTAAACTGCAAACCCCAGGATTCCATAGGATGTTGAAAGTAGAATCATAGCACTATAACAGTCTAGTGCAGAAATGGCTTTAGAATCATAGAGTTGGAAGAGACCACAGGGTCCATCCAGTCCAACCCCCTGCCAGGCAGGAGCACACATTCAAAGCACCTCCAGCAAATGGTCATCCAGCCTCTCTTTAAAACCTCCAAGGAAGGTGACTCCACCACACTCTGAAACAGCATATTCCACTATCGAACAGCTCTTACTGTCAGGAAGTAATTTCTGATGTTTAGGTGAAATCTCTTTCCCTATAGTTTGATTCCATTGCTCTGTGTCCTCATCTCTGGAGCAGCAGAAAACAGAGGACCTTTTCACATTAAGTCTTCTCGCGCAAGCGGGGGAGGGCGGCTTGCGCAAGAAGCCTTCTCCGGGAGGCTGCCGCTTCCTCCCTCCTTCCTTCTGCAGGCGAAGGAACGAGCGGGGAAGCGACAGCCTCCCGGAGGCGGAGGCGGCTCGCGCGTCCGTCCATTCCCCCCCCCCGCGCGCGCAAGAAAGGCACTCGTCCCATCCGCCCCCCCGCGCGCGAGAGAGAGAAAGGCGCTCGTCCCGTCCGCCCCCCCCACGCGCGCGAGAGAGAAAGGCGCTCATCCCGTCCGCCCCCCCGTGCGCAAGAGAGAGAAAGGCGCTCGTCCCCTCTGCCCCCCCGCTCGTGAGAGAGAAAAGGCGCTCGTCCCGTCCGTCCGTCCCCTGCACGCACGCGCGCGAAGCAGGACGTGTCGTGTCCGTCGCGAGAGTGCCCCGCCCCGTCCCTTCCTTCCGCAGGGGCGGAGGGAAGGAAGCGCGACCCGGCTGGCTCCTGGACGCTCCGCACGAGAGGTAAGTGCGTGCGGGCGCGGGGAGCGTTGTGCGAGCGCGGGTGATTTTCGCTTGGAAGCGAAAATCAAAAAACCCGCGCTTGTGCCGCTTCAGCCCTGTGAGCCCGGCGGAAGTGGGAGTGCGTCGTGCGGAGCGACACTCCCACTCCCGCGAGGCTCACGGGGCTCTCGCGCGAGAAAAGGCCCGTGCGAAAAGGGCCAGAATTGCTCCATCCTCATATGATATCCCTTTAAATATTTAAACATGGCTATCATGTCACCTCTTAAGCTTCTTTTCATCAGGCTAAACATACCCAACTCTCTAAGCTGCTCCTCATTGGGTTTATGGTTTCCAGGCCTTCTACCATTTTGATCTCCTTCTTGTGGACATATTCCAGTTTGCCAATATCCTTCTTGAATTGTGGTGCACGGACTGCTTTTAAATTATCCTGGTTTCTCTCTCCTCCTCCCACTTCCCCTTTATCCTCTGCATGCTCTAAATGCTGCAAACTAAATTCAAAATGAAAAAGTAGTTTGTACTCAATTAACTCAACTAAGGACAGTGGAAAAAAGAAATGGGAGGGAAATCTTGCTGTTTCTTATAGGCTCAGAAAAAAACAGATTGCTGCAGCCGCTACTAGCTTGTGTGTTCTTCCTCATTAAGAACTTTTGCCATCTTGACCACACTTGTTGTTTGGGCACATGTGCTCCACTTTTCATCTATGAAATGTTGGAGGGCATGCAAAGACTTGCGTAGTCCGTCCATAGTTCCTGCTACTTTGCCTTGCTGATTTGGCCCAAAAATGCTTGCTGTCTTCGTTGAATCAAATATGATTTCTGCTTTTCAAGTCATCTTGCCAATAGCACTTCCAGAGCCATTTCCGCACTAGAGTTTATAGCGCTGTGATTCCACTTTCAACATCCTATGGAATCCTGGGGTTTGCAGTTTCGAGAGGGGCAGCCGGCCCCTCCCGAAACTGCAAACCCCAGGATTCCATAGAAGGTTGAAAGTGGAATCATAGCGCTATAAAACTTTAGTGCGGAAATGGCCCGGGTCAAGACTACCCCACTCCCCAAGATTTGGGGGCCAAAGCCTCAAGCCAGTGGAAAGAAAGTGCCCAGTGACATCATGGCAGGTGAGTCTTGATGTTTACAAGGGTGATTTCACAAGGGACAGCCCTGGTGACATTACCCATGATAACTTAATCATGATTTTCATAACCATGATAACTTAAACATGCCCCTTCATTGCACAAAGTATGCTATTTAAATTTAAAAAAAACTCCAGGTGTAACAAATGGGGAACATAGATATATCACACATTTTTCAAAGCAATGCTCTCGCTCTGAGAGGCCTCCCTCTTGCCTTGGGGACTGGAGAAGAGACACCAAGTCCAGGGCCCGAGAACATATGCAAACTATTCCAAGCGCAAACACGGCCATTAATATTCATTCATTCTGTAAATAGCATCCATCTACTAATTAGCTGACTAATAATCACTGATCGGCAAGTAATTGTGGAGATTAATTTTCTGCTGAGCTCCCCAGGTCGATCTTCTGCAAACTTCAAACGCTAATAATTGTTTCCAGACCTGAGGCCTCATGGAAGAGTGGCTGGCGTCTAGCTGTCTTGAAATCCAGACGGAGTGTTCCATACCTGGTTTGCTTTTCAAAATCTTTCTGTAATACTTAAGAGATCATAGCATGAATGGGAAACTTGTATTCCCTCCCAGATGTGGTTGAACTACTGTTTTTAGCATCCCTAGCCCTCAGCAGCTGGGAAAAGCTACTTGGGGGACTATAGGTCTTATAATTCCCTAGCTGCCATCATCATCATCATCATCTCATTGTTGCTGTTGTTTGTTTGTTTATACAGAACCATCTATGTATGTAGCACTTTACAAGGAAAACAACCAAAAATAGTAGTTCCTGCTAAAAGCATGCAATCAAAATATACATATATATAGAGTACACACAAACACAAAAGGAAGGCAGGAATAATAAGACTATACCACACAATTGTAAAACAAATTATCCAGATAAAATATCAAAAATACAATACAGTGTAAAGCAAACTGACAAGTACATGTAATCAAAATTATTTTAAAAATATACACAACTTAAAGTCCAAAAGCTTTTGTGTAACATTATATTCACAGAGCCATGTGATGATTGTGCACTAGTGACTTGCAATATCATGCAACTGAATGTACAAACATGTATGAAATGGCCATTTGCAATGTACACCACACATCTGCATGTGCAACAGGCAGTGTGCAATGAACTGTGCAATGCACAATTTAGAATGCATGTTCAACTCTGATTCTGCAAACACAGGCCATTTCTTCCCTACACTGTTATAGTGCTATTATTCCACTTTCAACATCCTGTGGAATTCTGGGGTTTGCAGTTTCCTGAGGCCAAACAGCTCCCTGGCTGAGAATTCTAAAAGCCCCTTCCTTAACCACAAACCCCAGGATTCCAGAAGATATTGAAAGTGGAGTAATAGCACAATAACAGTGTAGTGCAGAAAGGCCCTCATTTGTCAGCAGCAAGGGGAGAGAAAACGAGAGCGTACTCTTGCTCTTCTCATTAGGTGTAGACAAACTTGTTACCCTGTTCTCTGGGGGTCCCAGGAGGGGTGCCCAAATAACCAAAACACAGTAACACAACTTTGGGGGAAATTAGCTGGAGCATTCACTAAAACTAGCGAGAAGCAGGGTAACTTAGCAGGATCTTGCAACCCAGCATCTAAGGGGTCAGGTCAGTCAAGCAACCAGATGGTTTAAAATAGCAAAAACAATGTTTTATTAAATACAGACAAACATAAAAAACAACACAGTCACACAGCTATCTAAAGAGTTGGAAATAGGGATTTTCAGAGGGAAATGGGACATACGACACCTGTCTCGTAGTCCTGAAGAGATATGAAGATTGAGTTCATAGATACGGAGTCTCAGTACGTGGAACTGAGGGGAAGGCTCGCCAGGCACAGCAGCAGCAAGGCGAGACGAAAGTCTGGAGCGATCTGAGGTTAAGCGGGCTCAGTTACTGGAACTGAGGGGATGGCTCGCCAAACAAAGTGGCAACAAGGCTGGATGGAATTCAGGAGCGATCCGAAGTGGTCTCAGAATCGGGGGTTTATATAGGGTGGATTGTGACTGCAGGCCATACCTTACTCGGTGAGAACAATGCAAGTTTGGAGAGGGACAAAGCTTTGGAAAGGTCTGAGTTTAGCATGATGGGCTTAGAGTCGAATTAACAATAATATAGCCAGTATGCAAATGCAGAGCACTTAGTACAGCTTTGTGAGGCTACCTGCTTGGGGCCAGGAGCCTTTGTTAGTATCGCGCATAAGCAAAAGAGTTTTTGCCAGAGAGGTCCCTGAAGCAACGAACCGGCTCTGTCTGGCCTGCCTGGGTGGAGAATGGAATGTTCAGCAATTATCGGCCGCGCCTGTTTACGTGCTTGTCCGGAGGCCTCACAAACACGTGGAGTGGGGTGGCAGAGGAAAGTCAAATGGTTTGATATCAAAGCGATATCAGGTGCTATCTCCGGGTAGGCCTGAACCGCAATAACAAACTGCTGTAACCTCTCCTGGTCTGTGTATTCTTCCTCCTTATAGCCTTTGCCCTCTTGACCACACGCTCATATTACTTGGCCACATGTGTCCCCTTTGTCACCTGTGACATGTTGCAGTGTTTGCAACAACATTGGGGGGGAAAGGGGTGCACAATTCCCATTCCTGATATAGGTACATACACCTAGCTTACTAAAACTGGTGCAGAAGGCTGGCAGAGTGACAGCTCCTCTTGTCCCGAGTCTGTCAGATTTGGTTTGTCTTTTCAAGGCTCTACAGGTTTCATGGCAGATGGAGCTTTCCACAATCTGCTATCAATGCAAAACCCTCCCAGCCTTCTTTCAGACAAATAAAGCATTAGGTGAGATCCCAACTGAGGATCTTAATGTTTGAGCAGGATGTGAATAAGGTGCTGGATGATGCTACCTTGTGCTGAAGGGAAATATTGCATGGCTAAAGGTACTTCTGAACGTGCAACCACATCACGTGTGCTCATGTGCATGTCATGCACACATGTATCCCATGTCATCTCATGCACAATGGCACTGCATGAACAACTCAGTTTCTGCAACTTTGAACAGCAATGTTGCATTGGACAAAAATGTATAAGGCATCAATAGGATTCCAGTGCATAAAGTTGTGAGTTTTAAAATACTGAACCAAAGTGTCTCCATTTTGTATACTTGTTTTTCTTTGCATCCTGCCCAAGCCATGAACTTTGTCTGTAGAACATAGATAAGGAAGCTATGTGACCACAAGGCTAGCCCAAACTGGTTTCGGCCAGTTCATGAAGCAGTAAGCAAGATGACTTAACTGTGCAAGCAGTGAAGATAAGCATGTAGGTACAGCAGAATTTTTTTAGTTTTCCCTCTTTTTTTTAACTTTGTATATAAGGCCTCTGTGTACTCAGTAAACTTGTCTCATTTGCTCTCCTGCTATGTAAATTGGGGGGGGGGTCTGACTCTTTTGTTCAAAAGCTCTGTGTTGGGTCCCCCCCCGTTTCCATTACAGCTCCATACCTATTCAGGGTGTGGGATACTGGATTTCAGGTAACAGCCAACAAGGTTAGCTTGGAAAGAATCTCCCAGAGCATGCTGCAATAGGAAGTCCACAGCCATTTCCGCACTAGACTGTTATAGCACTATTATTCCACTTTCAACATCCTATGGAATCCTGGGGATTCCATAGGATGTTGAAAGTGGAATAACAGCACTATAACAGTCTAGTGCGGAAATGGCCCACGTGTTCAGGATTCCAGGAAGCCAACCACATCCCTTGTAGAATGCTCCCTTCAATTCCTATTCATCCTTCATTCCCATTTCCCATTCTCCTCCCAGTGGTCTGGACTCCATGCTCACTGACTGTCTGGCTGTCCATCGTTCCCAACTTAGCTGTTCTCTCTCATGTTGGGTCACTTGTTTGCATCACTCAACCTCAGCATTTCACTTCCTAAGTTTTTTTTTAAGTGGTAGTCACCATCTGATGGTTGACATGGAGCTGAAGTCAGCATCTGACCATCTTTTGAAAGAGATACTCTTTCTTTCTTTCTTTCTTTCTTTCTTTCTTTCTTTCTTTCTTTCTTTCTTACCTTTTTTTAAAAAAATTGCTTTTCATAAAATCATACAGCTGGAAGAAACCACAAGAAGAGGGAGGGCTTGCCATTTACTGCTCTGTCTCTGATAGGAAAATGTTTTGGACCAGCCCTATATATGTATACATCTGTGGGAAATAAGTCTTCTGTTGACAAAAATTTAGGGAGAAAAATCCTGCCCCAAAGAAGAAGATCAAAGGTTTTGGTTCAAATTTGAATGGTCTTTTATTTACCTCCTCCTCCTCCTCCTCCTCCTCCTCCTCCTCTTCTCCTTTTTCTCCATTTCCGTATAAGCCTGTTCTAGCTCTATTATTCCACTTTCAATATCCTATGGAATCCTGGGGTTTGCAGTTTCGGGAGGGGCCAGGTGGCCCCTCCCAAAACTGCAAACCCCAGGATTCCATAGGATGTTGAAAGTGGAATAATAGCGCTAGAACAGGCTCGTGCGGAAATGGCCTCATAAAGGAAGTGGAAATCTTCAGTGAGCGACTGATTCAGCCTGGGCTTACTGTCATCCTCATTTGAATCTTTAACAAACAAACAAACAAACATTGTTGATTCAGACATTACATAGAAGCTCAAGCTAGTAAATAATTCAAGGCTCGCTTATTTGAGCACCTCCCTAAAAAGAAAAAGAAAAATCAATTGGGGGATGTTAAAAATATATCAGCACCACAAGCAAATTGATCTACTAACACTCATTGTTTGCTTTCATCCTTTGAACAAATGCAGAGCAGATTGGTTCTGAAACGATGTTTGCTAAGGGAGTCAAGGGCTGAGTCAAAGCACAGGAGACTTCTTTCTTTTTTCTCTCTCTCAATCTCCCTTTGAGAAGTCAAGGGAACAGAATAGACATGGGCCAGATTCAGATAACTGGGCAGGAGATTTGGTGGCTACAGAAAATTCCTCCAGCTCCACACCTTATTTGAGTGTGATGATGTATGTGTGGTTACTTTCCTTTGGAGTTCAGAGGGACCACACCTAAAATGGATTCTAACATTTCTGCACAGGCAGGAAACCCAGACTGTGGAAAGAAAGGCCATTTCCGCACTACACCGTTATAGTGCTATATTCCATTTTCCGCATCCTGTGGAATTCTGGGGTTTATAGTTTACTGAGGCCAAAGAGCTCTCTGGCTGAGAATTCTAAATGCCCCTCCCTAAACTACAAACCCCAGGATTCCACAGGATGTTGAAAGTGGGATAATAGCACTACAACAGCGTGGTGTGGAAATGACCTAAGGGCCTTTTCACACCTTACCTTTGTCACGGTAGTGGGGGGCGGTGCTCACGCAAGCAGCCATTTGCGCTCACCACTCACAGAAGCCCTTCTGCCTCCCGCAGCTGTTTGCCGGTCGCGCGAGCGTAGCATGAACGCCCCACCCCTTCCTTCTGCAGCGCAATCTGGGAGCTGTAGGCTGCACTGGGGGAGGAAGTGCGACTGGCCTGGCTTGTTTGGCGCATCGCACACAGGTAAGTGTGTGAGGGCCCCGGGAGCATTGCGCGACCGTGCAGTATTTTCAGCTTAGAGCCAAAAATAAGAAAATGTGCACGCGTCCCGCTTTAGGCTCGTGAGCGTCACGTGAATGGGAGTGCATCGTACAGACCGACGCTCCCATTCACACAATGCTCAAGGGGCCCTCGCGCTACAGAAACTGTGTGCGAAAAGGGCCTAAGACTTCAGTCATTTTACAGATGAAAAGAGAGGTAGTGGTAACACTTAGGCCAGACTTCTGTTGTCTTACACATGCATAGGGTTTTGTTTTGTTTTGTTGTTCACTTATGCTCAGTAAGGGAATCCGGAAGCAGCCGCTGCTTACCTTGCCTGTTGTAGGCAGGGACACACGGTTTCAGTAGGACCAGGTGGGATAGAATCTCGCTCTCTCCCAGTTTAAGCCTTCTTTATTGCGTTGTTTATTGCCGACACTCTGCTGCAACCTGACATGAAATGTCTGGATGTCTCCAGCTCCCCTTCACCATCCTCCCAATGTTAATCCTGCCAAAAAATACTTCCAGCTAGATAGGACAAAGAGGAAAAGAAGCTGCTGAGCAGACATAAAGAGGTTTTGTAAAAAAGAGCTTCTGCCTCAGAGACTTTGTTAACTGAGATACGCTTGTAAAAGATGATGGTATTCCAGGAATCTATCTAGAGTTCCAAAATCTGTCTAAGGCCCTTTCTGCACAGCATTGCTAAAATGTAGAGCTACTGGTTGTATTTGTCTCAGGGACACAGTTCCGCACATTGTCATAGTTATCCAGTAGCCATTCGGTCTAAAAGTGGTAGCTAGGATGCATTAAATGAACTATGGAAAATATCCATTTTGCATTGCCTAATCTGCATATATCCCGTCTGCCACCTCAATATGGAAACGTTAATGCACATTAAGAAAATGGCAGCACCGGCAAGTAGCCAATCATGGCCAGCAGAGTGGGGAATGCAGAAGAGGCACTCTGCTTCACTTCGCATTAAAGCTGAGAGGTGCAGAACGCGATGTCACTACTGTGTTTCAAGAGAAGCAGCCTTAACTACAAAAAAGATCTGTTTCTGGCATCTTTTGGGCATTTATGGCTTCTCATCTGGAAAGGGCCTAAAGTTCCAACTAGCAAGTTTAGATTTTTAAGTAGCTCTCGATTGCTACAAAATACAAGTTGCACTGGACCCAGCAAAGATCTTTTTACAGATTGTACTACAGGTTGAATCTCCTTATCGGAAAATCTGAAAATCTTGAAAATTCAAAACTTTTTACTTCCAGCTGCCTGCTTCTGCCTTCAAGGCAGCAGCTGCAATGCCTCAAAGGTAGAAGTGGGCAGCTGGCAACAAAAAGAGAGAGACTGAGGATCTGAGAGACAAATGAGCAGGCGTGCCACACCCACCGCCTCAAAGGAAGCAGGCGGCTGGCAGCAAACAAGAGAGATACTAAGGATCTGTGAAATAGTAGGAGGTGTAGATTTGCATCGAGCACTATTCTTGGGCCATTTCTGCTACACTGTTATAGTGCTTTAATTCCACTTTCAACATCCTGTTGAATTCTGGAGTTTGTACTTTATTAAGGCCCAAGAGCTCTCTGGTTGAGAATTCTAAATGCCCCTCCCTAAACTGGTGGCGCAGTGGTTAAATGCCCGTACTGCAAGCCACAACGATGTGAGTTCGATCCTGCCAGGCTCCAAGATTGACTCAGCCTTCTATCCTTCCGCAGGTCAGTAAAATGAGTACCCAGCTTGTTGGGGGCATGTATAGAAACACATGCTATTTGTAAGTTGTTCGCCGCCTCGATCCATATGGAGAGGCGGGATACAAACAAATAATAAAAATAAAAAAATAAACTGCAAACCCTGGGATTCCATAGGATGTTGAAAGTGGAATAATACCACTATAACAGTGTACTGTGGAAATGGCTTTGAATTCCTATCATTTTATAGATTCTCAGTCTTTGTATACAACGCATGCAGAGAATGAATGGGACACAGGGCTATTCCAAAAAAGTACTGTATTCCAAAATCAAAATGTCTCAAAAATAGTACATTTCTGCTCTCAAGCATTTGGATAACGGAGATTCAACCTGTACTAGAATCAATACAGCAGAATGATGGGGAAGGTTCTCTGCTATGTGGCTGCAAAGCGTCGCAATGTTGGTGACAAAGTCACCAAGCCTCTCCCCCTCCCCACCATTGTCTAGTTAATACCTGTTTAGTGTCGGTCTGCTAGTTCGTTCTTAATAACTGGGGCATCTGCTTCATGCTCCACAACTCACAGTCAGCTTTTGCAAAGCTACCATATGCCAGCACAGATGAGCAGAGAAGGAAAACAACAGCAACTGCCTCTTAAGACAGATGAAGAGTTCTCGGTAAATATTTAGAGACTGATTTACAGGTCACTGGGTGAGGCTAACAAGAGGAACACGCACACAAACAGGTGCCGCTGTCTCCTCCTTGCTCACAATAATGGCCTCATGGATGCCGGGGGGCAGGGTTGGGGAATCAGCTGAGAGGTTTCTGTACAGTTTACCCCATTTCCACATGGAATTCGGTGCTAATGAGCTCCTACAAGGAAAGCTTCGTGTACACCAAGGGTGGGCAAAGTAGCCCCTGTGGCTATTTTCACAGCTCTCGACCCCTCCAGATTCCATAGGCTGCTCTTTCCTGACAAAAACGGAAACTTCCAGGAGCAGAGATTCATCTTTTAAATGGATTGTGGGGCCTCTTTGCATTGTGTTACATTTAAAAAAAAAACACTTCTAGGTTTGTTTGTTTTTTCCAGTGATGTAGATTCGAGCCAATTAACTTAGGCCATTTCTGCCCTACACTGCTATAATGCTATGATCATAGAATCATAGAATCATAGAAATGTAGAGTTGGAAGAGACCACACAGGCCATCCAGTCCAACCCCCTGCCATGCAGGAACACCCTCACATCAATCCCGACAGATGGCCATCAAGCCTCTGCTTAAAAACCTCCAAGGAAGGAGACTCCACTACACTCCGAGGCAGCAGATTCCATTGCCGGACAGCCCTGACTGTCAGGAAGTTCTTCCTGAGGTTCAGGTGGAATCTCCTTTCCTGCAGCTTGAATCCATTGCTCCTTGTCCTGGTCTCTGGAGCAGCAGAAAACAAGCCCCCTCCTTCCTCTACGTGGCATCCCTTCAAATATTTAAACATGGCTATCATGTCCCCTCTTAATCTCCTCTTCTGCAGACTAAACATACCCAGCTCTCTAAGTCTATCCCCATAGGGCATGGCTTCCAGGCCTCTCACCATTTTGGTCGCCCTCCTCTGGACTTGCTCCAGCTTGTCAATATCCTTCTTGAATTGGGATGTCCAGAACTGGACACAGGATTCAAGATGAGGTCTAACCAAAGCAGAGTAGAGTGGTACCAGTACCTCCCTCGATCTAGACACCATACTCCTATTGATGCAGCCGAGAATTGCATTGGCTTTCTTGGCTGCCGCATCACACTGCTGACTCATGTTCAGCTTGTGGTCTATGAAGACTCCTAGATCCCTTTCACACGTACTGCTATCCAGCCACATGTCCCCCATCCTATATTTCTGCATTCCATTTTTTCTACCTAAGTGTAGGACCTTACACTTCTCTCTGTTGAATTTCATTTTGTTAGCCTCGGCCCAGCTCTCCAATCTATCCAGGTCATTTTGAATTTTGATCTTGTCCTCTGGCGTATTAGCAACCCCTCCCAATTTGGTGTCATCTGCAAATTTGATGAGCATGCCCTCTATTCCTTCATCCAAGTCATTGATAAAAATATTGAACAGCACTGGGCCTAGGACAGAACCCTGTGGCACCCCACTAGTCACTTCTCTCCAGGATGAAAAGCAGCCATTCGTGATCACCCTTTGGGTTCGGTCGGTCAACCAATTACAAATCCAAATAACAGTAGCCCTGTCCAGCCCACATTTTACTAGCTTCGTTGCAAGAATGTCATGGGGAACTTTGTCGAAGGCCTTACTGAAATCAAGGTATGCTACATCCACAGCATTCCCTTCATCTATCAAGCTAGTAACTCTATCATAAAAAGAGATAAGATTAGTCTGGCATGACTTATTTTTGAGAAATCCATGTTGACTTCTCGTGATTACCGCGTTCCTTTCTAAATGATTAGAAACTGACTGCTTAATGATCTGCTCCAGGATCTTTCCGGGTACTGATGTCAGGCTGACTGGGCGATAATTATTTGGGTCCTCTTTTTTTCCCTTCTTGAAGATGGGGATAACATTTGCTCTCTTCCAGTCTGCTGGAACTTCTCCTGTCCTCCAAGATTTCTCAAAGATTATAGCAAGCGGTTCCAAAATGACCTCTGCCAGCTCTTTTAATATCCTAGGATGCAATTCATCTGGCCCTGGAGACTTGAATTCATCCAATGCGGCCAGGTATTCCTGTACCACCTCTCTACCTATTATTTGCCTCATTTCCCCTGCTTCCTCCCCTGCTCCCCAACCGCCAGGTTGAGTGCTTGTATCCTTCTGGGAAAAAACGGAGGCAAAGAAGGTGTTAAGTAGTTCTGCCTTTTCTCTCCCCTCTGTGAGTAATTCGCCATCTTCTCTGCGTAGCGACCCTACTGTCTCCTTCTTTTTCCTTTTGCTGTCGACATATTTAAAAAAGCCCTTTTTGTTGTTTTTAATGTCTCTGGCCAGTCTAAGTTCGTTCTGTGCTTTAGCCTTTCTGACTTCCTCCCTACATCTCCTAGCTACTTGCTTAAATTCTTCTTTGGTGGTTTCCCCCTTCTTCCATTTCCTATACATGTTTCTCTTAACTCTTAGCTCAGCTGAGAGTTCTTTAGTCAACCATTCTGGTTTCTTCAGATGCCTTCCACTTTTCCTCCTTATTGGCACAGTTTTAGACTGTGATTCCACTTCCAACATCCTATGGAATCCTGGGCTTTGCAGTTTAGGGAGGGGCATTTAGAATTGTCAGCCAGGGAGCTCTTTGGCCTCAGCGAACTACAAACCCCAGAATAATAAGAACACTGTAGGGTGGAAATGGCCTTGGACTCAAGTTGGACTCAAGCCACTTCAATGACTCGACTTGGCAATGAATGACACACTGACTTGACTCAGCTTGTGACTTGTATATTTTTAGCTGCCCTTGGTTCAGTAACATAAGCCATTCATCCAGAAACTTTGCAACTTTGAACAACGCTTCCATCTCTTTTGCGCAGCTTCAGAAATGGGAAGTAAGATGGATCCTACTCCCCACATCAGAAGCTGCAGACTCTTTTATGCCCATTGACACAAATGCCTCCAGTTTGGGGAACAGGGAGCAAGAAGGATCCTGTTCCCCACTTCCAAAGTTGCAGACACTTGTAAACCCATTGATCCTGCCACACCCCATCACAACCTTTTTCTTTTTTTCTTTTTCCATTAAATGTCATGCCCTGCCTTGGGGACTGTGGCAGCGAGGAGGAGGATTCTGACTCCAAGGCAGAGGCTTCCCCAGAAGCTGAAGTGTCCCCAGAAGCTGGTCCAGAGGGAGATAATACACAACAACAACAAGGGCCTGAGCCAGGGGAACAAATAGAGGAAGACACAGCTGACACATCTACCTTGCAGCAGAGATGCCGTGAAAGGGAGGGCTTGTGTCGCTCGGCCCGTTTAAGTAGCAAGCGAGCCCTAATGAAGGAACACCTGTGGTGGCAAAGGCATTGATAAAAGAGAGGTCCAGCTGGCCTTTCCTCCTAGGGTCAGCAACTGGTCTCTTTGGTCCTGAAATCCTGTGCTGTGCTCTGGGATCTGGTTGTCTTGGAGCTCTGCCTGTTTGGACTACAGTTTGGATTTGCCCCTTCAGATTTGTTTGCTCTCGGCTGCCTTTCTATTTGGACATTCTTTGACTCTCACCTTGTGAGTAGGAACTGTGCTGTTTGTGAGTAACTGCCTGCTCTGCTGTAGACATGACATTAAATTTGGCTCCCCCACTTGAGGCTTGAGTTAAGACTTGACTTGAAAGTACCTTGCAAGGACTAAAAAGTCTACTTGAGACTTGAAGGTAGAGACTTAAGACTTGACTTGAGACTCAGGCCCTTTCTGTACCTTACCTATACCCTATGATGTCCTGGCATTATCCCAGCAAAGGTACTGCAAAGGTACTGCTGGGATGGGAGAGGGACCCGAATATATCCCTCCAGCTGCTGGTGGATGGGTTGCATGTGGGACAGACTCCTTCCTTCTGCAGTGCATGGCCACCAGCAATGTGATTGTTGTGTTACTTCGGCCCAGGCCTACCCGGTGATAGCACTAGATATCACTTTTTGATATCAAAACTATTCGGCCTTCCCCTGCCACCCCACTCCATGTGTTTGCGAGGCCTTCAGACAAGCACATACACAGGTGTGGCTGGTAATTGTTGGACATTCCATTCTCCACCTAGGCAGGCAGAACAGAGCCACTCCGTTACTTCAGGGACCTCTCCTGCAAACACTCCTTTGCTTAAGCGCAACACTAACAAAGGCGCCTCGCTCTGAGCCGATAGTCTTACAAAGCTGGACTAAGTACTGTGTATTTGCATACTGGCTACACTCTTGTTGATTCAGCACTAAGCTGATCATGTTAAACTTGACCTTTTCCAAAGCTTTGTCCCGCTCCAAACTCGCATTGTTCTCACTGAGTAAGGAATGGCCTGCAGTCACAATTCACCCTATATAAACCTCCCGATTCCGAGACCACCTCGGATCACTCCGGACTTCCATCCCGCCTTGCTGCCGCTTTGTCTGGCAAGCTCCCCTCAGCGAACCGTGCTGAGCTTTCTTCCCTGCACCCCAATTAACTCAATCTTCAACTTCTTCAGGACTACGAGAAAGGTGTCGTATCACCCATTTCCCTCGAAAATCCCTATTTCCAACTCTCTAGTTAATGGTTGTGGTATCTTTACTGTTTGTTTGTCTTTCAATAAAACATCATTTTTGCTATTTTAAAACTGTCTGACTGCTTGACTGACCTGACCCCGTAGACGCTGGGTTACAAGATCCCTGCTAAGTTACCCTGCCTCTCGCTAGCTTTAGTGTGTGCTCCAGCTAATTCTCCCCAGAATTGTGTTTGTGTTTTGGTTATTTGGGCGCCTCTCCCGGGACCCCCAGAGAACAGGGTAACAGTTGTGCAATGGGAGGCCATTATCAGATTTTTTCCAGTAATGGTATACCATGTGATTGCAACACCTGGAGACGTGAGAACAGCAAGACTGAGACAACATCATGTGACGGCACATATCACAGACTGACAGCCATGCATCCCCATGTTGGGATGGTGCTATCATAAGGAAAGGGATTTGGAGTAAAAGACTTAAAGATATCATTCATTTTTTTCCCTTCATTTTCAGAGAGGGCATTTTGGGCATTCTATGGTTTCTGTTCTGGAGCTGGTTCCTGGTTTCCCTATGAGTTCTTTTGGTGCCATTGTAACTCCACTGCTCTGATATGGTTTGATTGGCAAAACATATTAATTTGCAGGTATGTTTAATTGGCATAAAATATAAAGCCATGTGAAAGAGGAACTTTGACTGGAAAAACAGGTCAGAGGTGACCCCAAGTTTGGTTGGGTCTGACTTAATGGCTCTTTCAACGAGAAACAATAGCTGGCTCCAAGAGAAATGAGAACTCCCTGTGGTTTGCATATCCTATAGAAGTCAAACCCATAAAACCGGTTATCAACTTAATCTGGCACCTATGTGCTGCAAGTTCCAAAAACAAAGGGTCTTGCTCATTTGACAGGGCTGGTTCAAGAAAACAGGAAGATTTCAAACAAATCCATATTTGCATCATCCTCATACGTGTGATCTTTTTCCTGATTTTCAGTCAGGCAGACTTGAAAAACTTTTGCTGTCCACATCTTAAAAGCCATCAGGTTGTTTCCTTTGAACATTAACATTTATCCAATCGTCTCTCTTTCTCCACTCTGCGAGACACAGGTAAAGAGTCATTAACACCCCACCTCTCCAGGGAAGATTTTTGGGTATAAAGACCCCTTGATTTTGGATCACATAGACAGCATTTCAATTTCAGGCATCTTCCTTGTCACTCTGCCTTTTGTCTTGGGCATCAGTCCAAGCCACATCATCATTTCTCTGGATGGTAAATATATCCCAAATACATCCTTACTATTCCTCTAAACTTCCTCCCTTTTCTTTCAAGTTAGCCTCATGTGATTGCTTGTGTGTGTGTGTGACTATATGTGCATGTATATTTCCCCCCAATAAAACACATTTAAATTGCACTATAAGTTTTCTGATTGGTCTCTTTTCCAGTATAGGATAAGCTTTGATGGTGATAAATGAAACAGAGGGCACACCCACCAATGTTTTCATAGACGAAAATGGGGATATGTGTGGCCAAGCAATGTCAGAGTGTGGTCAAGATGGCCAAAGTTATTAATGAGAAAGAACGCAAAAGCTTAGGCATTTTGCCTTTGCCTAAGCCTACTGGGAAGGGCAAGATGCCACCTCTACTTTCCTCCCCTCCCTACTGAATTACCTAAGGGCAAAGTTTGCAATTATTAAAGTAAGTGAGGACAAAAGGGAAAAGTAGGAAGAAGAGAAAGAACAAGGGACATTTTAAAAGCAGCTGGAAAAGTGGGATGGCAGAGGATTGATGAGGACTGCCAAATCAGGACCGTTGGACAGCGTGAAATGGTCTACAGCAGAGAAGCATCCGAATCCTTTCACTGATGGGGTCCAGCACCCCCTTGCAGCAACTGGTAGAAATGCCTCCCAAACAACTGATTCTTCTCGGTCTGTTCCCTGGCTGGGAATCAAATTCCCCATCACTGGTATATGGGACACCTAGGTTGGGTGCACACACTATACACACACACCCTGCCAGGCAAGGCTTATGGAAGATAGATTTCCAAGGATGATATAGCATAGAAGCCAATAAAGGAAACCAAAGTGTGCAAATTTGATCCATTTCTATACTCACAGCTATGAGAACTGTACAAGCAGGTTAGCACCAGATGAACATACATGCCACTGGTCCATTCCCAGCCTCAAACTACCAAGCTAATGCAAAAAGTTACTTTACAAGGTCATGTTTGGCCACAGTGCCAACAAGAGCTGCAAAACGCATTTGTCTGGCATGGAGGCCAAACTTACTACTGAAAAACAACTTTCTCTTGTTTCATCCCCCCACTGCAGGCTTTCTTTCTTGAGGATATGGGAGAGGGCCTTCTGGGTGGCTGCTCATGGGCTGTGAAATTCCTTCCCAAGGGAGGCTAGTTTGGCCCCCTCTCTGCTCTTTCACTGAAAGGCAAATATCTTTGTACTTAGACAGGGGCCCTTTTCGTACGGGCTTTCTGTCGTGTGACAGCCCCGTGAGCCTCGCGGGAGTGGGAGCGTCGCTCTGCACGACGCACTCCCACTTCTGCTGTGCTCACGGGGCTGCAGCGGCGTGATCGCGGGTTTTTTTATTTGCGCCTCAAAGCGAAAATCACCCGCGCTCGCGCAACGCTCCCGGCGCCCACACGCACTTACCTCCTGTGCGGAGCGTCGGGGAGGCGGCCGGGTTGCACTTCCTTCCCTCCGCCCCTGCGGAAGGAAGGGGCGGGGCGCTAGCGCGACGGACATGACAGCCTCCTGCTTCGCGTGAGCGGGGGGGACGGACGCGACAGCCTCCTGCTTCGTGCGAGCAGGAGGGGGGCGGCTCGCACCAGCCTCCTGCTTCGCCCGGGGGGAGGGCGGCTCAAGCGAGAAGGCTCCTCGGGAGGCTGCCACTTCCCCCTCGTTCCTTCGCCTGCGGAAGGAACGAGGGGGAAACGGCAGCCTCCCGGAGGAGCCTTCTTGCACGAGCCGCCCTCCCCGCTCGCGCGAGAAGCCTCAATGTGAAATGGGCCAGGGTTTGGGTTGTTAACTGTGTAGGAATATTTGGTATCTATATCAAGCAGAGTACAGCACAGCTAGTGCAGTAGGAGCTTCTGGTATGAAATAGGAGAAAA
Organism: Ctenosaura bakeri; assembly: GCA_948474755.1. NCBI lineage: Eukaryota > Metazoa > Chordata > Lepidosauria > Squamata > Iguanidae > Ctenosaura > Ctenosaura bakeri. Next base: position 78,019 of record CAOLHI010000328.1, read on the forward strand.
TATCAAGATGTTCTTGCAAAGTTACAAAAGGAAAACTTACATTTATCGTTTAAGGAAACCCATCTTGGGATAGGAAAGGAAAAAGAGGAGAGAGGATTACCTAAATTTCAGTTGAAAAGACCCTTAAAGCTGGCTCTTCTGTGTGGATATAAGCTATCCTGAAGCAGATGCTCCCTTCCCAGTGAAAGGAAAAACTAAATCTTGGAAGAAGGGGAAAGAAATCTCTGTAGTCAGTAAGGAAGCAAAAAAAGCTTGAGTAGATAGATCAAAGAAAGAAACAGAGAGGTGAAACCAAAATGCAGGCATGTAGTCTCACTGATCACATAATGCAAGCGTTGATGCCTGTTTGCTTCCAACAAACTAGTGATGCAGAACCAATAGAGGTTCTGTACTATTATTTGATAGGGTCACTTTATGTCTAGGATTGCCGGTGTGGTTTGATTGTTAGATAGGATTCTGGGAGACTTGGATTCAAATCCCTGCTTAGCCATGGAAACCCATGTGGTCAAGTCACCTACTCTCAGATCAAAGGAAGGCAATGGCAAACCCCCTCAGAATAAATCTTGCCAAGAAAGCCCTAGGATATGGTTTCCCTCAGTTGGAGTCAACTTGAAGGTATCTAGCAACAACTGTACTTTTACCTTCGTTGTTACATTTTAAATGCTTTTAAAACTGTTTTAAAGCCGTGCTTTTACTAGGATTGCTTATTGTTATTAATACTTTTGCATATCATCCAGCTTTTCAAAGATGAAAAATGGGACATGTGTGATCAAGCAACATCAAAGATCACAAAAAATGTTAAGGTGGAAAAACAGACAGATTGAAAGAGGCTGCAGCAATTTGCCTTTGCCTGAGTCTACTGAGAAAGGCAGGATTCTGCCCCTTCGTCTCCTCTCTTTCTACTGAGCTAATGGAGTGCCAATTTCTTTAGCACTTTGAACTCAGTTTGCAGCAATTGAAATAAGTTGAGGACAAAGGGGGAAAGTGAGAAGAGGAGAGACAAACTGGGACATTTTAAAAAGAGTCAAGAAAGTGGGATGGCAGCGGATTATTTGGGAATGTCCCTGAAAAGATGAGGACATTGGAGGGGGGTATGCTTTTGCATTGTTTTGATTTGTTTTCATAGAATCATAGAGTTGGAAGAGACCACAAGGGCCATTGAGTCCAACACCCTATGCTTCCCCCATACTGAGAGAAAGGAAGGATATGAATTAAAGAAACTGGGGGACCCCTGTCCATCCTTCTCCCAGAGAGATCTGGCCCAGCTTGGTGCTTTCACTGGATCTCTGAAGGCCCTCCACAATTAGGCGGCAAGGACCAAAAACTAATCCACTTAGAGATAAATGCAGCAGTCAAGGGACATCTCAGTGCATTCTGGGCTTCTAAGAAGCATGGCATTGCACAGACCACTCATATCTAGAGACACCCATCAAGCAGAACAGTCTTCTGGAGTTCAGCTCATTCTTTTTTAGCAGGCGAGGTTGCCACTAGAAAACCAAATGGAACTCTATGAGTCTTGCTTGTTATCTGGAAAACCAGTTATGGCTTCCTTTCCAGTCACTCCAGCACTGTGCTATGAATTTTTGCTATGGTACTGAAGCACTATGGCCAGAATAGTATGGATGTCTTGCACATAGAAGTTATTAGATATTTTTGTCTGATATGGAATAGCTATTTCCAGTTCAAGGTTGCAGAAGTGGATTTTCACATGTGGTGCCATTGAGCAAGGATGCTCATTATTCATTGGGAATGGATGCCCATTGCACAGGGAAGCACAAATCCCATTTGGTTATGCTTTGTTTGCATGTTTGTTCACTTGGCTCAGATACACAATGTTGCCATTGAACAACAGGGTTGTGGAGTCTAATTGATGTCTAACTCTGCATGCAGAGTTGTATACAATGCAGTCTTGATGTAGGATCTCACCCTGCATGTTCCAGAGTTTCCACTGCTGGATGTCACACTGACACCAACACTTCTCCAGTTGTTATGACTGTGATGGCTCATTCACCCATGTGCCACTTGATGTTGCAGTCCATAAACCAGATGAACTTCTGATGCAAAGCTGGCCGGAATATTCTAGCTGTAATGTATCAGAGCCACAAATCAAGCTTACACTGGTTGACTAGCAAGTGGTAAGATGAAGCACTAAAAAGAGTAGGAGCAATGCACTTGCCTGTTGACACCAGATGGAAAATCCAGTATTGGTGCTACTTAAAGTACTCAGTCCATCTGTCGCCATGCACCAGTGACGGCACTCAGCAATGGCTGACTCTGGATAGAGGTTCAGTATTAGCTAACTGAACAGAAAGCATCACTCTATGGGTGTAGAAGTATGTCCCATAGTGAATCAACTGGACCTATCTATGAAAGTCGAATAACACCTATCAATCTATGCTCATGACTCAGGAAAATACTATCCAAAATGACCTTTAACCAATCTTTTCACAAACTGTTGAACTTCTTTTGGAAGCAGAGGTGGGGAATAAGATTTTGGAATGGTTTGTTATTTTGGATTACCACAACCACTGCGATACTTTTAGTTTCTTAAAGAAGCATAAGTTTCCCTATGGATATATCTAGACATTTTTGCCTCATGCACTAAGTCTACACTCAGTTCAAGGTTGTGGGAATGGAATTGCCCATGCAGTGCATTCTTGGTCCATCTTGACTCAGCCCTCCATCCTTTCTCAGGTCGGTAAAATGAGTACCCAGCTTGTTGGGGGCATGTATAGAAATGTATCGAAATACATGCTATTTGTAAGTTGTACGCCGCCTCGATCCATATGGAGAGGCGGGATACAAATAAATAAAAAAACAAAAACAAACAGCAGTTCTCCCTTGGTTGTACATTCAGTTGCACAGTCAATTCTGCATTTGGTTGTGCATTCGGTTGTGCAATGTTGTCATTCAACACAAGGGTCTACAGCACAATCAGCACATAACTCCACATGTAGAGAGCAGTGCTATGCAGTCCAAATGAATTATCTCAGCCTGGGAGCTGAAGGGCAGAATCTTTAATAATCTGTTATATATATATGTGAAGAGGGGAGGCAATACCATTTATAAAGATGCAGCTGATCTGGTCTCTGAGGGGAAGGATTAGGAAGGTTTGCCCTGTTTATGAGCAGATGCTCCCTTTCCTTTCCCCTACAGACCAGAGCAGCCACATCACCATTGGAGTTGCCTTCCCTCTCCGCCCTCTCTTCAGTGGTAAGCAACAGCAGCAGCAGTGGCCCCTCCCAGGGCTTGGAGACTCTCAGGATCCAAAACTGTATCATAGGTTTACAACTGGCTTGAAGTGGGAATTCAGCTGTAGTCATCATCCTCTCCAACATTTCACAAGTGAAAACCTGAACATGTGCTACCAAGCAACATCAGAGTGTGGTAAGAATTACAAAAGTTAGTATTGAGGAAGAACACGCAAGCTAGGAGAGGCTGCAGCAGTTTGCGTTTGCCAGAGCCCACTGGGAAGGACAGGATTCTACGTTCTCCTTTTCTTCCCGATCTGCTAAATTAATTGAGTGCAAATTACTTTTGCACTTTGAAATCAGTTTGTAGCAATTGAAGTAAGACAAAGCAAAGGGGGAAAGTAGGAGAAGGAGCGAAAAATGTAGATAATTTTAAAGCAGCTGAAAAAAGTGGGATGACAGAAAATGAACTGGGACCATCTCTGCCAAAGTGGGACAGTTGAAGGGTATGAGCTGAGCAAGATGGACCAAAGTTCTGACTCAATATAAGGCAGCTTTCTGTGGCCCTTTCTGTGCTAGACTGTTATAGTGCTATTATTCCACTGTCAACATCCTACGGAAACCTGGCGTTTGCAATTTAGGGAGGGGTCTATAACAGTCTTATGCAGAAAGGGCCTGTGTTCCTAAAGTTTCTCACTTGGATAAATTGGCAGTGGCGCCTCATTTAGCTTCACAAACTGTGAGCCGTTGGCCCTGGCTAACAGGCAGGCTAACAAGCCCAAGGAAAGAGCCTTTATACCTTCAGCCACAACGGATGCAAAGAACGTTCTGCTTGAAATGATGGGCACGCCAAGAGGGAGCGGACACTGGCTTGCAGGAGCAACAGTACAAGCCTCGCAGAGAGAGATCCCTCCTGGAGATCACACAAGACGAGGAAGGCCAGTGCCAGCGGCAAAGAGTCTGAACCTGACAAATGTTCACAAAAGCCAAGGAACAAAGGGGTGCTTTCCCTCATCAGCTTGAATGTCACATCGACAGTGGGAGGACCTGAATTATTCCTTTTATAACCTTCTAGAAAGGGAGTGGGGAAATGAATAGATGGGATTCTTGTGCTCCTGTAATGTTGTTCCACAGAAGAACTGGTGGTGTTGGTTCAGGCATCCACATTAGCTGCTCTGCAATGAATAGACAAAGCAAGTAGCCAGGGAGCTATGTTTTTTATTCAAAGCTTGGAAGAATTCCATTTCGGGGAGGATTCATACTTTCCAACTGTCCCAGTTTGGCAGGGAAGGTTTCAAACGATCCTCTGTCATCCCATTTTCAGCTGCTTTTAAAATGCCCCAGTTTCTCTCTCTTCCTCCCATTTCCCCCTTTCTCCTCAATTTTCTTTTGTTTTGCTTTGAATTACTGCAAATTACTCAACAAGCACTCAATAAGCCCATCAGAGAGGAGAGGGTTGGAAGGAATCTTCCCTCTCTCTCTCTTTCTCTGGCCATTTCTGCACTACACTGTTGTTGTAGTAATATTATTCCACCTTCAACATCCTGTGGAATTCTAAGAATTGTAGTTTACTGAGGCCAAGAGCTCTCTGGCTGAGAATTCTCAATGCCCCTCCCTAAACTGCAAACCCCAGGATTCCACAGGATGCTTAAAGTGGAATAATAGCACTATAACAGTATAGTGTAGTGTAGCCAGTCTGTCTATCTGTCATATATACTTGAAGTTGTGAGCTTCAGTGTTTGGTACTGAATGCATAATACCTAGTGATATCACCAGGGGACATCCATAACCCTCACATTTTGTCCTGGAAACCTCAGGGCCTGGGACAGACCTGAACTAAGAACTTTAGAAAATGTCCATGCCTGGTGAAAGAATGGAAAATACTTGGAGAAAGTAGATGGGGAGAACGTTTCTCCCCCTTTCATAATATTAGACCAATGAGATCCTCCAATGAACTAGTGACTAGTGGCAGGGACAAGAAAATACTTCTTTACTCAGTGTATAACTCAACTGCGGAACTCACTGCCATAAGATGTGCAGTGGTTGACAACCTGGATAATTTTGAAAGGGGATGATGGGACAAATTCTTAGAGCACACAGTGGTCAATGGCTGCTAGTCAGGATGGCTGGCTATCTATCAGCTCCAGGATCTGCAGTAGTAAACCTCAATGCATCATTTGCTGGGGAATGGGAGACATCAGCTGGAATCCTGTTGGTGAGTCCCAACATGACCCATTCAATCAACTGTTGAAAGGTGAGTCAACATGTAAGTAAATCCTATTGATTTAATAATTCTACCTTAGTGAGAACTAGCAACAGGGCTGCAAATGAATCCATACCCTTTGGAACAGTAACCTTTTCCTCCCTAGACTCTTATAATGCTATTATTCCACTTTCAACATCCTACGGAATCCTGGGGTTTGCAGTTTAAGGAGGGGCCTCAAAGACTCCTCCCTAAACTTCAAACCCCAGGATTCCATAGGATGTTGAGAATGGAATAATAGCACTATAACGGTCTAGTGCAGAAATGGCCAGAACATTGGACTTGATAGGCCTTTGGTCCAATCCAGCAGGGCTGTCCTTATGACCTTCACTGTCTGTATCCTCAGAAAGAAGCACTGCAAATTCCTCAATGATGTTAAATTTGAAAAACAACGATCTCCCTATTAGCCCCTCAAAATAAGGAAGTATATTCCTCTTAACATCAAGTGGGCCAGTGGCGATTCTTCCAATTAAATGCAATTGGCATTTTAATCATGAATGCCACTATTAAATTATCTGAGATTTTGTAGTGAAGTAATTGGGTCCGCCTTGGTTACTAGCTATTTCTTTTGAAAATGAGCACCTCGCTCTTAATCCAATTAGTAAGATATCATGGAGAGGCAAAAAACGAGGACATTAGAGAACAGAGGCGGGGAGGGGGAGGGAGAGAGGGAGAGAGAGAGAGAGAGATGAGCCAGGCAAGACTAGAATGTAAGAAGGTTACACACACATACAACCAGTGATGTAGACTCGAGTTGATAGACTCAGATTCAAGTCAGACTTAAGTCGCTTCAGTGACTCGACTCGGTCATAAATGATGCACTGACTCAACCCGAGACTTGTATATCTTTAGCGACTGACTTGATGCCCTTGGTTCAGTAACATAATGTGTTCATCCCAAAACTTTGAACAATGCATCCATCTTTTTTTGCCTATTGGTCACAAGACAATCTCTCTCAAGCCCAAAGTGTGAGTGCATTTCTCAGAGGGGAACAGCAAACCAGTTAGGCAATGGGCTTCAGTCAGGCTTGAGATCTGCTAAGCAGCCTGTCCCCGCTGCATATCGGAGGAATCTTCTAAAATGTGTCCTAAGAGCAAAAGTCAAGACTCGCCCCCAGAGTGCAGAGTGCATTTCTCAGAGGGGAACAGCAAATGTGTTAGGCAATGGGCTTGAGGAGGAAGGATTGTTACTCCAGTTATGTTATGTCTGGTGAGAGCACTAGATATCCTTTTGATATCAAACAATTCGACCTCTATTTGACCATTCTCTGTCACCCCACTCCACGTGTTTGCGAGGGTCCTCCGGACAAGCATGTATTTGGCGTGACCGTTAATGGTTTTACATTCCAGACTCCATTGAGGCAGGCAACCCAAGCCTCTTCGTTGCTTCAGGGAACACCTCATTGCAAACAGGCATTGCTCAGTGTGATCCTTGTACAATAGACGCACGGCTCTCAGCCGAGCAACTCCTTCCAGCCAAGCCGTTTACATACTGGCCATACCATTGTCATCCAGTGTTAAGCTCATCATGCAAACTTGACCTTTTCCAACTCCTTTGTCCTGCTCCAAAATCCCTTTGTTCTCACCAAGCATGGCATAGCCTGTAGGCATGATCTACCCTATAAAAGGTCCCCTTTTCTAAGACCTCCTCGGACTACTTTGGACCTCCATCCCGCCTTGCTGCCGGTTGTCTAAAGAAACTCCCCTTAGCAACCACGCTGAGCTTTCTCTCCCAGAACCCCGTCTTTCTCTCCAGGAATATGAGACCAGGTGTTGTATTACCCACTCCCTTGAAACTCTCCATTTCTATTTCTAAGTTAGCTAGTATTTGTCGTGTCTTTCGTGTTGCTTGTTCTTAATAAAAATCATTATTTGTTACTTTAACGCTGGTCTAACTGCTCTCTTACCCAATGCTGTATACATTGGGTAAAAGATCCTAGCTGAAGTTACCCTACCTCTCGTTTAGCTGAGAGAGTGCTCAAGCTTAATTTCTCCCAGCTTGTGTTTTATTTGGTAATTTGGGTACCCCTCCTGGGACCCCCAACATACAGGGTAGCAGGATCCTTCCTTCTAAAGCTTTTGAATCTTCAGTAATGGGGAGTAAGAGAGGATCCTATCCCCCACTTCCAAGGTTGCAGATGGCAAAATTGCAGATGTGGAGAGCTAACTCTGCTTAAATTGTTAAAACTGAATTTATTTCACTCTATCCACTAATTCTGAAATTTTGGTTGGAGTATAAAGTTGGCTTCCAGACTTGAGACTTGACTTGAAAGTATCTTCAAGGATTTGAGATTTGACTTGAGACTACCTGACTTGAGACTTGGAGGAAAAGATTTAAATGCATCGCTGCATACAACACACTTCTCTTTACAAGTTGTTTGGCACTCATATCTAAGATTTGTTCAGAGGGAGGTTTGCCTTTGCCTTCCTTGGTGGCTGAGAAAGTGTGGCTTGCCCAAGGTCACCAAGTGGGTTTCCAGGATCAAACAGAGAAGCGAACACTAGCAATCAATAACTCTCTAATCACTACACCACACTGGGGTCACTTCCGCACTAGCTTGTTATAGCGCGATGATTCCACTTTCAACATTCTCTGGAATCCTGGGGTTTGCAGTTTTGGGAGGACAGCTGGCCCCTCCCGAAACTGCAAACCCCAGGATTCCAGAGGATGTTGAAAGTGGAATCCTCGCGCTATAACAAGCTAGTGCGGAAATGGCCTGGGTTTCATAAGCATCTTCCCTGACAAGCAGAAATTCTGTACCATAGCCACCAGTTCCCTTTGTGGATGTTTCTGCACCAGGGAACTTTTCCCTTGTTCCTTTGGCAAGAAGGGCAGCCTGGCACAAACTGTTGATTTACAGCTTAGTAAACCAAAGGCGATCTCTCTCCAAAAGGAAGCCTCTAGCTCAGCTTCTGCCTCCCGGCCTGGGAAAACCATTTGTTTAATCGCAGCCTTTCTAATTGGACACATCGGGTGCTGGATGCAAAATGCGTGTGAGTTTTTGGCGGGCTTGTTTGCTCAAAGGCAAAGAACAGCTGTAACACTGGTGGTTGTTTTGTTGTTATTCCAACACAGGGTCAAAAGGCTGCTGTTGTTTCCCTGTGGGTGTTCCTAGGAGTAGGTACGAGAATGCTGAGAATTCAGCAGAAATTAAGATCAACAAAGCAGCTCTTTGATTCGATTACAACAAGCCTCATTTATCCTGGTGGGCACGAGGCCCTTGTTAATGAAGGGGAAACGGGGTTGTGTGGGGCTGAATCCTCCCCAGACCATGCCTTCAGCTGCCTGCCACCCTGAGGCAAAGCTATCATGTCATTCTCCTGGAGTCGCTTGGCAAGAGACCCTAAGGGCATTCAGGAGCTGTAGACAGACCGTTCCCTCGGTTGGCCACCACCATGGCAGGAGGCCATGTCCAGAATCAGCATCTTGACCCTGACATAAAAGGAGCATTGATGTACGGTGGGGAGAGGGTGAACCAGTTTCTTTCTGTCCCCCTCTTCCCCAATTCCTAATTACCAGTGAGGTATTTAAGTCTTTTACTCCAAGTCTCAAGTCTCTACCTTCAGGTCTCCAGAAAAGTCTCACGTCCTTGAAGATACTTTCAAGTCAAGTCTCAAATCTGGAAGCCAACTTTATACCCCAACCGATATTCCAGAATTATTGGATGGAGAGAAATAAATTCAGTTTTAACAATTAAAGCAGAGTTGGCGCTCCACGTTTGCAATTTTGCCATCTGCAGCTTCACTGAAGATTCAAAAGCTTTAGAAGGAAAGATCCTTCATCCTCAAGCCCACTGCCTGACACATTTGCTGTTCCCGTCTGAGAAATGCACCCACACTTTGGGCTTGAGAGAGATTGCCATGTGACTAGTAGCCAAAAAGAGATGGAGGCATTGTTCAAAGTCATAAGGTTTCTGGATGAAAGTGTTATGTTACTGAACGAGGGGCATCAAGTGACCCATTAAAAGTCTCAAGTCAAGTCAGTGCATCATTTATGACCGAGCTGAGTCCGAATCAAGTCACTGAAGTGACTTAAGTTCATACTGAGTCCAAGTCTATCGGCTCGAGTCTACATCACTGCTAATGACGCCCTCTTTTTCCTAACCACATCTATCCATCTCTCTCCCTTTCTCTGTCTGCTAGCATCGTGTTGGTTACACACATGTGCCTAAGTTCCCCTATGGAAGTGGTTGGACATTCTTTTCAATTGCATAATGGCTGTATTGAGTTCAGCATTGTGGAAGCAGCATTACACATGTGGCACATTGCCTGTGGTTGTGCCTGGTGCATTGATGTACAGATGCTCAATGAACATTTGGTTATTGGTGGTATTTATACATTGTGTCCCAGCCCATGTTACTTCTACAGCTCAGATGTCAGGGGAGCACAAGGCCAGACATCTTTTCTTTGGTTCTGGCCTAAAGCCTAACACAGCAAAGCACATTTCAGCCCTGGAAATGGTGTGGAGGAGAAAGAAAGACATTGGTAGGCAGCATCCAGCAGGCTGCATTTGGGATTTCTGTTCGGATTCTAAGCAGACCAATCTATCTGATATAAGTGCCTCAGCAGAAGGGGAAAAGGAAATATATAGATAGCAGTCTACTTTGGGTGCAGAGCCCTTTATCGTTTTTTCAAAGTGAATCAAAGCATTGTAAGACCTTGTCTTCTCCCAGACAATGATCATTCTCATTGTCTGTCAAGTGATCCTTTTTCAAATTAAGACACTGGGATTTGAACCTAAGAGCTTCCACCTGGCCATGCTGCTTGGGGATTTGGGTATATGCAGTCTCAAAAAAGGGAACTTTTCAAGACCATCTCTCTCTCTCTATCACACCCTGGAGAAACATTTCTATCTGTTGTTCTATTCTAGCTATACTTCTGGGCCCTATACTATATGACAATTAATCCAGCATTGGATTAAGCTATTGTTTTGCTAACCAAAGAATAATGCAATCACCAATTGCTTAACTGTGCATCTCAGTGCCTGAATGTTTTCATATTACTAGAAAAGCAGACTGTTGAAAGTCATTTTATTTGGGAGAAAAATATGTGACCTTTGGAAAGGGCAGAACAATAGGTCCATTTATTCCTTCTCTTGCTTCCCTCCCCTGTCTCTTTTAAAACTTGTTTTTTCAGTTTGGAATTCTCCAGAGAGTCAAATGCTATCATGGGAGCTTTGTTGTTCCTAATCTGTACCCTTCAAACACAAGCACATTCCCAGCTGGAGTTGCACAGCTAGGGACTACGATGGGAATTGCTGATTTACACCAGTGCAGAGAGACAGCCAGCCGTGCAGGAAAAGATGCTGACTCCCTCTCCTTGTTGGCTTGCTTTTGCAGTCTGCCGCTGTGGAAGTTTGCTTTTAATGGGCTTTAGATATTAAAAGAAGATTTTGCTGTATATCTTTTGCTTTAATGCACACAAATGCTACTCTTTCAACCGCTCAATTCCTCTGCAGTTCATTTAAACAGACTCCCTTTTGTCTTTTCAAAGCCTCCAAGTAATCCTTCTGTCCTGTTTCCCACAACTCTGGGTCAACAAAAGGGCTCCCAAATGGGGCTAATTTTGTGACAATGAGTGCTGCGTCCATTTCTTTGGAAACTCAAGCCCCATGGAGACTTTCGAACATGATTCTGCATCAGAACTGTGTAGCATAAATCGCTATCTGCAGAGTTGTGCAGTAATTCTGCAGTGTCACCCTTGTGTTGAATGGCAACTTGACACCACTGAACCAAGAACACAAATGTGCAGCCCAGTGCCCAGTATCCACGCATAATGGTACTACATTTCACCTCCATTTCTGCAGCCTTGAACAGAATGTAGATGTCTCGCATCAGACAAAAAGGCCCAACATTTCCAAAGGGGAATTTGCATATGATAAGACAGCAACAGAATTCTAGCCATAGGGCTTTAAAAATCATTGGTATTCCTGTTCAGTTATGACTTGGACATATTTTATGACCCAGGCCACATACTTTGCCTAGCCAAAACTGATCAGAAGTTTCATCTGTAGCTGCAAGGATCAAGGCAGCATACATTGGCTAGCATCCTCTTGGTGATGTTTTCAGGTTTAACCAGAGGTTACAACAGCGTAAGTAAGTTCTGCGATGTTGCAGAAGGAAGTATTCAGTTGTTCCTTGCACAACGCCTCCCCTCATCCCTGTGCAAAGCAGTGTCTCATCACCATTGTGTTCCCTCTTGGCCTTTAGTGGCTGAGAGAGGGTGGAGGTGCCCCAAAAACATTCACATTCAGTTCTACTGCCAGAAGAAAGGAGCAGACAGTAACTTCTCAAAATGAGACAATGCAAACCAGAATGCTCTGGTACTTCTGCAGTTCACAGGCTTAGTGGGGGCAGTAGGCCTGTTGGCTTCCCATTGGTCACAGCTTCCTCCTGAACACTAAAGGGGTATTGAGGTCTATGCCAGTGCTTGAGATAATGCCTTGTGTGATGATGCAGACGTAAGTCTGCAGTTTTATGCTCACAGAGCATTAAGTTCCATGATCGTAGCCAAGATCCTACATTACATTTGTATACTATAAGCCTCTTATGCACTGACTATGCTCTGTTATGCAATCCTTGCCTTGAATGTTGTGTAACTGAACCAAGACACCATGTGTGCAACCAGATGCACAACCAAATGTGCATGAGCATCCATGTGCCATGCAAATCCCTCTGCATTCCACTTCGACACCCTTGAATGCACACATTTCACGTCAAAGATGTGCAACCCCCACCATAGAATCGTAGAATCATAGAATCATAGAAATGTAGAGTTGGAAGAGACCCCAGGGGCCATCCAGTCCAACCCCCTGCCAAGCAGGAACACCCTCAAAGCACTCCCGACAGATGGCCATCCAGCCTCTGCTTAAAAACCTCCAAGGAAGGAGACTCCACTACACTCCGAGGCAGCAGATTCCACTGCCGGACAGCCCTGACTGTCAGGAAGTTCTTCCTGAGGTTCAGGTGGAATCTCCTTTCCTCCAGCTTGAATCCATTGCTCCTTGTCCTGGTCTCTGGAGCAGCAGAAAACAAGCCCTCTCCTTCCTCTACACGGCATCCCTTCCAATATTTAAACATGGCTATCATGTCCCCTCTTCACCTTCTCTTCTGCAGACTAAACATCCCCAGCTCTCTAAGTCTATCCTCATAGGGCATGGCTTCCAGGCCTCTCACCATTTTGGTCGCCCTCCTCTGGACCTGCTCCAGCTTGTCAATATCCTTCTTACTTACTTATGGATGTGTAAGAAATTAGCAGAATTCCAATCATAAGACAAGAATCATAGTATCATAGAGTTGGAAGAAACTGCAAAGGCCATTCTGTCCAACCCCCTACCATGCAGGAATACACTCCTACAATCGCAGCTCCTAAATTCTGATCTTTCCCCCAAATAAAATGCTTAGTGAGTAGCCATGCTAGTTGGGCGATTCTGGATTTTGTGGTCTAAAAAAGGAACTGTTTTCCAAGCTCCACTCCATATATGTGTGTGTGTGTATAAACTTTCCCAGTGGCCTGCTTCTGAAGGAACAGGCTTACAGGCTGTGCTTTTCTGCAGCAGATGGATGAGGCTACAGGGGGAGGTTGCTTCTGAGTTTTTTTGCAATTAAAAGAAATAATGCACCACAACAATCCTTAAATATTATTCAGGCACAGATAAATGAGGTTTTTAATTAAATGGCATGCTCTAATACACCACCCAATAGATTCGGTAATAGCTGTCTTTAGCGCTCCAGCCGTATCTGAGCTTTAATGACACGATAACAGCAATAATTCTAATCCACGGGATGTATAGCCAGTCAGGCTGTTTGAAACCCCCCTGGAAGAGCAGCTCTATGTAAAAGGCCTTTGTGGTGTTGCTGCTTTGCTGATTTACTGAAAGGTTCATTTGGGAAAAGAGCTGGATTTAAGGTGTGCTGGCTTGAACATTTCCCCAAGAGCTGAAATAGCTGATCAACCTGGGGATGGGGAGCAAAATGCAATCTTGGGGGCTGTATGGAACTTCCCCCAGGTTCATTTTGTGGGCCCAGCCAGCAGCCTGTCCTAGACATGTCCCCCCCAAGAAAAAAGAAAAAAGACGATCAATTACCTTGCCTGGAAGCCTCCAGGGGCTGTGATTTTTCTTTTAAACATATTTTGCAGACCCTCTGTATTGTGTAACATATTTTTGGTAAATTACCATGATTTTACATCTACATCTATACCTAAGCCCTATATGGCTTAGGTCCAGGCTATTTGAAAGACTGTTATCTCCTTATCTGAACCTGCCAGAGCCCTAAGATCTGCGGGGAAAGACTTTCTCTTGGTCCCCCTACCATCCCAGGTGTGGTAAATAAAAAAGGAAATTCAGAAGACAAAATAGGGAAAGAGAAATAGTCTTATAAATATTCTAGTTAAAAGATAAAAATAGCATACAGGTACTTAATGTACAAAAGGTTAAAAGAGAACATGAGCAAGTTTGGCAAGTTAAAATACAAATACAGAATATATCAAAATATAATACAATACCACAATGAAGCAAGATATGATACAAACTGCAGCAACAGTAAATCAAGAAGTGAATGTTGACTAAGAGAATGCTACTCTTAGGCCCTTTTCGCATGCTTTTTTTTTGTGCGAGCGCCCCTTGAGCATCGCGTGAGTGGGAGTGGCGTCCAGTATGATGCACTCCCACTTGCGCGACGTTCATGAGGCTAAAGTGGGGCGCGCGCAGATTTTTTGATTTTCGGCTTTAAGCCGAAAATGCCCCACGCTCGCACAATGCTCGCGGCGCCCTCGCGCACTTACCTCTGTGCGGTGTGTCGGCAAGGCAGCCCGGTCACGCTTCCTTCCCCCCGCGCAGCCTACAGCTCCCACACTGCCCTGCGGAAGGAAGGGGCAGGGCACTAGCACGACGGTTGCGCTAACAGGAAGTGACCTGTGGTAGGACGGAGGGGGGAAGCGGCAGCGTTTCGGACGAGGCTTCTCGCGCAAGATGCCCTCCCCCTTTGCGCAAAAAGGTAACATGCGAAAAGGGCCCTATATTCTTCCAATAACAGCAGCAGGTGAAGGTTCTCTATAACACCAATAGACCAATTAACCCCGTAATGACTAAAGTTGTAAGTCTTGTCAATTCCGACACCAGGCGAGCCTGGTGAGGACATGGGAGGGAGCCTTCTCGGTAGCTGCTCTTACCCTCTGGAACTCCCCTCCTCAGGAAGCTAAGCTGGCCCCCTCCTTGCTCTCCTTCCGCCAACAGGCAAAAACATTCTTATTTAAGTGGGCTTGTAATATGTAAACAGGTGGGCTTTTAATTTATCAAGATGTTTTTTAAAAAAAATTTTTCAGGTTTTTATAATTTTATATGTTTTTCTAATGTTTTAAATTGTTTTAACTTTTTTGGAAGCCACCTTGGGTCCCATTCTGGGAGAAAGGCGGCATATAAATATAATAAATAAATAAATACATCACATGGATGTAGCATAAATCAACACAGACATAATGGCCATTTCCGCACTAGCTTGTTATAGCGCGATGATTCCACTTATAACATCCTCTGGAATCCTGGGGTTTGCAGTTTTGGGAGGGGCCGGCTGGCCCCTCCCAAAACTGTAAACCCCAGGATTCCAGAGGATGTTGAAAGTGGAATCATCGCGCTATAACAGGCTAGTGCGGAAATGGCCATAGTTACACAGTGATTCTGCTACACCATCCTCCTACTGAATACAGGAGTCCCTCTCCCCACATCTGTAGTTTCATTTTCTACTGTTTTGGTTACCAGAGGTCAACCATGGTCCGAAAATATTAAATGGAAAATTCCAGAAATAAATGATTCATTGGTTTTGAATTGCATGCCATTCTGAGTAGTATGATGCAATTTCATACACAGGAGATGAATCATCCCATTTTCAACCATATCCACACTGTGTAACGCTACCCACCCATTAGTCACTTAGTAGCCATCTTGGTTATCAAATCAACCACCAAATTACTGCAGGGCTTGTGTTCAAGTAACTCTTATTTTACTTAATAATGGCCCTAAAGTACAAAAACGTTATCACAGGTATGTACGTATAGGGGGAAAAATATAGTGTATACCATATTTGCCAGTGTATAAGACGCACTTCATTTTCAGACCTTATTTTTTAGGGGAGAAAATTTTAGTACCCGGCTGAGGCAAAATACATAGGAAGGGACAGATTGAAAGGAGACGTGGCACGAGGATTCCTGCTTTCCCTATGTTCCTTTTGAGGAACATTTACCCCTTGGGCAAATCCCATTCTCTCAGCCACAGAGGCAAGCCATGGCGCGTGCGCGCGCGCACACACACACACACACACACACAAACAAATCTTGCCAGGAAAACTCCTCCATAAACTGGAGCTGAGTTGCAGACACTTAAGGAAAGCAACTGCGAAGGGGGAATGAAGACAGGAGGCACTGAGCCCTGTGCAGAAAAGGAGTAGGGAGGCAGCCAAAAGAGGGGGCCCAAAGCATTTGGAGGCTGATCATCTTCTTCCTAGACCCCCCTCTTCTTGATTCATTTTCTTCCTCCACCCTCCTAGCAATCTGGTGGAGACTGGGGTAGAAAACAGAAACAAGCAGCTCCTCCAGAAGAAACCAAACCTCCCGTTCAGGCTGGGAGGGAAGAAAGCGCACTCCCATCGTACTCCTTTCCCCTCACTCCAGGAACAGAAACAAACAGGGTTTTGCAGTCCGTGCTGAGCTGGGAAAATGCCCTGTGCCACAGCATGGGCAATTCCTCACTCCCCCGCCCCCGTCCCACGGGTGTTTGGCTCCAGGAAAAAGACCCGACTGGGAGGGAAGAAGGAGGCAGGGAGGGACTGCAGCAAGGTGGGTTTTTCTTCTCTATAAAGGGGCTGCCGGTGTTTTCCCGCTTGCTTGCTTGCTTGCTTGCTTGCTTGCTTGCTTGCTTTCTTTTTTTCTTAAACCCAGAGAACTTTATTCCCCATAAATCAGTCTACAGAAGGATTAAACACAAGAGGTAAAACTGTACAAAGTACAAGCCCCATTCTAAGTCCATTGTTTGCAGGAGTTTTCAAAGTATTTACTGGTGTATAAGATGCACTGCATTTTCAGGAGGCATTTTTTTTAGGGGGAAAAAGTGTGTCTTATACACCAGCAAATATGGCATAAGGTTTGGTACTATCTGCTGTTTTCAGGGATCCACTGGGGGTCTTGGAACACATCCTCCACTGATAAGGGGGGGGACAATTGCACCAGTACTGTGCAACTGACTGTATATCTGTCTATGAGACTGCTGGTTGTCCCTTTGTTACAATAGGGAATAGCACTCACTCCAGGTGAAATCAGTGGGTGTATGAAAAGCTCTGATGAGTAGTTATGCACTCTCCAGGAAAGCAAATTGGCATGGGAAATGGTTAACCTTGTGGTTAACCCTACTTAGCCAGTCACGAATGGAATACAGCCATTTTGCAATGGCCAGAAAAGCATAACGGCAGGTGGGGGGGAGAGAGGAAGAGAGGTAGAGAGAGAGAGAAGAATGGAAAGGATATTCCAAAAAATTGAAAAATAGTCCCCGAAAATGTTCCAGGAATTTGGGTGCCATTTAATGAGAAACATCATCTAACTACTGAGGAAAACATATGTTTCAATACACTTTTTAAGGCATTTTCAAATCTCTGTGAGATTTCATCTCCTGTTTCTCCAGAGACTATGACACAGAGCAATGGCTTCCAATTTCAGAAGAACAGATTCCATCTAAACATTAGGAAAATCTTCCTGAGAGTAAGAGAGTAACAGCTACCTCAGAGTGCGGTGCAGTCTCCCTCTTTGGAGGTGTTTAAACAGAGGCTGCATGGCCATCTGTCAGGAATGCTTTGATGCTGTACTCCTGTATGGCAGAATGGGGTTGGACTCAATGGCTCTTGTGGTCTCTTCCAATTCTATGATTCCATGATTCTATGATTTGCAATTATGTATTTAAGTCTTTTACTCCAAGTCTCAAGTCTCTACCTCCAAGTCTCCAGTCAAGTCTGAAGTCCTTGAAGATACTTTCAAGTCAAGTCTCAAGTCTGGAAGCCAACTTTCTACACCAACCAAAATTCCAGAATTATTGGATAGAGTGAAATAAATTCAGTTTTAACAATTTAAGCAGAGTTAGCTCTCCACATTTGCAATTTTGCCATCTGCAGCCTTGGAAGCGGGCAATAGGATCCTATCTTACTTCTCATTACTGAAGGATCCTTCTTCCTCAAGCCCGTTGAACCTGAAGAAGGAGAGGAGAGACTCCTGGTGTATATTGCAAAATGGTCTCCCCCTTCCCCGACTTCAGCCTGGTTCTGACAAAACTGCACTTTGTATCATGCATTCTGCCATCAAAAGGAATTGGAGCTTTATTGCCAGATTTGTACAGGGGAGCTGAGATATAACTAGTAGGTCAGCACAATGTATACATTTACTGGTGTATGTATGCTTTTCATTCTCCCCAGGTGTTCAAGGGCAACAGAAATACCCCTGGTTCATCAGCACCTGGAAGAACAGAGCTGTTCTGGGGAATCCTCAAGCTGCTGTTGTGTACCCAGGTCAAGGGACACTGGGGAGGAAGCTAGGGAGAGCCACCAATGGCACCCCATGTCTGAACTATAAAGGAGCTATCCAAGGTATTATCCTGAGGATGGTGACCAAAATGGTGAAAAGCCTGGAAACCATGGCCTATGAGGAGCAGCTTAGGGAACTCACTTTGCTTAGCCTGGAGAAGCAAAGATTAAGAGATGACATAGTAGCTATATTTGCATATTTGAAAGGATGTACAGGGAAGATGGGGCAAGCTTGTTTTCTGCTGCTCCAGAGACTAGTGCCATTTCCACACAAAGTCGATCCTTTGTAGTCTCCTTGAATTCTTAGCCATCAGTCTGCACATTGTAGTGTTGTAGCATCATAGTTTTACTCATGCTTCTGCATGTTTACAGCTCCTAGCACAGTTCACTGCAGTGAGAACCCACTGTATCTGAAAACTGGGAAAACCCTGATATAAATCACCCAAATCTGTTCTGCTTTGTTTTTCTCCTACATGCAGAAGTGTAACATCGATTCATAGTGCAGAAGTGGCCGGCTATGGGCATTCCCAGGTTGTCCCTTCTATCATTTCCATCCCTGTGTTACCCTGTGTTCTGGGGGTCCCGGAAGGGGCGCCCAAATAAACACATATAAACACAAGATGGGGAAATAAGCTCGAGCACTCTCTTAAGCTAGTGAGAGGCAGGGTAACGTAGCAGGGATCTTGTAACCCTATGTATACAGCGTCAGGTCAAAAGAGTAGTCAGACAAGTTTTAAAACAGTAAAAATGACAGCTTTATTAAAGGACAAACAACAGAAAGACAACACATGTACACAACTAACTAGAAATTGGGAGTGAGAGTTTTCAGGGGAAATGGGTGATACGACACCTTATCTCATAGTCCTGGAGAAAAGCGGAGGATTGCAGGGAAGAAAGCTCAGTACAGTTCACTGAGGGAAGCTTGCCAGACAAAACGGCAGCAAGGCAGTCTGGAACTCAGGAGGGATCCAAGCTGTCAGAGGGGCAGGTGATCCAGTGGGCGAGCGTTCCTGTGGGTGAGCATTCCAAGCGAGTAATCTGAGGTGGTCTCAGAATCGGGGGCTTTTTCTAGGGTGGATTGTGCCTACAGGCCATGCCATACTCGGTGAGAACAATGGAATTTTGGAGCAGGACAAAAGCGTTGGAAAAGGTCAAGTTTTACATGATCAGTTTAGCGCAGGATAACAATAGTGTAGTCAGTATGCAAATGGCTTAACATTGAAAGAGTGCCGGCTCGAGGACGAGCATCTTTGTGTAAAGTCGCACTTAAGCAAGGTGTGTCTGCAAAAATGGTCTCTGAAGCAACAGAGAGGCATTAATCTGCCTGCCTAAGTGGGGATTGGAATGTCCAACCATTAACCGGCCGCGTCTGTTTACGTGCTTGTCTGGTGGCCCTTGCAAACGTGGAGCAGGGTGGCAGATAAAGGTCAAGTCAAGACCAAATAAGTTTGATATCAAAGGATATCTAGTGCTCTCACCGGATATGTCTGAACCGTGGTAACACCTGTCTCTCTCCACCCATCAAAGGACAGGCTGCCGCCATTATTGTCTACATGTGTTAAGTGGGAAGAGAGTAGATCTGGTAAGGGACTGTTAAGATGTGTTTTTTTCCATGTATCAATGAAGATACATATGTACACACACACATAGCAATGCAAAAATATGTTTAATTTTTTTTTAAAAAAAACAGACCAATCAGTGGGGCAGGGTGAGGGAAGGGAATGGGAGTGGCCAGGGACTTGCTATTGTGGATGCAGCAACCACTGTTCTCCACGGTAGTACGATTTAAAGGGGGGAGGGGTGTAGACAGCACTGTTTCTGAATCAGGGTATGAAACACCGCTCTCGACATGCAGTGAACCACCCTCCCATCTTGTGCAGAAATGGCCTAGGAGATGAAGCAATGGATTCAAACTACAGAAAAGAGTGATTCCTCCTATACCTTAGGAAGAACTTTCCAATGGTAAGAGCAGTTCAACAGTGGAACATGCTGCCTCAGAGTGTGGTGGAGTCCCTTTCTTGAGAGTTTTTTCAACAGAGGCTGGATGGCCATCAGACAGGAGGGCTTTGATTGTGTAGTCCTGCATGGCAGAATGGAGCTGGACAGGATAGCCCTTGTGGTCTCTTCCAACTCTATGATTCTGTGATCCCCAAAATAAGTTCAGCACCTTGGGTACTTCCTTTGAGATCTGAATTAAAACCCTGCATGGATTTGCAACCCCTTGGACCTCCAGCCAAAACTGCCTCCACTGCTATAATTATTTTTTTGCTGTTCTCAGAAATAAAAAAGATCTGCATCCTCACACCTTGTTTTGTCATCATCTATCTTTGCCCCAAGAACTAATTACTTTATGAAGACAGAGAGAGATGCTGTAGGCTAGCGCTTTTTTAAATAAACAACTCTCATTTATAAGGAAAGCAAGATATTCAGCCATATAATAAATGTTAACATTTTTTAAAGTGCCTTCTCTCCATTTCAGCTCTCCCTCCCTCCCTGTGTTAGTGTGTGGTGTGTGTATGGTTTTCTCAGCTGTCTTGCTTACAAAACAGTTAAAATCTCGGTGCCTTAGAAGAACATAATAGCTTAAGAGCCTCTAGCTAGAGTTGATCACATCTGTTCCCAACACAAAAGCTGCTGAAACCTGAGATGAGGGCAGGGCGGGATTTCTCATCTAGATCTGATGTCAGCTTAGAGGGAGAAGGTTCTCTATGCAGGTATCCGGCTGAGGCTCAACTGCTCATCCAATTGGCTTTCATGCACAGAATGGAGAATGTGCTATCTTCTCTTTCCCCTCAGGCAGCAAAAAGTCGTGGGCAGCAGTGGTGGGGGATGTCCAAGAGTGGCATGGGTTTAGTATGCCTGACTCCAGAAGTCCTGAGGAATATTCATTATTTAAGATTGCATCTCACTTTTCTTCTACAAATAACCCAGAAGTATATCAGCATGCCTAAATTCCGGGTACATCAAAATGGAGTATACAGATTGCTGTGGTGGCTGAGATTGGCTGGATCCAGGACATGTTGTTTCCCCCAGTTGGTTCATTTTGTTGGAAGGTAATTGTGAATATAGTTGTTGGGAAACTGTGAGAGGTGGGAGAGGAATGTGATAGATGATGCCTCTGAGATCAACTGATTGTGGCAAGAACTGAGCCAGTGAGTGAGCAAATCAACTTGCAAACATCCCCCACACTAGAAGGTCAAACAGAGACAGAGTTGCCCTGGCCTGCTCATGATGGAGAGGGAACCAGCAGTGACTCAGAGGAGTTGCAGCCACCTGTGCCCATCAGCCCTCAATCACACAGAAGGCTGGAACAGGCTGCTCAGAGGGAGGCTGCATGGACTAGGCTGAAGAAACAATAACAAGCAGCACCTGCTCACAGTGGCTATTTAAGTCTGCCGGTGTGGCTGCTCCTTGCTTACAGCAAATTACTAGCAAGCCCTCACGACCTTTGTGTCTCCTGCCCCTGAAACCCTCTGGATGGACCTCTGCCTCCTGAACCTTAGGACTGGACCTTGACCCGACTCAGCTTGCGTTTGGTGTATTTGGACTCTCCCTACAAGTATTCCCAACCTCTCTCCTCCCTTGTTGGCTGAGGCTTGGCAGGGGGAGAGAATTCTGACAAGGAGGGACTTTTACTGTAAGGGACTTTTTTTCTATAAAATATGGAGTAATTAAATCACTATATAAGTTGAAATGCTGCACTATCTTTTTTTCCCATCATCATAACTATGATGACAGTGCTCCATCAACACAGTTACAATTGGCAAGTCTCACTTTCAAACCTACATTTGCAGTCTGGCAGAGCCCTTGTTAAACCATTTCTGAGTTGCTGGAAAGTGGGGAGGTGGAGACTGACAACCACAGCTCTTATTGGGGGGAATTGCAATCACACACACAAATCCAAGCAGTCGTGCAATCACACAAGGTTAACCAAAGGAAAAGAGAGGAAAGTTTTGGATAGCAAGATCTCAGGGCAAAGTGGGTGATATTTACCAATCCAGAAGAGCAATGAAGAAGCAGTACTGTGCCTTAGACACAAGTCTAACGATAGTACACAAATGGAAACTGGAGAAGCAGAGTGGCAACCAGCAATTGGTGTACTGCGAGTTGACTGGCCAAAAACTGGGGTTTAAATACCTTATTTCTGCCCAGAAGATGAGGGGTTAGTGGCTCTCCAGCCAAGTAAACAATGGAGTTCACAAAGTGGACAGTGAGGTCCAGAATGGTCTAATGGTCTTAGCATTAGGTGACAAAGGGCTAAAGGCTGTCCTGATAGGTGTGAAGACAAAAGGGAAGCTTGCTTGGTCAGAGGGAGAGGAGTAAAAACAATCAGCCACCTTAGGGGAATATTCAAGATGCTATTGTCTGAGATGTTGAGTCATTGGAGGGTAATTGCAAGCCCATTATCACTGGAGTTGTCTTGGTGATTTCCTGACTATAACCTGGCTACACCTGGAGGTCTCTTCTGACCTAATTTGCAATGCACATGTTTGGGCATGTTTAGTCTGCAGAAGAGAAGGTTAAGAGGGGACATGAGAGCCATGTTTAAATATTTGATGTCGTGTCAAGGAGGGAGCGGGCTTGTTTTCTGCTGCTCCAGAGACTAAGACAAGGAGCAATGGACTCAAAACTGCAGGAAAAGGGATTCCACTTGAACCTCAGGAAGAACTTCTTGATGCTCAGAGCTGTTTGGCAGTAGAACATGCTGCCTTGGAGTGTGGTAGAGTCTCCTACTTTGGAGGTTTTTAAGCAGACTGGAGGGCCATCTATCAGGAGTGCTTTGATGTGGGTTCCTGCATGGCAGGGGTTGGACTGGATGTCCCCTTGGTCTCTTCCAACTCTATGATTCTATGGCCAGCTTTTTCCTCTCGTCCAGCATGGCCATGCAGCCACAGCAGGGTATACTTTATATTTATGCCAATTAGCATATTCTGCCAGATAAATCATATTTCGCCAATCAAACCATATCAAAGTGTGGTGCTGCTGCTGCTAACAAGACCCCTCAGGGTTTAACCACAACTACTTGCACCAAGGCACTCCACAATAAGGAGCATGATGTAGAGTTGATTTCTTAGCACTCCTATCTCCAGTGCTTCAAAAACAACTGGGTTGGGATGCTGCCAGTCTGTGAAGGGAAGTTTGTGGTGACATGTTTGGTTGTTCATATAAATGTGAATCCTTGGCAGTTCCAATATTGTAACTGCTGAACAGGATGCCTGCCATAATTTGGATCCCATTTGGTAGAAAGGTTGGACGTAATGCAATAAATAAACAAATAAATAATTGTTTAAAAAATATTCCAAACACTGTAAGCAATGACAGATAAGTTTGGGTAGTTCTCTGCAGCTTCAATGAAACAACTGCCTGATTGCATGCATTTGTATTCATTTTCTTCAAATGTTGATGGAGGTAGAAACATTGAGGACTCACAGCTCAGTGACTGGAAAAGGAGGGGAGTCTTCTGGAGTGATGGTAGAATCATAGAGTTGAAAGAGATCACAAGGGCCATCCAGTCTAACCCTATTCTGTCATGCAGAAATACAATCCAATTACTCCTGACAGATGGCCATTCAGCCTCTGTTTAAAAACTTCCAAAGAAGGAGACTCCACCACACTCCCAGGCAGTAGTGTATTCCACGTCAAGCAGCTCTTGCCATCAGGAAGTCATTCCTAATGTTTAGATGGATTCTGTTTTCATGAAGTTTGCTCTATGTCCTAGTCTCCGGAGCAGCAGAACACAGGTTTGCTCCGTTCTCCATATGGTATCCTTTCAAATATTTAAACACGGCTATCATGTCTTGTCTTAAACTTCTTTTCTCCAGGCTACATATCCGCAGGTCCCTAAGCCACTCCTCAGAGGGCTTCATGGGTTCCAGGCCTTCTATCATTTTATTTGTCCTCCTCTGGACACCTTCCAGCTTGTCAATACCCTTCCTGAACTGTGGTGCCCAAAACTGGACAGAGTATTCCAGAACTGGTATCAACAGTATCAATCTCAATTCAAGAAGGATGTCAACAAGCTGGAACATGTCCAGAGGAGGGCGACCCAAATGGTGAAGGGTCTGGAAGCCATGAAACCCTATGAAGAACGCCTTAGGGAGCTGGGTATGTTTAGTCTGCAGAAGAGAAGGTTAAGAGGGGACATGATAGCCATGTTTAAACAGAACTATTGATAATTTGGCCCTGATCCTCCTTCTCTTCCCCCGATCCTCTTCCTCCATCATTATTAAACATTGGATAAAGGCGACCAAAATGGTAGAAGACCTGGGATCTTTGAAGCCCTTTAAGGAGTGGCTTAGGGAAGCTGGGGGTGTTTAGCCTGGAGAAGAGAAGGTTAAGATACAACATGATAGCTATGTTTAAATATTTGAAGGGATATCGTATGGAGAATGAAGCAAGCCCACAACCCATGAAAACCAAAGGATGGCTTCAAATAAGGCCTTTTCCATCCAGAAAGTAGTAAGCCATCTGTAATCATACCCAGCAACATTAGACAGATGAAAACTGGAATGCATGTGGCCAAGCAACATCAGAGTGTGGTTGAGATGTCAACAGTTATTAATGAGGAGGATCACACAGGCTAGCAGGGATTGCAGCAGTTTCCCTTTGCCTGAGCCTACTGGGGATTTCAGGTAGCCCTCCATATTTCAGTATGGGACATGTAGTAGTAGTTAATTAGTTGCTTGCTTGTAACTAAGGATGGGAACCAGAGACCGTTAGGTAAACAAAGCTAAGAATGCAGCACTGAGAAGAACTACCAGTTGAAGCTGGCCTTTCAAGGTCTCTTGCTGTGGGAAGATAATCTTGCGCTTCTAATGTTTGGATTCTGCTAATTACTTTCAGTTTGCTCACTGAAGTCCAGTACAATGCATCACACTCCTAATAAATATTGTATTAGCACTGTTACATTTGTGTGTGTGTTTTGGTTCCTGACAGGGAAGGACAAGACTTCACCTATTCCTCTCTTTCCCCCAATGTGTGCCGACTACTTATGCACTTTGAATTCAGTTCACAGCACTCGCAGCAAGATGAGGACAAAGCAGGGGGTGGGAGGAGGAAAGAGAAACCGGGACATTTCAAAAACAGCCGAAAAAGTGAGCTGCCAGAGGAGTAATCGGGACTGTCTCTGCCAATTCAGAAAAGTGGGAGGGATATGGCTGTAATGTTTTCATACCACGAGAACTGAACCCGCTACCTTCACTGACCCTGGTATACTAACTCTTGACACTGGCTTTCACCTCTACGACGGGCAGCATATGGCCTATGAAGCAGCAGATGTTCCTAATGGCTCCCCAGAGAGAGAGGAGGGGTTGGGAAAATGTACCAAGGAGTTATAGGTCTGCTTTGTGGTTTATTTATACATTCATCACCAGCTGTGGAGCTGCAGTGGGCAGAGGAACAAAAGAATAAGTAGGTTTCCAAAGTCACAAATCACACCGAGAGGGCTGCCCTCTAGGCACCATTTTTCCACGCTGGAGAATCATCTCCATGTACTCAGCCTCACCTCACCCTCCACCCTGGCCTTGGAATTTCTTTTGGGCAGTCATCACCAGCTTAAAAAAAAATGTATAAGACATTGCCCATTTTGATTGAAGGACCAATTTCATAGCCAGCGCACGGACTAGCTCTCAGTGTTGTTTGGGTGTATATTTTATAGCCGAGTTAAAATTCCCCACAAGTGTTTGTTGTCAGTTTTTATGTGTATCGAAAAACAAACCTCCAGTAACTCATTCATGCTCGTGAGAAGACAAACTGGGTTAACCCCCCTTTTTTTCTGTTTCATTTTTTTTAAAATCTACGCTCTCAAAGTAATCAATAGTGCTATAATTTATTGTTTCAATGTTGTTCATTATATATTATTGTTCCTCTCAACTGTGTATGTTCTGTGATGAATAGTTCTCCTGTGTGCAAAAGCAATGAATGCACTGTTTCCCTCAAAAAGTTCTTTTTCATTGATTTTTTTTTAATTTGCTTAAGAACATAATGCAGAGAAAAAGACAGGCTAGAGAGATGAATATTTCAAGTTGGGGGATTCTTAATTCTTTCCATCAACAGTACCATGACTCTGCGGCTATCCTTGACTGCCGGGCCTTTCCGCACTACACTGCTATAGTGCTATTACTCCACTTTCAACTTCCTGTGGAATCGTGGGTTTTGTGGTTTAGGGAGGGGCCTTTAGAATTCTCAGCCAGAGAGCTCTTGGCCTCTCTAAATTACAAACCCCAGAATTCCACAGGATGCTGAAAGTGGTATAATAGCACTATAACAGTGTAGTGTAGAAAGGCCCTAGATCTTGTTGAGGTTTTAAGTGGGTATTGTTTCCCTGTGTAAGCAGTTGTACAATGCAACATGGCCATGCTCACTTCAAGACTGCAGAAACAAAGATCATCACATAGTGCAAGCTGGTTCATTGCACATGGTTGTGAATTGCTCTTGAAAATGCACATGTGCCTTTGGCATCGCAACTCACTGATGAGGTGGCACTGCACACAAGCACTGCATAATTCTGTGAGTGTGAAATTATGCTGTGGCTGCAATCCAACATCCCAACTATCCACACATGGAGACTCAGTACATGAGCATAAGGCAACCCCCATGCAGAGCAGCAACACTCTGTAATACATGTTAACGGCTAAGTGCCATTGCACAATGCACCATGGACAATGCACAACTGCAAACCAAAGTATAGGATGAAAAATTACAATGCCATGTATAAGTTGTACAACCACAATGCAAAATACAGGATGTACAACCCATAAGATGCAATGCCTATCTTGCAAAGACAAAACACAGGGGAACATACTGTCTGTGCAACTATGTTTCTGCCATTATGGTCAGCATATATCTGCTGCACATTGGTAAGTTCTGGGCACCACACACACAACCTGACTTACACATGTGTACATCTCTAACAGGATACCAGCCTATACATCCTCAGTTTAAGATCTCAGGCCTCAGCCAACATTCTGTTAGACAGTTATGCAGATATAGGCGCTGTTAGACCTAGTGACTGAACTTTAGCACCTCTCCACAACAGATTCACTTCAAGTTTGCAAATCTGGACTTATACATGTGGTACCATTGTGCATGGTCAAATACAGTGCACAGTGATGCACTCCACTTCTACAACTAACTGGACAGAAATGTCCAACCACTTCCCTTGGACAATTTACACATGGCTAGTAACTGTTATGGAAAGTTGGTATTCTGCTGAGACTGCTTCAGTGTCCCACTGCTAGTACACACCTCACCAGCTGAGAACCATTGTCCTCTATTATGCCCACCACTGGTATTTTTTATCTGCCATTACGTCAACTTCAACTTATGGTGAGCATATAAATGTGAGATCCCTAGTCACTATCAGTCCTGCTCAGGTTTTGCAGACTCAAGGCCATGGCTTCCTTGATTGAGTCTATCCACGTGTATACAGTTGCCTTCTTTTCCTTCTGTCTTCTACTTTACCAAATATTATCATCATTTCCAGTAAGTCATGTTGTCTCATGACATCTCCAAAGTATGATAGCCTCAGTTCCATCATCTTGGCTTCCAGGGAGAATTCAGACTTGAACAATGCTAAGATCCATTCATTTGTCTGATTATCAGCCAATGGTGTCCGTAGGGCTGCCGCCCAGTAGCAAGTTTCAAATCAGTTCAGTCTCTGCCTGTCAGCTTCTTTACTGTCCAGCTTTCACAACCATACACAGAAATCAGAACCAGGAGTATATCCTTCAGTAAATTAATTAAGAAAGATTCTTGTGGACTCTTTTAGCTTTTTAGGAAGTGGGATATCTGTTTTGCCTTCTTGCTTGTGTATCCTCTTCCTAGAATAAATTGTTTTTAATCTTTAGAGCGCTGAGGACCAAACACTCAATTATCTGTGTATAGTTTTATTGGCTCTGATTTTTCCATGCAGTCTTTGCAAGTATTGATTCAACTAAGTGCTGCATGAAATACCTTTATGCCCTGGTGAATTCTCCAGCAACCTAGATTAACTAATTAATGAACTTTTCCCATGGTGATCTGATTGAAAGCTGGATGAACAGCTTCTATGCCTTGCTGGATTCTCAACAAATATTGTCTTAATTAATCCTGTTCTGGCACCCTCTAAACTCAGAGCCATTACCGTTATCTTGAGATAGTGAATTCCACAAGTTCATTCCAGGGCATAAGAGGTTAGTAACTTCCATCAACCATATACATACGAGATCCCAGAAGGGAAAAAGTAACTTGGAAAGTAAGGCTATAGAATGTTTATTTCAGGCCCTTTCCACATGGGGTTAAAAAAACGGTGTAGAGTGACCTCCACGGAGGTCGTCTACACCGTAACGTGGATTGGGGTGGATTACTTTACATCCCAATCGACGCAGGGGCGACCAGAAGTGGCGCCGCCCGTGTTTTTTGAAAACCACTTGTTTTGTGGTTTTTAAAAGGCACGGGGCGTGTAGCCCCATCCAGCCCCGTCGCAGCGCCGGTATGGATCTGCAGGCGTGCTCAAGGGCATGCCTACAGATCGAGCGGGGGGCGGCATTTCTGGCTGGCGAGCTTCTCCAACTGGCGGAGAGCCTCCGTCGATCGAAAGCCGCCATTTTGGGTGCTGCTGGACGTCTCTGACACTGCTGAGTGTGGAGCGGCGAAATGGGCTGCTCCACGCGGCGACTGATTAAGGTAAGCCCCATTTCCGCGCGGCTTACCCCATTTCTCCACCTGCGTGTGGAAAGGGCCTCATTTTCTAAAATAAAATCAGTCTGGTCAGAATTGGAAAACTGAATCATTCAAGCACTCATACCTACCATTCGATAGAAAAACCTTTTTAGGATTGAGCCAGAAGAAATATACGGTGAGCCCTCCAGTTTTGCAGGGGTTAGAGAAGCAAGACCCCTGCAAAAGTGGGGAATGGCAAATAAAAATCACAAATCATTTTTTTTTAACCTGAGAACTCTTCTGTAGGAATCTTTAGGTCCCCCAGAACAATTTTATGGTCAACTTCTGGCAGAAGTAGCCCATAGAGTCACAGTGGAGGACCTAGCAATGCCTAGACAAGTGTTCTCTCTAGAAATTTCTAGGTGCTCCTGCATTACCACAGAATCATGGTGGAGGACCTGGAGATGCTGACAGTGAGCAAATTAATTCTGTGGCAAGGACAAATAGGGTACTTTTTTGAATAAATAAGATAAATAAAATTACCTGTGAATAATCAAATCCATTAATGCTGAACCTGCAAAAGTGGAGAAGTCACTGTATTTGTATCTTTAGCATGAAAACCAGTCAGAGGCAGGAAGGTATTGTAAACAGCCAATCAGGAACTCTGGTTTGGGAGCAGCATCATAATCCCGCTTCCAGGGTGTTACTGCGGTCCAGGCCTACCTGAAGATAGCACTCGATATCACTTTGATATCAAACCATTCGGCTTTCCTCTGCCACCCCGCTCCACATATTTGCGAGGCCTCCGGACAAGCACGTAAACAGGCGCGGCCAATAATTTCTGGACATTCCATTCTCCACCCAGGCAGGCCAGACAGAGCCGGTTTGTCGCTTCAGGGACCTCTCCGGAAAACACTTCATTGCATATGAGCGATACTAACAAAGGCTCCCTGCCCTGAGCAGGTAACCTGACAAAGCTGTACTAAGCGCTCCACATTTGCATACTGGCTACACTATCGTTAATTCGGCTTTAAGTAAATCATACTAAATTCTGACCTTTCCAAGGCTTTGTCCCGCTCCCAAACCGCATTGTTCTCACCGAGTAAGGTATGGCCTGCAGTCACAATTCACCCTATAAAAACCCCTGATTCCGAGACCTTCCTCAGATCGCTCCGGACTTCCAGACCGCCTTGCTGCCACTTTGTTGGGCGAGCTGTCCTCTCAATCCCACGTACTGAGACTCCATACCGACGAACTCAATCTTCAGACCTCTCCAGGAGACAGGTATTGTATCACCTATTTCCCTCCAAAAATCCCTATTTCAAGTCAATCTCTGATTCTTTAGTTAGCTGTGTGACTGTGGTGTCTTTAATATTTGTCTGTACTCAATAAACATCATTTCTACTATTTTAACCCGTCTGACTGCTTGACTGACCTGACCCCGTTAGACGCTGGGTTGCAAGATCCTGCTAAGTTACCCTGTCTCTCGCTAGCTTTAGTGAGTGCTCCAGCTAATTTTCCCCAAAGTTGTGTTGTTGTTTGGTTATTTAGGTGTCCCTCCTGGGACCCCCAGAAATCAGGGAAACAAGGGACCTCAGCCAACCAGAGTTTAGCAAAGCCTGAATTATGGCATCTAGCTCACCTGGAGCAGCCCACCTCTGCCAGACAGCATGCTGATTGATACCTGAATTTAGAGGGACAGAATTTCACCTGACAGCCTCAGTTTATTAACAGTAAAAATTAGCAAAAGCAGTGTCTAGGAGTGCCAACAGTTTAAATCCAACTATTCATACCAAAGCCTTTTCCAAGAGTAGACTTCCAAAACAGTGGGATTCATTTATTTGTTGATTCACCACCAACAGCTGGGTCTAACAGGATTCTGTCTTTGGAAGAGAAAATGTATTCACTGAAATAAGAGAGAAAAGCAAGAAGGTGTACCCTCTAACATTTCACAGATGGCAATGAAGATATATGTGGCAAAGCAACCTCAAAGTGTGGTCAAAGTGGCAAAAGTTCTTAATAGGAAGAACACAAAAGCTCGGAGGGGCTGCAGCAGTTTGGTTTTGCTTCAGTTTCCTGGGAAGAGCAGCATTCCCCCCCCAATCTCTCCTCTCCCCCTCTGGGTTAATTGAGTGCAAACTACTTGTGAACTTTGGAATCTGTTTGCAGTATTTAATGTAAGCTGAGGACAAATGGAGAATGGGGGAGGAGAAGAGAAGAAGTGGGACATTTTAAAGTCAATAAAAAAGTGGGATGGCAGAGGATTAATCAGGACTGTCCTTGTTGGAAGGTATGAGAAAGTAACCTACTCTACCAGTAGTTTCTGTGTGGTTGCTACCTGTGACAGGGGTTTACTTCTTTCTCTCCTAAATTGGTTTGGCAGTTCCCCAATCTGGTAAGGGCCTTGCCTTTTCCACAAAGCTCTGCTTTCCCCTTTATAACACCAAGGTCATTTCCACACTAGCCTGTTATAGTGCTATTATTCCACTTTCAACATCCTATGGAATCCTGGGGTTTGTAGTTTAGGGAGAGGATGGCAATGGGGCTGCGAGATGCTCACTTCTGCCTTCAAGGCGTTGGTTTGGCGTTGCTGCTTGTTTGTTCAGCTGGAGAGAGACATGGGGAACTGTGAAACTGTGGGGGGCATGGATTTCTGCCATTTCACAGATTCTCATGTCTCTCTCCAGCTGTGCTTCTCCCCAGCCTCACAAATACAGTACAGGCATGTGTGTGCTGTCACTCCAAAAATATCGGATCTTGGAGCATTTCAGAACTCTGGATAAGGGATGCTCGAACTGTATGAACAATTTTCAGCACTTTGGGGCTGAAGACAAATTTCATAGAGGGAAAAACTCATATTTGGAGGATCAGTACCCTCATTTTGACCCCTGGTAGCTAGACCTCTTGGAGAGCTCTTTTAAACACTAAAACCCAGAATGGAATTATTGCCCCACTGACCTGGAAGTTACCAGCCACCATTGGTTGGTGATATGAAAGTGGTTTTAAAGGGGAAAAAAAACCAGAAGTCTATTCCCTGCACTGACATATTTTCCCTGTCTGTTTTGTGGGGGATTTGAACATACGGGATTACTGAACCAAGGCCAAACTATGGCTGGCTGCATTTTTCACTGACAGCATAGAAAAATCTAATCACCCCTTTGGACTGAAACCAGAGTCATTTTACAAAGTACAAATGTAAGTGTCAACGTCAATGAACAACTCATCTCCACGTACAATGAAGAATGGTAATCAATCCATCCATCAACCTATTAAAATAAAGATTTCTATGGTCCAATATCTTCTTAAAACAAAAGAGAAATTATTGCAGGACACACCAGAACAAGCAGATGATGAGGCCTCCAGAAGTCAAGATAAACTGCCATTCACAGTGGAAAAGAATGCCATACAAAGGCATTAATTTTGTGCCTGAGGGTTCTCTACCTGATTTTCTCCAGCTCAGAATGAAAATGTTATTTTGGTAGCATTCAGGTCTGAAAACACATATAACCTTGTACCTCAAAGACAAGAGTCAAGATAGGGCAGGAAAGCTCTAGATATTTTCTCACTGGTTTTATTACCAGTCAAAGTACCACTAAACAACTTGTGATGTTTATCTTTGCAGAGTTTGCAAGCTAGGTGAGGCTGCATTGGGGTACATGACAAATTGGAGAGTTTCCATGGAATTCACTGGGAATATGGATCATTCTGAAGGCTGTGAAAGGAGAGAGGATAGATGGGAAGCAACTAGGAGATTCTTTCTCCATTTGCCCCAGCAGGCGAAAGGGTGTAACCAGAGATGACCCAAGGGTATTCTCAGGTGCAATTAGTTCAGAAATTTACTGCACAAACAGGAAAATTTGGTTAGACCCCATCTTGAATCCTGTGTCCAGTTCTGGGCACCCCAATTCAAGAGGGATATTGACAAGCTGGAGCAAGTCCAGAGGAGGGCGACCAAAATGGTGAGAGGCCTGGAAACCATGCCCTATGGGGATAGACTTAGAGAGTTGGGGATGTTTAGTCTCCAGAAGAGAAGGTTAAGAGGGGACATGATAGCCATGTTTAAATATTTGAAGGGATGCCACGTAGAGGAAGGAGAGGGCTTGCTTTCTGCTGCTCCAGAGACCAGGACAAGGAGCAATGGATTCAAGTTGGAGGAAAGGAGATTCCACCTGAACCTCAGGAAGAACTTCCTGACAGTCAGGGCTGTCTGGCAGTGGAATATGCTGCCTCCATGGAGTGTAGTGGAGCCTCCTTCCTTGGAGGTTTTTAAGCAGAGGCTGGATGGTCATCTGTCGGGAGTGCTTTGAGGTTGTTCCTGCATGGCAGGGGGTTGGACTGGATGGCCCCTGTGGTCTCTTCCAACTCTACATTTCTATGATTCCATGATTCTATGAAAATAGGGGTGAGACCCTACACTGGGATTTGTGGTTGTTCTTGTTACATGCCTTCAAGTTGACTCCAACTAATGGCAACCCAGTCCTAGGGTTTTCTTGGCAAGATTCCTTCAGAGGAGGTTTGCCATTGCCGCCTTCTTAGACTTACAGATTTTGAATTGCCCAGGTCACCCAACAGGTTTCCAGAGCTGAGCAGAGATTTAGACTCTGGTCTCCATAATTCAGAAAGATCTTCTCAAGCTGGAATGTGTCCAGAGGAGGATGAGCAAAATGGCAAAAGGTCTGGAAACTCTGCCCTGTAAAGAGAGGCTTAGAGAGCTGAGTATGTTTAGCCTGGAGAAGAGGAGGTTCAGAGGTGACATGATAGCCATGCAGGATATCATATGGAAGATGGGGCAAATTTGTTTGCTGCTGCTCCAGAGACCAGGACACAGAGAAATTGATTTAAACTACAAGAAAGAGATTCCACCTAAACATTAGGAGGAACTTTCTAATGATAAGAACAGTTTCACAGTGGAATATGCTGCCTTGGAGTGTGATGGAATCTCCTTCTTGGAGATTTTTTCAGCAGAGACTGGGTGGCCATCTGCTGGGAGTGCTTTGATTGTGCGTTCCTGCACGGCAGAGTGGAGTTGCACTGGGTGGCTCTTGTGGTCTCTTCCAGCTCTATGATTCTAGCCAAACAGTTAAATCACTGCTCCATATTGGCTCACTAGGATAGCATAGCATAGATCTCTGCATATAGAGTTATGCATGAATTGTGCTATGCATAGAGACAGATTTCAATGTGCAATGCACAAAGTGCACATTGACATTCTATTCTTCATGCAGTATTGTGCATCCGCAATGGTTCCATGTGCAGAACCCTGCTCCCACTAGTATCAGCTAGTCATATCTGTTCTGCATCATCTAAAAGAATCACTCCACATGCCTAACAAAATGCATGTGTCCATATGTCACTAACTGGCTGTCTTCTCCCTCCTTCCCAGGGTCTTACCTCATCATACCGTAATCCCATGTTGTTTTGTTGGAATCCCACCATAGTCATTCCTGTGATGATATCAAGTTATTAACGCTCTCTATTGCACCCTTCTGACATTAGCAGGTGAATCGTGTCATTCACACTGTTTTTTGCTCCGCATTACAGTGCCACTGCCAAGTCCTTTTCTCCGCCCCATGCCTCATGATTGGCCCATGTGTTTTGTTTTGTTTTCACACTGTACTTGCACAGTAAAGTTCTGTGGGAATGATGTCCTGGGAATGCCCACATCACA
Source organism: Ctenosaura bakeri (assembly GCA_948474755.1). Taxonomy (NCBI): domain Eukaryota; kingdom Metazoa; phylum Chordata; class Lepidosauria; order Squamata; family Iguanidae; genus Ctenosaura; species Ctenosaura bakeri. The sequence continues at coordinate 112,338 of CAOLHI010000328.1, forward strand.
CCCACTAACAGATCAGGTAGAGAAGAATTCCACACTCCCACAACTAACTGGACTGTTGTGTGAAGGCTGGTCAGTAATGGATTATTCACAGCTTGAAGAAAAGGCACATTTAAAATGGATTGCAGCATAATAGCAGCTGGTGAGCAATGACATTGTGCAATAAGACTGATCCCAAACCAGGAATAACGCATAGCTCTGGCAATATGACACCTCGGTGTGATAAGATTCCTAGTCTCCCTCCTCCTCTCTCATCCTCTTTTTACTTCTTCCCTCTGCTCAATATTCTAGTTACATTTGTCATCTCCTTCCTTCCTTGACCCTCTCTTTCTTTCTCTCATCCCCTCTTTCTACCTCACTTCTACCAGCTGCACTCATCTTCCATCTCCTTCTCTTCCTCTGTTTCTGATTCTCCATTTTTTCCCCCTTTACCGTCCCCACAAAGAAATCTTTTACTCATAACTGAGGTATCTTAGATTCACAACATATTAACGCTATTAAGTCCCACTGAATTCACTCAGGTTTGCTTCTAAACAGACATGTCCAAATAGGATTGTCGTGTTGGTTTAGTAGTATAATAGTTGTTGCTGTTGTTGTTGTTGTCATATTAACTGTAATCCTGTTGGGTGTATTACACATGCAATGCATTTAACAATTAGATAAATTGTTGAAAGGAATTATATTGTGAACTGCCCAAAGATCTTATGATGCCAGATGGGACGGTAAAGGTAGTTGTATATTTTTGGCCACGGCATAATATCCATGTTAAGTTCAAGCAGAATTCTACGAGTGCAACTCTTGTACATGTAGCTGTGCCTTCTTGGATGGGCTGTGGCTTTTTAACCAGTGCTTCAATGTGCCCTGTGACTTATTGAGACTACAAAAATGGCCACTGTGCATTCGCATGGTACACTGGAACTAGAAGCAGGCATATTAGCAGACACCCAATTGATTGTACATTACACATTGTACATTTTTGGTGTTCATAGAATCATAGAGTTGGAAGAGACCCCAGGAGCTATCGAGTCCAACCCCCTGCTATGCAGGAACACACATCAAAGCATTTCCAACAGATGGCCATCCAGCCTCTGCCTAAAAACCTCCAAAGAAGGGGACTCCACCACACCCCAAGGCAGCATATTCCACTGCCGGACAGCTCTGATCATCAGGAAGTTGTTCCTGAAGTTCAAGCGGAATCTCTTTTCCTGCAGCTTGAATCCATTGCTCCTTGTCCTAGTCTCTGGAGCGATACAGAACAAGCCTGCTCCCTCCTCAACATGACATCCCTTCAAATATTTAAACATGGCTATCATGTCCCCTCTTAACCTTCTCTTCTGCAGACTAAGCATCCCTAGCTCCCTAAGCTGTCCCTCGTAGGGCATGGCTTCCAGTCCCTTCACCGTTTTGGTTGCCCTCCTCTGGACACGTTCCAGCTTGTCGACATCCTTCTTGAATTGAGGTGCTCAGAACTGGACACAAGATTCCAAATAAGGCCTAACCAATGCAGAATACAGTGGTACCATTACCTCCCTCAGTCTAGACACCATATTCCTATTGATGCAACCAAGAATTGCGTTGGCTTTCTTGGCTGCCACATCACACTGCTGAATCATGTTCAGCTTGTGATCTACCAACACTCCTAGATCCTTTTCACATGTTCAGCAGAACGGTGATGTAGTGCAACCACTGGCTGGGGGATTTGGGGAGCTCAAGTTCTTTCCCAAGCTCTGGACAACCTCCCAGAGGACTATAGCACTGCAGCCTACACAGCATGATATATGCTTTGAGCATTGGACTAGGGCCCTGGAGACCGGGGTTCGAATCCCTCCTCAGCCATGGAGACCCACTGGGTGACCTTGGGCGAGTCACACTCTCTCGGTCTGAGAGGGAATAGCAAAAGCAACCCCTCTCTGAACAAGGAAACCCCATGGTAGATTGGCCTTAAGGTCGCCATACATTGGAAATGACTTGAAGTCATATAGAAACAACAACCAAAGCCCTGTTTTGGACAGACCCTTTTGTGGTGATCCAACGCTCCAGTGCCCCCCTCTGCCATGTGATGTGACACACAAACCCCCATCTACTGGCAATGGCACCTTTGCCTGGACTGTGAGAGTAGATGCTGTTGTTCCTAATTTAAAAGTTAGTGCCATGGTCCAGGCTGCCAAAGTACCTCCAAAACAGGAGACTCATTTCACTCTAGGTCTCTTTTCTTTCCCAGCCAGAGAAGAAAAAAGGCTTGCGTGAGCAAATTGAAAATTAATTGCCATCACAGCCTATGTCTTCTCAGGTACCAAGGGCATCCAGAAATAGACTATTCTCAGAGGGATGGTGGGGGGGTCAGCAAGGAGATTCCAGATGAATCTATGTTTTGTTTTCTTTTTACAACTCCACATCTACCTTCCTTCCAGGTTTTTCCTTTTTCCTCTGTTGTCATACACCTGCTTCTTACAAGCACATCCTCTGTAGCTAGAAAGCTCCAGAGTCCCTAGACTTTTCAACAACAATAAGTTGGAATTATCCTGGAATTTACAACACACCCAAGGGTCTTATTTGTGGGTTGGCCACATTCTCCCAAGCTCTTCACCCTCCTTCCTGCTTCCTTCCTCTTCCCCCACTGTTCCCGTCTGCTTTGCCCACTGCCACGTTCGCAAGCCCCATTTCCGGAATATCTTAATATATTTTTGCCAAAGAAACCTGGAGCCAAAAAAAAGAAGAAGAAAAAAAGATGAAGATGAATGGGGGAGAGAGAGTGCGAGAGAAGCTTTTAAAGATTACCGCCGGGATTACAAGTGTCGATTCTGCTAACTGGCTAAAAGGTTTGAGAATGATGGACTGAGCTTTTAAGAGGCCGACGTAAGAGCTGGGCCTACAAGGGTTTAGGAAATGCTAATGATAAGTATGGGAGACAGAGATGGCATGCCAGAGAGAGAGTTCATATACTCTGTGTGTGTGCGTGTGCACGCGTGTGCGAGAGAGAGAGAGGCCATTTCCGCACTACACTCTTATAGTCCTATTATTTCACTTTCAACATTCTATAGAATCCTGGGGTTTGCAGTTTATGGAGGAACCTGATGTTGTCCATAGGATGTTGAAAGTGGAATAATAGCACTGTAAGAGTGTAGTGTGGAAATGGCCAGAGACTTCTTTGACAGAAAGGCAGGCAGAGTGGGGACGATAGTCAAACCTTTCCAGTTTGCCTTCTTTCAGCAGACTTTCCCAGAAGAAGGGTGTTGATTTCATGCTTCGAAGAGCCCAAAACAAATTGCAGGCGAGGGAGTTCTCAAAACTTAAATGGAGGATCAGAGTTTGGGAAAGTTATTTTGATAGACTGGAATCATGTGAGTGCATTCCTAAAGTTGCCAAGAAAGGAACCAAAACTGAGACAGCTTTCGGCTGGGATTCTGCCAGCTTCAGTGCCTCCTTTCTCGTCTCCTCTCAGAGCATGCTGAGCTCGAGGTCTGCTGAAGTTTGCACACCAAAAGCTGGACAGGGATGGAAACCATCAACCAGCTAAGGCTGTCCGGAGAGGAGGCATGCAAGGAAGGCTTGCAGGGAAGCATGCAGGGAATACCTGAAGATTTGGGTCCCTGACCGCTTCCTCCTCCTCCTCCCCCTCCACCACTGCAGGTGCCCGGCTTACCCCACCCTAGATATGCCTCTTGCCGAGTAAAGAACATCCCAGACCCCCAGACCAGGGGTGGCTGTCTTTTTCCTGTAGTATGTCTAGCCACGGGGTTCCACACACTAATTGTCAGCAATTTTGAAAAATGGCTATTTTTAAAAAGAATATTAAACACATGACAGGGGTCATAAATAGTGAATTAAATGGTGCATTGCTATTCCTGAGAGCTTCCAGAAAAGGGCATTCTGAAGAGTCTGAATGAGTTGAGGGCCATGGAAATGTCCCCTGGGTGCTGCATGCTTCTCAGGGTCATCTTTCACACCTATTTCACACTATGCCTAAATGATGATGTTGGTAAACAGTACCATGAGAGTGGCACTTCATATGCAATGTTACCACACCGTACACCCCCTCTGCAGGATGTACTATATTCATAATTGGACATATTTTGTGGCTGGAACACATGTTTGAAAGTGCACTGGCTGTAAGCATATGCCAGGCCAGGGCGACCTCAGACATTATCAGGTCATGAGTTCAGAGAGGATTAGGTGGGAAAGCCCAGTGCTGATGGGCTTGGGATAATCCTTTCAAAAACTGTAAATTGGGAACATTCCCAAGAACAATAGCATGTAAAACTGCCCAGGTGACGCAATCAGGGGCCCTACTGTGAGCATATGCTACGGAGACCTTCCCCATTCACACTACCTGACCCAAACATTAAGAGAGTGTCAAGACTCCCATCAACATTTTGTCACTTAGAGTTAAGACAGTCAGCCTGTTCCAGCTTCATTTGTTAACCCCATGAGAAAGCAATGGCCATTTCCACATTAGCATTTTAAAATGGTGCAGAGCGACCTCCAACGGAGGTCTTCTGCACCACAGCATGGACTGGGGTGGACTACTTTTGTAGTTCCACACCTCGATCCACGCAGGAGAGACCAGAACTGGTTGCATGGCGTGTTTTTTAATAACCTCTTTTTAGAGGTTTTTAAAAAGCACGGAGCGCCCAACCCCATGCCGCTTCGTCGCCCGGCTCCGAAGCAGATTTGCAGGCGCGCCCAAGTGCGTTCCTGCAGTTCTGCCAGGGGTGGGCTTCCAGTTGGCGACCTTCTCCAGTTGGTGGAGAGCCTCCACCAACCGGAAGTCACCATTTGGGACACCATAGGACTGTGGAGCAGTGAACTCGTGTTGCTCCGTGTGGCGACAGACTCGCCGGGCTGCTGGTAAGCTCCGTTCTCGGGCGTTTTTGCCCGTTTCCCCCCTCCACATGTGGAAAGGGCCAATTACTGCTTTGTCCACACACCCTCCTTCAGGCCAGGAAATAAAGTATAAAAACTCCAGCTCCAGCCCCAGTAAATTGTAGTACTTTGATATAACAGATGGTTCCCAGACCTCTGTTCATTCTTGCTAACCTCAGATGCACTTTCTGAGCCATTCCACTTTGATCTTCTATTTCAAGATAGGGAAACTGTCAGCAAGACCCTCAGTTGGCATTGATCAAAGTGGGCAATAGACCTGCCTGCAGGCTGCACCCCCTCCATGCCCACAAAGCAAGCCTAAATGTCACTGATTCCTCTGCAGTCCCTCTCAAAATGGCTACAGGAAGTAACACTACATCACTTCCTGTTGCCATTTTGGAGAGCTGCAGAGGAAAGTGGAGTTATTAGGGAAGTGGTACAGGGTACTGGGGTGCTTGTGGGAGTGGAGTGGAGATAGTTTTGTGTCATTTTCACATATTTGAGGGGTTCTCTGTGTGATTTGGGGGCAAAAATTATTCCAAAATCTGTCTGAATTTTTTTGAAAGAGGAGTCTTAGGCCCTTTTCGCAGCGCCGGCACTCGCGCGACGGAGGAGGGCGGCTCGCGCAAGAAGCCTTCTCCGGGAGGCTGCTGCTTCCCCCTCCTTCCTTCCACAGGTGAAGGAACGAGCGGGGAAGCGGCAGCCTCCCGGAGGTGGAGGCAGCTCGCGCGTCCGTCCATCCCCCCCCGCGCAAGCGAGAAAGGAGCCTGTCCCCTCCATCCCTCCCCGCGTGCGAGAAAGGTGCTTGTCGCGTCTGCCCCCCCCACGCGCATGCGCGCGCGAAGCAGGACGTGTCGCGTCTGTCACGCTAGCGCCCCACCCCATCCCTTCCTTCCGCAGGGGCGGAGGGAAGGAAGCGCGACCCGGCCAGCTCCCGACGCTCCGCATGAGAGGTAAGTGCGCACGGGCGCCGGGAGCGTTGCGCGAGCGCGGGTGATTTTCGCTTTGAAGCGAAAATCAAAAAACCCACGCTCGCGCCGCTTCAGCCCCGTGAGCCCGGCGGAAGTGGGAGTGCGTCGTGCGGAGCGACGCTCCCACTCCCGCGAGGCTCACGGGGCTGTCGCGCGAGAAAAGGCCCGTGAGTGGGCTTTTGGGAACTCATTGAGGTCTTTGGGGCCACAAATCCCAGATCCAGGGACCATATGCAGCCCACAAGCCACTCTATAAGGTCTATTTCTGGCATAGATGATTTCTGTCCAAGGTTTATACTACATGTAAAGTGTTTGTCTTGTCTGTCACCATTGTTGGGCAGAAGCTGAAATGTCAGCTCTGCCGCATTCCCAAATGAGTCTGGAACTGCAGATTAAGTACTAAATCATTCAGAAAGGAATTTACGACACAAACACACATGAGCTTAGATCATTGCTGCTGCAAGGCTGTGTCTTTTCACAGCAAGAAGATGGGACAGACAAAATGTTATTTCTTCCTTTACAACTTACATCGGTAACAGGAGACGTTCAAGCCAGATAGTAACTGTGCATGTCTTAACTCTATCAAAGGCCTGCCAGCTAGCTGTTCCCAAACAACCACACAAGCTAACTACCAGACTTGGTCATATAACGAGGCCAAAACGAAGACCGTGGGAAGATTTCCCACCTTGTACGTCCACCTCTTTGCATAGAATCATAGAGTTGGAAGAGACCCCAGGGGCCATCCAGTCCAACCTCCTGTCATCCAGGAACACCCATCAAAGCACTCCCAACTGGTGGCCATCCAGCCTCTGCTTAAAAACCTCCAAGGAAGGAGACTCCACCACACTCCATGGAAGGAGCAGATTCCACTGCCAGACAGCTCTGACTGTCAGGAAATTCTTCCTGAGGTTCAGGTGGAATCTCTTTTCCTGCAGCTTGAATCCATTGCTCCTTGTCCTAGTCTCTGGAGCAGCAGAAAACAAGCTTGCTCCATCTTCAACATGACATCCCTTCAAATATTTAAACATGGCTATCAGGTCCCCTCTTAACCTTCTCTTCTGCAGACTGAACATACCCCAGCTCCCTAAGCCACTCCTTGTAGGGTTTCATGGCTTCTAGACCCTTCACCATTTTTGCCACCCTCCTCTGGAAATGCTCCAGCTTGTCGATATCCTTCTTGAAATGAGGTGCCCAGAACTGGACACAGTATTCCAGAGGAGGTCTGACCAATGCAGAATAGAGTAGTAATTCTAATCTTTCCATTGTATTTTATTTTTACTGTTATGTTTTCAGCTAATTTCATCTGATTATTTGTGAGCTGCCTTGGCTCTACTTCCCAAACACTTTGGATTTCTTTTCTCCCTCCACCCCCCACCCCACTTTTTCCCCACTTGGAATACACATTTCTTAAATAATTTTGACCAGTCATGAAATTTAGAAGCTGGCATCCTGTTTGTGACTTATGGAGGAGGAAGTTCTACAGAAGCAGTTGAATATTTTTGTCCAGTGTAGAACTTTGTATTCAGCTGAAAGCCGCAGAAGCAGAGTTGTGCATGCAATGCCATTGTACATGTGGTGCCACTGCAAATGCACATGCACATACACCTTGTGCATTATACATGCAGATGTTCATTGCACATTACAGCCATTCATTGCACATTTGTTTGCACATTCATGCAATTTAGTAAAGCATGACTGTAGCATAAAGATACAGTCTGTCTTTTTTGATGCAGAATCTTTTGACCATGGTTTTCTGGCTGTGCTGCATATTTTAATGGATGGGGAGTTTATATTAGCAATGTACAATACTTTTCTTGCTTGCAAATACATTTTTTCATCTGAGTCCTGCTTCTCATTCCATGTAACTTCCTTCAGTTGACAGAGATAAATAAAATAGAATTTTGTTCAAAATAATGATCTCAGCACATGTATTTATAACTCAGAAATCCGTTTTTCTTTTAAATCTAGAAGTCATAAATTGAACTCAGTTGTCATCCTACTCACTCTCTCATGAAGATAAAATGCTAAGAATTCCAAGCTTCATCAGCAAATTGTGAGATCTGAGTGCTATTTAAACCACCCTTGCTATTTATGATGAGATGAACTGTATTTCTATTTTAAATGATTATTTCAAAATCTGCATCTCTACCTATATATTAACATACTGCAAATTTTAAAAGCTGGTTTGCAGAAAAATCCCCCTAAAGGCTTTAAAAGCTGCAGTTCTATGCCTATTAACCCATGAAGAAGCCTAACTAAACACAGATCTCTTTCAAAGTACCCAGTTGCAGCAGTCTGATACCACTTTAATTACCATGGCTCCCCCACCCCCAGAGGAATCTTGGGATTTGTAGTTTCTTGAGGTAATTTAGGATTTTCTGCCAGGGAGTTGTGCTGCCTCACCAAACTACAAATCTCAGGATTCCATAGGAAGCAGCCATGGTAGGTAAAGTGGTGTCAATAATCGTGCAGTGTTAAGGGGACCTTAGTGAGGATTTCCTCTGAGTAAACATGCATAGGATTTCACAGTAAGTGCAGAAGCAATTAAGATCTAAGAACATTTCCACACGACACTCTTATAGCGCGATGATTCCACTTTCAACCTCCTATGGAATCCTGGGGCTTGCAGTTCCGGGAGGGGCCAGTCGGCCCCTCCCGGAACTGCAAGCCCCAGGATTCCATAGGAGGTTGAAAGTGGAATCATCGCGCTATAGAGTGTCGTGCGGAAATGGCCATTTGAACAGGGGCAATCACATACATCATCCAATACCTTCAATCCTGTCTCTCTGTTCCCGTAGTGAGCTGGGCCTCTGCCAACAGTCGGATGGGTTTTAGAGTCTTCTCTGGCATCATGGTTGTACATTCAGGGGGCATGAAAAGGCTGATTTGTATCAGTGACCTTGTCTGATACCTTTTGCATGAGCTTGGCGACTGACTTGAGCAGACTGGGAAAGTGATTTTTCCTTTATTACGAAACTGCTTGCACAATTCTCATAACTGTTTTGGGGGAGAGATGTGTCAGGCTTGCCACTTTCATTTTCTTTGTTTGCTTCTGCACTATATAACATTTGGGTATCTATCTTCCAGGGTCCTTGCCTTGAGAGGTGTTGTTGGAGGCTGAAACCTTTGCAAGCCTTATGCTCACTGGAGTTAGGTTGCATATTACTCTATAGGGCCATTTCCGCCCTACACTGTTATAGTGCTAGCATTCCATTTTTAACACCCTATGGAATCCTGGGGTTTGCAGTTCAGGGAGGGGAATTTAGAATTCCCAGCCAGAGAACTCTTTGGCCTCAGTAAACTATAAACCCCAGAATTCCTCAGGATGTGGAAAGCTGAATAATAGCACTGTAACAGTGTCGTGCAGAAATGGCTTGGAGTTTAAACACAGTATGTTCATGGCTACTTCCTGTTTGTTTGTTTGTTTGTTCACAGCCACTCTCTTCCTGCATCATGCAGACACCTTCCTTCTGTTCTCTGGGGCCGTTTCTGCATGGCATCACAGTCCTGCTATGGGGTTGCAGTGGTCCGTTTGTCATGCTTTCGTACACCATCACGGTCCTGCTGCCATCCCATCCCTGTGCATTCTCATTGCAGAATATTTGCTTAAAAGATTAAATCTGCTAAACATCCGTGATTGCTTGACGCTCCCTTACTTACCTGCCATAAAGAAGGGCAAGAAGTGTGATGGAGGTGCTTCCTTCCCCAGAGCAGCATGCAAAAGAGCCGGGCTGCACTGTGGAAGGCAGACACGTGTTGCTCATGCTCCCTTCCACAGAGAGTGGGTCAGGTGCAGACGGAAGCATTACTGCAATAGCACATGTATTTCTACACCGCTTATCAGCTAAGTGTTCTCTAAGCGGTTTACAATGTATTTAGCTAATTGCCCCCAACAAGCTGGGTACTCATTTTACTGATCTGCGGAAGGCTGGAAGGCTGAGTCAACCTGGAGCCCAGCAGGATTGAAGTCACAACCTTGTGGCTGCAGTACCAGCATTTAACCACTGCGCCACCAGGGCTCATGTAGTATACAATGTAGTACTTTCGTTCTTCTTAGTTTCTTCAAGAAGATGAACCTGTGTTGATTACACATAAGAATTTATGTGTAAAACTCTGCTAGAGGTTTGTTTTTGTTTGTTTTTTTGCAGGGGGATGGTGGGGTAGTTATTGCTTCAACTTTGACCTAGCACTTTTGGATACTCTACTAGAGAAATCACCAAATCTCTCACATTTCCCAAAAGGAATACCTCAACCCAAGCTCCCCAAATGTCCAGTAGTGGGGAGTTCAATTACTGGCTGAGAGAAAATCTAGGTAGTTCAACCATTGGCCATAAGGAGATGCTGGCCCCCATCTGTGAAAGATCTGGAATGCTTCTCCTCTATAGACCATTTGCTGCATCATTTACCACTGTGACAGATCCCAGATTGTCCCCGCAGTTCCAGCCCTGGGTTCCGGTCACTCACCTTGCCCTCCCCACTCTTGACCCTTTCCTGGATTGGGTGCTTGGGCCTCAAGGTGACCTTCTATTGTGGACAAGTGGCTGTATTGTTTTCATGCATTCTGCATAGTAAGCATGATCAGGCCCTCCACCAAACTTAATATGAACAGACGGAAACAACAATTAAAACAAACAAGTAGAAGTTCATTAGGACATAAGAAAATAGTACACTAGCCCTTGAACTACTAAATCATTTACAGTTCCCCATAAACATAGTCAGTCCTTTCTTCTAGCTGACTCTCCTGTCTCTGTTCGATCTGCTCCCTATCTCTGTGCCAGCTTTTTCCTATCTACCTTCTGACAGAGACAAGCCTCAGGTTTTGTAACATTTCCTTCTTGTAGCCCCCCTCCCTCCTTTCACAGCATTTCCTGAGCTGTGGTTAGCTGTCTTCAGCCAGGCTTGAACAGCTTCTCCCTTCAAAACAACCAATAAAGCTTATTTTATAGCAGCAATGCATGTCAGTGTTTGTCACCTAAGGAAGTGTTGGGGAGTCCTGGAATTACACGCATGTTCAGAATGGAGGACTTCCATGCCTTTCTCCTGGCTTACCTACAGCCCCAAATTCAAGAACTATCTTTGCCCCACCCTGTAGCTCCAGCCACAAAATCCATCCATAGTCTCATTACCTTTTCATATGCAGTGGCAGCTGATGCCAACTCAAGCTAGTGAGGCAGAAGGCAGGTGCCAGGAATCTCTCCCTTCCAGGCCACAGCCAGCAATGGAGGAGACAGGCCAGGAACACTTGGGAAGTCTGAATATACCAAACACCAGGAAAACACAAGCTGAGCCAGGTCATGTCCAGTCCAAAGGAGGCAGAGATCTATCCGGAGAGTTTCAGGGACCAGAAGACACAAAGCTTGTGAGGGCTTGCTAATAATTTGCTGCAAGCAAGGAGCAGCCACGCTGACAGACTTAAATAACCCCTGTGAGCAGATGCTGCTCATTATTGTTTCCTCAGCCTAGTCCATGCAGCCTCCCTCTCAGCAGCCCATTTCAGCCTTCTGCATGATTGAGGGCTGATGGGCACAGGTGGCTGCAACTCCTCTGCATCACTGCTGGTTCCCTCTCCATCATGAGCTGGCCAGGGCAACTCTGTCTCTGTTTGACCTTCCAGTGCAGAGGATGTTTGCAGGTTGACTTGCTCACTCACTGGCTCGACCCCCTGCACAATCAGTTGCTCCTCAATCACAGCAGGCTCACCAAAGGCAAAGCCCAGAGCTTCAACATTGCCATTATATCTTCCTCCCTTGCAAGGTCTAAACATACATCGCACACCCCTTCCTTGTGGAAAAGGTGATAAGGAGGAAGCGGGCAATCCAACCCTAACCCTAGCCTCTGCCCAAAGAACAGGACTACCCGTGATGATTATTTTGGCTGAAATCCTGCTGTGATACTATAACTCAGTTGAAAAGAACTTGACAAAATGCTATTTAAGAACTCCCGGACACAAGGGTGTGGAGTGAATAACTGAGAGCAGCCAATACCAGCACAGAGAGCTCTGTGAGGATAGGAAGGGGCTCCAGTGAGGCACCTTCCTTCTGCCACCTAGCTGACCTCATTCTCATGCTGTGTTGGGGAAGGAAGCATCTCCATTGCACTTCCACCCCTTCTTCATGGCTGGGAGTGATAGGAACATCTCAGGAATATACCGCAATTGCAACAGGTGGGGACAGGGTGGCAGCAGGACCACAACAACGTCATGCAAAAGCATGACCCATGGATGACTGCCACCACATTCGAAACCTGGGATTGCGATGCCATACAGAAATGGCCAGACAGCTTGTTGGTGGCAGTTGGAAATAGACTGTTAAAAGAGTTAATTGTGAGAGTCTAAGGGGAGCATATGAGTTCTGGGTATCTGAGTATCTGAGAGTCTAAGGGGAGCATATGAGTTCTGGGTATCTTAAGGAAAAGGATCTGATATAACTAAATTTGAACAGTGGTAATTGTTTGGAACTAAAAACAGGAACCTGAGAGCAATCATTCTGTCTGTCATTAAATGAAGTTGATCTATTTGTTATTTTGTAAAACTGATGCTGGACAACGTCATCTACCCTGAAAGTCACACTTACCATAAAGAAAGCAAACCTAACACGCACGAATCCACAGTGAGGTCACTTGAAGACCTGGGACTCCAGACCCAAGGAAGGATTGTAAAAGGGGCCCAGAGGGCAAGGTGACAGTGACAGGTTTACAAGGCTGTGAACTGTGGGGCCAGCCTGAGAAGGAAATCTGTCACACCTGCATCGGGATGGCATAGCATAAATATCTACATGTGAAGTTACACATTGATTGTGCTATACGATGCTAGTGTTGACCGGCAACTGAACTGAATGGGCAGCCCAATGCACAGTCCAATGCACATCCTCATGTGTGAGCGTGATAGATGGCGGCTCTGAGGTCGATGAGCAACTAATTGTGCCAGAAACAGAGCCAGTGATAGACAAAACTAGCTTGGAAACACCCTCATCAGCTGAAAGACAAGCTGAGATGGAGTTGTTGCAACCAGTGCCAGAGGGAGAGGGGACCAGCAATGGTTTAAAGGAATTAGATCCCCCTTTGCCCTCCAGCCCCCAATCACGGAGGAAACGGAACCAAGCAGCTCAGAGGGAAGCCATTTTGGCAAGATTGGGTAAACAGAACAAGGACGAGTAATAGGTGTTTTTGGCCATTTCCGCACTAGCCTGTTATAGCACAATGATTCCACTTTCAACGTCGTCTGGAATCCTGGGGTTTGCAGTTTTGGGAGGGGCCAGCCGGCCCCTCCCGAAACTGCAAACCCCAGGATTCCAGACGATGTTGAAAGTGGAATCATCGTGCCATAAGAGGCTTGTGCGGAAATGGCCTTTGTCAGCATATAAGTCAGTCAGCATGGCTTGCTGTTTGCTTGTAGCAAATTGCTACTCAAGCCCACGACCCTTGTATTCTGCCTCCCTTGACCCTTTTGGACTGACCTTCAGCATTCTGGACATTTTGGATTTGACCTTGACTTTGGCTTGGCTCAGCATTTCTCCTTGATTGTTTGCATTGGACACCCCTCCCCACCTCCTCCTCTTGGGCAAGTACTATCCCCTTCCTTCCCTTGCTGGCAGAAAGGCATGGGCAGGGAGTTGAACTCTGACGGTGACGGCATTACCTGCACAATTCCAGCACCTTGAACAAAATGCAGACATTTTGCACTGGTCAGAAACGTCCTACCACTTCCATAGGGGAAATTATACACCAATAGGATTCAGCCTATCATCTAGAACCAGGAAGAATGGAAGAGAACAAGAGTGTGTGAAAGAGCATTTTTAAAAAATAATTTTAAAAAATCCCTACAATGCAGCAAATGTGTCTGTGACATTGAGCAAATGTTCTGGATTAACCAACTGTGGAAAGCTAGCTCCAGCAAGGAGAGAGTTAAACTAGGTGGCTGGGATTCTCATGAGAGAAATTCTGTCAAGGATGTTAAAAGGAGTATTTAAAGGTGGGCCCCAGAGGATGGGGATAATTGGAGTTCGGCTGTTTCTAATCTAAATTAATAATCCATCCTGAGACGTCAAAGGAAAGCTGGCAAAACCAGCCGAAGAGAAGAGCCAAGATTTATTTCTTTTAACATATTAGGTGGGGCTGAATTTAATTTAGAGTTACAAGGAGCAGGAAGCAATGGAGACAAGCTGGGAAAATGGGAAGAAATTATGGACCAGTGGGAGCACTATTCCAAAGCTTTCTTTCCTTCAAGAATCATAGAATCCGAGAGCTGGGAGAGACTCCAAGGGCCATCCAGCCCAACCCCATTGTGCTACGCGGGAATACACAATCAACGCACTCCCCAGGGGTGGCCATCCAGCCTCTCTTTAAAAACCTCCACCACACTCCCAGGCAGCGTATTCCAATCCATGGTGTGGACACCTTATCTAGGGTATTGATAAAAGTGTATTGGTCTGATCAGTCATGCAGATGGGAGAGCATTGGACCAGGGGTGAGCCAAGAGTGCTCTGTCAAGAACTTTTTGACTCCAAGTGCAGGAGAGGGGGTTCAAGAACAAGAAAAGAAGTGAAATCACTCCTCGCTCTTTCCTGCTGCCCTCACTGTTGTTCTGTGCCTTCAGGTCAACTCTGACTTAATGGCAATTGTATGCAGCAGCGGAGGTCAGAGTGCATGGAGGGGAGGAGGGGAGGGGTGAGGCTATGGCATGGGGGCACAGCCATGGTGTGCAGAACCATGGCCACGGTGTGTGGGGACATGGTCGTGGCACGTGGGGCTGTGGATACAAGCTGGGATGCCCCACAAACATTGCTGCCAGGGGCAAACTGCCTCCATCACCCCCTTCATCCCTATGTGACTGATCGTATGATAGGATTTTCTTGGCAAGATTTGTTCTGAGGAAGCTTCCCCTGAGGCTGAAAGAGTGTGACTTGCCCAAGACCACCCAGTGATTTCTGTGGCCAAGTTCAGACCCTGGTCTGCCAGAGTCCTAGCCCAACACTCAAACCACTACAGCATACTGGTTCTCTCCTTTCACCTCTGCTAGTTGGCAATCAGAGCAGCACAAGACCCATGTCGGTGTGCATTCCCCCCCTATAGAAATCCCTCTGGAATGACCCCAGGTTATTATGTAGCATTGTTCTAAAATAGAATACAGGAAAAGAAAATGGCAGCCAACCAATGGGGCTCAGCTTAGCACTAGGGCCAAGGTCTGGAGTTATCATTGTTGGTCATCTATTAATGCCAGTGATTCACAAAGGGGCCCCTGACCCTGCTCTTTCTGTCTCTCTGTCTCTGTTTGTTCATCTAGGCCATTTCCACACTAGACTGTCATAGTGCTACTGTTCCACTTTCAACATCCTGTGGAATCCTGGGGTTTGCAGTTTGCAGTGGGGTTTGCAAACCAAATAGATAACCAAATAGATAAAGATGCATAGATGCATGCATCGCCATATAACATGTGTATCCACCTGTGCCATGACATTGCATGAGCATGCAGCTCTGCTTCCATGAATTTGAACTGAATGCAGCTGTTCCACTAAGGATAAAAATGTCCATCTGCTTTCTTAGGTGAATGGAGCTTGGAGGGGGGCGGAGGGGGGCTATGGCTCAAGATCATGGCCGCTGTGCAGGGGACATGGCCAGGGCATGCGGGAGCATGGCCAGGGCATGGCCATGGCATGCTGGGGTGTGGCTTTGGGCTGGGATGCCCCAGAAACATTGCTACCTGGGGCGAATCCCCCTCCCGCCCCCACTTTCCTATGTGACTGGTGAACATGTGCATGTCTAAGTCATAAGCAGGATTCCAGCACATAGCTATATCATTTCTATCTATATGCTTGTGGTCTCTTTCTTTAATGTACCCACACACTACATTTTTTTTCTGTAAGAAAAATGTCATGCAATTCACAAAACCCACAGGGATTCTTAGAAAGCAGCAACAAAGACACTACTCATGAAAAGGTCATTAAAAAACTTGTTAATAACCCTTCCCACATCTTGGAAAAAAAAACAGAAAAGTGCACTTACAGTCTCTTTAGAGCAGAATTAATGCTTGGTTCACAAGTTACTCATATGTAGGGTAATGCATTGAGAAGGGGAGTGAGACTCTATAACACACCCTTTACTAATCCCAGTCTGTTGACATCCACCACTGATGGCCCTCCTATTAGCTGGAGTAAAAGAGTTCCCCCTAATGTTTAAGTGGAATATCTTTTGCTGTAGTTTGACATCATTGTACCATGTCCAAGTCTCTGGAACAGCAGAAAACAAGCCGCTTCATCCTCCTTATGACATCCCTTTAAATATCCCGTGGATATCCTATGGAATAGTGGGATTTGTAGGATGGTGTGTCTTTAGAGCAGTGGTTCTCAACCTTCCTAATGCCGCGACCCTTTAATACAGTTCCTCATGTTGTGGTGACCCCCAACCATAAAATTATTTATTTATTATTTACAATGCCTCCCCGCCACCCGGCAAAGGCCGCCTCGCCGGCCAGGAACAGAGGCGGGCAGGCAGGGAGGGAAAGAGGAGCCACACTTTTTTCCTGGGAAAAACTCCGAGAACCCCCCCCGGCTCTGCTTCTGCTTCACTCTCGTTTTTTGCTGGGGGGGCGGTGTGGGACAAGTTTCCAGAGTGTCGACCCTGGCCGGGGGGAAAGGAATTCCAGCGCCTTTTTCTTTTGTGCCAGGCGCAGCTTGCCCCCCCCCAGAAAAGCGATGCCTTGCGGCCCCCCGGCCCTTCCACAGCACCCCCCTCCGTGGCAAGTGGGGCAGGGGCCGTGCTGAGGAGGGAGCCTGCCCCCGTGCTGCCGCTGCCCCCCCCAAACTGGCCCATCAGACGGGAGGTTCTCCCAGTAGCAGAGAAGGGGAGCGATTTCAGTCCCTTCTGAACAGGGGCAGGAGGACGCGAGCACGTGGCTCGCACTTGCGCACCACCACTGAGGAGGGAATGGTGCCTAAGACCATCGGAAATACGTATTTTCCGATGGTCTTAGGCAACCCCTGTGAAAGGGTCGTTCTACCCCCAAAGGGGTTGCAACCCACAGGTTGAGAACCGCTGCTTTAGAGGTTTCTGGAAGAAAACTATATCTCGTTCCAAAATACAAAGTCCAGGATTCTATGAGATGGTGCCATGGCAGTTAAAGTGAAAACTGTGGTTCTCGCTGCCCTTTCTCCTTGTTTCATCCGTACTTAACGGAAAGAGGCACCGATGGGTTGTTCTCTAATAGCAGCCCCAAACTTACATTCCTAAATGGAGCAAATATTTATCAGTCTCCCTTTCCTTCATCTGCCAATTATTTTCATTGCCTCAGATGTGGCTTTTGGAAAACAAAGCACCCTAGTCACTTCCACGTATTCCTAGAGGCAAAGGCAGAATAATAATAGGCTAATGGCAATTAAAACAAGAAATCTTTCCATTCCAACAGACTTCCCTCATCAAACAAAGCTTTATTTGCTGGATATATACAGAGAGAGAGAAAGAGAGAGTCTGCTATGGACTCATTTGGCGGCTCTGATGATTGTACATTGTAATGAGCCCCATTACATAATTAAAAGAGGCCTCTGCTTGTTGCATTTTATGCTAATTAACATATTATGCAGTCTGCAATGGACACTTTGGGCCCCAAAGAGGAGCAGTAATTACCAACCAGCTTCACCAAGCTGTTTATGCATTATTAATTAATATTAAAACTGCTGATTAAAAGCTAATTGTTCGTGGTTCCACCCGGTTCTTCACACGAGGATTCCCTCCGCTTGTTCTCAGCCCCTTGCAAAACCACCAGGTTGAAGGCAGACCCCAGGTTTGGAGAGAATTAGTTCCTAAAGCTTTCGGAATACAAATACAATTCAATTGTATTTGCTTGAAATGATAGAAGACAAAATAGAAAAAGAACACGGAAAAATATATTCTATCTGACCACTGGTGCCAGACTGGCATTTGCAAAAAATTGGAAACAGAAATCACTACCAACAGAAAGTTACTGGATTTTAAAAATAATTGAGATGGTGCAAATGGATAAACTGACAATTTTAATGAGGGAAGGAAATATAGAAAAGTTTGATAGTGGCTGGGATGTGGTAATCAAATATTCAAGAAACGCTTGGGGTAAACTAGTGATAACTAGCTTTATAGACTGAAGATAATATATATTCTCAGATTTTAAAAAATTAAAGTCCTTGTTACCTGTTTTTATATTGCTTTACTAAATGTAATTTTTAATATAATAGTATTCTGTGCATTAGAATGACTGAACTTACATTAGAAGTTAAGCTATAATGACTTCAATTGATAAGAGTTAGAATTATATTTGTATAGTGCAATGGAAAGAATTTACAATTTTTTGTAGATAGCTAAAAACCAATGAGTTGTCAAGGGGAAATCAACCTGTGGTTCTTTTGGGATGCTGAAATGCATGTTGATAAGGGATGTATGAATGATGACTTGGTAATTTTTGATATGTTAATAATATTTTTTTTAAAAAAAAAGCTTTGCGAATGTTTCTTGTATGTGAAGAGCACGTATTATTCCAGAAATTCCAGTTGTGGAAGCTTTAATTAGAGAGATCCACCCTGGATCCAGGCACTAACAAAGCTCTCACGGCACAACTTAAAACAACACATGAAATGTACTCATTTTTCACAATGCAGGAAGTTTAGACCAGACGGCAACAGACCATCCATGGCTGATCAGGACTTAAGAAAGTGACTTGTTTGGACTCATGTTCCCAAAATCCCTCAGGCAGCATCACCACGGCACACATTGGCTGGGGGACTCTGAGAGCTATAGTACCCAAAAGTAACTTTTCTAAATTCTGCCCCTGATTGGCCAAGACATCCTAATTCCTTATGGGATCTAATGGTTTGATTCCATCAAAGAGGCACAAATGAGACAAAGGCTAAGGTGGGGAAAGATACTTTGGGGAGACATATTTTGCTCCAAGTCAATAGGAAGTTGACTCCACCACCTTCACACACACACACATTTTAAAAGCCTACATATGATATAAAATTACGTGCTTGTTACAATATTCCCTGTGTACTACTTGTATACTTTTTTGGTATTGCCAAACAAACATAGATAAACTTTGACACATAACCTCCCCACAAATAATCAAATCAGCTATACAAAATGGTGGTCACCAACAAATAGTATAAATAAACGAAGGCCATCAATAAATAGAAAAAATCCTTGCAGTAATCTAAAGAAGCAGGGGAGAACTTGCAGCTTGCCAGATGTTTGGGGACTCCAGCTCCCATCAGCCCTAGCCAGCATGGGGAAAAATCTGGGGAAGATGGTTAGATATGTAGTTCAAAAATCTTCCATCTAAACATTAGGAAGAACTTCTTGACAGTAAGAGCAGTTTGGCAGTGGAATATGCTGCCTGAGAGTAGGGTAGAGTCTCCTTTTTGGGCGGGGGGGTTAAACAGAGACTGGAGGGGCAGGCACCTGCAGTGTTGCTTGCAAAAATATTTTAAACAGAGCTAGGAAATAGTTTGGTTTGGTTTGGGCTCAGTGAAGAGTTTGGAAACTATTTTCTCATTTGTTAGAATTTATTTGAATGGCAAGCTCCAAGCAATTGTGATCAACATTAACCTATTGTGCTCAACGACACCACCCAGACTCCAGGTCTCCAGTCAAGTCTCAAGTCCTTGCGAGATACTTCCAGGTCCAGTCTCAAGTCAAGTCTCAAGTGTGAGATCCAAATTTAACAGAAAAAAAATGTGGTGGTGGGTGTATGGGGGTGGCGGTGGATTAAAAAATGTGGTGACATTTGCGACAGTTGAAAATACATTTGATGAGCATGTCATGGGACACCTGGGGAATGACTGGGCAAAGTATGACTCATTCCCTAGGGGACCATGGAGTAAAGGGCTGAGTCGTGATAGTGAAATCCTGACAAGGGGTTGCATCAGCCAAAGGCCCTGAGTGATGACATGGAAGCAGGTGGATATAAAAGAGGAGATGGAACGCTTACTCTCTCTCTGACTCTCTGCATCCCGTATCTCTGCATCCCGTATCTCTGATCCTGAATCTCTGATGCTGAATCAATGACTGTGGATCTGTGTATCCTGTGTACAGATGTAGCCATGTTTGAATATTTGAAGGGATGCCATGTAGAGGAAGGAGAGGGCTTGTTTTCTGCTGCTCCAGAGACCAGGACAAGGAGCAATGGATTCAAGCTGCAGGAAAGGAGATTCCACCTGAACCTCAGGAAGAACTTCCTGACGGTCAGGGCTGTCCGGCAGTGGAATGTGCTGCCTCGGAGTGTAGTGGGGTCTCCTTCTTTGGAGGCTTTTAAGCAGAGGCTGGATGGCCATCTGTCGGGAGTGCTTTGAGGGTGTTCCTGCATGGCAGGGGGTTGGATTGGATGGCCCCTGTGGTCTCTTCCAACTCTACATTTCTCTATGATTCTATGTATATACTGCAACTTTGAAGATTAAAGACTCCAGGTATTTTGGATGACAAACTCTGTGTCCATGAGTTTACTAACCAGTGGGTAGAGGGGTCAGAGCTGATGCTGTAGTTGTACTCTGCTGTTGCTGTTTTGGAAACTCTGCTATGTTATGCTTGCCTCTGGGACACTTTTTGTCCAGAGAGCAGCGGTTCCAGGGAGGATTTTGTGCTGGTGCTGTAAATCAATCTCCCATCAGTGGGGTCAATAGGTTTACAAAGGTCTTATTAGGAAACGTTTTAGAAGGCTGCTCCAATATGGAATGCGGACAGGCTGCCGAGCAGACCTAAACCCTGCCTCAAGCGCATGGCCTAATCCATTTGCTTTCCCCCTCTGAGAAATGTGCCTATGCTTTGGACTTGAGACAGATTGTCATGTGACTGGTAGGGAAAAAGAGATGGAAGCATTGTCCAAAGTCATAAAGTTTCCAGATGAATGAGTTGTGTTACTGAAACAAGTCATGGGTTGAGTGAAATCAGTGTGTCATTTATTGCCAAGTCAACATCCGCAGACTGAAGTGGTACAGTCCATTCTAGCACCTCAGGGGGGGTATTTCAACCTCACACAACTACATGGGTAGAACAAGCCTCAAACCAAGTGCCAACCCTCCATTAGGCAGACTGAGGCAGCTGCCTCAGTTTGAGACACCACGTGCCTCAGGCTAGGGCCAGCCATCCGTCAGGTAGAGTGAGGCAGCCGTCTTGGCCAGCAGATTTGGGATGTCATAAAATGTCAGAAGAGAATCAACTCATTTGAAATGTGGTGCTGGAGAAGAGCTCTACAGATACTCCAAATTAACCAATAAATGGGTGCAAGAGGAAATCAAGCCTGAACTTCCCTTAGAAGCAAAGATTACCAAACTATTGCATTTTGACATGGCGTAATTCATGGGAGGAGATTATAATGCTTGGTAAAGTAGAAGGAAGTACTAAAAGAGGAAGAAAACACCGCAGGTGAATTGACTCAATCGAGGAAGCCACAATTGCCCTGAGTCTGCAAGTCCTGAGCAGGACCCCTGATAGCCGGGGCTCCTGGAAGTCTCTGTTTCATAAGGTCACCACAAATCAAAGTCAACTCGATGGCAAATAAAAGCAACAAAGGTAGTAAACAAATTTTTTCAACTTTGTTATTATGGTATGGGGAGAGGTACATACAGGAATTTCTAGGGTACTGTGCACTTTGTCTTGAGTGGACAAAGAGTGTCATTTCCTGCTTCCTGTTACAGGTGGGACAATGCCTTTGCTTGGTCCAGCATCAGATTGAGGGCCTTTCCACACTACCCTGTTATAGTGCTATTATTCCACTTTCAGCATCCTATGGAATCCTGGGATTTGCAGTTTAGGGAGGGGCATTAGAATTCTCAGCCAGAGCGCTCTTTGGCCTCAGAAAACTACAAATCCCAGAATTCCACAGGATGTTGAAAGTGGAATAATAGCAATATAACTGTGTAGTGCGGAAATGGCCAGAGAGAGAAAATTCCTTGCAACACTTTCCTGTGTAGTGCAAAAAGGCCCTGAGAGAGACAGAGGTTTTGGCATTCCGTGTGTTTTCCCCATTCTGTGAAGGGATTACTGAAGTTTTAATAACTTGGTGGTTCTTGAGATTTTTCTCTCTCCCTTGGTTGTTATCTGGCCTTTTAGTCATCATTTCTGTGCTCTGTGTGTGTGTGTGAGAGAGAGAGAGTGAGTGTCTGCATATCTGGGGCCAGACAGTTGCCTCAATGCACCATGAAGGATGTTTCAATATGACCTTCCCCAGGGATGTAAAACAATAATCCTTTCTGATCCCCTGCCAAAGCGACCGAGCCAGCACTGCACACTGCGACAAAGTGACTTTCTTTTCCTTGCTTAACCGGGTAGTAATTTTATTTTAGCAGACAGCACTCCACCCCTTGCTGATCCTCTAATGCTTTTACTGGGAACTTGCTCTCTTTGCTCATGAATCATTGAATGACAAATACCTCTGACTCTCTGGGACAGTGGCAGTTGGTGGCTTCCATGTCAGTGGGGTGGTGACTTCACTCCAGGGTTCAATGCAGACTTTAAAGGAGCTCTTTAAGGTGCTGAACCCTGTTCCTAAATAAGTCCAGCACCATGGATAGCTCCTTTAAACACTGACAAAACCTGGCATGGATTCACCACCCCACTGACCTGGGATTCTATGACCTGGGAGCCACCAGCTGCCACTGCTCTGAGATCTTGGGAGACCATGGAAGAGGTGTTGAAACCAAAGGAAGAGGTTTGAAACCAAAAAGTTAACCCCCAAGGTCAAAAATCATCGGAAAAACTGAGAACATCAAGGTTGCCAGAGGCATCCTGCACTTCCTTGACTGACTCAGCCCATGTACAATGTGATCTGGTGATCGTCCTCTTTTCTTACTGCCTTCAACTCTTCCTAGCATCCCTATCTTTTCCAATGACTCAGAGGCAATATGTCTTCACATATCAGTTGCTGTGCAAAGTGATGCCAAAGTGCAGTTGCCCTCAAGACTTCCTGAGGGGCTTCCCATAGAGAGATTGGTTGACCCCTCTGTGAGCAAGATGCTGAACAAAATAGGCTCATCAGTCTAACCCAGCATGGCTCTTCTTACGAATCTCATTAAGCCTGAATCCTGAATCTGGCTTAGTTAGCAGTTCCAACTAGAGTAGACTGGTTAAGTCAATGGGATTTACGTATATGTTGATTCACATTTCAGCACTTGATTACATGAGTGTGCTTCAGCTGGTAATATTAATAAGATTCATATTTTGAAAACAGAGGTATAAATCAGGGTTGAACAAAGTGTAGCCCTCCAGATATTTGTGGAATGCAGCTCCCAGTATTCCTCATCACTGGCTACCACGGCTAAGGTGATTAGGAGTTGCAGTCCAGCAATATCTGCAGTGCTACATTTTGTCCACCCTTGGTCTGAACCAGGGCCATTTGTCTGGCTCCCTCTAGGGTGAATCCATCGCAGGCCTGGAGGCAGTGGCAGAGTTTGGAGGGGGGGCAGGAGAGGGGCAGGGCTACAGCGTGAGATGCATGGCCACTGTGTCGGGGGCATGGCTGTGTTGCATGGGGGCATGACTAGGGGGCATGGCTACGGCCCAGGACACCCCAGAAACATTGCCGCCTGGGGTGAATCGCCCTCCCACCCCATGTTCCTACGCTACTGTCTGAAGGCCCCCTGGCACACTAGGGATCAAACAACATTTTTGCTTAATTTTGCCCCAAATGCCCTCTGAGGGGCACATTTTCATCACATGGAAAGTAGAAAGATAGATCATTTGGAGCCCAATTTTTAAACGGGAAGACACTTCTATTCACTTCCTATTCACATTTTAGGTCATAGAATCATAGACATGTAGAGTTGGAAGAGACCGCAGGGGCCATCCAGTCCAACCCCCTGCCATGCAGGAACACCCTCAAAGCACTCCCAACAGATGGTCATCCAGCCTCTGCTTAAAAACCTCCAAGGAAGGAGCCTCCACTACACTCCAAGGCAGCATATTCCACTGCCGGACAGCCCTGACTGTCAGGAAGTTCTTCCTGAGGTTCAGGTGGAATCTCCTTTCCTGCAGCTTGAATCCATTGCTCCTTGTCCTGGTCTCTGGAGCAGCAGAAAATAAGCCCTCTCCTTCCTCTACGTGGCATCCCTTCAAATATTTAAACATGGCTATCATGTCCCCTCTTCACCTTCTCTTCTTCAGACTAAACATACCCAGCTCTCTAAGTCTATCCTCATAGGGCATGGCTTCCAGGCCTCTCACCATTTTGGTCGCCCTCCTCTGGACTTGCTCCAGCTTGTCAATATCCTTCTTGAATTGGGGTGCCCAGAACTGGACACAGTATTCAAGATGGGGTCTAACCAAAGCAGAGCAGAGTGGTACCAATACCTCTCTCGATCTAGACACCATACTCCTAATGATGCAGCCGAGAATTGCATTGGCTTTCTTGGCTGCCGCATCACACTGCTGACTCATGCTCAGCTTGTGGTCTATGAAGACTCCTAGATCCCTTTCACATGGACTGCTATCCAGCTACCTGTCCCCCATCCTATATTTCTGTATTCCATTTTTTCTACCTAAGTGTAGGTCCATGAGAGACCTTTTTTTAACAACAGGGAGTGACTGTCACCCATTTCGTGTTGTTTAAAAAAGCCTCCCATGGATCTAAAACCGTCCAGGAAAGCCCCCAAAATGTGGTGAGATTACACATCTTGTCCCCTAGCGGCATTTGCGGGCCAAAAAAAGTATTTTATTTTATTTTTGCTAGAAGTTGTGGCAGAGATGCGGCTCTCCAAGGACTCCTGAAGGAGCAATGTGTCCCCCTAGCTTTCCCTACCTGCCCCTGCTTGAGCCTAATCTGTTTTTCAAAGTCCTTTAAACCTGGGGTGGAGATTGTGCAACTTGCGAGAGGTGGCTGGACTGCGACTTCCAGTAGTCACAGCTGTTACAGCCAATAGTACAGAATGCTGGGCACTGCAGTCCAACCACCTCCAGAAGGCTGCATGATTCCCACCCCAGCCCTTAAAAATTGCTTTCCTTTTCCCCCATGTAACTGCTGGGAAATATGGAGGGAGATTTATTGAAGAGAAAGAAATAGAAGCACAAATTATTTAACAGATGGTACCCAAAAAAAAGGACAAAGAAAGGCAACAACAGAGCTTGGCTGAGGCCCAAATTTTTCTTTCCCACGTGACAAACAGCAATTTTATTACTATAATCCAATAAAGCCGGCAATTAAAACAGAAACACCTGGTACAGCAAGAGAATAAGCCTTTCAGTGTGGTTAGTGCGGTATTAGCAAAGCAAATTCTTGGCGCTCCAAACATACTCTGCACTATATTTATTTTCCAAGGGGAGAGAAGGAGACAGAGAGAGAAAGAAAAAAGGCAATCATTGCCAATATTTCACTCTAGGCACATGCTACCCATTTTACCTGGCAACCTTTGTAAAGGTGGAGAGGGACACATTTTCTATATATTTATCATATCAAACCTCACTTTCTGCATTTCACGTTGCTGTTCCACTTTATTCTTCACCGTCATTAAAAGCTCTCTTTTCCCTGTTCAGCATTGTCTTCCATTCTTCCCAAATCTAGTGATCTCCAGAGACATCGTACTACAATTCCTGAGATCCCCTGGACATCCAGGGAAATGCACCAACTACCTTCCCTTAACTCCATGTAGCAAACCAGTCCAGGTTTTTTCATCCAAAACAGGTGTGTTATCCGTTATAAACCAGAAAGTGGCTATGCTGGCTGGGAATGATGGGACCTGTAGTCCAGCACATTGAGAGAGTGCCAGGTTGGAGAACTCTGGGTTATTGGATTTTGCACAGAGCTTGGGAAGAGATTCTGTGGGAAAGAGTTCATAGTTCCTATAATCCCTCAGCCACCATGGTCTGTGCCCATCCTGGTTGGGAGTTGTAGACCTTTTCTGCACTACACTTTTATAGCATGATGATTCTACTTTCAACATCCTATGGAATCCTTGGGTTTGTAGTTTCGGGAGGAGCCGGCCAGCCCCTCCCGAAACTGCAAACCCCAGGATTCCATAGGATGTTGAAAGTGGGATCATTGTGCTATAAGAGTGTAGTGCGGAAAAGGCCACTGTCTCAAAAAAGTAACTTCGTGCTTTGCATCTAACCCATCCTGGCCTGTTGGTTGAAGGACATTTGCTTAGTTGGTGGATCTAGGTTTTGTTTCTTCTTTATAATCAACATCAGAAGGATTAGTTCCGGGCACCTCATTTTATGAACGATACCCAAAAAATCAGAGTACCTTCAAGGAAGGACAATAAGGATGACAAGAGGTACAGAGAACAAAACATGTGAGGAAAGGTTGGAGTCGCTGGGCATGTTCAACCCAGTAGAGAGGACCGAGAGGTGACATGCTTGCAATTTGTAAATATCTATCACAGAGAGGAGGCTGTTCTAGTGGTTTTAGGTTACAGGTGGGTAGATTTCAACTGATCATTGCAAAGAACATCTTGTTTTTTTCAGATTATTTTTATTAGTTGTACAAATATTTCCATTTTTATACAAGAATTTATATACATGTACATTACAGCATTCAATGTGCTAGGTATCTAATTTGTACATTTTCCATCTAATCTTACTGCTATTAAATTTACATTTTAATGAACCTCCTAAATTCCATTATTTATTATAAGAAAATAGTTGTTTAACAAATAAATAAGTAGAATCTTCCTTTCTGAAACTCTTATTCTATCTCTGTCTGTCTTCTTGGCAGGAAGAGGAGTTCACAATTGAACTAATAATCTAGAAAATGGTGGGGGCTTTTTCTCTGGACATCTTTAAAAAGAGGCTAGACCTGATAGCCGCATTTAAATATTTGAAAGGATGTCATATGGAAGATGCAGCAAGCTTGAACACGGAGCAATGGCTTCAAACTACAAGAAAAGAGAGTCCACCTCAACATTAGGAAGAACTTCCTTACATTAAGAGCAGGTTGCTTCGGAGTGTGGTGGAGTCTCTCTTTGGAGGTGTTTAAACAGAGGCTGGATGGCTGTCTGTCGGGAGTGCTTTGACTGTGCATTCCTGCCTGGCAGAATGGGGTTGGACTAGATGGCCATTGGGGGTCTCTTCCCACTCTGTGATTCTCCCTGCTGGGAATGCTCTAGCTCGCCCTGCATTAAGCAAAGGGTTGGACTCAGTGGCCTCCAACTCTATGATTCTATGAGTAAAATCTACCCCTTCAAGTGACAATTTCAAGAAGTTTGTGGCATCCTATCACAGGCTGGAGTCTTGTGAGAGAGACTGATGAGTAAACTACGGTGATAAGAAAGAAGGGGGTAAACTTTATCCACTAATGAATTCCTTGTCAATGTCCATCCCCATTGCATCTACTTCTCACAGCTTCATCTAACTGAAGAATTTTCCCATCAAGCCCCCTGAGGGTTATTTGGTGACATCTCTCATTTCCATCCACACAATATCTCCATCACGGCTGAGCTATCCAGGCAGGGGACCGCATGAGTCTAACCTTTATTAAGACATGGGCGGTCGATATGTTATTAGAGCCTTGTTTAACCTGCATTGACAGTCGTGTACAACAAAGTTTTCGATTTGCAAATCAGCAGGCAAAGAGGACAAGGAATTACGGACGGTTACGATCAAGATGATCACAAAGGTGGTTAAAATATTTAAGATGCCATATTTCAAATACATGGGAAGGTTCCAGGCTGGACCCTGAATATGGAGACAACACAAAACTATGAGGATATACCAATGCAGTTCTTTTTTGTATTACTTAAGTGTAGTCTTTGGGTGTCTGTTTCTTTTTAATCCCATTTCTACCTGTTTTGGATTCACCTAAGATGGCCTTAACTCTGTCACAGCTTTATATATATTGATCAGCCTTGATACTTGCCTCTAGTTCTTCAAAGATGAAACAGAAATGTCCCAAGGGACATGGAGCAGCAGTCACTTAGCAGCCCTTCCTTCTAAATAGATGTATTATGTGACATCATGTTGTTACCACGGTTATGATATGTCTGGTGAGAGCACTAGATATCTCTTGATATCAAATAATTTGGCCTTTGCTTGACCTTTCTCTGCCACCCTACTCCACGTGTTTGCAGAGGTCCATCGGACAAGCACGTATTAGGTGCGGCCGTTAATGATTGTAAATTCCAAACCTC
Source organism: Ctenosaura bakeri (assembly GCA_948474755.1). Classification (NCBI taxonomy): domain Eukaryota; kingdom Metazoa; phylum Chordata; class Lepidosauria; order Squamata; family Iguanidae; genus Ctenosaura; species Ctenosaura bakeri. The sequence continues at coordinate 140,239 of CAOLHI010000328.1, forward strand.
ATTTAGGCAGGCAACTTAAGCCTCTTCGATGCTTCAGGGAACACCTTCTTGCAAACCGACCTTGCTCAGCGCAACTCCATACAAAGATGCATGGTCGGGTGCCGAGCCATTCCTTTATGGTGGGCCATTTGCATACTGGCCATACTATTGTCATCAAGCGCTAAGCCCGTCACGTAAAACCTGGCCTTTTCCAATGCCTTTGTCCAGCTACAAATTCCCTTTGTTCTCACCGAGCATGGCATGGCCTGTAGGTAAAATACACCCTATAAAAAAACCCAGTTCTGAGTCTTCCTCGGAACGCTCCGGACTGCTTGGACTACCTTGGACTTCCATCCTGCCTTGCTGTCGGTTTGTCCAGTGAGCTCCCGTCAGCGGACCGCGCTGAGCTTTCTTCCCTGCAACCCTCCGTTTCTCTCCAGGACTACAAGACCAGGTGTTGCATTACCCATTCCCCCAAAACTCTCTATTTCTATTTCTCAGTTAGCTAGTATATGTTGTGTCTTTCGTGTTATTTGTCAATAATAAAAATATTATTTGTTACTTTAAAATGTGCCTGGCTATGCTCTCTGACCTGACGCCGTAGACATAGGGTAAAAGATCCCAGCTAAAGTTACCCTGCCTCTCATTAGCTTGAGAGAGTGCTCGAGACTAATTTCCCCATCTTGTGTTGTTGTTTGGTTATTTGGCCGCCCCTCCCGGGACCCCCAACATACAGGGTAACAATGTGACATGACATGACATGACATCATTGTGCTGTGTGTAGCTCTGTCCCACATCATTGCCATCCATCCCACCATCCTATCACAAGAGCCCATTAAATTAGATATTAAGGGGAAAAGGAAGAAACAGAAAAGAGATAGGGAACAACAGCTGCCAACATCTCTTACACTTTGCTTCCTTTTTTCCCTCATGCTGGCCCTTCCCTTTTTTATCAGAAGAAACATGTAGTTTCAAAAGCTTGCAGTGAGAATGTTACTGGAATCATATAGCTGGAAGAGACCATAAGGGCTATTGAATCCAAACCCATTCTGCCATGCAGGAATACACCTTCAAAGCACTCCTGACAGATGGCCACCCAGCCTCTGTTTAAAAACCTCCAAAAAAAAGGAGACTCCATCACTCTGACGGAGAGCATTCCACTGTGAAACTGCTCTTACCATCAGGAAGTTCTTCCAAATGTTCAGAGGGAATCTCTTTTCCTGAAGTTTGAAGCCTTGGCTCCATGTCCTAGTCTCTGGAACGGTAGAAAACAGGCTTGCTCCATCCTCCAAATCACACCTCTTCAAATATTTGAACACAGCTGTTATGTTGCATCTCAAATTTCTCTTCTCCAGGCTAAACGTACTCAGCATTCTAAGCTGCTTCTCATAGGGTGCAGTTTCCAGGCTTTCTAGCAATTTGGTCCTTCTCTGGATGTGTTCAATTTTGTCAATATTCTTCCTGAACTGTGGTGCCCAGAACTGGACTCAATATTCCAGGTGGGGTCTGACCAAAGTGGAGGAGAGTGGTGCTACCACTTTCCTTATCCTAGACTCTATAGTCCTATTGATGCAACCCCGAATTGCATTGCCATTTTTAGCTGCTGCATCACCCTGATGTTCTAAGACTCCTCGATCTTTTTTGTATGTAGTGTGGCCTAACTGTGGTATTACCACAAACTGAAGGATCATATTATCCCATGGGAACCCACCTGTGTCTTGAAATCTTCTGGGGGAAGCCCTGCTCTTTGTTCCACCACCTTCACAGGTCCACCTGATGGGAACACACTAGAGGCCTCTTTTGATGGCTGCTCCCAGACTTTGGAACTCCCTTCCTCAAGAGACTCACACTCTATCTTTCCACAGACAGGTGCAGAACTTTTTATTCCAACAGGCCTTGGATAAACTGATTTTTTTAAAAGTGAAACAGGCCTTATATAATGCTCTGGGCTTTTATTTGTCTTTGTTGTAGCTGGTGCTCTTTTTAATGATTTATGGTTTTCAACTGATTTTAATTGCATGATAGTTTAAGTACTTTTTAAATTTTGTTTACCGTGGGTTTTTAACTATGTAGGAGCTTTTTTTAAGTTTGCAAGTTACCTTGAGTCCCATATTGGGGAAAAAGTGTGATATCATGTGGGCTTTAGACCTTCTGCCTGTTTGGTATGTTCTATGCAAAGTTCTAGAAGATTGCCATCAAGAGCCATGGCCATGCGGGCTGGGGGATTCTGGGAGTTATAGTACAAAAACAAATACAATAGTACAAAAAAATACCCTAAAGGCAACATATCCTGTCTGATCTTGGAAGCTAAGCAGGGTCTGCTCTGGTTCATACTGGCATGGGAAACCACCAGTGAATATCAGGTACTACACAGCATGGTGTAGTGGTTTGAGCTTTGGACTGCTATCCCAAAACTTGGGTGACTCAGGGGTCCACCCACAATGCCAGTACCTCCACATGACAGAGGGGAATTAATTAGCTCAAAATTGGAAAGCCTGTGAGAGGGGGGGTAACTTAGTGAGGTCTTTCTAACTATGTTTACGGGATCACACAAGAAAACCAGCCAGAGATTCCAAAAACGAAATAAAATGAGTTTTACTGAAAAAAGTTCACACAAGCACATAAAAATCCAAACACTTACACACACACAAGAGCTAACTGAATAAAAAAGGAGGAAAGTGTGGATAGAGGACTTTCAGAGATAAGGTGATAATTACTGGTCCAGAGAGCAGCAAGAAGCAGCGACGTGGCTTAGGTAGGCGCCTAAGGACAGTTCTCATTCAGGAATCAAACAGACGGGGGGGAGGAGCCAGCTGCGATGGCACAAGGAGGTTAATTTTCGTCTCTCGGAATACAGGAAAATAAAACAACCCCAGAAGCCTTTTTTAAAATAAAGAAAGACTGTGAGTAATTAACTAAATAATGTGGGAAAGAATGTAAGATAAGATAGTGGATTGGTTTTGATTCTTCTCCAATTGGAGGAAAAATAAAAGACTCTGCTTAAACCTGAAAGAATTGCTGAAACGGAGCCAAAGCAAAACAGTTTTTCTTTTTCGGCTCTTGGATATATGTCGTCTAAACAAAACAAAAAAAAGTTGTATAAACAGCCTATTTGGAGACGACTTACAGCAACAGATAAAACATATAATCGTCTAGTTAGAGATTTTGAAAATATAAACTTAAACTCTAACGGAGACGAAAAAGAAATTAAAATGGCGACTAAGCCAAAAGCGACGAACGGGGCTAATGAAGAGATGAAAACTTTTATACATAAGCTGATAACAGAGTCAAATCAAACTCTTGTAACTACAATAACATCCAATATAAGGGGAGAAATGGTGCAGATGCAGGAAAAAATCTCGCAAGAGTTAAAAGCATTGGATTTTAAAGTGGATGATATAAAAAAAACTCAAGGGGATCAGCAGACCAAACTAGCAGAACATGATAACAAGATTTCTGTGTTGGAGAAACAGATTATTCAGCTCCAGGATCAAAACAGAAGGAACAATGTAAGGATTCGTGGATTTGCAGAGCTGCCACAACAAAATCAAAAATCCTTGAAAGAGGAAGTTTTAAAATGGTTAAAAAGCATTGTTCCTGAGATTTTATGGGAAGAACATGACATAGAAAGAATTCATCGTGTGTCAGCTACGAAGAGAGGAATAACACCCAGAGACATTATTATGAGAGTTGCAAATTTCAACAAAAAAGATGATTTGATGAGAGCTATCAGAAAAAATCCAGGATTATTGAAGTATCGAGATAATACAGTGGAAATTTATAATGATTTATGTCGGGAAACAATAAATTGGAGAAGAGAAATGAAACCATGCATCATTGTTTTACAGAGGGCTGGAATAAGATATACCTGGGGATATCCCATTTTCCTGAAATTCCAATGCGCAGGTAAATACCACAGAATAAACTCTCTTGAACAAGGATTGAAACTTTTGAGAGAACTGAAGCTGATCCAACAAGATGAAAAGGAAGAGCAAGGTGCGGCTCGAGGAGTAGAAGAAGGAGCAGTGGGAGGAGCAACTGGAGGAGAAGAGAAGAAGACTTCGGGAGATAAACGAAAGGATAGAGGATGAGGAGGACTGGAAGAAATAATATGATATAATAGAAGAAGAAGAAAGAGAGCTTTATAGAGTAGGGGAAGAGTTGATGATTAGTGATTAGAATATATTCTTATAGATTGTTTATGCATAGAGATTGAAGTATATGTATATAAAGTAAAAGGGTAGAGAGAGGGAAGGGAGGGGGAAGAGAGGAAAAAATCTGGGAAAGAAAATTAATCGGGAGAGGGTATTGGTCTCTGTGCCAGGAGTTGGTATACCTTCACAGCCCCCCCCCCAAGACCATAGGTGGTCGTTGGCAAGGCAGAATTGCTTTGGAGGGAAAGGGGGGATAAATGTTTGTGTGGGTAGGGGAGGGGAGGGAGGGGGTGGGAAGGGGGAAGGGAAGGGGAAGGGGAGCACTACACTAAAGAGCCAATGGGGAGTGCGATTAAGAGAATGGAAATATGAAAAATGGAGAATAGATTGAGAATATCAACATTGAATGTGAAAGGTTTAGGGTCAATAATAAAGAGAAAAAGGATAGAATCTATATTAAAAAAAGATAAGGCTGATATAATTTTTTTACAAGAAACACATGGAAAAAGAGATAAAAAAAATGAACTTAGACTGAACTGGGTTGCTACTTATGAAGAAGCATTTGGTACATCCAAATCAAGAGGAGTAGCAATAATAATTTCCAAAAGATGTAATTTTATTGTATTAAGTGTGGAGTTAGATGAAAAAGGTAGATATGTAATTATACAAGGTGAAATAGATGGAGAAATATATGTTATAGTGAATATTTATGCACCTAATGAGAAGCAAAAAGAATTTTATGAAGAAATATTTAATAAGATTAAAAATATGAAAGGAGATTATATAATAATGGCAGGTGATTTTAATATGGTGATGGATAGATGGAAAGATAAATCGGATCCATTAATTAGAGACAGATATAATAATATAACAATTTTAAATAAACTGGTGAGTAGAAATGAATTGATAGATGTTTGGAGGTTAATAAAGGGTGAGGAAAAGAAATATACGTATTATTCATCAGTTCATAAAAATTATTCAAGAATAGACTATATTTTTGTCTCAAAGAATATGATACCTAGATTAATAAATACAGAAATTGAAACAATAAAAGTGACAGATCATGCTTTGATGAATTTGGATATAACTATGAAAAAGAACTATAGAGAAGCAAAAAGATGGAGATTGGATACCAAAATACTTAATTATAAGGAGATAGTAAATAAAATAGAGAAGGAGTGGCAAGAAATTTGGGATATAAATAATAAGGAAGTAACACAAGATGTATTATGGGATACAATGAAGGCAGTGGTAAGAGGATTATGTATTAAAGAATCAAGTAAATTAAAGAGACAATTAGGAGAAAAAAAATTGAAATTAGAAGAAGAAATAAAACAATTAGAGAATGATTATATAATAGATAGAACAAAACAGAAATTTATAGTATTACAAGCAAAAAGAGATGAATTAGAAAAGATAGAAATGGATGAAGTCCAGAAAAATTTAATATACTTGAAAAGGGATTTTTTTGAATATAGTAATAAAAATTCTAAAATGCTGGCTAAATCAGTACAATCAAAAAAAACTAGAAATATGATTGGCGTAGTAAAAGATAAATTTGGTAAAGCAAAAAGGCTGATGAAAGAGAAATTAAAAATATTTGAAGAATTTTATCGAGAATTGTATTTAGCAGAGGAAAAATTTGTAGGGAATATAGAGGAGTATATTGATAAAAATTGGAAAGAAAGGCTAACAGAACAAGATAAAGGGTTGATGGAAGAAATGATATCTGAAGAGGAAATTGAAGAAGTAATAAATAATTTAAAAGGAGGAAAATCACCAGGATTGGATGGACTAGGTCCAGAATATTATAAAACATTTAAAAAATGTTTAATTCCTAAATTAAAAGTGTTATACAATAGTATATTAAAGGGTGAAAAAATTCCAATATCATGGAAGCAATCATTAATAATATTAATTTTAAAACCAAATAAGGATTCTACTGAACCAGGTTCTTATAGACCAATATCTTTAATAAACCAAGATGCAAAAATTTTGACAGCAATAATGGCAAAGAGGTTAAATAAATTTATTTATAAGTATATACATAAAGATCAATGTGGTTTTATTCAAGGAAGACAGATGGCAAACTTAATAGGGAAAACGATAAATAAAATAAATATAATGGACAGAGATAAACAAAAAGCTGGAATTTTAGCGTTAGATATATTTAAAGCCTTTGATTGCGTGGAATGGCCGGCGTTAAAAACAATATTAAATAAATTAGGAATAGGAGAGAGATTTAAAGGGTTAATAAATCAATTATATTCACATAATACATCTGTAGTGATGGTAAATGATGGATTTACAGAGCAGATTCAAATAACAAGAGGAACGAGACAAGGATGTCCATTATCTCCAGTTTTATTTGCAATAGTTATAGAAATATTAGCGAATGTGATAAGAAATGATGAGAATTTGGATGGAATTGGAGTTAAGGAGAAAAATAAAATAAGCTTATTTGCAGATGATACATTGCTAACAATTAAAGATCCGGTTGAAAAGATAGATAGGATAGATAAACATTTAAAAGAGTTTGGGGAGAAGACAGGATTAGAAATAAATTGGGCCAAATCAGAAATAATGTTGTTTAATTATACTAAAGAAGAAATACAAAAATTTATAAGTAACAAAAAAAGGTTACTTAAAGTAAAAGAATCAATTAAATATTTAGGAATAGATATTACAAAAAATTTACAAGGACTTCAGGAAAAAATTTTTAAGAAATTAAGATTAGAAATTAAACGGAAATTAGAGGATTACAAAAATATAAAGCTATCGTGGTTTGGTAGAATAGCAGTGGTAAAAATGAAAATATTACCTAAAATCAATTTTTTGTTTAGAATGTTACCAATAAAAGTATCAGAGGAAGAATTAAAGGAGTGCCAAAAGATATTAAATAATTTTTGTAATGGTAATAAGAAACCGAGGATTAACAAGAAATATTGGTATAAAAGTCAAAAAGAAGGTGGCCTGGGACTTCCAAATTTAAAATGGTATTATTATGCAAATCAATTGAGATATATTATAGATGGAGTTTCAGGAAAGGGTGATTTAGATTGGTTAGTGACAGAAGATAAGAATATTGAGATGAAATTAGAAAATATATTTTTTAGGAATTTTTCAAAGAAAGAAATGGAAAAGATAGAAAATCCTTTTATAAAAAATATAATAGAAATATGGAAGAAAAATAAAAGAAAATTGAAACCGAATATATCAACATTAACTCCGATAGTAATGATGGAAAAATTTCCAACGAATTTGAGAGAAATAATAGAGAAAGAAATAAAAAAACAAAAAATATATAGATTAAAAGATTGGATGAAAATAATGATAAATAAAGATAGAATGAAAGAGAGATTGCAGGAAACTAAAATATCCTGGTTAAATTACATACAATTAGAGCAATGGACAAAGAGTATGAAAAGATATGTTAAGGATTTTAAAGAACATACTAAATTTGAACAAATTATTATTCAAAGAGAAAATATGCAAGAAAATGAAATACTAAAAGGTACAACAGGTGAAATATATAAAATATTAGCAAAAGAACAAGAAGAGGATTATCTTAGAAAAATCTGGGAGGAAGAGACAGCACAAAATATAGATATACAAGAATGGAGAAAAATCTGGAAACAACGTCATTTAAAAAAATTATCAATAAGAATAAAAGAGAATTATTATAAAATAGTTTGGAAATGGTATTTGACTCCAGTGAAATTAAATCAAATAGATGAGAAATATACAAGATTATGCTGGAGAGGATGTCAAGAAATTGGTACATATATGCATATGTGGTGGAATTGTAAAAAGATAATGGAATTTTGGCAAAAGGTTTTTAAAGAGATAAAAGAGATTACAGGAGTAGCAATACCAATATGATCAAATATAGCGTTGTTGTCTATATATAATAAAGTTGAGTGTACTCAGGTAAGAAAAGAATTAATAACAAATTTGTTGATTGCAGCGAGATTAATAATAGCAAAAAAATGGATAACAAATGAAAAATTTCAAATAGAGGAATGGTATAAAGAAGTGTGGAAAATTGCAATTAATGATAAATTAACATGTAGAATTAGATTTATGAAAGGTTTAACAAAAGGGAATGATTTTGAGGAAATTTGGAAAATATTTTTGGAAAAAGCTTAGATAAGAGATGGTAAAGCTACCCTATTACAAGAAGAATGGCAATTTTGGAAAGTGGATTAAATAAAAAGTTGGCTCTGGGGGGTGGGTATATATATTTTTTTTCTTTTGTTTGGTTTGGTTTTGTATTCTTTATTTTTTATTTTTATTTTATATTACGCGTGTGTGTTAAACTTGTGATTTATTGATGAAATTGGATATTTTAAAAGGAAAAAAAAAGTTAAAAGTTAACTGGCTTTGAAGTAATAAGATTATAATTAATAATAGAACAAAAATGTATAAGCTGTATGATATGTTATGATTTCAAGTGTAAAAGAGAAAAAAAAATAATGCAAGTTTATGTTGTTTAAAGGAAAAAAATTTTTTCCTTTTTTTTCACTATTATGTATAACACATGGTGTTTAATTTTTTGCTTTTGTTTTCTAGTTATATAATTAATAAAAAAAAATTAAAAAAAAAAGGAATCAAACAGACAATGTGGCATTCAGAAAGATGAGAGACTGCACTGAACTGCTCAAAATTGGGAGTTCTTATACCCCCAAAATATCCTGTGAGTATGAGTGCAAATCACTTCCCCAGCCAAGCGTGCAATGGGCATTGCAACACAAACAATGAAGTCCGACAGAGTTAATAGCCATAATGTTTAGATAACAGAAGGGTAATATCTGTTGTAATAGATCAACATTGTGGAGAGGTTGGCAAGACAATAGGGAAACATCCAGGTGTTCAGGATTTGAGTTAAAACTATCACAATTTGGTGGGGATTTCCCCTTTCAGCTCTGAGATGACCGGCTCGTTAAATTTAAGGCTATTGTCTTGAGAGTGGCTGCCCTATTAGCCTGAAAATGACTCAGTTTTTACCTAAGAGGTGAGTGTGGCTGACCTATTCTTGCTATCTCACATTTACAGTCAATAATATGCCTTTTCCAGCTTCACATTCTCATCACCATTCTATCAACACCAATTAATAGTGCAAATTAAATATTTGCCAATTTAATCATGACAATCGTGTGGGGTGCCCAGTGCTATAACAGGACTACAAGCATAGAGACTAGGGTTTGATTCCCCACTGGGCCATGGAAACTCACTGGGTGACCTTGGGCACATCACACACTCTCAGCCCCAGAAAACCCTGTGGTAGGTTCACCTTAGGGTCACCGTAATTTGGAAACAACTTGAAGGAACACAACAATTTCAGAGGAAGGAATTAGCAAAATCACTTCTGACTATTCCTTGCCTAAGAAAACACAATGAAATTCATAGCGTCACCATAGGTCAACTGGGATGTCATGTTCAGGAGGGAGCAGGCTTGTTCTCTATCACTCCAGAGACTAGGACAAGGAGCAATGGATTCAAGCTGCAGAAAAGGAGATTCCACTTGAACCTCAGGAAGAACTTCCCGACGGTCAGAGCTGTCCAGCAGTGGAATCGGCTGCCTCCATGGGGTGTGGTGGAGTCTCCTTCTTTGAAGGTTTTTAAGCAGAGGCTGGATGGCCCTCTGTTGGGAATGCTTTGATGGGTGTTCCTGCATAGCAGGGGGTTGGACTCGATAGCCGCTGGGGTATCTTCCAACTCTATGATTCTATGGTACCGGTAACTTGAAGGCACATACTTACACACACACACACACCTAAGATTGAGGCATTTCTGCCCCCAAAAAGGGCAAACGTCCCCAGCTGCAGCATTTTATCTTGGATTCTCATCTCCATCTTTCATCTCCAGAGAGAGAGAACTTGGTTCCCTAGACAGCTCCAGCACCTGTTAATGATCTTGAGGGCACAATTAGCTGCTAATCAGCACATTCTCCCACATTCTTTCCTTGAAGCTTAATTACGTTGTTCTTCCAGGAGACCAATCACTGCCTATCTGGTTAGAGTAACGATGAAGCCACCCTTCCTGGGGAAATTGGTTCTGTCTGTACTTTGTCTGCCTGAGTTGCTAACATTTCACTGTAAAATGTGCACTCATGCCATTCAGAAATGTATCAGCCATTTACTAATAATCAAGGGTCCAATTAAGGATCCACATGCAAACGTTCCCAGCAATGTTGTTAAATCTATGGCCATTTCCACACTAGAGTGTTATAGTGCTATGATTCCACTTTCAACATCCTATGGGATCCTGGGGTTTGCAGTTTCGGGAGGGGCCAGTTGGCCCCTCCCGAAGCTGCAAACCCCAGGATCCCATAGGATGTTGAAAGTGGAATCATAGCGCTATAACCCTCTAGTGCAGAAATGGCTTATAACTGAGCAGACCCCACCCGAAATGCTGTGGCCAGTTCTGGGCACCCCAGTTCAGGAAGGATTTTGGCAAGCTGGATCATGTTCAGAGGAGGGCAACCAAAATGGTAGAAGGCCTGGAAACCATGAAACCCTATGAGGAGAGGCTTAGGGAGCTGGATATGTTTAGCCTGGAGAACAGAAGGTTAAGAGGAGACATAATAGCCATGTTTAGATATTTTTTTAAAGAGCTCCAGCAGAACACATTTATTGATCATAAAGAAGAAAAAATAAACAGTTACACATAAAATATCAAACAGACGTTAGCTCTAAAAAAAGTCACCCTCTTTTGAAAGCAGATGTTACAGATTTGCCACCTGGGAACGGTAGAGAGTTCCACAGTGCAGAACTGGTACATTTAAAATAACATGGTTTACTCTTGTAGAAGATTTCTTTCATCTTAGGACTCATCACAACACCAAAAAAGACTTTGATGTTAGGCGGATTGTGATATTGGTGTGGCTTGGCCTAGTTGATTTCCAGTAGCCCACGCAGGGATGAGTTTGTGGGGCTAGCTTTTGTCATCTGTTGACTCTTCACTACTTAGATCCGAATCATTCAACTCAGTCTTGGGCTTTTTGGGACCTTGTGTTGTCATCCGGTATGAATTACAGGAAGGGAGTTCCATTGTGCTTTAGCAGGCTTCAGCTCAGCTTTCTGCTGTTGATCTTCTCGCTTCTGCTGTTCCTGCAGTTTCCTTTCTTTTCCTCTGCCTCTTTTCTGAGACATTCCTTCTTTTTAGCTGCATGTGTAGATATTAAAAGGGATATTATATGGAGGCTGGAACAAGCCTGTTTTCTGCTGCTCCGGAGGCTAGGACATGGAGCAGTGGCTTCAAACGTCAGGAAAAGAGATTCCATCTAAACATTAGGAAAAATTCCCTGGTGTTAAGAGCAGTTCAACAGTGGAATACACTGCTGCCTGGGAGTGTGGCGGAGTCTCCTTCTTTGGAGGTTTTCAAACAGAGATTGGATGGCCGTCTGTTAGGAATGCATTGATGGTATATTCCTGCATGGCAGAATGAGGTTGGACTAGATGGCCCTTTGAGTCTCTTTCAGCTCTAGGATTCTATGTTTCTAAGAATAAAGTGCTCAGTAAAGTGTAAGGAAGTAGGATAAGAGGAAAACTGCACGGCAGCTTGATAGACTTGAAAAGGAAGCCAGGGCTGCCCTGATTTTGCAAGACCTGATCAGGGCTGTTCATAACAGAGTGACTTTGAGGCCTCTGATCCTTAGGACCACCATAAGCCGCAGCCAGATTGATGGCAATTAACAACAGCAGTATGCTTATTCTGTATATTGATGGTCCTATACCAGAGTGAACACCCTGTGGCCCTACAAATATTGACTACAGCTCCCATCAGCCACAGCCACAGCACGCCTAGTGGTAAGGAAGTTGCACTAAAGCAGTACTTAGAAGGCCACATTTTGTTCATCCCTGTCCTCCAGTTACAAGGTCACTCTTTTCAGATACCTCATCAAGTCATAAGCCATTTCCGCACTAGACTGTTATAGCACTATGATTCCACTGTCAACATCCTATGGAATCCTGGGGTTTGCAGTTTGGGGAGGGGCCAGCTGGCCCCTCCCAAAACTGCAAATCCCAGGATTCCATAGGATGTTGACAGTGGAATCATAGCGCTATAACAGCCTAGTGCAGAAATGATCATAAAATGATAGAGTTGGAAGAGACCACAAGGGCCATCAAGTCCAACCCCATTCATGTTGCTTCTTAACTGTGTCTTCTCCAGGCTAAACTTGCCTAGCTCCCTAAGTCAGTCCCCATAGAACTTCATGGTTTCCAGGCTTGTCAATATCCTTCCTGAGGATATCATCCAATGAACAATGGCATCTCCTGCAGTGCTCAAAATATGATACCCTCAGTTGAGTATTTTTGTCTTCTAATGAGAGTTAGGACTTGATATGATCTCAGATTTGTCTTTGGGGGAGCCCAGCGTATCTGTAGAACTCTCCTCCAGCACCATATTTCAAATGTATTGATTTTCTTTCTGTCAGCTTTCTTGTTACCCCAAAACATAGGTGCCACAAGGACTACCCCGCGATGCCAGATACCTCCTTGCAAAAGTGGGGAATGAATTAGCTCAAAGAGGAGACTTGCAAGAGGGGGGCAACTTAACAAGACCTTTCCTACCAATGTTTACAGGCTCATGCAAGAAAAGAACCAGTTAAAGATTCAAAAGTAAGCTAAAAATGTGTTTTTATCGGGGGGAATTCACTCATGCACGCGCACAAAATACAAACAGTCAAATGTTCACACAAGAGCTAACTGAAGGAGAAAAGGAGGAAAGAATTAGAGAGAGAGAGGCTGAGGGTTGGAGTTGATAATTACCAGTCCAGAAGAGCAGTGAAGAGCTGAGATATGGCTAACTTAAGTGGACCGTAAGGACAGTTCTCATTCAGGAGCCAGACAGACAGAGTGATGGGGAGACCTTCGAGAGACTGCACTGGGCATCCTGAAATCAGGGGTATTTGTACCCCCAAAATAGCCTGTGGCAGTGGAGGATATGTGCAGCTCCAGGTGTGGAACAATGGGAGTTGCAGTACAGACAATGGACTGTCAACCCACTAATGTTCGCAGTGTTTGGATGACAAAGACATGATGACTGTTGTAATAGCTCCGTATTGTGGGTGCTACGAGGCAAGAGGAAGGAGTCCAGGTGAACAAGGGATGGGCATCTGTCACTCAGTGTCCTGGTGGGCTTCTCACAATGGCATTCTCCAGGAAATTCCATCTTCTTTTATTCTCTGGAACAGCGGTGATTTACCTGATAAATTATTATTATTATTATTATTATTATTATTATTATTATTATTATTATTATTATTATTATTATTATTATTATTATTATTTATTTGTATCCCACCTCTCCATATGGATCGAGGCGGCGAACAACTTACAAATAGCATGTATTTAGAACATTTCTATACATGCCCCCAACAAGCTGGGTACTCATTTTACCGACCTGCGGAAGGATGGAAGGCTGAGTCAACCTTGGAGCCCGGCAGGATCAAACTCACAACCTTGTGGGTTGCAGTACTGGCATTTAACCACTGCGCCACCAGACTAGGTTATACCAAGATGGTGCTTTAGGCTGACCTGCCTATGACCTCAAGTTTACAGTCAGGTTTCTTCCTCTTTTGGTTTGACCTCCTTGTCACTGTCAAGTTAGATTTTGATATCAGTGCCCATTAAAGTGTGTTGCCATTTAAATTTGATGCCAATTAGATATGGTGCCCATTCCACACCATACTGATATTAGAGACCCCCAAAGCGGGGCCTTACATTCTTCATTCTCCAGCTTTCATAACCATACGTATAAATCAGAGATACTATGGCCTGGATGATTCCATTTAATCATAAAAGTCACTATTAGTAGATATGTATTACTTCTAGATCCAGTGCGATGTAATGTTTTGAGCTTTGGACTTAGGATCCTGAAGACCAGGGTTAGCTCCTCGCTCACCTATAGAAACCCACTGGTTGACCTTGGGTGTGTCACACACTCTCAGCCCCAGAAAACCCTGTGATAGGTTTCCTCAGGGTCACTATTAGTAGGAAACAAGAAGGATATATTCTTTATTTCTTGATAATATTTTACTGTTCCTGACCTTATTATTATTAGTGTTGACTTTTCTGGCTGGGGGTAATAGAAACTGTAATTCAACACACAGGCTGTGGAAAGTATATATCGACCTGTTCAGTGTAACAGAAAGGCTTCAGCAGGGATTTATCTAAACAGTTTGGGCAATTATACAGTCCAAGCCATTTCCACGGGACGACGGCATCCCAGCATGGAGATGCGAAAGGAGCGGGACCACACGATGCTTCCACATGACATCATCACAGTTCTGCCCTTCTCACATCACCAGCTTGCATGATCACGGCTGTCAATGACCTCCAAATCATGCAAGTTTTCCATCACAGCCAGCCACACAGAAGGGCCAGAGCACAATCTATGCATTTCCTCCCCAAATGCAGCAAGGGAAGAAGGATGGCTGCAGTCCAGAAGGACGGAGCATGTCCCTCGTGCTCCATTCCACAAGCAGCCTGTTGCCCTGTTCTCTGGGGGTCCCGGGAGGGACGCCCAAATAACCAAGCAAAAACACAAGATGGGGGAATTAACTGGAGCACTCTCTTAAGCTAGCGAGAGGCAGGGTAACCTAGCAGGGATCTTGTAACCCAATGTCTATGGGGTCAGGTCAGAAGAGCCGTCAGACAGGTTTTAAAACTGTAAAAATGATATCTTTATTAAAAGACAAATGACAAATAAGACAACGCAAGCACGCAGCTAACTGGGAATTGGAAATTAGAGTTTTCGGAGAAATGGGTTATACGACACCTTTTCTCGTAGTCCTGAAGAAGCGGGAAGGAACTCAGCATAGAGGCCGAGGGGAGCTCTCTGGACAAAACGACAGCAAGGTTGGATGGAACTCAGGAGCGATCCGAAGTGGTCTCGGAATCGGGGGCTTTTTATAGGGTGGATTGTGCCCTACAGACCATGCCATACTCGGTGAGAACAATGTGAGTTTGGAGCGGGACAAAGCTTTGGGAAAAGTCAAGTTTAACATGATGGACTTAGCACAGATTTAACAATGGAGTAGCCAGTATGCAAATGGTTTAGCACTGCGAGTGTGCCGGCTCGAGGCTGAGCATCTTTGTGTAAAGTCGCACTTAAGCAAGGTGTGTGTGCAAGAGAGGTTCCTGAAGCAACGGAGTGGCGTTAATCTGCTTACCTAAGTGGGGATTAGAATGTCCAACCATTAACCGGCCACACCTGTTTACGTGCTTGTCCGGTGGCCTCGCAAACATGTGGAGCAGGGTGGCAGAAAAAGATCAAGTGAAGGCCAAATAAGTTTGATATCAAGAGATATCTAGTGCTATCACCGGGTATGTCTGAACCATAGTAACAAGCCAGTCACATGTGGAGAGGAGCGTTGGGGACATGCTCCTATCCTGGCAGAGGCACTGCCAAGATGGTAATGGGAGATGCATGAGAGTGTCATCCTGCAGAAAGGGCCATAGAATCATAGAGCTGGAAGGGGCCACATGGGCCATCAGATCCAACCTCCTGCTCAGTGCAGAATTTCCAACTAAAACATCACCAGTAGGTCCAACCTCTTTTTGAAGAAGCCCAGAAAAAGAGACCCCACTGCTTCTCTGGCTCACTGGTTCTGTTGCTGAACCACTCAAGAAGTTCCTTCTCATGTTTAGCCAAAACCTCCCCTCCTATAACTTAAAACCATTAGACCTAGGCCCTTTTCGCATTGAGGTTTCTCACGCGAGGGGGGAGGGCGGCTCGCGCGAGAAGCCTCCTCCAGGAGGCTGCCGCTTCCCCCTTGTTCCTTCCGTAGGCGCTTCCTGCTGGCGCGTCCGTCGCGCTAGCGCCCCGCCCCTTCCTTCCGCAGGGGCCTGTGGGAGCTGTAGGCACCGCGGAGGGAAGGAAGCGCGACCCGGCCGCCTCCCCGATGTTCCGCACAGCAGGTAAGCGTGCATGGGCGCCAGGAGCGTTGCGCGAGTGCAGGTGATTTTCGCTTCGAAGCGAAAATAAAAAAACTGCGATCGCTCCGCTGCAGCCCCATGAGCGCGGCAAAAGTGGGAGTGCGTCGTGCAGAGCGACGCTCCCACTCCTGCGAGGCTCACGGGGCTATTTCGCGAGAGAAAGCCCGTGCGAAAAGGGCCCAAGAGGTACTTTATATAATGTGTGGTCTTGCTGTAAGGCTAAAAAACAGTGGAAATCAATACATTTACAGATTTACAATACATTTACATTTACGGATAGGAAGAAACTTAGGTTTGCAGTTCCAGATGAAAACTGAAATGTACCTAGGCCAGAAGAAAGTTTGGAAAGAAAATGTGGAAATATTTTGTTTTACGTGACTGCTGGAGCAAGACTTAATTATGTAAAAGACTGGGGGGAAAACCAAACTCCCTGAAAGAAGATGACCAGATAGTTAAGCTATTTGATATGGAAGTTATGGAGAAACTAACAACTTTAATAAGAACGAGCTCTCTGGATGATTATGTTAAGGACTAGGACCCATTAATCACGTATTTAAGAGGAGATGGGGAAATTTGACAATAGTAAGCTTTACAGATTGAAGGGATGTTTTAAAAATACAGATTAGATCTTAACATTTCTAAGATTAAAAAGCTGACAAAAATTTAGAAATAAAACATTGAAGATATAAATATACAGTAACAACAATAATTTATAAATGGAACACGTGAAATATTAGAGACTCAAATATTATGTAAATGAATCGCCTACATACAAAGAAAAATAGATGAATAACAATTATATAATTTAAGAAAGGAAGGAGCCTCGGTTATGTTAAGTAAGAAATTAAAATAAAGGAATGTCTGGTGGGAAGTTGTTATGTATGGAAGGTAATGTATGCGAAATTTGTATTCAAAGCCTTTGGTTGATAAGAAATTGATGTAATTTTAACGACTGAAAAATAAAATTAAAAAAAAATTCGACTGCATTCTAGCCTCTGGGGTAGCAAAGAACATGCCTGCACTCTCTTCTCCGTGATGATCTTTGAGGTATTTAAAAAATGCAGTCATGTCATCCTTCGGTCTTCTTTTCACTTAGCTGAACACGTCCATCTCCTTCAACCTTTCCTCCTATGTTTTATTCTCTATACCTCATATTATCCTTTTTGCCCTTTCTGAGCTCACTCCAGGTTATCTAGACAGTCTTCGCCTCCAAAGGATCATCACTGCATCTATTCAGAAACTTTATTGTTTATCCATTGGCTTCTCCCTTATCAACCACCAGTATTCTCAATTAAAAAAACCCTGAACAGCCCAGGTTGCAAATTAGTTTTAATTAGCCGATGGCACCTGCCTTCAGACCATGCCAAGAAACAGAATAATCCCTCCATATGTTGCTGAGGTCACTGTACAAGAAAACACAGAATTCTACTTTGGGACCCTTTAAAAACGATTTTGCTTAGAGCTGTATATTTCATATGCCAAAATATGGTTTAATACTTTGATGCTAAGACAGAATCATACTTTCTTTATGACATGGTGCCCTTCTTCTTCTCCCCACCATGGCTTATCAATATGCAAATTAGGTTTGTCTACCCTGACGTCTCTTCCTGCGGGCCTAAATGAATTTGATTAATGGGATTTGTACTTCATTGTAATATGTGTAGGGCTGCACCTGGTTTGATAAGGGACCTCCATTGTGTGGGTCAGCGTGTGCAGCCTTTTGCAAACTGCCTCATTGGGAAGCAGATAAGCAGAGATGTCCAGGAGTTCCCATCTTGGTTAGACCTTGAATCTGCTCTGGGCTTTAGTGTGAGCTCAACAGAAGCTTTCCAATGTATTCAACCTATGTTGTGGATTTGTGTGTTGTTAAGCACCTTCAAATCAACTCCAATGTATGAAGTCACAGGGTTTTCCTGGCAAAATTTATTCAGAGGAGGTTTGCCATTGCCTTTCTCTGAGGCTGAGAGTGTGTGACTTGACCCATATCACCCAGTGGGTTTCCATTGCTCAGCAGAAATTCAAATCTTGGTCTTCCTACTCCAACACTCATATCACTACATCACACTGGCTTTCATTTTGACGATTGTGTTCAGTGTCTTGGATAACTCCTTTTATGTTTGAACTAAAACCCAGGCTCTGTGTTCATTTCCCCACTGATGCAAAAGCAGCTAGCTGCCTCTGTAAACAAAAGAGGAAGGACAAATTACAGAGAGACTATAGCTGAGCAAACAGATAGAAGCTTCCGGCTTCCATCTGTTAACGCAGGCATCTCTAAACAAGACCCTGGAAATCCACCAATGGTCAAAAAAGATACAAATTGAGATGGGATCATGGTCCAATACAGGGACAGACAACTTCAAATGTTTCTCCTCGAGCTTGGAAATATCACTTCGTTTAGAATGACAACTCCCAGAAATCCATGCCTAGGCTGACTGGAGGTTCTGGGAACTGTTGCCCCCAAAAGTAAAATGTCCAGGCTCTGGTTCATCCATATTCATCGACTCACTCTTAGAAGTCATTGTGTCTCCTGTCTCTTGGTGCCACCAAGGCAGAATCTTGGTGGTGGTGGTGGTGGAAGTGGTGGCACCATCTTGTCTTTGGATAGTTGTCCCCAGAGAAGCATGCCTGACACCCACTTTTTATGTCATTTTAAATTTCTTCAGAGTCTTTTAACATTTCAAGTCAGGAGTGCACAACTGCAGAGTGTCCAGGGACCAAAATGTAAGACAAGAAGTAGATTTAAATATTCAGATATTTATATATTTTATTTAGTTTGGACGCCCACATGTGCCTGCTGCCGGGTCCCTTTCGTCAGGAACCTGGCTGGGGGAGGTGTGTGCACATGCCCAAGCTGCTCCCTCATTTGCAAACAAAGGAACAGTTTTAACACACACACCCTCCCTGCTGCCACCTCCCTGTTGCTGCCATTGCTGTTGGTCTCCAGGGGTTTGTGGGCCCCTGTAAGGATTCTGTGGACCCCCAGGGTTCTGTGAATCCCAGGTTGAGAACCGCTGGCATAGTGTGCAATATGAGCAACCAAACAAAACAGCAACAGAGTAAGAAAATGCAAGCATAGTGAAGAATAGAAAAAGAGGAATTTACATTTGACTTCCAGCTTCCCTAATAATGAGTATACATGACTACATAAAATAACTTCTCCTATGATAATTAGCATTCTTACACTGCTACTGCTTTATCAAATCTACCATTATCAAAAAGTACAATTGTGGCCAGTCGTTTTTCTCTGATCAATGTTGATAGTTTATCCAGAATAGTTAAGTCCCTCCGTTTCAGCAGCCAGTCCTCACTCGTTGATACTGCTGTATTTTTCCATTTCTTCATATAAAGCAATCTTGTTGCAATCATGTTTTGCAGTAATTTTCCACATTTCTTCTTCAGCTGATCATCCACCCATCCCAGCAGAGATAGTTCGGGTTTCAATTGAGCATTAATTTTAAAAAAAAATGCATCAAATAGTAAACCACTCCTGAATGCCATTTGTCTTGAAAATCCTAAGATAAGGCTATATGAAATGAATAAGAATTCCAGTGACATAGACTTGAGTCAATTGACTCGCACTCAAATCAGACTTAAGTCACTTCAGTGACTTGACTTGGACTTGACTCGGCAAAAATTACACACTGACTCGACTCGACTTGAGACTTGCATATTTTTAGTGACTGACTTGGTGCACTTGGTTCAGTAACATTGCACATTCATCCAGAAACCTTACAACTTACTGGTCACATGGCAATCTGTCTGAAGCCCAAAGTGTGGACACGTTTCTCAGAGGGAACAGCAAATGGATTAGGCAATGGGCTTGAGGGGAGGTTGAGGTCTGCGCAGCAGCTTGTCCCCACTAAATATAGGGAGAGCTTTCTAAAACTTTTCTTAAGAGCAGAAGGCAAGGCTCGTGCCCAGAGTGCAGGGCACATATCTCAGAGGGGAACAGAAAATGTATTAGGCAACGGGGTTGAGGAGGAAGGATCCTATTCCCCACTTCTGAAAAAGCCCCCAGCTTTGCAAATGGGAAGTAAGAAAGATCTTATTCTCCAGTCTGAAGCTGCAGATGGCAAAATCACAAAAGTAAAGGGCCAACTCACTTAAGTTGTTAAAACTGACTTTATTTGGCTCTGTCCAATAATTCTGGAAT
The DNA here is from genome assembly GCA_948474755.1 of Ctenosaura bakeri. Lineage (NCBI taxonomy): Eukaryota > Metazoa > Chordata > Lepidosauria > Squamata > Iguanidae > Ctenosaura > Ctenosaura bakeri. The sequence goes on from CAOLHI010000328.1 coordinate 160,470, forward strand.
GTTGATTGGGGTATAAAGTTGGCTTCCAGACTTGGAAGTATCTTGCAAGGACTTGAGACTTGACTTGAGACTTAAAGGTAGAAACCTGAGACTTGACTTGAGACTTGCAAGGCCATTTCCGCACGGGACTGTTATAGCGCTATGATTCCACTTTCAACATCCTATGGAATCCTGGGGTTTGCAGTTTTGGGAGGGGCCGACCAGCCCCTCCCGAAACTGCAAACTCCAGGATTCCAGAGGATGTTGAAAGTGGAATCATAGCACTATAACAGGTTAGTGCAGAAATGGCCTTCGAGTAAAAGACTTAATACATCACTGAAGAATTCCATTTTAGAAAGCACTCAATCATGTACTGGGATTGCTTGGTAACGTGGAAGGCAGTAGGAAAAGAAGGAGATCAGACCCCGGGTGGATTGATTCAATCTAGGAAGCACAGCTGGCCTGAGTTTGCGAGACCTGAGCAAGACCATAGATGGCAGGGCTCTTGGAGATTTCTCATTCATAGAGTTGCCATAAGTCAGAGTCGACTTGATGGCAAATAACAGCACCTACTGCTACTATAACATATACTTTCCATTACTTATTATTCATTTTCAATATTTATGCTGCCTGTACTTGTCATATACACAACATCGTTATCATAAAAATAATAACCATACAAACATTTATATAATACAAAATCATGCCAGAATCTTACTGGTGTCTTATGCATATGTAAGGAAGCTGGGTATGTTTAACCTGCAGAAAAGAAGGTTAAGATGGGAGATGATAGCTACGTTTCAATAGTTGAAGGGATGTCACGTGGAGGATGGAACAAGCCTGTTTCTCTTGCTCCAGAGACTACGGGCCTCTCTGCACTATACTGTTATCGTGCTATTATTCCACTTTCAACCACCTGTGGAATTCTGGGGTTTGTAGTTTACGGAGGCCCAAGAGCACACTGGCTGAGACTTCTAAATGCCCCTTCCTAAACTACAAACCCCAGGATTGCATAGGATGTTGAAAGTGGAATAATAGCACTTTAACAGTGTAGTGGAGAAAGGCCCTGGGACACAAAGCAATGGCCTCAAACTTCAGAAAAAGAGATTTCATCTAAACATTAAGAAGAATTTCCTGACAGTTAAGAGCAGCTCAACGGTGGAATATGCTGCCTGGGAATGTGGTGGACTCTCTGGCCCTTTTCGCACTCTCTGGCCCTTTTGTGCGGCTGGGGGGGGGTGTCTCGTGCGAGAAGCCTCATTCGAAACACTGCCATTTCCCCGCTCCTTTGTCCTGCAGGTCGCTTCCTGGTAGCGCGACCGTCGCACTCGCACCCCGCCCCTTCCTTCCACAGCACAGTCTGGGAGCTGTAGGCTGCGTTGGAAGAAGGAAGCGTGACCGCCCTGGCTCGCCAATGCACTAACGTAGGTAAATGCACGAGGGCGCCGCAAGCATTGCGTGAGCGCGCAGTATTTTCGGTTTAGAGCCAAAAATAAGAAAATGCGCGCACGCCCCGCTTTAGGCTCCTGAGCGTCGCGTGAGTGGGAGTGCATCATACAGACCAACGCTCCCATTCACGCGATGCTCAAAGAGTGCTTGCGCAAAAAAAACTGTGTGCGAAAAGGGCCTCCTTCTTTGCAGGTTTTGAAACAGAGGCTGAATGGCCATCTATAAGGAATGCTTTGATAAGGTCTGCATGGCAGACTGGTGTTACTGCAGTTTCTAGCCTGGGCTTGTGGGATATTAGGTATCATTTGATATCAATAATTTGGCCTCCTTTACCTATTCCTCCTCACGTGCTTGCAAAGCCCTCGGACAAGCACGGCCACAAATCGCTGAAATATTCCAAACTACTACAGGCAGGCCACGAATAGCCAAACCGCCGCTTCAGGAGACCTCAAGGCAAGTACCACATTATGTATGCACGCTACTTACAAAGGACTCCCTGCCGCAAGCAGGCAGCTTGACTAGCCAAATACTCAACTGTCAAGCACTCCACGTTTGCATACTGGCTACTCTATTGACAATTTGGACTTAACTCAACCATGTAAAATACTGACCTTTTGGAGACTTTGTCTCCAGCCCGAAACTCATTGTGATCCCCGAGAATGGACTAGCCTGCAGCAGCATTTTCCCCTAAAAGGACTCCTGACTTTGAGCGCTTCCTCAGATCACTCTTGGCTTCCATCCCACCTTGCTATGGCTCCGTCCGTCGAGCCCTCCCTCAGCTCCACGTGCTGAGAATCTCCTTTGCTACGGACCTTTTTCTTCAGACTACCCAGGCTTCAGGACAGGTGTAGTATTTCCCATACAAAACCTCCTCTTAAAAACCCTCTATCCCACTCCAACCTTTATTTCTATAGTTCTCTGTGTGAGTGTGTTGCATATGCATGTTTGACTGTATATCAATAAAAACAACAATTATTAGTTACTTCTGTTTGCTCCCTGACTCGGCCTGACCTCGTAGACGTTGGGTAAAAGATCTCGCTACGTTGCCCTGCCTCTCGTAGTGCTAGCTTGTGCTCTTTGCTAATTCCCAACTTTGTAAAATTTGGAGCGCACTTAGGTGTCCCTCACGGAACCTCCAGAAATCAGGGTAACAATGGGGTTGGACTGGATGGTCCTCAAGGTCTCTTCCAGTTCCATGATTCTGTGATTCTAAGTTCTCCTACAAAAGCAGTTGGACATTTTTATCTCTTCAACAGCTGATGTGTTCATTCAATGGCTGTTGATGCAGAGTTGCACAGGTGCTCCCATGGCACATGGATGAGGAGGCTGCACGTATGCAGTGCACATGAATGTGCTTCATGCACATGAATTGTGCCTGAATGTGCATTGCATATATGGATGTGCATTGTACATGCAGATGAGCCTATATGTTTGATGGTGAATTAAGCTGAACAACACGACAAATCACTAATAAGATGCTGTTGTACTATTAGGTCGTTAATAAGATGGTACCACATAACTCCATGTGCATTAATTTATGCTCCACCTCCTTGAGGTAGGATCTTAGCCTCCATGTGCAAAGCATAGAAAACCTCTAAAACAAACAGCAAACCAAGCAGCAACAACTTTAAAATTATCATTTGAAAACTAGGCACACTTAAACTAAGGCTTGCTCATAATTAAAAACACCTCCAGACCCAAACCAGCCTAGGGACTGGGTGGAATCAATACAGCAAAGGCCATCCTGTCAACCTCTGATCAGGTTGTTTCCATTTAATTTCCTTTTTCCTGGCTGGCAGGCCACACACCTCTGTCACGGAGGCCTGATGAATGTTTGGCACAGGTCACATTAAGAAATTCTGACACCCAAAGCCCAGGAGATATAAAGTATAATTAAACAATTATTTGCTTGCATCAGAACGGGTGGCTAGACTGCATCCTAAGTACTGATGTGTGCAACTGTGACAGATCATTAAAAGTAAGGATTTTTTTTTAAAAGAGCAGTTTCCCCAAATTTGATAAATCAGCTCTTAATAATAAATAAACTCTTGTAAACCAGAGTTTCGTAGTAACTAGTTACGGATAACTGATCGTTTGCACCCTAACTATTATAGTGCTATTATTCCACTTTCAACATCCTGTGGAATTCTGGGGTTTGTAGTTTATGGAGGCCAAAGAGCTCTCTGGCTGAGAATTCTAAAGGCCTCTCCCTAAACTGCAAACCCCAGCATCTCATAGGATCTTGAAAGTGGAATAATTGCACTATAACAATGTACTGCAGAAATGGCCACAGTATCCTGGAAATTTGCTGTGGACCAGCAACCAATGGCTTACGGACTGGCATTACTCTGTAGGGTGACTATTTCAAAACCAGAATCCCTGGGAAATGCCTACGCCCACTGCTGCTGCTGGTACCACAGAGCTATCCCTAACTATTTTCTTAAAATTGCTAGCATCAGCTGCAACACTTCAGCTGTTACTGCCGTTTCCTAGCCTGGATTTGGGGCATGTCAGATATCATTTTGATATCAAAAATTTGGCTTTCTTCTACCATCCCTCTCCACTGTCTGCGAGGTCCACCGAACAAGCTCACAGTCAGGCTCGGCCCATAATTGCTGCAATATTCCAAACAATACAGGCAAGCCAGAAATAGCTGTCTCGCCGCTTTAGGAGACCTCAAAGGCAAGCACTCTATTATGTATGCACGCAACTTAGAAAGAACTCCCTGCCCCGAGCAGGCAACTTGATTATGAGAATCCTCATCTGTCAAGCACTCTGGGTTTGCATACTGGCTATTCTATTGTCAATTCGGACCTAACTCTATCATGCTAAATTCTGACCTTTCGGAGGCTTTGTCTCCAGCCCGAAACTCATTGTTTTCCCCAAGTACGGACTAGCCTGTGGTCACATTTCTCCCTATAAAAACCCCTGGTTTTGTGAGCTTCTTTGGATCGCTCCCGATTTCCATCCCATCTTGCTGCCACTTTGTTTGGCGAGCCTTCCCCTCAGTTCCACGTACTGAGAACTTCATACCTACGAACTCAATCTTCAGACTACCCAGGCTTCAGGACAGGTGTAGTATTGCCCAAACCAACAATTCCTCTCGAAAATACCTCTATCCCACTGCAACCTTTATTTTCTATAGTTATCTGAGTGCATGTGTTGCATACACTGTTTGTCTATATTTTAATAAAGATCACAATTATTCTTATACCTTGGTGTGCTCCTTGGCTTGGCCTGACCCCGTAGACATTGGGTAAAAGATTCTGCTGCGTTGCCCTGCCTCTCGCATTACTAGCTTGTGCTCATTGACTAATTTCCTCAACTTGTTTAATTGTGAGCACATTTAGGTGTCCCTTACGGGACCCCCAGTAAACAGAGTAACACAGCCTCATTCTTAAGTAGGTTTCTTTTTAATTAGACATAGCAAAACAAAAAATTCTCCTTCTCTTCTCTCCCCTTGCCTTTAGAAATATACTGCTATAATGCATCAGCAAAAAGGCATTCTTTGCAGTAAAACCTTCTGTTCTTGTTGTGTGCCTTCAAGCCATTCCCGTCTTAAAGGAACCCTGTCACTGGGTTTTATCAGCTAAATTTGTTCAGTGGAACATTTCCTTGCTCTGAGGCTGAGAGAGAGTGACTTGGCTAAAGTCACCCACTAGATTTCAACCCTGGTATCCTGGAGTCCTTGTCTAATGCTCAAAGCACTATGCAACACTGTCTCTGATCATTCTAATTCTAAAAAGAAGAAAAAATAAAAATGTAGAGAGGAGTAAATTTGCCCTTCATGTTATATAACCACCTCAGAAAAGGATTCCCATTTTTTAAAAAAGAAAACTTTTGAAAAGCATTAGTTCAGATTAAAACAATAGCTTCAAACAGCTCCCAAAAGGAATGGAATGAGTGGATGTAGAGACTACAACAACAAGTTGTGAGGAAAGGTTGGACATTACCTGTAGTCCTATAAAATATACATGATGTACATTGAGGTTTGCACCTGGGAATGACAGTGAATGATGCAATCCCATGTCACTCAAGCTGAGTCATTGTAATATGTAACCAGGGCAGAGGGTTGCATCAGACATGGGAACATGCAAAGTTGGCTAGAGTTGCATCAGACATGGGAACATGTAAAGTTGGCTAGAGTTGCATCAGACATGGGAACATGTAAAGTTGGCTAGAGTTGCATCAGACATGGGAACATGCAAAGTTGGCTAGAGTTGCATCAGACATGGGAACATGCAAAGTTGGCTAGAGTTGCATCAGACATGGGAACATGTAAAGTTGGCTAGAGTTGCATCAGCAAGGGATGTATATAAGGGGCTGAGTCCTAGCCAACTGTCCTCTTGATTGTCTGAGTAAGTGGCCGGAGGCTATGTCAGATGCATATATCCACTTGCTGTGAGATGCTGAAACTCTGTTGGAGTACTGTAAATATGTATGTACCGTAACTGAAGAGTAAAAGCCTCCAAGTTGGAAGATAATATTGCGTGAGTGTATTTTTGTGGCTTCAGGGCATTGCTGTTTGTTTAAACTCTGCTGGTCATGCTTCTAAGCTGTGTATACAATCTCTGCTATATAGTGGTTTTTGATACACTTGACTTTGGTACAGCTTTTTGGCCAGAGCTCAGTGACAGGAGGGAAGTGCTAGCATAGTTTTGCGTAGCTCCCATCATCCACCAACCCTCCACAAAAGTGGCAAAACTCAACAAAACCAAAGAAGCAACATCATGTGAAACTCATTCCAGTCTAGGAGCTATCTGAAAGTAAAAGGACCATCCAAAGTTCAGTTGTCCTTCCACATTTGCTAGGGTTAGGGGTGCAGGACCATCGTAAAAGTGAAAAAAAAATCACAAATGCCAAAATGTGCTTGTCTGTCTATGAGAAGGGGTCTGAAGCATGGTGTGGAGAGTGGGAACCCAGGACCCAAACCAGAGCCATTTCTGCCCTAGACTGTTATAGTGCTATGATTCCACTTTCAACGGCCTCTCCTGAAACTGCGAACCCCAGGATTCCATAGGATGTTGAAAGTGGAATCATAGCGCTATAACAGTCTAGTGCGAAAATGGCCCAGGTCAGGGAAAGGAGAAGGAAGGGGGGTGGGTCAGGAAGGTAGTCCTATACTTCCTCTCTCTTGCCCACCTCCTTCATTGAGTGTGTTGTGGGGCATTGGGAGGTCTTGTGTTGCTGAGAAATTGGGCTAAGCCATCCTTAGCTGGTCAGGCAGCAGCTGGTGGAGGAAGAGGAGGACCAAAGGCAGGTTTTTATAGGACTGCACAGCCTGATTGGAAATGCTGAGAGGGAAGGTTCCCTGGAAAAGAAGCACTGGGAGGTGGAGAACGGGTTGGAGAAACTCGCAAATAATTAAATCTATGAAAGTCAAACCTGCAAACATGGAGGGCTGGCTGCATATAAGTGGTTTCTGCCTGCCAACGGTAAGCTGTGAGTCTTGTCCATCCCGTCTCAGCCATTCACCATCCTTTCCCTTATTTCAGGGATGGAAATCATGTGGACAGTTAAGTCCGAGGGGAACTTCTGTGCAGCCCTCCTGCTTAATTTTTCGATCCAAAATAGAGAATCTCAGCTTTCTTCAGGTTTTCCCCCCTTAGCTGGCAATGTGAGCACCCCCCTCCTCGATCTCAGAGAGCCCCTGGGGAGAAAATTAAGTCGCTCAGGCCCAGTAAAGTTGATGTACAGAACAGTAATTATTTACAAATGTACAGCTGTGTATACAAATTAGCCCATGCAAGATTAATGCAAACATGTGCCCCCGGGGTGGGGGAGAGGAGTTGCACATAAGCATTCAAGATGAAGATCTATCACAGAAACATTGTTGCTGTGTGCCTTCAGGTTATTTCCAGCTTATGGTGACTGGCAGGAGAAGCTATCATGGGGTTTTCTTGGCAAGAGTTGTGCAGAGGGAGAGAGACTGCGCCTCGTTCAAGGTCACATAGTGGGTTGCCATGGCTGAGCAGGAATTCAGACCCCAATCTCCAGGGTCATAGCCATTTCCTAGGCCATTTCTGCATTACACTGGTATAGTGCTATTATTCCACTTTCAACATCCTGTGGATTTCTGGGGTTTGCAGTTTTGGGAAGGGCATTTAGAATTCTCAGCCAGAGAGCCCTTGGGCTAGAAACCCCAGACTTCCACAGGATGCTAAAAATGGAATAATAGCGCTATAACAGTGTAGTGCAGAAATGGCCTTAGTCTCTGGAGCAGCAGAAAACACTCTTGCTCTGCCTTCTACGTGCTATACTTTCAAATATTTAGAGGTGGCTACCATATTGCTTCTCAGTCTTCTCTTCTCCAAGCTCAACATACCCAGCTCCCTAAGCTATTTTTCATAGGACTTAATTTCCAGATCTTTTACCATATTGGTTGTCCTGCTCTGGATGTGTTCCAGATTGTCAAATAGGATTGTCAAAGTACAAACTTGAGGTGGCTCCTCTGCCTTTAATGGTTGTGCAAAAGAAGGGCTTTCAAGGTGTGTTTCTTATTATTTGCTTCTCTGACAAACACTTGCTGAAATTCTCACTTCTGTACAACCATTATAATGTACAGGAACCATCTTCAATTTGCACTCTGGCAACCTTTGTTCACTCAGTATCTTTCTTACACTGGGTTGCCCAGAACTGGACACAAGTATTCCAGTTGAGGCTTAAGCAAAACACAATAGAGTAGTGCACTATCACTTCCCTCAGTGTGCACACTATGGCCATTTCCGCACTAGACTGTTATAGCGCTGTTATTCCACTTGCTACATCCTATGGAATCCTGGGGTTTACAGTTTCGGGAGGGGCCGGCCGGTCAACTTGGGGCAACATTGCTCAACTTGGGGCAACATTAAGATAGATAGATAGATAGATAGATAGATAGATAGATAGATAGATAGATAGATAGATAAATAATTTACTGTGTGGTCACAGACCCAATAAAACAAACAAAACAAGTAAACATTAGGAAGAACATTGCAATGGTAGGAGCAGTTCAACAGTGAAATATGCTGCTGCCTTGAAGTGTGGTGGAGTCACCTTCTTTGGTTTTAAACAAAGGCTAGATAGCCATCAGTCAGGAACACTTTGATGGTGTATTCTTGAATGGCAGAATGGGGTTGGACTTGATGGCCCTTGTGGTTTCTTCAACTCTACGAGTCTATGATTCTATGAATCCTGATTTGGTCCTCTGATGTCTCACATTTGGTTTGGAAATTTGGTTCTACAAAAGACCTGAGGCAGATAAACTCAATACACCCTATCACCCCACCATGCTGGTTAGTCAGAACATGATGACTGTTTGGAGCACTGATAGGCTTCAAGCCACCTTCAGTGGTTCTCCAAAACCTGTTGCTTGAAGCCCCGTCTCACCTGACCTAGTGGTAGGCCCAGACTGGACTCTATTTTCCATGGGTTCATGTTTTATGGAAACTATTCCCTTTTTTTGTGTGTGTACAGCCCTTTAAATGTTTTTACTGATTCTTTATCTGTTTTCTTAGCAGCAAATTGAAGCAATAAATAAGGTGACGCATGAGGGCAGAGCCTTAATAAGTCACTGCCTATGGTTTCTCAGACTCTTCCTATGGCCCATGAGGGAGTTTTCTTTCTGACAAGTTACTGCTCTGACCTAAGTGCCAGGCCGTTGGGAAAGACTAAACTTTTATTGAATGCAAGTGTGCTAACTTCTTTTTCAAAAAAAATCTAATGATGCTCTTGGTCAGTAATTTGCCTTCTTCAGGTGTGGACTCTAACAGGCTGGAGGGAAATATTCGTGGGGTCAACAGGTCTTGAGAAATCCCTGGGGGCTAATAGGTGGAGCTAACTGAACACATTCCTTGAGTCACACACAAGCTATTATGTTGTTTAACAGATCATTTGAGAGATCCATGCAGCCAACAAGAGAACCAGCTACTCCATTAGGAAAAGCAGAGCGGCTGTCTCAGGCAGCAGATTTGAGAGGGACAGGGGAGTACAGCAAATGATAAGTTAGTTACTTTATAGCTGGTATATTTTTCCAAACGTACCATTTGGGATTGTCTCGTCATAGGGATTTGGAGGTAATAGGTATTTAGGAGTAGTTTACCATTGCCTTCATCTGTGCACTGCTAACTCAAGTAGAGAGTTAGAGCTCCATCACACAATTGCAGCAAGATAATAGTGTTACCACACCATACGCTCGCACTCTGCGGGATGTACTGTTTTCATAATTGGGCAGTTATGGCTGCAATACATTTGAAAGAGTGCTGCTGGAAGTATATGCCCGGTCAAGATGACCTCAGACATGATCAAGCCATAAGATCAGAGAGGATTAAGCGGGAAAGCCCAATGCTGATGGGCCTGTGATCATCCTTTCAAAAACTGCAAGCTTCAAGCACTCCTGAAAACAATAGCAGGCAAAACTGCCCAGGTGAAGCAATCAGGGACCCTACTGTGAGTATATCCTCCAGAGACCTTCCCTATTCACCTTACCTGACCAAAACATTAAGAAATTGTCAGGACTTCCCTCAATGGTTTGTCACCTTGGGTTAAGACAATCAGCACATTCTGGACTCCTTTGTCAACCCCATGAGAAAGTCAGCTCCAGCCCCAGTAAATTGTAGTACTTGGACATAATACATGGTGCCCAGACCTCTGTTCTTGCTACCCTCAGACACATTATCTGAGCCACTCCATTTTGACTTTCTGCTTCAAGACTAGTAAGCTATCATCCTTTCCACTCAACCTCTCTCTACCCAACCCTTTTTGCCTCTCTTTCCAATACCCTTGCAGGATTCTGGAGAGTGTCTGATTTCTTGTGTGCTTGTTAATTTCCAATAAAATTCCCTGTTTAACTTATAACTGGAATCCTCTCTGCAGTTAGTACTGGTATACACAGGTGAAAAGATCTTGCTGTTATTCTCCTCTCACAGACCTTCTTTGAGCTATAATTCCCCAAATTCTAAGGAGACACTGGCTTTGCAGGGGGACCTCAAAGCCCCCCACCTCTTAGAGTAACAATAGTGTCTTTCACTGGGACTTATCTCACTACCTTATTCCTCTTTCTGTTCTCTTGGTGGGAGACCACTTGGAAAGCATTTCTTTTATTAATACAAAAAAGTTAATGACCTTTTTTATAAAAGAATTTTTTTTCCAAATGCTTTCCCACTGAAAGAACAACTGATGTCATGTGGTAAGTCCCACCCAAAAACGCCATCATTGTATACTTTCAAGTCATTTCCTACTTATCATGACCCTAAGGCAAAGCTATCACAGGGTTTCCTGGAGCTGAGAGTGTGTGACATGCCCAAGGTCACCCAGTGGGTTTCCATCACCAAGTTGAGATTGAATTTTGGCCTCCAGGGTTGTAGTCCAGTGCTAAGCATCTGGCTTGGAGATGTCATTATCCTGCTGTAATTGTGATTTGTTTGCTTTGGCCATTTCCGCACTTGACTGTTATAGTGCTATTATTCCACTTGCAACATCCTATGGAATCCTGGGGTTTGCAGCAAACCCCAGGATTCCAGAGGATGTTGAAAGTGGAATCATGGCGCTATAACAGTCTAGTGCGGAAATGGTCTCTATGTGAGAAGGCCTTTAGTTGACGTGTTGCTGCCACTGAGTCAGTACCAAAATCAGAATTATCCAGCCCACAGTAATACCAATTTCTATATGTGGTTGTGAAAGCTTGACCGTAAAGAAAGCTGACAGGAAGAAACCAACTTACTTGAAAAGTGGCACTGGAGAATGCCATGCACTACTGAAAAGACAAAAGAATAGGTCCTAGAGCAAACTAAACCTGAACTCTCCTGACAAGCCAAAATGACTAAGCTGAGACTGTCATACTTTGGACATATCATGAAAAGACATGATTCTCTAGAAAAGAAAATAATGCTTGGTAAGGTGGAAAGCAGTAGAAAAAGAGGAAGATTGCATTACAGGTAGATTGGTTCGAATAAGAAAGCCATTGCCTGAGGTTGCAAGACCTAAGCAGGGTCCCATTCTTAGCAGTGTCATAAGTCAAATTCAATTTGAAAGCAAATAACAATTTTTCCAAAACAATTTGACTAGTTCTGGGTACTATGCAGCTTGATCTGTGACAGATCATTACTGCAACCATTATATTGTGTTGTCCTCATATTGACAAAGTGAGCTGCCAAAGAAAGTACGGGAGTTTACAAGCTTTCCTTCGGTTCAGAAAAATGGTAGCATTCATTACTCTAAAATGAAGGCTGTAGAAGGCAGATTGATCTGAAAACTATAGTTGTGACACATAGCGTATCATCATGCAGTAGTACTTGCCAATCTTGCAAGATTTCCACTTGGGGATCTAGCAGTAAGTAAGAGTTAGATTCCTAAGAAGTAAGTTTTTCAAGTTCTCTCTCTGCAGTCTTTTTGCAAATTGGTGATATGGTGCTCATACGATGGAGAAGTTTTATAAAAATGAAAGGAGCCATTGCAGGAAAAGAAGAAGAAACTCCAAGATAGTTATGAGAGACTGGGGACAGGCTGAAACTACAGTGTGTGTGTGTGTGTGTGTGTGTGTGTGTGTGTGTGTGTGTCTTCAAGTCATCTGTCAACTTGTGGAGAACCCATGAATTTCATTAGGTTTTCCTAGGCAACGAATATTCAGAGGTGATTTTGCCAGTTCCTCCCTCTCAAACCTAGCCTAGCACACTTAGTATTCATTGGCCGTCTTCCATCCTTGTCTTAACCAGAGCTGACCCTGTTTAGCATCTAAGACCAGAGAGGATCTGGTGCCTTGAGGGTATTTAGCCATACAAAGCTACAGTACCCTGAGTCAAATATTTACTGCACCGTCTAGGAAGACAGGATTTCAGCCTGATGTAGGGGCACTCAGATTACGGAAAGTTGTTTAAAACTGGGGGGTGGGGGGACAAACAGAAAGGAAATTTGGGAAGAGAAGAATTAAAACTGGGAGAAAAACGGGAAACAGATGTAAAAGTCAGGAAGGAAGTGAGAGGATTAGATACGCGTATAGCTAATATGCCAGCCCAGATCATAGACAGACTCCCACGAATGAACTGAAATGAAACATCATTACGAACTGGGTTAGTGAGGCCTTTAAAAACAGTCAGGAAGAAAATGCAGCAATGTTTGGAAGGGAGACCGACAAGAAATGGCAAGAAGTCATGCTGACTATGATTCCTTTTTTAGAGTATTGTTAAGTTGCTTTGAGTCCTTTCAAAGAAAAAAGCGGGATATAAATAAAGATGATAATAAAGATGATGGTGATGATGGCAATGATGATGATAATAATAGAAGAAAAAGAAGTCAGTGGTTGCTGGTTACTTTCATGGCAAGCGGTATGAGGATGTCTCTCTGATTTTTTAGTTTGAACCTTAAAGGAATACCCAACTTTAAAGGATACCCATTAACTCCCAAAAAACTTCAGCACCTTGGATAACATCTTTGATGTCTGAAGTACCATATTTGCCGGTGTATGAGATGCATTTTTCCCCTTAAAAATAACTTTTAAAAATGGGGTGCATCTTATACACCAGCAAATACCCACTTCCCTTTCCTATGCATTTTGCTACCGTGCAACTTCTCAGCGCCAAGGCAAAATCCATAGGAAAGGGAGGGAGAGCTCTAGGGTGCTAAAGGAGCACTCCTGTGAGGCCTCCCCCACCGCCTTTTCTCTTTGCATGGGAAGGGAAAGGAGGTACCTCCAGACTGAGGAAAAGAAAGTTCACACAGCTCTCTTTTTGCCCTCCAGAGCTCCTTCCTTTCATTTCCCATGCAAAACAGAAGGGAAAGGGAGGTGGGAGAAATCTCCTAGGAGCTTTCTTCCCCTCTCCCAAGAGCTCCTTCCTTCCCCTTCCCCTGCAAAATGGAAGGGAAGGGGGTGGGGTGGGGAAAGCCATGCTATTTTTTAAAAAATTAATTTTTTTGCCTAAAAAAATAACATTTAAAAATGGGGTGCATCTTATACGTCAGTGCGCCTTATATGCTGGCAGATAAGGTAAAACCTAGAACTCAAGTCTATTCCTGCCCTATGATTCTATGATTCTAAAAAAAGGGAAGCCAATTTTTTGTTAGAGGTTGGAGCAAGGCATAACAAGGGAAGAGACTTGGCATTGCTTTTTTTGCAGTGAGCAATCAATCCTTTTTCACCTTTGCTGTACTTGCAGGTTGATTTTTCCTTTGCCCTCCTTGAGCAACTGTCCTGCCCACCCCCTGGCTTAGGGTTCCACCCCACACTTTGAGAACTGCTGTTCAAAAACCCCCTCCTCCTGAATGCCAGCATTAATGCAACCAATTCCCTGTCTGCCAGTGTGCTTGCTGATCTCTCACTGAACGATGGGGAATGCTCAGTGGCTATTTCCACATCCCCAGTGAATCAAATGGTCCATTGCAGTCACTGACCAATAGTCAGGCCCTATCCAAGAAGGTGCACCTGCGTATAAAATAGCTACATCTGCAGAATTCTGTTTTAACCAGCAGTTGAATGAGTCTGTTGAGAAATGGCCAAAAATGTACACAGCCCTAAGGGAACTTGTATAGTATGGTCATTTCCGCACTAGACTGTTATAGTGCTATTTATTTCACTTTCAACATTCTATGGAATCCTGGGGTTTGCAATTTGGGGAGGGGCCTCAAAGGCCTCAGACACCAACAGGATTCCACAAAGGAATCAGCTCCCTGCAATTCTAATAGGTCTTCTGTCTTCCTTTCTGTCTTTTTTTTTTAAATCTCGAATCTTCTATTCTGTTCTTGCAGCAGGTCCCTTCTTTGCAATAATTCGGCCTAAACTCAGTTTTGATCTCTCCACATCTCCAATCAGACTTTTCTGCTTTCAAGTGCAAATAGTCTCTCTCTGTGTGTTTCTTTCTCTAGGCACAGAAAGTGGAGTGTTTCTACCAGGCCGTCTTTCCTGAACGTGTCCAATTAAACCAGGCAAACTCTTCCTTGGCAGGGTTAAGTTTTCCCAGATGGCAGAGCTATCATTAATTCATGGCATGCTGAGAGCAAACTGTTCAGCTGCTGACTATCTCACCTGTGGGTTATGTTAACCTTTCTGCGCTAATACAGATATTTTAAAACATGCCATTGCTTCTCATCATGTGCACAGGTTGTTCTCTGGAAAGAAGTGGTACAGGAGGAGAATTAGAAAAGAAAACATGTTGGTAGAGGGAATCATGGGGAAACGATGCTCAGAGCAAGAGTAGAGCAAAAGCGCTAGATTGCAACTCGGGAGATCTGAGCTTGGACTTGGGTTGCTACTGACCAGCTCATAAAAAGATAAAAATGGCCACCTGAAGACCAGGTTTACAGACTGACTGTAACTACAGTACAGTCATCCCTCCACGTTCACTAGGGTTAGGGGCACAGGACCCCCATGAAAGTGAAAAAACTGTGAATAACTCTAGACCCTCCCAAACCATATTTAACACTCAAAAAAGTATGATCTCCATATTTGACCCACTGGGGATTCCTTTGAGGCATCAAGGTTCCTTCACAAAGCAGAAGTGGGGGGCTGGTGGACTTACTGCCACCTCCACTGCTGCCCCACACCATTTTTAGTAGGGACTTCCAAGCTTGCTCACAGTTTCTCAGTCTCACAAGGCTTGCAGTCCCTAGTAAAAATGGCACAGGGAGGCAGCAGAGATGACAGCAAATAATCTGTGAATAATCAAAACCGAAAAAGTGAAACCCACAAATGTATATACTAATAGTTAACTCTTCAGATTCTGGACACAAGATTTTTAGACTACGATTTCCAGAATCCCCTACCCAGCTGCTTGCTGCCTGTGCTGGATGGAAGATTTTGGAAGATGCCTCCCAAAACCTAACATTTCCAAGTTCTGTCAAAATCTCTCAAAAGACATATCTTTGGCATTCTCAGAGTCTAGCCACGTTTCTCATTTATAGCGGTTGTCCCTGGAGAAGCAAGGTGGTACACTAGACAGATGCAGCGGTCTTAAATGGCCACAGTTTCATCCCTTGGAATCCTGGGATTTCTAGTTTGGTCAGGAACTCTGCTAGAAAAAGGCAATTGTTTCCCATCATTATGCATTGTTCTCTGGAAGGAGGTGTTGCAATGGAGAAGGTCAAAGAATAGTTCGATGAAGTGGACTAGAGCTCCCTCTAGAAAATTCTGAACATCTCACCAAACTACAAATCATAGGATTCTATAGAGTGGGAACATGGAAATTAAGGTTGTAACAAATTCATATAATTGTATAGAATGTATACACTCTCAGCTGAATTCTGTCCATGCACTGCATTCTGCATGAGGAATTCCAGTTGAGATGGCCATCTTTGCAACTGGTCTCCTTGGCTGTGATTTTAAGAACAGAATGTTCCTCTCCAACTGAAATGTAAGTCAGAGACTTACCAGAGTTGACTTACCAGACTTACCAGAGTTGGAAGGAACCTCAAGGGCCATCTAGTCCAACCCCAAGGCAGGCAGGAATCCACTGCTGGAGCCCTTGAGAGGTGCCCATCTAACCTCTGTTTTTAAACCTCCCACAAAGGAAAAGTCCACCATTTTTTGAGATAGGCTAGTCCAATGTTCACAGAGGACACAAGGGCCATATGTCAAGAAGCCAAAAAGGTGAGATTTTATTGCTAGAAAAGCATTTCAGATTTTCCTTTGTCCAATAAATAGTTTGGGAATTCTTGGCTCAGAATTTTCTGACATTTGATTCTAAGTAGTCCCCTAGAGAAGGCTGTAAGAGTCCACGTAGGGCCTTTCTGTCCTACACTATTATAGTGCTATTATTCCACTTTCAAACTCCTGTAGCATTATGGGTTTTGTAATTAACTGAGGCCAAAGAGCTCTCTGGCTGAGAATTCTCAAAGCCCCTCCCTAAACTGTAAACCCCAGCATCCCATAAGAGGTTGAAAGTGGAATAATAGCACTAGAACAGTGTAGGGCAGGAAAAGCCTAAGTCTGAACTGCATTGGGCTTTTCTAACAATAAACAATAATGTTTTAAGCATCTTCATGTGTGTCTCTTTTGTTCTTCCATCAACAGTGGAATGGCCTACCTTGTCAAAAGATGGTGGGCCCACAGAAGGTTTTCTTCTGTGGATTCCCATGGATGGCCCCCCCATGTTTGCTTCCTTTGCTGTTCCACTGCCAAGCAGTTCTCACAGTGAAGAAATTCTTCCTAATGCTTAGGTGGACTCTATTTTTCTTGTAATTTGAATCCATCTCTGCAGGTCCAACTTCCTGGGACAGCAGAAAACAAGCTCCCTCCATTTTCCACATGACATCCCTCCAGATATTTAAAGATGGCTGTCATGTCATCTCTTGATTGTCTCTTCTCCAGGCTAAACACAGCCAGCTCCCACAACTCCTTATCTTCTTTGGTAATCACTAGTCACAGAATCATAGAGTTGGAAGAAACCCCAGGGGCCATCCAGTCCATCCCCCTGCTATTCAGGAACCCCCATCAAAGCATTCCCAACAGATGGCCATCCAGCCTCTGCTTAAGAACCTCCAAAGAAGGGGATTCCACCGCACTCCTGGGCAGCAGATTCCACTGCTGAACAGCTCTGACCGTCAGGAAGTTCTTCCTGGAGTTTAGGTGGAATCTCTTTTCCTGCAGTTTGAATCCATTGCTCCTTATCCTGGTTTCTGGAGTAGCAGAAAACAAGCCCACTCCCTCCTCAACATGACATCCCTTCAAATATTTAAACATGGCTCTCATGTCCCCTCTTAACCTTCTCTTCCGCAGACTAAACATCCCCAGCTCCCTAAGCCGCTCCTCATAGGACATGGCTTCCAGACCCTTCACAATTTGGGTCGCCTTCCTCTGGACAGGCTCCAGCTTGTCCTCTTGGCTTCTATGGAGAGTTCAGGTTTGGCTTGCTCTAGGATCCATTCATTTGTCTTTTTAGCAGTCTACCGTTTTGGGAGAACACTTCCCCAGCACCACAATTTCAAATGAGCTGCTCTACTGCCCATTTATTTGTCCTTTCTAGCAGTCCAGCTAAAGCAAAGTGATCCCTCTTGATACTGGCAAACACTTTGCTTGCTAACGCCTATTGATCACACCTACATTAAAGGCACAGCTTTGGGAGGATCCAGCTGAGAAACTGGCAAGCCTATGTACCGTTGAACCTTGCACATAATGATGCCGACAGTTTTGGTTGCTACGCACACCGACCCAACCACCCCGGTTTTTCCTAACGGCTGAGCCCAATAACATCTCGTCCACTTAATCAAGGCCCTTCCCTCTAGCACATCACCAACCGCAGCTTCTTCCAGCTGTGACTTAAACTATAGAGGATTTCCAAAAGAGATAACTGTGTAGTGTTATCACCACTGGGAGTAATGGAAATTATGTTTGCTCTCACAACAATTGCCTTCCCGGTGCTGCAGGAAAGACAAACTATATTGTATTTTCCTCCCATTTGTTATTTTCCCATCAAAGAAAGAGCAAAAGGACTCACTTCCTTTCCCCGCCACCACCTTTATCACTATAATGGATGGAAAACAATAAAATTTTCCTGGCTGGCTTACGTGGGCTGCTCTTGTTAACCCCTTGGCCTCTCTATTCAACAACAAGGGGAGTATTTGTGAATAGCAGTTTCATGGGAACGGGAGGTGAAAGATCTTTGGGGATCCGAAGGAATAGCCCAGCTCCAATACTGTTAAAGATTTGGACATGAAAATCAGACTTTACTAAGCAGAAGCAAAAACCTGTAAAGATGAGAGGTTTTTCCTATTCAGCCTATTAATTATTATGTGGGTTTGCTGCTCTTCCCTTAATTCTCCTTCTTCTGCATTCTGGCTTAACTAGAATTTCTGGCTCAACTAGAATTATGAGCTAGATCCAAACTACCTGAAAGACTGTTTCTCCCTATAAGATCAAAAGATCTCCCACCGCTCCGCAGAGGGGAGAAATCAGAAATGGAGGAAATGGAATGGAATTGATGGGATCCTGAAGCACTTCATGCCACAACATTTTGTTGCAGCTCTTACTTGAATCTTTATATGCTTTTGGGCCAAAAAATAAATCCAGGTGGAAGGGAAGCGCTCTCAATGAGCTTTTGGCAAGTGTTTCTTTTTAATATAGATATATATATTTGTTAAAAACACCTTTAACAAATTTAAAACAACATAGAAGGGGGAAAAATACACAAAAATTACCCAACATCTGCCAGCTAAACTAACTAAGCAATAAACAGCTGTCTCAGCAAATAAACCACAAAAACACAGGAGGAATAAAAAGGTTACATGTGTGACTTGCAATTCTCCAGAGAACGGCTATAAGTAAATAGTACTTCTTCAAGGTTCAATAGAAGTGCTATATTTAATCAATCTCATTCTTTATCCCTAAAAATATTACTATGAAATATAACTACATTTATACTTTTAATTGCTTCTACCTTTATTAAATAGTGTGATACGCTAATTCAATTGTGTTCTACAAGTTTTCAGCAAGGTTTTCTGACTTCCAAGAATTCAGCAACAGGGACAACAATTTCTTCCACTCTCATGGGGGCTGATAAAAATGGGGAGGGAGAAGAAATAGATTTTTAGGTTAAAAAACACATAGAGATAGGTACGTATGATTAAAGTGATTTAATGAAAAAATATGAAATTGGCGAAATAAAGGGAATAGCGAAATAGGACTGATTAAGATTTGGAGCGAAGTAAGATGTAGGATAAGAATTATAATTAAGAGTATAAGCAGAGTAGAACATAGGTAAGTCAGTAACTGTAAAAATAAAAATAAAATGAGCAGGAGAACAAGAAGAGAAAAGTTGCACTCAATGTATGGAATGTATGGTGGAAGAAGAATGGGTTATGTATGGAAGATTAAGATCGGAAGTATTGTTAGTAGGTAAAGGAGATGCAGGGAAATGGAAATTGTATCTCCTTTTAGATTATTTAAGAAAAGAAGTTAGGAATGAGTATGGGTATATGTATTGATATTTATGTTGTGTTGTGTATGTTGATGTATGTTATGTAGATAAGGTTGTAGATAGGATATATAGGTAGTGTTATAGATGTATATGTGTATATGTGTGTGTATGGTTTTGTATTTGTAAGTATATATTGTTAATTGTGTTTTGGAAAAACTGTATGTTTAATAAAATTTATTTTTAATATTAAAAAAAAAAACACATAGAGACCTCTTCTGGTAATGAAAATAAACTGCCTGAGCTGAGTACATTCTGGGGGCAGGGGGGGTATCTCTTCATCTCATTTAATTCTAAGTGAGTATCTGCCCCATACAGTCACTGTTCAAATACCAGACTCCTGCTGATCGATCTTATTGGGAATCTAATCAAAAGATCATCCCAGCAGGTAGATCCCACAAGCCTGAAGTCCATCCAGGCCCTGCCCCAAGGCCCTGGGTGAGGTTGCAAGTGCTACACCTTATGCAGAGCTTCAGAGAGATGGGGGACTATAAATTTCCAAATTCCTTGTGGACCACGTTGATTAGGGGATTTTAGGAGCCGAAGCCCCCCCCCAAAAAAGTAACTTCTCTGTCATCTAGTCTTAATGTTGTTTTTCCCACCTACCTTCCAGAATAATACTGCCCATGGCACTCGTTTGGAGTTTTGAGGGTGTGGAGAGACCTGTGAGTGAACAGGGCAATAGATCCCAGTGTTACCCTGTATGTTGGGGGTCCCGGGAGGGGTGCCCAAATTACCAAATAAAAACTCAAGATGGGGGAAATTAGACTCGAGCACTCTCTCAAGCTAGCGAGAGGCAGGGTAACTTTAGCTAGGATCTTTAACCCTATGTATACAGCGTCAGGTCAGAGAGCGGCTAGACAAGTTTTAAAGCAACAAATAATATTTTATTGAAGACAAACAACACAAAAGACACGACATACACTAGCTAACTGAGAAATAGAAACAGAGAGTTTTGGGGAAATAGGTAATACGACACTTGTGCCCTTTTTGCACAGGCTTTCTCTCACGCGAGAGCCCCTTGAGCCTCGCGGGAGTGGGAGCGTCGCTCTGAATGATGCACTCCCACTTCCGTGGCGCTCACGGGGCTGAAGCGGCGGGGGCGCGGATTTTTTTATTTTCGCCTTGAAGTGAAAATAAACGGTGCTCGCGCGAGGCTCCCAACGGCGTCCCGCACTTACCGGAGTGCAGAGCGCCGTCGCAGGTGGGTCTGTTGCGCTTCCTCTCTGCTTCCGCCCCCCGCGACGCCTACAGCTCTCAGGGGGCGCTGCGGAAGCTGGGGGTGTAGCTGAAGAGCGTCCATCATGCAAGAAGACTCCACGTGCAGTAAGGAGGCGGGGGGAAGCGGCGGCATTTCGGGAGAGGGTTCTCGTGTGAGCCGCCCTCCTCCATCACGCAAGCACCGGCGCTGCAAAAAGGTCCCTGGTCTCATAGTCCTGGAGAGAAACGGAGGTTGCAGGGGAAGAAACTCAGTGCGGTTCGCTGAGGGGAGCTCACTGGACAAACCGACAGCAAGGCGGGATGGAAGTCCAAAGTAGTCTGAGCAAGTGATCTGAGGAAGGCTCGGAACTGGGAGGTTTTTATAGGGTGGATTTTACCTACAGGCCAGGCCATGCTCAGTGAGAACAAAGGGAATTTAGAGCGAGACAAAGGCCTTGGAAAAGGTCAGGTTTTGCATGATAGGCTTAGCACTTGATGACAATAGTATGGCCAGTGTGCAGATGGCCCAACATAAAGGAATGACTCGGCACTCGGCCGTGCATCTTTGTAAAGTTGCGCTGAGCAAGGCTGGTTTGCAAGAAGGAGTGATCCCTTAAGCAACGGAGAGGCATTAAGTTGCCTGCCTAAATGAGGTTTTGGAATGTACAACCATTAACGGCCGCGCCTAATACGTGCTTGTCCGATGGACCTCTGCAAACACGTGGAGTAGGGTGGCAGAGAAAGGTCACACAGAGACCAAATTATTTGATATCAAGAGATATCTAGTGCTCTCACCAGACATATCATAATCGTGGTAATACCAGACCCTTATTCCTTGCTCAGGACATTAAGTAGTAGCTGCTGGGGTGATTCCATGTCAGTGGGTATAACTTAGTCCACAGTTTTGCTCTAAACTTTAAAGATGCTAGCGAAGTTGCCAAACTATTCAAGAATAGAGATCAGAACCATGGACAATGCCTTTAAAATCCAGAGTGGATTTACCATCACAGTGGTGTGGAAGACCACCAGCTGCCCAGACATTTACTGGAATGGGGCACCATCTCCAGGTCAGACTTTGACTATATCTGCATTATACAGTTATAGCAGCTTGATAACACTATAATTCCCATGGCTCCATTCTCAGGAATCCTGGAACTCATTGCTAGAATTCTGTGCTCAAGAATTCTAGGGCAGTCTTGTGAACTATAGCACTGCAGCACTCTAGCAGAGAATGCTAAGTATTTTGGCAAACTATGGCCCTTTCCACATGGAGTTAAAAAACGGCGTAGAGCAACCTCCGTGGAGGTCGTCTACACCATTACGCGAATTGGGATGGATTACTCTCGAGTAATTCCACACCGCAATCTGCGGTCGGGCACCCGCAAGTGGCGGCGCCACGTGCTTTTCAAAAACCACATTTTATCAAAGTGCTATAATAGGGTTGCCAGTTCAGAATCATCTCTGACCTTGAGGTTTCCAGGCCAAACTGAGACTTAGGCCATTTCTGCACAAGACTGTTATAGGATGTTGAAAATGGAATCATAGCACTATAACAGTCTCGTGCAGAAATGGCCTTAGAGACTGACCCTGGTGATGGTCCCTGTTTTGCTCAGACCCCACCTAGAATACTGTGTCCAGTTCTGGGCACCTCAGTTCAGGAAGGATATTGACAAGCTGGAATGTGTCCAGAGGAGGGAGACCAAAATGGTAGAAGGCCTGGAAACCATCAAGCCCTCTGAGGAGCGGCTTAGGGATCTGGGTCTATGTTTAGCCTGGAGAAGAGAAATTCAAGAGGCGACATGATAGCCATGTTTAAATATTTAAAGGGATGTCATCTGAAGGGTGGAGCATGCTTGTTTTCTGCCGCTCCAGAGACTAGGACACAGAGCAATGGCTTCAAACTTCAGGAAAAAAGGTTCCATCTAAATATTAGGAAGAACTTCCTGGTGGTAAGAGCAGTTTGACAGTGGAATACACTGCCTGGGAATGTGGTCGAGTCTCCTTATTTAGATGGCCATCTGTCAGGAATGCTTTGATGGTACATTCCTGGATGGCAGAATGGGGCTGGACTGGATGACCCTTGTGGTCTCTCACCAGCATAGTGATTCTACGATGTCATTATGTATTACGCATTAAGCATCAGCCATAGTTGCTTGCAGCTTGTCATTCAAACACACACACAGAGCACATATTTTCCTGTTTGGAAATTAAGAGAGAAATCTTAGCTAAAGAGACTGTTCCCAGAGCAAGGTGAAATGAGGCAAAATTATTCCTTCTTTTTAGGAGTAAAGAACACTTAGTCTAGCCTACTTGCTTCTAGGTGGAAGATGGATGCAGAGCACAGTGGAAGGTGAGCCCTGGTGTCATAAGGATTGTGAGGGAAGGAGGAAACTAATTAAGTAGAAGCAGTCCTCCACATTCACTAGGCATAGGGTAAAGGACCCCCCACAACAGTGTGTGGTGTCTGTGTGTGTCTGTGGTACAGGGGCTGAGGCATGGTGGTGCAGGTACCCCAGGACCTGTCAAGGAAAGGAGATGGAAAGGGGTGTTATCCACGGTTATGATATGTCTGCTAGAGCACTAGATATCCTTTTGATATCAAATAATTTGGCCTTTGCTGACCTTTCTCTGCCACCCTACTCCACGTGTTTGCAGAGGTCCACCAGACAAGCACGTATTGGGCGCGGCCGTTAATGGTTGTACATTCCAAGACCTCATTCAGGTAGGCAACTTAAGCCTCTTTGATGCTTTAGGGAAAAACCTCCCTGCAAACTGGCTTTGCTTGGTGCGTATCTTCACAAAGCCACACGGTCAAGAGCCGAGCCATTCCTTTATGTCGGGCCATCAGCGTCTCAGCCATACTATTGTCATCCAGCATTAAGCTCATCATGCAAAACCTAACCTTTTCCAACTCCTTTGTCCCACTCCAAATTTCCTTTGTTCTCACCGAGCATGGCATGGCCTGTAGGTAAACTCCACCCTATAAAAGGTTCCCATTTTCGGGACTTCCTTGGATCACCCTGGACTTCCATCTAACCTTGCTGCCACTCTGTCCAGTGAAGTTTTCCCCTCAGTTCCCTATAACTGAGCCTGCCTCCCTTTCGGACTACTTTGGACTTCCATCCCGCCTTGCTGCTGGTTTGTCTGAAGAACTCAGCAAGGCAAGCTGAGTTTTTTCCCTGCAACCCCAGCTTCTCTCCAGGACTACGAGACCAAGTGTCGTATTACCCATTCCCCAAAGCTCTCCATTTCTATTTCTAGTTAGCTGTGTGCATGTGGTGTCTTTTATGTTATTTGTGCTCAACAAATGTTATTTTTGTTACTTTGAAACCTTGTCTGACTATGCTTTCTGACCTGAAGCTGTAGACGTAGGGTACAAGATCCTAGCTAAAGCTACCCTGCCTCTCGTTAGCTGAAGAGAGTGCTCGAGCTTAATTTCCCCATCTTGTGTTTTTATTTGGTTATTTGGGTGCCCCTCCCGGGACCCCCAACATACAGGGTAACAGGGGGTGGGTTGGAATGGTGGCCCTATATTTCCACTCTCTTGTCCATCTTCTTCCTTGGATGGATGGTAGGGGAGGAGGAGGGGGGACCAGAGGCAGGTTTTTAAAGGGCTTCAGGGCCTGATCAGAGCCACCAAGAGGGAATGTTTCTTAGGAGAAGAAGCGCCTGAGGTGGGAGGAGCAGAGGTTGAAGAAATTTGCAAATAATCAAATCCATGAAAGTCAAACCTGCAAATGTGGAGGGCAGACTGTTAATCCATAAACCACTTTGGGGGGTCTTTGCAAGTAGCAGCAACTGATCAATTAACTCTTGCAAATTGTAACAAGCAGCTGCTTTAAGAGCTGAGTAGGAGATTTTCACACCCTCCTCTTTTCTTGCCTGGAGCTGAGCCCATTAGAAGTGGAGATTTTGTAGTCTAGTCTCCTGCTTGAAGATGCTCCATGGAAGCTGGATACCCAGGGCAGAACCCTGAGATCTGGCAACACTAGCAAGTGCAGGACCCCTCTCCAAAAGTCTAAATGAATTATTGTTGTTGCTGCGTGTTTTCAGGTTATTTTGGACTTATGGCGACCATAAGGTAAATCTGTCACAGGGTTTTCTGGGGCTGAGAGTGTGTAGGTCACCCAGTGAATTGAACCCTGGTCTCCAGGGTCATAGTTCAACATTCAAACCACTACACCACGCTGGCTCTCCAGTAAGAACAAAAGATATTAGCAAAACCCTGAACCCATCTTCAGGCTGGATGCTGTGCCCAGTGGCAGCTGCTGCCTCCAAACTATGGGTGATGAACTGACTGAGAAGGTCCATGGGGCATTCCCAGAAGATGCACCCACCAGATTTTGCACAGCTTGATGGAGGGCTGATGAAAGACTGAAATCCATCTCTTCTGGCAGCAGTCTTTAAGTAATGCACAAGGCAAGTGTGGAACACACTGGGAAAAGGGATCCCAGGAGGAAATCTTCCCAGCTGGGTGTGAAGTCAGGCTCATCTGGCAAAAAGAACAATTCAACCACAAAATGCACATTAGCCCCGGAAAGTCGCATCTAATTAATCCTCTTTCTGGGAATGCACATTCTAATTACAGCTTAGTGGTTCCAACGGCTGGTGACTCAGCGCCACCAACCGTCAAAAGGACGGCCAGAACTATTATTTGACAGCGCTTAGCAGCGCTGCCTCAGAGCTGAGCTGTACAGAACCTACACTGTCCCTCTACCCTCCTCCAAAAAAGAAAAAAAAGCCTTCTGAAACAAACAGATTAAAAGTGATGAGTGGGAGTGGAACTTTCTTCCAGCTTGAACACACTCTCCTTGTAACTTGCAAAACCACAAGAGGCAGACCTGCAGGGTTTTGTGATTTCAACATCACTTTTGTTTCTCCTACATGATTTCATTTTTATCACCTTGGGGGCTTTCCGCACTGCACAGTTATAGTGCTATTATTCCACTTTCAACATCCTATGGAATCCTGGGCTTTGCAGTTTAGGGAAGGGCCTTTAGAATTCCCAGCCAGAGAGCTTTTTAGCCTCAGTAAACTACAAATCCCAGAAGTCCACAGGAGGTTGAAAGCGGAATAATAGCACTATAACAGGGTAGTGCAGAAATGGCGAAACTGTTTGCTGTGCCTTACCTGGAGAAGGCCTCCTCAGATGAAAGAGAAGAAGTGCCAAAATGAGGACCCTTAGCTGGAGCCAAAGGAAGCTGGAAGCCCTACTTTGGCGAAAGCAAAGCCACTCCATCCCAAGCAGCAACTGGAGAACCTGGAGGTGGCGACATCACCCAGCTGTGCATAGTTAAAATATAGGGAACGGAAATGTAAGGGATGCTCTTCTACAACTTAAGATTTGTAGGGTCATTGGCCTATTGTAGGCTATTTCCACACTAGCCTGTTCTAGCGCGATGATTCCACTTTCAACATCCTCTGGAATCCTGGGGTTTGCAGTTTCAGGAGGTGCCGGTCCCTCCCAAAACTGCAAACCCCAGGATTCCAGAGGATGTTGAAAGTGGAATCATCGCGCTAGAACAGGCTAGTGCAGAAATGGGAAAAGTTATTGTGAACTGCCATCAAGTTGATTTTAACTTATGGGTGGCCCTATGGATCAGAGACCTCCGAGTCACCCTATCATTAACTGCCCTGCTCAAGAATTGCAAATTCAGGGAGGTGTTTCCCTTGATTGAGTCTATTCATCTTTAATGCGGTCTTCCTCTTTTACTACTCCCTCGCATGTTCCCAAAGCATTCTCACCTTTTCTAACAAACCATGTCATCCCATGGTATGTCCAAAACACAGGAACCTCAGTTTGGTCATTTTGGCTTCCAGGGAGAGTTGCTGTTGTTGCCGCTGCTTATTTATGTAGCACCATCTACATACATGGTGTTTTAGAAGTCCAACACCAAAAACAGTGGGTCCTGCCAATGGCATGCAATCCAAAATATATGTTTATACATGCAAACACAAAGGAAAGGAAGAAAAAATAAAACTGTACCATGTAATTGTAAAAGAAATGATCAAGATAAAGTACAAAAAATGCAATATAATGTAAAGCAAACCGACAAGTACATGTAAGTAAGCTTGATTTGCCATAGGACCCATTTATTTGTCTTTTTGGCAGCCCATGGCATCCACAGAAAAATCCTCCAGTTCCACATTTCAGATGAATTGATTCCCCTCCTGTCAGCTTTCTTCGCTGTCCAGCTTTCACAACCATACAAAGAAATTGGAAATAGTATGGTATGGATGATCCTGACCTGGGTATTCAATGGCACATCTTTACACTTGAAGATCTTATCTAATCCTTCCAAGTCTTAGCCTGCTTCAGTTTTGATTAATGACTAAGGCCCTTTTTGCACGGCATTTTCGATGCGAGAGGGCCCCTCAAGCGTCACGCACATGTGAGGAGCGGTCCACATGATGCACTCACATTTGCGCCATGCTCCAGGGCCCAGCAGGGACTACTCACGCATTTTTTTCATTTTCGGCTTGAAGCCGAAAAAGGTGAGCAGTCGCGCATCACTCCGGGGCCCCATGTGCACTTACCCTGCATGCAGAGCCTCAGGAGCTGGGCTGGTCGCGCTTCCTGTCTCAGTGCAGCCTGGGAAGGTCCCAGGCTACACTGTGAAAGGAATAGGTGGGGCTCTCGTGTGAGCATGAATCTCGTGCGGAGCCAAAGAAGCAGGGAAGCGAGAGCCTCTCTCACGTGATCACCGCACTCCAGCGCTGAAAATAGGTGAGTTGCAGAAAGGGCTTAAGACAAGCTCACAGAATTCCTCTCAGTGGGCCAAACCAATAATGCATAGTAGTTTCACTGGTTAGGATTGCTGGGAACGGACATCCAAAATATCTAGAAAGTCAAATGTCCTGTGGTTTAACCCTCAAACACAGTTTTGCACAATTTTAAGGAGGTGATGTAGCTCAGTGAGAGAACATTGGCTTTGTCTACAGAAAATCTAAGCTTCCAGGTCCAACCCTGGATTGTCATTGTTGTGTGCCTTCAAGATCTTTCCGACTTATGGCAACCCTAAAGTGAACCTATTATGGGGTTTTCTGGGGCTGAGAGCAGAAGTGTACCTAAGGTGGGGCGATGGGGTACATTCCCTGGGCACCAATGCCAGCAGGCATTAAAAAGCCATGCATGTAGGAGTGTAGGATGGGAGTAGGAGTAAGGAGGTAGGGGCACAACTTCCATGCTTGCCCTAGGCGCTGTTTGTGCTAGATATGCTACTGGCTGAGAGTATGTCACACATCCAAGTGGTTTTCCACGTCTGAGTGGAAACTGAATCCGGATCTCCAGCACTCAAACCACTACACCATGCCTGCTCTAGGAGCTGATTACAACTCCCCAAATCCCCCAGGACTGACAGCAGTTCACCATAATCCACAGGAGAAATCTTTCTCAGCTCTTTTGCCAGCTCACAGGACTGCAACCAAAGGCCATGCTGCTCATGTTTCCTTTACATCTGGGGGGAAAAACCAAATAAATTGGTGCTGTTCAATAATAACTCTAGTCCTTGATTGATTTGTGTGGAATGGAGGTAAGTTCAGATTTCAGACACAGAAAATGCAAAAAAACTGATTTAAGTGTCACTTGTGTAAACAGCCTGAAAAAACAGCTCTTCATAAATCCAGTTCGGGTGCAAAACACAAGCACTGTTTTCTAGCAGGGAAGAAATGAGCTGTTAAATTAAAAGACTTCCATCTACACAGGGCTCCTGAATGCCATACACTTCCCCCCTTTAAAATCCTCTTTTATTATTCCCCTTCTTCTTCATTGGAAAACACAACTATAATGTGACAGTCTGGCTACAATTTAGAGAGAAATATATCAGCTCTCACATAGGTATATTTTACTATTAACATTAGATGGGGCTTGGGGTATTTTCCATCTCCCTCTACCTTCACCCCCCTCAGAGGAATCAAAATCTATAGCTCTGCATCCATCCGAACAGGTTTGATTTTAAGCTGTGTCTGTAGGAGCAGAAAATGAAGAGATAAATTTCCTTTCTTGGCAGTTTGCTCCACAAAAAGCAAAGGAGATGCCAATGAGATTGACACCGTGAGAGAGGAACAGATTGCTGATGGTCTGTACAGCATTATAGGGTTTGTTGTTTGTTGTTGTTATTTCCCATCAAGTCAGCTATGATTTATGGTGATCCTATGAACGAGAGACCTTGAAGATCCACAGTCATCAACTGATCTTCTCAGGTCTTGAAAACTCAGGGCTGTGGCTTCCTTGATTGGACAAATCCATCTTTAGTGTGGTCTTCTTCTTTTTTCCCCCTACTACCTTCAATTATAGGAAGCATTATTGTATTTTCCAATGAGTCACATCATTTCATGATATGTCCAAGGTATGAAAGCCTCACTTTCATCATCTTTGCTTCTGAAGAGAGTGTGAGCTTGATTTGCTCTTCATTTGCTCTTGATTTGCTTCATTCATTTGTCTTTTTAGCAGTCAGTGGTATCCGAAGAACTCTTTTCCAGCACCACATTTCATAGTTCTTTTCCTAAATCTACTACCTAAGATGGCTGCCTTGCTCTGTTTCATGGAGGGCTGGCCCTAATCTGAGAACTGTTCCAACACGTGGCAACCCAAACATGAGTCACCAGGATGACGTGGTGGCTAAAAAAGCCAATGTGATTCAGGAGAAGAGATTTCACTTAAACATTAGGAAGAACTCCTGACGGTAGGAGCAGTTTGACAGTGGAATGTGCTCCCTGGGAGTGTGGTGGAGTCTCCTTTGGAAGTTTTTAACCAGAGATTGGATAGCCACCTGTCAGGAATGCTTTGATGGTATATTCCCACATTGCCAGAGGTTGGACTCAATGGCCCTTGTGGTCTCTTCCAACTCTATGATTCTATGAATCAAAGTAGCTGCCTCACTCTGCCTAATGGAGGGCTGGCCCTGGTTTGAAACTTCTTCTACACACATAGCTGAGTGGGGTAGAACAGCACCCCTGGGGTACTAAAATGGACAGCACCATTTCAGACTGCAGGTGTGGTATCTGGCCCCAACACATTGTTACCGCAGTTTCTAGCCCGGACTTGTGGGATGTTAGATATCATTTTGATATCAATAATTTGGCCTTCCTTACCCCTTCCTCTCCACATGCTTGCGAGGCCCCCAGACAAGCACACACACAGGCACGGCCACTAATCGCTGAAATATTCCAAACAAATACAAGCAGGCCAGGAATAGCCGTCCCGCTGCTCCAGGAGACCTCAAGGCAAGTACCACATTATGTATGCACGCTACTTACAAAGGACTCCCTGCCGCAAGCAGGCAGCTTGACTAGCCAAATACTCAACTGTCAAGCACTCCACGTTTGCATACTGGCTACTCTATTGACAATTTGGACTTAACTCAATCATGTAAAATTCTGACCTTTCGGAGGCTTTGTCTCCAGCCCAAAAACCATTGTTTTCCCCAAGTGTGGACTAGCCTATGGCCACATTTTCCCCTATAAGAACCTCTGACTTTGAGAGCTTCCTCGGATTGCTCCTGGTTTCCATCCCGCCTTGCTGTCACTTCGTTCAGCGAGTCTTCCCCTCAGCTCCATGTGCTGAGAAACTCCATTTCCACAAACTTCTTCTTCAGACTACCTGGGCTTCAGGACAGGTGTGGTATTTCCCATACCAAAACCTCCTCTAAAAATCCCATTATCCAACTCCAACCTTTATTTCTATAGTTCTCTGTGTGAGTATGTTGAATACACTTGTTTGGCTGTATTTTAATAAAAACAACAATTATTATTTACTTCTGTTTGCTCCTTGACTCGGCCTGACCCCGTAGACATTGGGTAAAAGATCTCGCTCCGTTGCCCTGCCTCTCGCATTGCTAGCTTGTGCTCTTTTGACTAATTCCCACCTTGTAATTTGGAGCACACTTAGGTGTCCCTCACGGGACCCCCAGAAATCAGGGTAACAACATGACAAGAGCCATATTAGATCAGACCAATGAAAGGCTGATTTCTGTGCACACAGCAGCCAGCTGGAAGCCCACAGGCATGGCATGAGCACAACAGTACTTTACTTCTCATGATTCCCGGCAACTGATGTACAGGCAGCTTTACCATCCATACAGGTTTCTCCCACTTATCTGACAGGTTAGGGACGGGAGCATTGTCAGAAAACGAAAATAGGAACCCAAGTACTG
This sequence comes from Ctenosaura bakeri, assembly GCA_948474755.1. NCBI lineage: Eukaryota > Metazoa > Chordata > Lepidosauria > Squamata > Iguanidae > Ctenosaura > Ctenosaura bakeri. The sequence continues at coordinate 191,128 of CAOLHI010000328.1, forward strand.
TACTATAGGAAGCATGAAGGACTTACGGAAGCTCACTTGGGACCGATCATGCACACACTGCTTGGAAAGTCTCTCAGCCACATTAGTGCATTGCCCCCTCCCCAGCTCGTTTTGCAAGCAGCATGTAGGTGGTTCCAAGCCAGCCTCCATAAGCAAGAACTGATGAAACAACAGAACTCCTGTTGAATTAATGCCTGTCCTTAATTTGGAAGCATCAAAAGAGAAAGTCATCAGATGATGGAGTGTCAAAAGGTTGGGACTTCCTGTCCATAGAAATCAGAAATAATATGGGACAATGGATGTCAGAGGCATATCTAGAGTGGAGCAAGTAGGACACATGCCCTGCACACCAATGCCAGGGGGCATAAAATAACCATACATGTGGGGGGGGATGGGGGTAGGAGTAAGAAGGTAGGGGTGCAACTTCCACACTTGCCCTAGATGCTGTTTATGCTAGATATGCCACTGATGGATGATCTTAGCAAATGGGAGGAATTTACATTTTTATCATGCCCTATTTGATCCGCTTTCACCCTCATTACAAGAGAGTAAAGTGGGTGTGGAGGCTAAGACAGCCTTTGTCTAACTCAGTGTCCTCCAAATACGTTGGACTACAGCTCTCATCTTCCCCAAAGAGCAGCGAGGTCACCATCTTGGGAAAGACTGTGACTGAAAATTACAAATTGCTGTCTGCAAGACTGGCAGCATGCATTTTTGAAATCCTTGCTTACAGATTTTCATATTGTTTAGCAAGTGTACAGAGAGTCCTTTTTAACAGGCATGTAAATCCATTTAGTTTACTGTACCAGTTGTTCCAGATTTTTATTTCATATGTAAATTAATATGAGGCATATGCGCACAGGATTTTTTCCCCTTCTATCCAGTTCATGTTTTGTATTTATGTCTCTGTAGCCATTTCCGCACTAGCCTGTTACAGTGCTATGATTCCACTTTCAACATCCTATAGAATCCTGGGGTTTGCAGTTTCGGGAGGGGCTGGCTTGTTACCCTGTATGTTGGGGGTCCCGGGAGGGACACCCAGATAACCAAATAAAAGCACAAGTGGGGGAATTTCGCTCGAGCACTCTCTTGGCTAAACGAGAGGCAGGGTAACTTTGGCAAAGATCTTTAACCCTATATATACAGTGGCAGATCAGAGAGAGGCTCGACAAGGTTTTCAAAGTAATAAACAATATTTTATTAAAGACAAGGAACATGCAAGACAGGACATAAACTAACTAACTGAGAAATAGAAATGGAGAGTTCTTTCGGGAAAGGCAATACAACACCTGGTCTCGTAGTCCTGGAGAGAAGCAGGGTTCCGGGGAAGAAAGCTCAGTGGGGCTCGCTGAGGGGAGTTCCTTCAGACTACCGGCAGCAAGGCGGGATGGAAGTCCAAAGTAGTCCGAGGAGGTCCCAAAAGTGGGGACCTTTTATAGGGTGGAGTTTACCTACAGGCTATGTTATGCTCGGTGAGAACAAAGGAAATTCGGAGTTGGACAAAGGATTTGGAAAAGGTCAAGTTTAGCATGATTGGTTTATCTCTTGATGACAATAGCGTGGCCGGTATGTTGATGGCACAACATAAAGGAATGGCTTGGCTCTTGGCTGCATGGCTTTGTGTAACTCCGAGCCAAGCAGAGCTGGTTTGCAGGGAGGTTTTTCCCTGAAGCAACGGAGAGGCTTAACTTGCTAGCCTGAATGGGGTTTTGGAATGTACAGTCATTAACGGTCGCGCTCGTACGTGCTCGTCCAGGAGGCCTCTGCAAACACGTGGAGTGAGATGGCAAAGAGAGGTCAAGCAAGGCCAAATTATTTGATATCAAAAGGATATCTAGTGCTCTCACCCGACATACCATAACTGTGATAACAGGTTGGCCCCTCCCGAAACTGCAAACCCCAGGATTCCGTAAGATGTTGAAAGTGGAATCATAGCACTGTAACAGGCTAGTGCGGAAATGGCCTGTATTCTGACTCAATGAAGGAAGCCACGACCTGAGCAGGGAATATTGTTTCCATTTCTGGGTACCACAGTTCAAGAAGGATATTGACAAGCTGGAGTGTGTCCAGAGGAGGGCAACCAAAATGGTAGAAGGCCTGGAAACCATGCCCTATGAGGAGTAATGTAGGGAGCTGGGTTTGTTTAGCCTGGACATAGCTATGTTTAAATATTTGAAGGGATGTCATACGGAGGATGGAGCAAGCCTTTTTTCTGCTGCACCAGAACCTAGGTCATGGAGCAATAGCTTCAAACTTCAGCAAAAGAGATTCCATATAAACATTAGGAAGAACTTCCTGCTGGTAAGAGCAGTTCGCCACTGGAATACACTGCCTTAGGGTGTGGTGGAGTCTCCTTCTTTAGCGGTTTTTTAAAAAGAGGATGGATGGCCATCTGTCAAGAATGCTTTGATGGTGTATTCCTAGGTGGCAGAACGGGGTTGGACTTGATGGCCCTTGTGATCCCTTCCAACTCTTTGTTTCCATGACTCTATGATCCGCAGGGTTGCCATAAATTGAGGTCCATTTGACAGCAAATAACAACAGTTTTTCCCCTTTCTTTAACTACCCCTGAAGAATGACATACAAATATTTCCCAGCCCAAACATGTAGGGCCTTTGAACTTAGAATAAAATCTATAGAATCTGAGTGTCTGTCTGTCTTTTATGTCAGTTGCCTCGAATGTTTCCACTCTTCCCACCATCACCACCACCACCCTTGGTCCAAAGCTGTTTTTATCAGAGAGTAGGATTTGAAACACATCTCCTGGATACTGGTCTTACACATTAACCATTGCATCATACTGCCTGCTCACCTGTAATGTATTGAGAAGGCACCCAACAAATACCTGGGGCTGTTACTTATTTACTGGAGAATGAAAGTGTTATATTCCGTCTTGCAAAATAGTTGGTGCTGCTACATAGCATGTGTGCTTGTCCCAGGGCAACCTAGGAAATTCATAGTGTTACCCTGACTTCTGGGAGTCCCCTGGGGGACACCTTGATTCACTCCAAAAATGTAAAGGTTGGGGAAATTAGCAGAGCACTGGCTGTAGCAAAACGAGGGGCAGGGTAACCCAGAAGAATCTTTTACCCAATGTTTACGGGGTCTGGCCAAGCAAAAAGCCAAACAAACGTACTAATAAATGGTTTTTATTGATAAAAATATTCTGACGCACCAACGCACTCACTCACTCACTTATGCATACAAGGCCTATTGAGAAGAGAAAGAGGTGGAATTGATAGGGGATTCAGTAGAGAGGGGGTAAAGGCGGTGATACTGCACCTACCCTGAAGTCTTCAGTCTGGGAAGCAGTGAGAAGGATGGAGCTCAGTGAAGAAACGTGGCTGAGAAGATCACTCGACTTACAGAGTGCCAGTCTGCTAGTGTGGTGGAGAGTTTTCTGAAGAGACCCTCCAAAACTGGGACTACTTATAGGGCAGAACGTACCTCAAAGTCAGGCCCGCTCCCGGGAAGAACAATGGCCAAAATAAAGGGGAAAATGCCACACAATAGCAACTAGATAGTTAGCATGATTGGTTCATGCAGATGGACCTCGCCTTGTAGGATTATCCAAAGTTGGAGTTGCTCCACCTGGGGAAAACCCAGTAATCCCCTCAAGTTGGCTACTCGTGGCTGAGGACGTGTCTAGCCTGAGGTCTCCTTGGCAAACGTGACTAGGGATTTTCCTGGTCTTGACCCAGTTTTGGTCTTTCGACCTCTTTGTCTAAGCATCCAACCGGGCAACCTCTCTGGCATGGCGGGCATATTTGATATGAATTTTATATCCCCCAGGATGGGGTCTGCCATCGGGGCAAAAATAGCAAGGGTGATATTTGAGCCCCAAAGCTCTCTCAATCTCTCACTCTCTCCCTGTCCCTTAACTAATATTCTACACCAGTCTAGGGAGGGTATTTTAGAGACCCCTCCTGATTCCTGAGAACTTCATTCAATAAAAATAAATAAATACAATCCACCACATGTCAAAAATATGACCTCAGATTTTAAATATGGGTACCCAATTAAAATATTTACTCAATATTTCTAAGTGCCCTTTATTTAAAATGCCGTTAAGACTAAGGCCATTTCTGCACTACACTGTTATGGTACTATTATTTTATTTTCAACATCCTGTGAAATTCTGGGCTTTCTAGGCCAAACAGCTCTTTGGATGAGAACTCTAAATGCACCCCCCCAACTGCAAACCCCAGCATCCCATAGGATGGTGAAAGTAGAATAATAGCTCTATAACAGTGTAGTGCAGAAATGGCCCCAGATATGCAAAATTACTTGGAGAGAAGTGAACTAAACAGGACTTACTTCTGAGTAATCTAGCATAGAACTGCACTGTAAAGAAACCATCGGACAAAATCAAGCCCTAAAATGTTTCTATACCTGGTCCTTCCCTCTCTCTGTTTCTCTCTTTCTCTGTGAATTCAAGTACCTCAAGATAACTACATAGATACCAGAAATTCCTAGTGAAGTCCTGTTCTCTGCAGGAACAAGAGCAAATTGGAAAACACTGGCAACCTAACATGTTGCATCCCATAATAAGCCAAAGTAATGCTTCTATAGGGCCATTTCCACACTAGACTGTTATAGTGCTATGACTCCACTTTCAACATCCCATGGAATCCTGGGGTTTGCAGTCTAGGGAGGGACCTAAACTGCAAACCCCAGGATTCCATAGGATGTTGAAAGTGGAATCATAGCACTATAACAGTCTAGTGCGGAAAAGGTTGCTATTCCAAAGGGTATGAACAGATTTCACTCAACATTCAAGAGGGTTACCTTGAGAGGGTAAAATGTTAATCTTTGTTCATTTTACAGAATCATGTGGGGTCGGAGCAGGCCATTGTTGGAATAAATGCCACTTCCCGTGCCGGTGCATAAATGCCCAAAGCAAAGTCCACAGTGCTTCTGTTATGTAGGTAAAGACAAAAGAAGCATTGATTGACGTTCTCCCACAATGATATCTGTGACAATCTGTTGAAATTAATGGAGGCTGTGTGGCAGCAGGGGTGATAGACTGAACCCATTGTCCTTGGCAAGTGGGTGCAGGAAGGGGGGGCGATAAAAATTTAACTGTCGCCCATGATGGATGTGGGTGCTCCAAGTTAGCAGTGGTATGACGACCCGACTAGCTTTGCATATAATGAGGGAGAAGCATGCAGACTATAATGGTATGCCCCAGCCTTTTCCAAAAATTTTGAAGGCCATCTCGCTTACAGAATGCCCATATATTTGAATAGCTCTGAGCTTTTGTGAGCGACCTGCTTCCCGATTGGACAAAGGGGTTATTTACTTCACCGCCACTGCATTAAATGGCCCACGCCGACCCGATTGGCTAGCGCAGGTCCCGCTTGGAAGAAATAATGGCTGCGTGACTGCGATCTGGGCATGCAAAATGAAGGGCATGTGGCGGCCTCCGGAATCGTAACCGAGTTTATTGATACCAGTGCGCAACACAATGAAAATCAAATTAATGCAGAACAATGGGGCAGCTCAAAGGGAGGCAGCTGTTGCTGTCCTGTTGAATGGCGTTGTAATTTGTCCAAGAGAAAATTGGACATGCCGCCATTAAAATGCAGACAGGCTATTTTAGGAGAAGGCTGAGAATGAGTCCAAAGGGATGGGGGAACGGTTAGCCTGTGTGATTTTTAAGACGTGGTTCGGAGGCAACCAAACTTCTTAAAGATTGTACATCAGAATCCAGCACTGACAGGCAGATGCCCATGCCCAGGGCAAGACTCTCTGTATCTTGCTTTTATCCCATCCCCAACCCCCTGCAAAACAAGTATAATCATGCCAACCTACGTTGTTGTTGTTGTTGTTGTTGTTGTTGTTGTTGTGTGCTTTCATGCTGTTTCCAACTTATGGCAATCTTAAGGCAACGCTATTGTGGGGTTTTCTCAGTGAATTTGCATGGCCTCCAATACTTCACACCTTAAAAGTGAGACACATGTGGCCGAGCAATCTCAGAACATGGTCACGTTGGCAAAGGTTATTAATGAGGAAGAACACACAAGCCTGAAGACAGGCTGCAGCTGTTTGTTTCTGCCTGAGGCTACTGGGAAAGGTAAGATTCTCCTCTCCTCTCCTCTCCTCTCCTCTTCCCCACCCCGCCCAGAGTTAACTGAGTGCAAATTACTCTTGCACTTTGTATTCTGTCTGTTACAATTAGACTAAGGCCATTTCCACCTCGCCCCGTGCCAACAACAACAACAAAACAACAACAATAATTTTATTTATATCCCGCCTCTCCTCATGGATTGAGGCGGTACTACAACAATACATTAAATACATTAAAAGCATTAAAACATAACCAATCCTCCCCACCCACCAACCCATCTACTTACCGGATCTTCTGGCTCCCCAGTCCGGTCCAGGCTGTTTCGGAGCAGTGCCTGGTCATCGATCCGCTCTGCTCCAGCATCCAAAATGGCAGCTTCCAGTTGCTCGTGGGTCTCAACCAACCTCTGAAGCTCGCCAGCCTAAAGCCTGCCCTCGGCAGATCGCAGGCTCACATTGGTGCAAGCCTACAAAACTGCACAAGGGAGCAGGCTCGCAATGGCGCACTCCGTGCTTTTGAAAGACCAGAAAAATCTGGTCTTTCAAAAGCACGCTGGAAGACCACTTGGGGTCATTCCGGAGCGGACTGAGGTGCAGATCTACACTAAGTAGTCCGGACCCAGTCCGCTCCAAGGTGCAGACGTCCCCCGTGGAGGACGCACTGCACCGTTTTTATTACTCCATGTGGAAATGGCCTAAGCTGACTATAAAGGGGGTAGACTGGAGGAGGTGGGAGAAACTGGAACATTTTAAAAGCAAGTGAAAAAAATTGGGACAATGGAGGGTTATTCAGGACTTCTCCTACCAAATCAGGACAGCTAGGTACGAACAGAGGAGTTTTGCCATTGTCTTTCTCTGAGGCTGAGAAAGTGTGACTTGCCCAGGTCCACCCAGTGTGTTTCCATGGCTGAGCAGGATTCAGACCCTTGTGGCTCAGTGCTAGTCAAACACTCAAAGCCTCTATACCACACTAGCTCCCAAGTTATAAGATTCTTATGACCAATTAGTTCCTGGCTATAACATTGTAATACATTCTGTGTGGGGTTGACTTTGTAAAGTGGTCTGAAAATTCAGCTGGTCCAAGATGCTGCAGCCAGACTGTTGACTGGAGCTGACTATAGAAAGAATTTCAGCAGAGAGAAATGTAAAGTCCTACACTTAGGCAGAAAAAATGGAATGCACAAATATAGGATGGGGGACACGTGGCTGGATAACAGTACGTGTGAAAGGGATCTAGGAGTCTTGGTGGACCACAAGCTGAACATGAGTCAGCAGTGTGATGCAGCAGCCAAGAAAGCCAATGCGATTGCATCAATAGGTGCATGGTGTCTAGATCAAGGGATGCAATGGTACCACTCTATTCTGCTTTGATTAGACCTCATTTGGAATACTGTGTCCAGTTCTGGGCACCTCAATTCAAGAAGGATATCGACAAGCTGGAGTGTGTCCAGAGGGCGACCAAAATGGTGAAGGGTCTGGAAGCCATGAAGCCCTATGAGGAGCGGCTTAGGGAGCTGGGTATGTCTAGTCTGTGGAAGAGAAGGTTAAGAGGGGACATGATAGCCGTGTTTAAATATTTGAAGGGATGTCATGTCAAGGAGGGAGCAGGCTTGTTTTCTTCTGCTCCAGAGACTTGGACAAGGAGCAGTGGATTCAAACTACAGGACAAGAAATTCCACTTAAACCTCAGGAAGAACTTCCTGACGGTCAGACAGTGACCTGACAGTGGAATATGCTGCCTCCATGGAGTGTGGTGGAATCCCCTTCCTTGGAGGTTTTTAAGCAGAGGCTGGATGGCCATCTGTCTGGAGTGCTTTGATGTGGGTTCCTGCAGGGCAGAATGGGGTTGGACTGGATGGCCCCTGGGGTCTCTTCCAGCTCTGTGATTCTATGACTCTAAGAACACAACTTCTTTCTTTCGGAAACTTCACTGGCTACCACACTGTTTCTGGGCACAATTCCAAGTGCCAGTTTTAACCTATTAGAGGCCTTTAAGACAGGCTATGCTGTCCCATGTATTCTGGGAGATGCCATGTAAAAAATAATTTTTCCAAAGTCTGTCTAAACCAATGATTCTTCTGGGTTTGCCCCTCCAGATTTTTTGAGGCTTAACCTAGCCAGACTGCCAGAAAGATTTAACTTCTCCTATAGGACCCTGTCTGAATTCTGAGATATTCAAACAGTGGCTTTCTCTGAGCCCCATGACCCACACGGGCCAGTTTGGTGAGGACACATGAGAGAGCCTTCTTGGTGGTTGCTCCCAAGCTCTGGAAGTCCCTTCTGAGAATTATTGGACTAGATCCCCTCTTTGTTGTCATTCCTCACCTTTTGGTAACTGAGTGGCTGCTAAGGAAGGGGCTTTAACAGGGGCCATATTGCCTTATGTATTCTGGGAGATATCACTAAAAAGTAATTTCTCCAAAGTCTGTTTCAACCAGTCTCTCTTCTAGCTTTGCTGCTCCAGATTTTTTTTGAACTTCAGTTCCCTAAAGTCCTGACCATCAGCCCTATTGGTTGGCGCTTCTGGAAGCTGAAGTCCAAACCATCAGGTAGGGGGAGGTGGAAAACCATCGATCTGATAAACCAGTGCTCAAAGTGGAAGTCCCTGGACTGGCACCAGTCCCCAAGCCACTGGCTGTTGATCATAGAATCATAGAGTTGGAAAAGACTGCAAGGGCCATCCAGTCCAACCCCATTCTGCCATGCAAGAAGACACCATCAAAGTATTCCTGACGGACGGGCATCCAGCCTCTGTTTAGAAGCCTCCAAAGAAGGAGACTCCACCACACTCCGAGGCAGCAGCATATTCCACTGTTGAACAACTGTTATCATCAAGAAGTTCTCCCTGATGTTTAGATGGAATCTATTTTCTCTTGTTGAATCCTTTGGATCATGTTCTAGGATCTTGAGCAGCAACAAACAAGCTTGCTCCATCTTCTACATGCTAGGAAGCCATGAAGCCCTATGAGGATAGACTTAGAGAGCTGGGTATGTTTAGTCTGCAGAAGAGAAGGTGAAGAGGGGACATGATAGCCATGTTTAAATATTTGAAGGGGTGCCACGTAGAGGAAGGAGAGGGCTTGTTTTCTGCTGCTCTAGAGACCAGGACAAGGAGCAATGGATTCAAGCTGCAGGAAAGGAGATTCCACCTGAACCTCAGGAAGAACTTCCTGACAGTCAGGGCTGTCCGGCAGGGGAATCTGCTGCCTGGAAGTGTGGTGGAGTCTCCTTCCTTGGAGGTTTTTAAGCAGAGGCTGGATGGCCATCTATCGGGAGTGCTTTGAGGGTGTTCCTGCATGGCAGGGGGTTGGACTGGATGGCCCCTGCGGTCTCTTCCAACTCTACGTTTCTATGATTCTATGATTCTATCCCTTCAGATATTTAAAGCAGCTATCAAGTTATCTCTCAATCTTCCAGGCTAGACATACACAGCTCTCTAAGTCATCCACTATATAAAAGTCAAAGTTTGTGACTGAGTTTGTCTCTTTGTCTGTGTGAGGCGAAGACCACATATGATTGGCTGTGTGAGGTGAGAAGACCTCATATGGTTGGCTGGTTATGAAGATTCTATGGAATCCTGGAGCTGGCAATTCATGGAAGGGCCTTTAGAATTCTCAGCCAGAGAGCTCAGGCTGGTTGCTATGGAGATGAGACCTAGCAGCAAGAAGGAGGGCAGTGTATTCCTTCAGGAACCCTAACTCTGTATGTTAATAACTTTGAATACAGATTTGATTGGGAAATATGGGGAAAAGTTACACATACTAGACAAGACAGATTGGGGAATTAGAGACACAGGATCTGAAATCTGTGGATTTCAACCACATCTAATTCCTAAGGTATTTCTAACAAGTATTACCTATGAGAAAATAAAATCCCGGGCAACGCCAGGTAAATACGCTAGTTCCAAATAAGTTTTGGTTCTCAGACCTTTTATCATCTTGGCCACTCTTCTCTGAACGTGTTCCAGGCTCCAGTCTCTGGTAGCATTTCTTTCTTTCCTCAGAAGTAACCAGGCTAGAATTGCCAGACTGAAAAATAGAGATGGCTCCTGTGCCTTTAATGGTTGTGTAGAAGAGGGAATTTCATCAGATATTGCTTGTCTCACAACCAGAAAAGAAGCAACACCTTCCCAAAATCCCCCTTCTACTCAACCAGTAAAGGTGAAGAAGCCATCTCCAGTTTTCACTCTTCCAGCCCCTGGCCCTGCTGAGTTTCCAGGAAAGAAAGAAACAATGGTGGTCATGTTATCCTGATTTCTGGGGTCCCTTAGGGGACACCTCAGTGTGCTCCACGTGATGGGGAATGGAAACTAGCCAGAGCACGAGCTATAGCAATGCAAGAGCCAGGGTAACCTAGCAGGGTCTTTTTACCCAGTTTTTATGGGGTCAGGCCAAGCCAAAAACCAAAGAAAAATGTCCAATAACTGATTTTATTGAAGGAAAGTCTCATGCAGCAACACAATCACTCACACATTCACTCAAGACCTATTAAGAAGCAAAAGAGGGAAACTGTATAGGGGAATACTGAAGGGGTGTAGCTGGGGTGATACTGCACCTTTGTCCTGAAGTCCTTGGTCCAGGAAAAACAACGGAAAAGTGGGGCTCAGCACAGAGAGGGCTGAGGGGATTACTCAACGGATGGAACAGTGGTCTGCTGGGATGACCGGGAGTGATCCAAAGAACTGCTCAAAAACTGGGACTATTTGTAGGGGAAAAGTACCTGGAAGACTAATCCTTTCCTTGAGAGAACAACGGGTGTTGGAGTGATAACAAAGCTCCACCATGGTAATTTCCTTCGTGTGATGGAATTGCAAGGTGTTGTCAAAGTCTCAGGATCTTCAGTTGTGTTAGTTTGTTGTGTGACTTCATGTAAATGGTCCTTGCCTGATGGAATATTTGCTCAACTTGGGGCAGACACGCTAATCCCTTCCAGTCAGCGTCTCGGGGCTGAGGATCCTTTGTTTATTGTCGGTTTGTACAGCTTGAGGTCTCCTGGGGCTATGTGACTGGGGATTTTACTGGCCTGACCTGGTTTTCGATCGTTCAACCGTTGCTGCCTATGTGCCCATCTGGGTGACCTCTCAGGCACATTGAATCATATTTTAATATCAAAATTGTAGACCCCAGGATAGGGTTTTTCCAGTGGAGTAACATCCAATAGGCAGAAATAAGGTGCCAGTCCTGGCACACTAGGAAAAAAAATAACTGTGTGTCTCTCACTGTAGAAAATCTGAGAAGCAACTTATATGCAAAGTCTGAGTAATGAAGGTTTAACATAAACAATATGTTTTCAGAAAGTTGTTGTCATTCCCTGCCTTGATGACCCTGACAGTGAGGAGGAGGGTTCTGAAGCTGAGGCAGAACTTTGCCCACAAGCTTGCCAAGAGGGAAATAAACAACCAGCAGCAGGGGCCTGAGCAGGGGGGACCAGTATCAGAAGATGAAGCAACACAGACTCCTACCTTGTTGGAAAGATGATGCAAGAAAGGTCTCAGACATCCAGCTCATTTGTGTAACAAACAAGCTTTAATGAGGGAACACCTGTGGCAACATCATTAGCCTATAAAATGCAAAAGCAGACCTACCTCCTCAGGGTCAACAACTGATCTTCCCAGTGGTTGAAGCCCTGTGCTGTGTCTTCCTGAATTCTGACTTTCTCGGACCTCTGCTTGCCTGACGTCAATTTGGATTTGCCCTTGTGGATTTGTCTGCTTTGGGACTTTGAATTCTTGACTTGAACTTTGTTTGAACAACTCCCTCTCTCTGGCGTGAGTAAAGCTCTACTCTGCCGGTCTGCTAGGTGGCTGACTGGTCTGTCTGGGACACAACACTTGTTTGCAGGCAAAGAGAGAGTCGTGGAAGCAAAGCGAGATCAACACTCGTATAAACTGATTAATGAGAGAGAGTTCTAGGGAGAGCATGCCTGCCCTTTTGTATCACCTCTCCTTTCCTTTTTTTTAAATCTATGTACTCAACTTCTTTTGCTTTCTCTGCCTGCATAGGTCACCTTTCTCTTCTTCCAAAAAGTTGACCCTTTTGTCTCCGTTTATCTGGGACAGAGCATCCACGAGGCTTCTGCCCCAGGATAACTTGCATCTACATATGAGAGCCAGCTTTTAGGGGCTCTTCTACTGACATTTAGGTAATCTTCTTTTGTCTTTCTCCGTTCCTATCCCAGGATGGATTTCCTGAAACAATAAATGTGAGTTTTCCTTTCTAACCTTACCTCCTGAGTATTTTCTGATGTTTCCTACCACAAACATATATTGCACTGGCTATGCTGCACTCTGCTTGATATAGATATCAAAAAGTCCAAAGGGAGAAATAGACCACACAAAGTTATTACATCCTCCTAGTTCTTATATGACATTAATCATCTGGTTCTAGAATCGACCATATTGCTACCTTCCTGCCTTTGGATGTGAAGCAGCAGATCTCTGCCATTAGGAATTTCCAAACTAATACTGCAGCATTTAAGGGACTTTTAATTCACCCACAAGGTTATGCTGGACCTGACTTCATACAAATGGTTGTTGCCAGCCAGTACTATTAAGAGAGGCTGTGAAAAACACAAAATTAGTTCTACGTCCGGAGGCACCAGCAGAGAGACATTAGTGTTCTCTTGGGCAAAATCGTTTGTGCATTTCGAATGAAATGACAAGGAATAGAAAATGCACACCTATGCATAAAAGACCAGTACAGATGGTCTTGTGCAACAACCTATGTGTCTGAAAGGCAAACTTTATTTCCTCAGAAAATGAAGACATTCCGGAAGCCAGGCCTGCGTTCTTGCTTTATGCCTCCTGATGGAGGGAAAGATAGCTCTGCACTCCAAGAATTTCACAGTTCACAAGAAGGACAGAGAAATACAAATGGCTGCAATTCCTTCTTGTGGAGCATGCTTATTATATTGCCATCAACACATTAACCATCAGGCCTCTAGAGGAAGATTATGAGGGCTTTTCAAACACAGGCCCTGATGGCCCTTTGGCCAGAAAATGGTGCCAAGTTAACTGTTCTGAATTCAAATATGTTTTACTACAGAGACATGACAACACACCTCTTATGCCCTAACACAAAAGCAAACCTTTTGGCTGATGTGAACTTTTTTTGCTCAAAATATACAAATATGTGCATTGACAAATACCAGACTCTGAAATGTTCTAAGTGACTTTCAAGAGCATCACTGTGGAGAGCAATCACAGTCAAAGAGTGTCAATACAGTATCAGGGGAAGTGAGAGAAGGAAAATAAGGAGCATTTATGACTCCTGATAGAAGGTAGAAGGCCTGACTGAGCTTGAGTTGGATGTGAAGGTGGCACACTATGAAGGGTGGGGTGAAAGTTTAGAATGTCAGAGAGGCAGATTGAGGAGCCCTGGTGGCGCAGTGGTTAAATGCAAGTACTGCAAGTCACAAGATTGTGAGTTCGATCCTGCTGGGCTCCAAGGTTGACTCAGTCTTCCATCCTTCCGCAGGTTGGTAAAATGAGTACCCAGCTTGTTGGGGGCATGTATAGAAATACATGCTATTTGTAAGTTGTTCGCCGCCTCAATCCATATGGAGAGGCAGGATACAAATAAATAATAATTAAAAAAAAAGATTGGACAGAAAAGGGGACTAAACTTCGTTTCACCTTCTGCTTCTCCCTTTTTTAAAAAATTATTTTTTCTCCCTGTTCAGACTCCAGGACCAGAGGTAATTTATGCTATGAGACAAAAGCAATTTCTGCTGTGAGACAAAAGCAACTTTTTTAAAAAGTGGTTTTAGATGGAAAACTGAAGATGACAAGGGGGATTGGGATTCACACACAAATACACACACACACACTTTTCCTGTTTGCTCTGTAAAGAATGAGCAAGACGTGGATTAGGCCCTGTTTTCAGTCCAAGAGCCCTTTTACACTACATAATTGTAGCACTATGATTCCACTTTAATTCTCATGGCTGCATTGTTACCCCAAAATGTGGGTGTCATGCCCTTGCCCCAGGACCCAGACTCCCAGGACCCAGACAGGTCCCTTCCCAGCAGACATATCCCAGAAACGTGAAAAAGCAGTACATATGGCAGCCAGTGCAGGAGGTAAAGGCAGAGCCCAGGCCTCGGGCAGTGCTTATATGGAAAGGGCTCATTAATTAGGACACAGGTGGCCAGGATGCTGAGGCCATATAATCAGAGGCCTCAACAACAGAAGGTTGCTGGAAACTGATGCTATTGGTATTGACAGCTGTGGTGATTTTTGCATTCTCTGCCTGTGTGCTTTGGACCTTGGACTTTGACACTTTGCTCAGATTATCAGTTTGGCTTTTGGACAATTCCCTTTCTGGACTGTTGTTGTGTTTTACTGAGAGTTTACTTCAGCCCTGAGGCTGTTTTACAGAGTTGCCATTATCTAGCTAATTAGGCAGCTGAGGAACCTTAGTGAGCTGCCAAGCCCAGGGCAGTGGGTGGCTCAGTACCTCTATGTGATGGTGGGGAATTATCTAGCTCCATAGGATGCCTGTGAGAAAGAGATAACCTAACAAGATCTTCCACCAATGTTTACAGGTTCCCATGTAGGGAAAAACCAGCCAGAGATTCAGAAAGTAAACTACACTGTGCTTTATTAAGAGAAATCAATCATGTATGCACAAGATCCAAACACTCAAACACTCAAGGCTAACCAAAGGGAAAAGGAGGAAAGGATGATAGCAAAATTTCAGGGTTTGTGTGATAATTACGGATCTGGAGAGAAGCGAAGAAACAGCGATGCAGCATAGACTTGTGCCTAAGGAGAGTACTCATTCAGAAATCAGAATGACAGTGTGGCATTCAGCAAGTGAGATACTGCATCTGACTGCTCAAAATCAGGAGGTTTTTATACCCAATTTCTACCTGGAGGGCATGGGTGTGAATTGCTCAGCAGGAGGAAAGGACAAGAGAGGGAGGGATGTTGCCTTCCCAGTTGTTCTTGTGTGCCTTTGAGTCATTTATTACTTATGGTGACCCTAACTCAATGTCATGCCCTGGCTAATTTGCAATCCATAAACTTCATTCAGAGGTAGTGAGCAGTGCTTGTTTGAAGCAAAGCACACTTCAGCTGAAGTTGCTGAGACAGAGGCATACATAGTAGTTCCAGGTTTTATGACTTTCCATACAAATTTAGGCGTGCAAAGCTGTAATTGGAGAAGATCACAAATTTCACATCACCCCACTCTTCCAGACATTTCCTACTATTCCAGACATTTCCCAGGCACACAGTTGTTTACCCATCTTTCATCCTTGAAGCTGGAACATGCTTCCTGCCCCTTTATCTCTAAACCCTTCTGGTTCTCACAATACTTTCTGATGCTTTCATTTTCCCCACTCTGATCTTCTCCTCCTCTACCAGATACATTGTAGCTGTGAGCAATAAAGCAATTAGCCATTTGATGTATTGGAATATACATACATGCTTCTAACAGACACATAGTTGCAATCAACAATTGGTGTTAGATACTTTGTAACACTCTAAGGCCATTTCCACACTAGGCTGTTATAGTGCTATTATTCCACTTTCAACATCTTATGGAATTCTGGGGTTTGCAGTTCAGGGAGGGGCATTTAGAATTCTCAATCAGAGAGCTTTTTGGCCTCAGTAAATTACAAACCAGGATGTTGAGAGACTGAGGATCTGTGAAATGGCAGGAGTCTGGCGCCATTTCCGCACTAGATTGTTAAAGTGCTATTATTCCACTTTCAACATCTCATGGAATCCAGGGGTCTTCAAAGGTCCCTCCCCAAACTGCAAACCCCAGGATTCCATAGGATGTTGAAAGTGGAATAATATCACTGTAACAATGTAGTGCAGAAATGACCTAACTCTAGCAATGCCTATGCCGTCTACCTGTGCTGTTCTAATCCACATCCAGCTGACACCTTAGGACAGGAGCCATGCATCCTGGCACTCAGGAGAAAGCAACCTGCTGCAGCCTCTCCTAGCTTGTCTGATCTCCTCATTAATAACTTTTGTCATCTTGACCACACCCTGATGTTGCTTGGTCACATGTGTCCCAGTTTTCATCTGTGAAATGTTGGAGGATATGTAATCAGGGATATCTGGCAACATTAAATTCCACACATCTGGGTGGGAAGCTGGTATCAGCAGACAGCAGTGGAGGTAGGAATCTCCCAGTTGGTTTTGGTTCTGAAATAAAGCTGCTCTTGGGAGTCCTGAATCCTGTGGCTGCCAAAGGTCTGGTTCAGAAGTCTGATTGCACAAGGAGTAGCCCCTCTTCCTTCTGTGTCCCACCCAACCCCTCCAAACCTCCTGTGGTGGGAAGGAAACTGGAGAGGCCTGATAAATTATCTTGTGGTTGGAAACTAGAGCTCTGTTTTAAAATGGAACCTCTCCCCCTATCCTGCTGTTTTCTTTATGTGGAAAGCTCATAGAATAATAGAATCATAGAGCTGGAAGAGAACAAAGGGCCATCGAGTCCAACCTCTTGCCATGTGGAAATACACCATCAAAGCACTCCTGACAGGTGGCCATCCAGCCTCTCTTTAAAAACCTCTAAAGAAGGAGAGTCCACCACACTCCCAGACAGCGTATTCCACTGTCGAACTGTTCTTATCATTAGGAAACATTCCTAATGTTTAGATGAAATCTCTTTTCCTGAAATTTGAAGCCATTGCTCTGTGTCCTCATTGCTGGAGCAGCAGAAAACAGGCTTGCTCCATCCTCATATCACTTCAAATATTTAAATATAGCTATCATGTCTTATCTTAACCCTCTCTTCTCCAGGCAAACACGCCAAGTTCCCTAAGCCACTCTTCATAGGACATGGTTTCCAGTCCTTCTACCATTTTGGTCACGCTCCTCTGGACATGTTCCAGCTTGTCAATATCCTTCCTGATCTGTGGTGCCCAGAACTGGACACAGTATTTCAAGTGGGATCTGACCACAGCAGAATTATTTGGTAGCATCACTTCCCTTGACCTAGACACTGTACCCCTATTCATGCAGCCCAGAATTACATTGGCTTTTTTAGCTGCTGCATCACACTGCTGACTCATGTTCAGCTTGTGGTCTACTAAGACCACAAACTGAACAAACTCAGGACAGTATCAATTTTTTCAGACAAACGGTATCTCTATGTGTTTTCAAATTGTGCCTCCCATCCAAAAAAGAAACTGGAGAGACTGGAGGACACTTTAGACCAGTGGTTCTCAACCTGTGGGTCCCCAGATGTTCAAAAACTTCAGCTCCCAGAAGCCCTGAGCATTGACCATAGTGGCTGGGGCTTCTGGGAGCTGAAGTCCAAACACATCTGGGGACCCACAGGTTGAGAACCACTGCTTTAGACAAATGGTGAATCTCTCCAGAGCAATCTGATTTGGTTCAGGAACCATTTAAAGCAAATGCTTTCATTTAGTAAAACATTTACTCCTTTAACTCATTAATTGTATAATTGTGATTATTCATCAGACAGTGGGATTTTAAAGCTTTTCATTTTTTTTTAAAAAAGTATTGTTTAAGGCACATTAGTGCAGATTGCCAACAGCCAAGCTTATAATCAATGCTGTTGTGAAAAATGCCCTGCTATGTTATGATTTTATGGTATATTTTTCAAGTCATTTGTCTGAAGTTTATATTTATATTTATATTTATATATATTTATATAAATATATATATATTATATTTATAGTTTATATTTATATTTATATATTTATATTTATATTTGTCTGAAGTTGTTTTTAGCCATATTTTGGTGAAGATTATGTAAGGCCCCACTTTGGGGTTCCCCGATATCAGTATGGTTTGAATGGGCACCTTACTTAATTGGCACCGTATTGGATTGGCAACACATGTTCAATTGGCTCTAATATCAAAATCAACCAGAAAGGAGAGGTCAAACCGACAGGGGGGAAATTCTGACTATGGAAGGCAGGTCAACCTGAAATACCCTCCAGGTAAGCCTGAGTCATTTGTCAGGCAAATGATCGCTGTTCCTGCGGAAAATAGGTTTAAGTAGAAGCTGGAATTTCCCATGGAATTCAATTCTGAGAAGCCCACCAGGACACTGAGTGACAGATGCCCATTCCTTGTTCACCTGGACTCCTTCCTCTTGCCTTGTAGCACCCACAATACGGAGCTATTATAACAGGCATCATGTCTTTGTCACCCAAACACTGCGAACATTAGTGGGTTGATAGTCCATTGTCTGTACTGCAACTCCCATTGTTCCACACCTGGAGCTGCACATATTCTCCACTGCCACAGGCTATTTTTTGGGTACAAATACTCCTGATTTCAGGATGCCCAATGCAGTCTCTCCAAGGTCTCCCCATCACTCTGTCCGTCTGGCTCCTGAATGAGAACTGTCCTTAGGTCGTACTTAAGCCAAAACACATATCAGCCCTTCACTGCTCTTCCGGACTGGTAATTATAAACTCCAACCCGCAGTGGTTAAATGCCAGTACTGCAAGCCACAAGGTTGTGAGTTCGATCCTGCCCGGCTCCAAGGTTGACTCAGCCTTCCATCCTTCCGCAGGTCGGTAAAATGAGTACCCAGCTTGTTGGAGGCATGTATAGAAATGTTTCGAAATACATGCTATTTGTAAGTTGTTTGCCGCCTCGATCCATATGGAGAGGCGGGATACAAATAAATAATTTTAAAAAAAACCCTCAGCCTCTCTCTCTATAATTTTTCCTCCTTTTCTCCTTCAGTTAGCTCCTGTGTGAATGTTTGATTGTTTGTATTTTGTGCGCGTGCATGAGTGAATTCCCCTCAATAAAAACACATTTTTAGCTTACTTTTGAATCTTTAACTGGTTCTTTTCCCGCGTGAGCCTGTAAACATTGGTAGGAAAGGTCTTGTTAAGTTGCCCCCCTCTTGCAAGTCTCCTCTTTGAGCTAATTCATTCCCCACTTTTGCAAGGAGGTATCTGGCATCGCGGGGTGGCCCTTGTGGCACTTATGTTTTGGGGTAACAATTATGTGATGATCAGACAGATTAAGTATTTGGAGGGCATATACAAAGTATAATGTTGCTTTGCTTTTTATCTGATAGTTATGTTCTAAATGATTTTAAACTGTTTTGAATCCATGCTGTTTTTAATGTGATAGCTTGTTTAATTGTTTATAATCAACCTATTTTACCATATTTAGTTTTAATTTCTGCTGCAACTCGCCTTGACTTAGATGTTGGGAGAAAAGTGGAATATAAAATGTAGGAAGAAATAATTTTGTTCAGCTTTGATTTAGCTTTGTTTCCCTCGCTTATGCATAAGAATGGTATTACCATTCTTTCTGCAAATGAAAACTACCTTTCCATCTACAGATATACTCCGTACTAGGGCTACCAGATCTAAAGACCTGACCCTGAGTCTCCAGTTTCCATGGGACATCTCCAGATAGGAGACAAATATGTATATTTGCCAGTTTTGGTGCACTCAGCTCTGGGCAAGAGGAATGGGCTATGTGAAAATCTCCAGTTCAGCTGAGATTGTTATGATTTGCAAGGCTGCGTTGATTTGGATTTTTATTTGATAAATTGATTTTTAAAATGTTTTTAAATCATGGTTAGAATTTTTATATTGTTTTAATCATGCTTTTAATTGTAGTGTTACTTAATTCCTTTAAAACTTTCACATAAATTATGTTTTTATTATATTTTGTTTTTTTAAATGCTATAGGGGAAGAAACATCAACAATTTAAGATATGCAGATGACACCCATATTATTAGCAGAAAACTGCAACGACTTGGAACGATGGCTAAAGAAAGTCAAGGCAAAAAGTGCAAAGGCAGGTTTACAGTTGAATATTAAGCAAACAAAAATGACGACCACAGATGATTTAGATAACCTTAAAACTAGATGATGAAAACATTGCAATAGTGGAAGATTTCCCATGACTTGGGTCAGTCATTAATCAGAATGGATGCTGCAGTCAAGAAATTAGAAGGCTAGGACTTGGAAGGGCAGCTATGAAGCAACTAGAAGAGATCCCGAAGTGTAAAGATATATAACTGAATACTAAAGTTAGGATTCTTCATACTATTTTATTTCCAGTTTCTATGTATGGTTGTGAAAGCTGGATTGTGAAGGAAGCTGATGGGGAAAAATCAACTCCTTTGATATGTGGTGCTGGAAAGGACTTCTATGGATATTGTGGACTCCTAAAAAGACAAATGAGTGGGTCCTAGAGCAAATCAATCCTAAACTCTCCTTAGAAGCCAAGATGCCTAAACTGAGGCCGTCCTACTTTGGCCATATCATGAGAAGATATGAATCACTAGAAAAAACAATAATGCTTGGTAAGGTAAATGCCATGTCTACAGCAGAGCAGGCAGTTACTCACAAACAGCACAGCACCTATTTACAAGGTGAGAGTCAAAGAATGTCCAAACAGAAAGGCAGCCAAGAGCAAACAAATCCAAAGGGGCAAATCCAAACTATACTCCAAACAGGCAGAGCTCCAAGATAACCACAGCACAGAGTTTCAGGACCTAAGAGACCAGTTGCTGACCCTAGGAAGAAAGGCCAGCTGGAGCCCTCTTATATCTATGGCTGCTGTTGCCACAGGTGTTCCTTCATTAGGGCTTGCTTGCCACATAAACAGGCTGAGTGAAGCAAGTCCACCCTTTCATGGTGTTTCTACTACAAGGTAGGTGTGTCAGCTGTGTCTTCCTGCATTTGTTCCTCTGGCTCAGGCCCTTGTTGTTGTTGTGTGTTATCTCCCTCTGGACCAGCTTCTGGGAAAGCCTCTGCCTCAGAGTCAGAATCCTCCTCCTCGCTGCCACTGTCTCCAAGGCAGGGCATGACAGTAAAAGGCAGTAGGGAAAGAGGAGGACTGCAATATAGATGGATAGATCCAATCAAGGAATCTGCAAGACCTGAATGGGGCAACTGAGGACAGGGTGACTTGAGAAGTCTCTCATTCACCGGGTGGCCATAGGTCAGAGTTGACTTGATGGCAGCTAAAAACAACAACAAAGGCCACTTTGGGTCCTACATAAAGAGAAAGGCAGGGTATAAATGAAATGAAATAAAATAAACAAAACTCATTACTGCAATAGATTTTCCAGGAGGGAGGATTGTCTACTGGATCAGCTTCCTCCTTCCTTCCCAGTCATTGTGGTGACAGGTCTCACCTGATCCTCTGCTTTGCATCCAAGTTCAGGCTAGAAACATGTAGGCAAGATTAACGGTTTCTTATCCCATCTCCATAGGTAGTTGAGAACAAAATTATCCCCTCATTTCACCTTAAGATTTCTGTCTTAATTTCCAGACGGAAACATATGTTCCCTCTGGGTGTATATGCACGTTGAATGACAAGCTGTGAACAGTTGCAAACTGTGAATAGCTGTGGTTGGTATTTAATGCACAAAGCTTAATGACACCACAGCTGGGCCTCAGATTTTGGCTTGGGCCATTTCCCCATGAGACTGTTATAGCACTATTATTCCACTTTCAACATCCTATGGAATCCTGGGGTTTGCAGTTGAGGCTGCAAACCCCAGGATTCCATAGGATGTTGAAAGTGGAATAATAGCGCTATAACAGTCTAGTATGGAAATGGCCACGGATACCTCAGGACCTGGGATGATCTTCAACTGCACCCCTACTAGCTATCCGTTAATTAGGTTTTTCACATTTTAAAAATAAATCACTGTAGCTACAGCTGTCCCTTTAGCAATTAAAAAAACTCAAGCAAAAGGATATTGATAGGAACCCCAACAGGTTTTTTGGATGTTCAAATCGGGCTAGAAAAAAACGATCAGGAGGTGCCCCTTGCTATTATCTCACAGGACTCTGATGGAATACCAGAACTACTCATAAGAAAGACCTTTCATGGAGGAAGAAAGCCGAAGCAGTCAACTCAGCTAAACATAAGACAGGCTTGAGCCATTATGAAGCAGTCTCGGGCAATCTGAAATCCTGCCTGACATTTCTTCTGAATTGTTTTTGCCTTTGCGAATTTGGAAAGCACAACATAGAGCACAAGGGAATGGCAGAGAGGGAACGGACAAGAACAAAAAAAGTACAGGTGTAGCTCAGATGTGCTTCTGGGCATTACTTCAAGAGAAGAAAAGTAATGGCACCTGAGGCAGAGATCACATGGGAAAAATAGGGGTGGCTCATACCTTACCAAAAAGAAGCAGTTCAACAGGCCTGAGTAAACTTTATTTTTCCCCACAAACTAATGCATACCCATGTGGCATATAAACAACCAGTCAGGTGAGGCTTGGATAAAGGAAGCAAAAATATTTTGAACTTTCTAGAAACCACTTGAAGACTTCTTCCAAAAAAGCATCCACTGACGAGGTTTTCTTTCACCAGCCTCTACTTTTCTCATGGCTTCCATCTGGATAGCCAAATCTGCATATCTCTATTTTTGCAACATGTTGGGGAACGTTGGTGAGGCAGCCTCATCTCTTCTCCCTTTTTCTTTCTGTTTTACTCTTCATGCATTCTCAGTAAGGGATGGGGGTATAGTGGTTTGAGAGTTCAGTTACTCCTCTAGAGACCAGAGTTCAAATCCTTGCATGGCCATGGAAACTCACTGGGTGACCTTGGGCAGGGCATACTCTCTCAGCCTCAGAGGAAGGCAAAGGCCAACCCCCTCTGGATAACGCTTGCTAGGAAAACCCCACGGTGGATTGGCCTTAGGGTTGCCATAAGTCGAAAATGACTCAAAGGCACACAACAAAGCCCTACTTTGCTCAAACCCTTTTATAGCGATCCAACCCTCAACTGCCTCCCATGCAGTGTGACACACAGACCCCCATGTACTGGTAGTGGCACCTTTGCCTGGAGAGCTGTCATTTAATTTAAAAGTTAGTGCCATGATCCAGGCTGCTAAAATATTTCCAAAACAGCAGACTCAGTTCACTCCTGGTCTCTTTTCTTTCTCAGGCAGAGGAATAAAAAGGCTTGTGTGAGCAAACCGAAAATTAATTGCCATCACATCCTATATTATCCCAGGTACCAAGGGCATCTGGAAATAGACTTGAAGGCATACAAAAACAACAGTAGAGGATTCTGGAGGCAGCCGCTGGTTGTCTTTATGGGAAGCTAAGCGTAGCTATGGTAGGATCAATTAGAGGAGAATCATGCCCTTTCTCAGATCAAGTATAGATAATTGCATGATTTACTGCAGACGAATTGCTACAACCCAACACTGTAAGTCTGTTTCTTCATCCCACCTCACATTCTCTCAATTCTGATGCTGCTAAAAATCTTCCCACTAGACAGATTATGATAAAGAAGAGGGGCTGAGCAGGTGTAAAAAGGATTTGTAAAAAAGAGCTTGTTTGTCAGAGGCTTTGTTAACTAAGATATTGTTACCACGGTTATCTGGCCCAAGCCCAAAGTCTACATTTTCATATTGGTTATGGTTAATATTTCCACATGACACTCCATAAGATGAACTCCACGTGTCTGAAAGGGCTGCGGAGAGCCTGTGTAGGCAGGCACGGCCGTATGGCCTTAATTATGCAGGCTAGGTCTAGGCCAGTAAACACAGCCGGTAGCACCCTCCAGACACAGCCGACCATTAGGCAAATGCAAGGGCTCTCAGCCCCGAACTGCTTGCTCGACAGAATTAGCGCGTCCGTCTATACAATCACTAAGCGCTCCTCATCTGCATACTGTTCTAACAATTGGAAATCTCATCAATTCTGATTTTGACCTTTCGGAGGCTTTGTCTTCACTAAAATCCCTATTGTTCTCCTCGAGAGAGGGCTAGCCTCCAGGCACAATCTTCCCAATAAAAACCCCAAGTTTGAGCTTCTTGTCGGAATGCTCATGCCTTGCATCCCGAACTGCTGCCGCTCTGTTTGGCGAGCCGCCCCTCAGCCTCCAAGTGCTGGGAAACCACAAACCCAAGCTCCGAACTCTATTTCTCTTCCCCGGACTGCAGGATCAGATGGAGTATCACCCCAGAAACCCGCTTAAAACCCCTATCAAGTTTCCTCACTTTCTACTTCTATAGTTCTTGTATGAGTGCGTGAGTGTGTGTGTTTTTGTGTGCCAAACTGTGGCTATTACAATAAAATCTTTTAATTGTACAACTGTGCCTAGTTCTTGTAGCTGCCTGACGCCACAAACATAGGGTTAAAGATCTTGCTACGTTACCCTGCCTCTTGTAGTGCTAGCTTGTGCTCTCAGCTAAATTCCCCACCTTTGCAATATTTGGAGCGCATTTAGGTGTCCCTCCCAGGACCTACAGAAATCAGGGTAACAGTATGCCTACAGTGTAATCTCAGATTGATCTTCTCACATTTCAGGAGCCAGTCTGTTGTTCTCGGAATGTTAAATTGGCTTATCTCGTTCCCAAATGCAGCATTTGAAACAGGTTTGGAGTGGAAAAGGAAAATCACAGACGGCATTCTCTGCCTTGCTGGAACAGCATGCCAGCCAACAGTATCTTTGTGCAACATCTAACAGCTGAACAAGTGCGTACAGACAGGAGTGCTCGTAATCTCATCTGCCACACATCTTCCCAGCTAAGTCAAGACTTACATTGCCTGAATGAATCATGTTCAGCTTGAGAAGAACTCAACAGTATTGCTGAGGGGTGCACGTGCCAACTCACACTGCCTTGCCTTGTAGTGAAGAACAATCAGAAAAGACTACCTTTGAGCATGTTCAGAGTACATCTCAACACCATTGATTAATAAGAAGTCAGGTCTTAAACCCTTAGGATCAAAAAGGAATATCTGCCTAAAAACAGATTATCAAATCTCAGCCCCTCTTACTAATAGTCAGCCTTCCACATTTGCGGGTTTCACTGGTGCAGATTTGATTATTCACGGATTATTTGCTGTCACCTCTGCTGCCTCCCTATGCCATTTTTAATACAGATTGCAAGCTTCGTGAGACTGAGAAACCATCAACGAGGCTTGTAAGTCCCTATTAAAAATGATGCAGGGCAGCAGTGGAGGTGGCAGTAAGCCCCACCAGCCTCCCACTTCTGCCTTATGAAGGAGCCCTGGTGTCTCAAAGAAATCCACAATGGGTTGAATATGGTGACCATATTTGTGTGTTAAAATATGGTTTGGGAGGGCCTAGTTATTAATGGTTTTTCCACTTTCATGGGGCTCCTGTGCCCCTAACCTTAGCGAATGTGGAGGAACGACCATACATGTCAGGGCTGAACTAAAATATCCGATAGCTTGGGGTGATGAACGGCTAATTGGGCATATCTTTAAAAAAACATGAATCCTCCAATGCCAATTGAATGAGGTTAGAAAAATTATTCTGACATTACATATAAAACTTGTTGACACCCTGCATTTTATGGAATGTGTGCTCTTTCCACAAGTAGGATGAGTGTTCTTTTCCGTAAACAAAATCAGGAGTTTGTTCCACCATCAGTGGAAAATGTACTGGTGTGTGAGAGGAAGCAGGTATTGTGCTCTCTGTTCCATATGCATTCCTATTCATCACACTTTCACTCTCTCTCTCTCCCCCACAGCCAGCTATTCCAGCTTTGCTACAGCAATGCAGACAAGGAGACAGAGACAGGCTGTTACTTGCTGAAAACTGCAGTCATGTACTTTGCAAAACTGAATTCTCCTTTGTTTCCCCTAGCAGATGATGGTATCAGGGAAAGGATTGGAAATGCAATGTCATTGTCCTTTTATACAAATCTATGGTGCAGCTGTGCTTGGAATACTGAGAATAGTTCTGGTCACTTCAACTGGAAAAAAAGCAGATATTCTAGTGCTGGTAAAGGTGCAGAGGAAAAATAACCAAAGTGATCAGGAGGCTGAAGCACACTCGCTATCAGGGTAGGCTTAAAGAAATTTGTGGGGTTGCCGTAAATCAACAGGCACCTTGAAGGTGACACACACACACACACACACACAAGGATGGACTACTTTACACAACACAGGCATTTGCTCCAACTGGGCGAGTGTGTTGCAAAGTTGCAGAATTTGTTGCTGCTGTTCTAAATTTTTTCTTTCTTTTTTTTAAATCCAAACGTCTTTTCTGTTCTTCCATTTTATTTTCTGGCAATTCCCAGCACCAGCTGCATCATTTTACTTCCACCCACAAATGGGTTTCTGTTCAGTTCTGAGATACACAGAAACAAAAGTCTCTTCAAAAAAATTTTTTTTACTGTTAAAGAGTGCATCCACGCAATGGCACTTTCATGACACAGTACACTAGGTTCTCCATACCTGTGAGAGATACGTGCCCAAACTTATCATGGATGGCAAAAACTACGGATAATACCAAACGCCATATTTTGACCCCCAAGCTGGGGGGGAAGGGGGAGGCAGCTCCACCATCTGGCGCCTGCCTGCCTGCCTGCCTGCCCTCATGGCAGGGCTTGGCATTCAGCCTCTCCCCCAACCCACCCCATGCAAAATGCATCAGGAGGCCTGGCCACTTGGAGCCACGTGCCTCTCCTGGCCATGTGGCTCTGTGTGGGGGAAGCCGTGCGCTTCTGTGGGCCTGTGAGGGAAGGAAACTCTCCTCGACTAAAAGAGGCATGCGTGGTCTGGCTGTGCAGAGTAAAGACCATAGCTTGCAGCAGTAGCCACAGCCCTGGAGTGGATCGTGGGTAAGTGAAATTGTGGATACTGATCCAATGGATACCAGGGACCTACTATAACTCTTAAAAGACCTTTTAAAAAGAACTCTGAAGAGGACAGAATTTGCCCTCAGACCACAACCATGCCTTGGTTTAAAAAACACGTTCAGAAAAGCCCTATTGCTGATCCAAGGAATCACTACAAACAGCCCCCCTGTCCCCCCAAAAAAGGAATGAAACATGGGGATATGCAGCCAACTAGCAAAGCCCACAGAACTATATTGCAGAAACTCATATTTCTTTAAACCAGTTGGGAAGAGCACAGTAAAACTATAGACTTTGCCACTGCAAGGTGACATGTCACTAGGGGTGCAGGTAGAGGAGGGGGAATGAGAACACGGCCCCAAAATAGAAATTCTGCTCTCCCATGAATTTTTCCTGTGTTTCTCTGATTTCTAGCATTGCGGTAAGTTAAAAGGTCAGTGGAGCAATTAGGAATAGAGTGCAGAAATATGAAGAAAAGAGGAAAACAAAGTTCCCAATGGAATGTGGACGTAGCAAAGACGAGTTCAAGATACGAACAATTTGCATTCTCACTTTTTGCAATGCTAGACATTTGCGGACTGAAGGAAAATTTCACTGAGAGCAAAACTGTTATCTGGAGGGACAGCGCCCTCATTCTGTGCAAACACTCCCTGGCAGCCACACCTGTCTGTGCACCCCACGTGGATAGTTTCAAAAGAGGACCAGACAAACCACAGACTATCAGTGACAAGTACACTAACTCCAGCTTCAGAGGCAGCACATGCATGGGAATACCAGTCACCAGGGGACAATACTGGGAAAGGTCTATTGCTCTCACGTCCTGCTTCTGGGCTTCCTGAACACATGTGGTTGCCCACCAGCGGAAACAGGATGCCGGACTCAATAGAATCTGGGGTCTGATCTAGCAAGGTGCTTACACTATAATTTAACCAAGTCTCATGGCAAGTTTATTCATGCTATTGCTTGCAAGGCTCTATATTTCTTCCTTTAGGAGGCCCCAGATGAAGCACGCAACAGTCCAGTTTGAGTAATAATAAGCATCCCTTTAATTGCCGACACCATTACAAAAACTGATTACATTAGCAACCAAAAAAGAAAGAAAGAAAGAAAGAAAGAAAGAAAGAGGGAGGGAGGGAGGGAGGGAGGGAGGGAAGGAAGGAAGGAAGGAAGGAAGGAAGGAAGGAAGGAAGGAAGGAAGGAAGGAAGGAAGGAAGGGGGAAAGAGGAGGAGGAGTGTTCACTTGATGATGGAAGTCAGAGGCTGCTACTCCTCCAAATGTTTCTAAATAAAACAGCACAGGCCGTCAGTATTAAAATGTTATTTTATGCTGCTGTTGTTACCACGTCAGGTTTGTGTGTGTGTCTGTCTGAACAAGTTTTACTGAGCATAGTAAAGATAAAAGGTTACATATTTACTGTAGCTCCTGGAATGTGAAGCTCTAATTATCCAAACTTTTTTTATTTATTTATTACAAAACTAAACTCTGGAGGTGTCTGCAGAGTCTTCATCATTGTCTTGTTTAAATCAGTAGTCTAACAAGGAGTAGAAAAGACAAAACTCTGTTCAGTGTTTGACAAAGTAGAAAGGGTGAACACATAAATAAGGCTTTAATTTGGCAAAATATAAAATACAGTGCCTTCTGCTACCCCCAAATTAATGATCTCCCCATGATTTCATTCTGCAAATAAAAAAGAGAAAAAAACAAGAATAGTGTAAGTTCAATAGAAATACTTCCATTTATAAACAGAAAAACAAGTCAGAACCTCAAAGTAGAGAATTGTTAAAACAGGACCAGCAGTGTTTAATTTTTTTTATAGAAATCTAGAATTTAAAAGGGAAGGAGCTTTTAAAAATATTTCATAAACCTAAGGAGAATGGGGAATGGGTTGTTAAGCCCAAATTCAGACAAACTATTCAAAGCAACTTTTAAATTCTAAGCCTGAGTTTCAAAATTCATTTTTCTTGGGGGTGGGGTGGGAACAGGAAGACTGAACTGCTTGCATCATTACTGTGTGGCACTAACCTCCAAAGGACGGAAATGTCTTACTGCACCACCCCTATTAACAGACATATTTAAATTCAAATGTTACATTTACTTTAAAAAGGGGACACGATCTTAAAGGTCAGAATAGGTGCTCCTTCTTCAGAATTAATTTGGGATCTGTGAAAACAATTCACTAAAAGCCAAGCTAGGAAGCCACATTTTTTTAAGTTCTGTCTGTGAACATAGTGAGCCAGGGGGTTGTCTCCACTTCAGAGATAACCCCTATGATTCAGGTGGTGGTGTTAAGTCAATACAATTCAGGTGGCTCATATACAAGTGAGTCAAGATACATAATCTGATGTGTATGTGTGTAAATCAGCCCCTTCACAGACTCTGTTGGCGGTTTTACTCAAGAGAAGAACCCCTTCTCAACACCTCAAATACAGCAATCTGTTTAGACCCAGAATATGAACTGTTTACCCTAAACTTCTTTTATATTATACATTTATAGTGCTTTGATACCATTTTAACTGCCATGGCGGCACCCTATGGAATACTGGGAGTTGTAATTTGATGAGGCACTAGAACTCTCTGCAGTGATTGTGTAGCACGAAAGAGTTCCAGTATTCAAGGAAGATGAATGATGTGGGGAAAGCCTGGAAGAGATGACCTGTTCCACTTCAGACTGCCAGTGAAGAAAATGTTCTCACTTAAAAAAAAAAAAAGGGCTGAACACTTTTCCAGGCAACTTTGTTTTGTAGTGTTTTAAACCTATATGGGAATCACTTGGCTTGAAGTACATTAGTCCTGAAGTTTTGCTATCTTGCACAGGGGACATATTCAGCTGTGGTATCTCCCAGGTGAAGACCTTTCAAGAGATACCTTCAAAGTTTCTCTTCACCCTCTGGCTCAAACATCCTCCCCCCACCTGCCACTAGCCACAGCCCAAGAAAAACAGATGGCCCGTTTACTCAAAATTATCCTACCTAGTAGCTGGTAGTGTTCTTTTCCCTTTGTGAGCATTTGGCTGACAGATGCAAGCAGTTTTTTGAGATGGGCAACGTCCTGGCTTAAATTCACAGCTACGTTGAGATTTTTATCGGGCCTGGCCTGAAATGGGAGAAGAAAAAACAACTCAAAAAAGAGTAGTCAATTAATAGGTTAATACCACAGAAGAAGCAGCAGGCAGCTGGGAGATGGATGCTGAATGTCAGTATAGCAGAGGTGCAAATCATGTGGTCCTCCAGATATGGTTGGGTTGCAGCACCCAACATTCCTCATGATTGACTATGCTGTCTAGGGCTGATGGGACTTGGAGTCCACTAACCTTTGGAAGGCCTCATGGTTCCCAACCCAAAGGAACACCTCAACATGTCACTGAAGGGTTCAAACCCTCCAGGAAAAAAAAAGGACAGCAAGACATATCTTTGGCCTCGTTCTCACATGAACACTGAAAGGCATAGGCAGATTTTCTTTGGTGGGGTCTGTAACTGCCTGTTCGGTAATGCAGACAGGTACTTTTAAAAGACACCCCACACACACATGCACCTAATAAACTAGCATGTGCTGAGCTAGGTAGGCTATTTCTCCCTGAAATGTCACTTTTCTACTGAAAGGATTTGGGGTTTGTCAATGCTGCATCTTGACAATAACCCCATCTGCACTCTTTAAGTTGTACAGCTCAGATGTACCAAGGCTATGATGTGTGTATACAACTCCTAATGTAGAGTAAAACATCCTATGTTAGGTTCTACCGTAGGTGTTGCTGTTGTTAATTGCTGTCAGTTTTGATTTATGGCAACTATATGAATGAAAGATCTTCAAGTCACCCAGTCAGCAACAGCCCTACTCAGGTCTCAGAAACTCAGGGCCACTGTGGCATCCTTGACTAAGTCTATCCATCTGTAATGCAGTCTTCCTCTTTTCCTACTGCCTTTGACTTTATCAAGCATTATTGTCATCTTGGCTTCTAGGGAGAGATCAGTCTTGAGTTGCTCTTGAATCCATTTAGTGGTCATTCTTTCAGCCATGGTATCCACAGAACTTTCTTCCAACATCCTATTTCTTGAGTTGATTTTCTTTCTATCAACTTTCTTCACCATCTAGCTTTCTAGGTGGCATTAGGCCACCATAATCACAGTCATCATCATCATCATCACCACCACCACCACCACCACCACGACAATATTTATTTGGATCCCACCTGTCTCCCAAAACTGGGACTGCAGGCACCTTACTGCATTTAAAAGAACAACACAGCTAAAAACGTACAAAAGGTAAACTTTAAGTTGGAATTAAGCTAATCACAGTATTAAAACAATTCAAACCTACACTTAAAAATATTATTATTATATTTATTATTTATCCTTTTGCCTCTACACTACCGGTATTTATCTTCATAGTACAATACAACTCTGCCATCTGCTGGTAGAACTGGGTAGCACATGGTCCCGGCCAGTCCCCTTCATTGGGGAAATGATCCCACTCACCTCCCAAACCAAACAGCCAGAGGTCCACAGACTTGCTGTGAGTCACCCATAGAGCCCCCCACGAGGCTTTCCAATCAAGTGCCCAGACTGGAACCCAACTCCTTGACCAACCTCCTCCAAGAGCAGGTCATCTAAGCATAAAATAATGCCAACTGGGACACAAGCAAGAGAGCTCTGCAGTTCTAAAAAAGTGAGCACATCTAGCACAGAGCTATACTGAAGATACAAACCATCCAGTCATCAGCTCCCACCACTTGACCACAACACCAGTGAAACTCTGAACACCAATGAAACTGAACAGCAGTCCCAGTCCCGGGTAACTGATGGCTGAACACCTTGCACCATTTCACCAATGTAAGTACCCAAGGGACACACTCACCGTTGATGAGCAGACGTCACTGTTTTCTATCACTTGAGTGTCTCCAGCAGCTTTTCCTATTTCCCTTTCTAGAGCCACCAAGGACTCCTGGGCCTTAAAAGAAAAGCAAAGGTTAAAACACTTGATATTTTAAAAATTAAAGCACTGTGCATCATAGTGAGCCACCAGGAGTTGAAATCGGGTGGTTTCCATGTCAGGAGGCGGGAGGGAAAAGGAGAATACCTGTGATTGGGATTTCTAGAAGGGGAGATGATGATCACGTAAATGATAACTGTAGATGGAACACCTGAAAATCTCATTGATCTCATTGGGTGAGTTTGTAGATAGACATCTAATTCACGTTCTCCAAAACTAGGAAGGACTACAAAACTAGGTGGACTACAGCTCCCTCTAAATCTCCACCACTGATCTCAGGTACTACTGATCCAGACCAACAAATACAGGCTTTGTCGATGTGAAGCAAGCCATCATCTCCATATCTGCAGGGATTTATTTTTACATAGAAATTACCTAGCACTTCAGCATGAATGCTCTCTGGAGAACTTAATAAATCCAAAAACTCTGATGTAACAACAAACCAAATTAAAATCAAACAGTAAAATAGCACCACAAGCAGCATGAGATCACAGTAGCCAGATAAATCTGTAATTAAGCAGAGATTAACCAGGCATTTTCCTAGTGCTGGAAACACAAAGAGTAGGTGCAAGGCAAGCCTCTTTGGGTAGGATATTCACTAACAATACTGACAAGCTGCTATTCCCATGATCCCTCACCATTAGCCAAACTGGCTAGAGCTGATGGGAACTGCAGTCCAGGAAAATCCAGAAGGTCACAGGCTTGCCTGCAAGGCAGTCACCTCCTGCCTAATTTCAAAAGGAGACGATACCCAGAGCAGCATCATAATGAGCACACAGGTTTGTATGTAAGAAGGCATCCACCCAGGTATCCATGCCCCAGTCTATATCAGGCTTTCCAAATTAGCATCAGCGTTCTACATTGTATTTAGAAATGGACCAGCAGATAGAAACAGCTGGAGAATTTCGCAGAGTGTGTCCTCTAGGCCAAGCCTCTGTTCCTCACCTATCTGCAGCATCTTGAAGTGAGATTTCCAAATAGTCACCAAGAAGCACAACCATATACAATGCATTGTAGTTGTTTGGCCTGGAGATTACAGTTGTACAAGTATTGGTAACCAGGCTTAGTTCAGAAGGCGCTTCAAATGGCACAACAAACTAAGCTGCTCAAAGGTGCTGTGTGTCTCAGTGACATGTGCTATGGGTACAACCCAATTACAGACACGGTTCTTTAGAGGAGAGTGCAGTGCTGTCCAAAACAGGATGACCACCAATTCTATGAACAGACACGCTTGAGCTTCTGATGCCTTACCTTGGGCAAGTCAGCAGCTAGTTTTTGCCTCTCACTCTGATCCACTTTGAGTTTGGCTAACGTCTCGTTCAACTGCGTTTTTAGCTATAAAAAAAATCAGACAAACATAGCTGACTCCTTGGGTCAGAGAAGCACTAGGAAGAAGGAAAAGCAAGTTACACACACAATACACACACACACACACACACACACACACACACGATTAGTCAACAAGTATTATAGAGAGCATAGGGCAATATGAGATTCCATCTGCAGAATAGATGAAAAAAGATAACTAGAAAAGCCTGAAACAGGGGTTAGAATCAGTGAGAGAACCCTACACAGATTACTTACAATGCTGAACACCTTGACAGCATTACCAGTGAATTTGCACAGAACGTTTCACACAAGTGTGCCTCTATTTCCTGATCACCATCATCTGGTTTAAGGCAAAAGGCAGCGACACTCATCCCCTGCTCCTAGGGACTGAGCATATTCCCCCTTCTCAATAACTTAAAATAAATATCCAGCTTTTTAATCATTCTTTCTGCTTATTTGCCTCTAACACCATGTGGTTATCTCCAAATCAATGGATTTCTACATGTGGAGAAACAGGGAAATGAAGCCTTCTCTACATGAAAAAAAGTCTTGTGGTGGCATCTCCTCATCCTGAAACTTAAATATTTTCTTCTTCTGATGGGGATTAATCATTTCCTTGGTTCCGAAAGCCTTACTTTTGAACAAGCTGCAAAACAGATGAATGCTACCTGTCACCATACCCCCAATGAAGACATCTGACACAGTATGTCATAAGTCACTCTCAGCTGCTTCCAATTATTTACAACTCAAGAAGGACTGGCTGGTTCAGTTTCTCCTTTATGTCAGGCTTGTTCCTTTCCCTCAATCAAGCAACAGTGACTTCTCAGATCAGGAAGTGCTCCTGTTTCAGGCTGTGTTCATACTGTCTACATTCATGATGATGACTACAGAACACTGTTATTCCCTCTTCCCCTATCAACTGTGCCGTTTGGGTCTCACCCTCCATGTTTAGTCAGTTTCAAAGGGGACAGAAAGTCCATCCCTCCACAAGCAGGTAAACATTCTGGGACAACTGCAGACTCCATTATCTTTCTGGGGCAGGGGCATTGCTGCTATATTAGTTTATGGCACCAATAGAACAGTTTTATTTGGTGTAGGCTCTGAGAGACTACAGCCCACTTTACCAAATGCAAAGAACATTGCTCCTCTTGGCAGATTTTCATCCACAAGCTCCAATCACCTCCCACCTATTCTTCGTCAAAGAAGTAATGTTAAGGCAATCATCAATACCTGTACCTTTTGCACTTCCATTCATTCACACCTGTCTCCTATCCGTTGTTATTTACCACCAAGTCAACTTCATCTTATGGAGACTCTTTGAATGAAAGACTTCCAGGAAGTCAACAACTGCCCTGGCTCAGGTCTTGCAGATTCAGAGCAACCTGGCTTCCTTGAATCAATCCATTTGTAGCAGCACCTTCTTCTTTTCCTACTGGTTTTTGCTTCGCTGAGCAATATCGTCTTTTCTAATTAATCTTATCATCTCATGATAAGTCCAAAATATGACAGCCTCAGTTTAAGTCATCTTAACTTCTAGGGAAAATTCAGGCCTCATTAGCTCTCTGACCCATGCATTTATCTTTTTGGAAGCCCACGATATCTGTAGAACACTCCTCCAGCCCCACATTTCTAATGAATTGATTTGCTTCCTGTCAGCTTCCTTCACAGACCAGCTTTCATAACCATTTGTAAAAAAAAATGGAAACACTATAGCACGGATTATTCTGACTTTGGTATATAATGTCATACAAATGATGCATACAATGTACATATGTACAATGAAATGATATGTACATATGTACAATGATATAAATACCTACCAACAGAGGCGATGTTTCATGCACCTAATGCAGTCCATGAAAACTTACACCAAATACAACATTCCAGTCATAAGATGCCTCAAGATTCTTTTGTTGTTGCTTTTTCCAATGTCTTTGCACAAAAAACAAAATTTTTCAATTTTACTTTACAGCTACCACAGTTAGCCCTCCACATTCAACAAGATTAGACCCTCGCAAAACTGGAAAAATTGTAAACATAAAAATGTGTGGGTGCAAGATGTGGAAAGGGGGCCAAGTCATGGTGAAGAGAATGGGCATCCAGTGTCCAAACTAGGGCCATTTCTGCACTACACTCTTATAGCACAATTATTCCACTTTCCAGCCGGCCCCTCCCAAAACTGCAAACCCCAGGATTCCACAGGATGTTGAAAGTGGAATAATCACGCTATAAGAGTATAGTGCAGAAATGGCCTAGGTTAGGGAAAGAAGAGAGAAGAGGGGGGCAGCAGGGTGGTCCTATACTTCCTCTCTCTTGCCCATCTCTTTCCTTGGTTGTGTGGGGCACATCAGAAGAGGGTTTGAGGTAATGAGAAATTGGGCTGCAAGCTGCCCTTAGCAGGTCTGGCAGTGGCTAGTGGAGGCCAAGGACCAGAGGGAGGTTTTTAAAGGGTTTTGTGGCCTGATCAGAGCTGCTGAGAGGGAAGATTCCCCTGGAAAGAAGCACCTGAGGTGGGGAGGCAGGGGCTGAAGAAACTTGCAAATTATCAAATCCATGAAAATCAAACCTGCAAATGTGGAGGGCCAACTGTAGATTCACTCCAAAGGACTGAGTCCAAAACAGACCTCATCTGGACCATCACTATCTGAATGACTCTTAAAATTCTAACACTTAATGCAAAAGAGGCAGCAAGTTCACACCTAGACCACTTCACCTGCATTCTGTGAAAGCAGTTTTCCAAATTCACAAATTATAAAAACATTAACAGTTGAGGCAAGAAGGATGAAGGAAAAAAAACTACATGCTTAAGCACTAGTCATGTTGTTATGAAGAGGCAGAGAAAGGCTATCAAAGTGGTTGCAGTGGACAAAGACTGAGCTGAAGTGGTTAGCAGACAGAAAGGATTTGGAAAGGTTCCTCCACTTTGGAACAGACGGACTCCAGTGGAGGGATGGGCCTCTTACCAAATTTAACTCTTCATTCTGCCTTACTGCTTCAGAATATGAGTCATCAAGTTTTTTCTGCAATTCAGTCAACAGATCTTTGAGCTGAAATGAAGTTTTTCAGAGGGTTTAGGATGCATCTTCTTACAATGGTTGCTTGATGCCCTGTTCCACGTCTGACCACCAGTTGAAGCCAGGTTGATGAGAACATGAGACAGGGCCTTTTCGGTGGCAGCAGCCCATCTTTGGGACTCCCTTGCCAGGGAGATCAAGCTAAATACTTCACAGTTTACCTGCTGGCAAGCTGTGAAAATATTTTTATTTTGCTCAGAGTTTAATCATTGCTAAGAAGAGCTGTTGTTGTCTTACTCTGACATTTTTTGTCACTTTGCTTCTAAAACTGCCACTGAATTGTTCTTAACCTTTGTACTGTACCCTGCCTTTGGAGCCAACTGGCCAAAAGGTGACACAGAAATGTCATGATCATCATCATCACGCCCCCACCAACCTTCTGGCTCAGTTGTTAGTGTGTCTACCTATCCCAAAGCCAAAAACACCGTAATGCCCCATTTTCTTAGTTCCTTTGCTAATCAAACATTTCATTCTTGGGCCAACCAAATTTATGCTTGCATTTCCACATATATGGGGATGAAGAAAGAAGCAAAAACAGCTGCAATGTTTCAGTAGGTAGTTTACCTCTCGAACTTCTGAAACATACGTTGATCGCTCTATTTCTGCTTTTTCCAGTTCCTGCTCCAAATGTTCTCTCTCCTTTTTAAGCTGCCAAAGGAATGAAGCCACAAGATACACATACATCCATTTTTGTTCCAGACAGTTAACTTCAAGATAAATCTAGCCTTCTATTGAACATTTAAAAATAATTGTCCAACTTCCTGGATTCTCTGACTTCATAGATTCCCCACATATTAATTTAGGATAGAAAATATAAGCTTGGATCTTGATTAGAATAATATTCTAATCTTATTAGAACATGTCCAGGGTTTATGTTTAAATTCTTTCTCTGGCACTTCAGTGTAGGTAAAAATGAAAAACCTAGCAATTACAGTTTTAAAACCATGTGGCCAATATTGCAGTTCACATCACAATGGCCATGTTTAAAAATTGTAAACAAAACTTTGAATATGTAGCTTATACATTATGCTTGGTTCAAACAGATCCTGGTTTCATATCCTAGTTTGCTGGGAATCCTCTAGCCATCATGGTAAACGGTGATTTAAGAAATCAGGAAATCTTTGCTGGTCTGATAAACCATGTGCTGGGTCATTCTATTCTCACAGCAGGTCTGGAGTGAAAATAACTTTGTAGCAGAAATTAAATCAAATGAAACATACAGAGTCAACTTCTTTGTTTTCTTCCTTTAGTCTTTCTACTTCCTGCTCTAGAAGAGTGACTGATGATCGCATCTGCAATTAGACAAATATAAACGCACCCATCATTCCAAATGTTAACTTTTTCTTCTCCACAAATTTTAAATGAACCACTAGCAGCAGTTGTTTCCCAACTTCTGCTTTCTCTGTCATTAACAGGATGTGCTGCTCAGAATCAGGCTGTTGCTGGCTCTCAATTACACACACATTCTCTAACACACAAGGCTCACTGCTTTCTATTTTAGACCTTATGTTTTCAGGTCTTAAATTTAGCAAACTGTAACCTAAATTAGCAGGCAGCCTGTACCATACTTTAAGATTTCAGCAATGTGTGAAGCAGTGCTTCCGAACTGACTGCCAACCAATTTCACCAGGTGATACAGAGTTCTTATAAGAGAAGGAGACACAGTTCCAATCGTCCGCCCCAAACTGCTGATCCTTTGGCGGCTTCCCCTGAATTTGTTCCCTACAAGTTAGTTCAATCTCTGGTCTAAATCAATGCCAATACAAGCACTGTCCCCAACACTACTGCACTCTTGATAAGGAATAAGCTCTAACTTTTTTTTAGTTAACAACAGTAGAGAAATAAGCAGTGTTTAACTTTGTCTTTTTCTGGAGCCTTGGGAAGGTCACCATTAATGTTACGGTAAGCAATGCAAAAGAAAGAAAAGGCCCACTACCCCAGCACCCAGAGACACTTCACAGTATCTGAGTAAACTTCCTCCATTTAAGGAGCAAAAATGGCTTTTATCCATGAACCAGATATTGCTAAGCCCTGTGCATTTATCATCTTCTGTAGAGTCAAGGCAGTAGCAGATGGTCTTTTCTAGTTAACATTGAAGTGCTGCTGGCCTTCTGTTTGAGGGGGTTATCCCCCTTGAGCTCTCCACCATTTGCATCAAGTCAGCTTCAGTAAGCACTCACTGGATGCATAATCCAAAACCATTTCACAGGGATTAATTTATATCGATGAAGGCAAAGAAAACTACAGAAATGCCACATTAAAAACAACAGCAGCATGATTAAACCCCTTGGTACTACTTTGAGAACATATTGCTATTTTCGTACGTGATCACCATCCAATGTATAACAGAGCAATTGCTCACCAACGCATTACTACAGTGCACTGTCTATCGGTTTCTCTACTGGCTGACTCCTTCAGTAGGTTGCTTTCAGTGCCGTTTTAAATTGTCTATTTCTAGTTTTGCCCTCCACTTTAAGAACTTTTATACTGGGACGAAGGATTTAACTTTTCTAAATGAACTTCAACATAAAATTAGAGCAGCATCAAGACACTTTCTACAGAAGGTGTAGCTATGGGGCAAAAGGAGGGCACTGGATCTCTGAATAAGAATTCTTACCTCACAACCTTTTTCTATCAGTAAATGATTTCTATCATTTAAAGTAACTTAAAACTCCGCTGAGTGTTCAGAAATATTGTTGAGACATCCAAAGTAAAGGGGCAAGCAAAGTTAATGAAGTTATCAAGCAAACATAAGCATTCAGCTGTAAACAATTTTCCAAGTTTACTCTCTGTGATGCTAGAAATTTGGGAAATATAAGAAAATGTCAGGGGGGGGAATATTCATATTTGGGGACATTACCTCCCCACCATCCCGAGTAGCTACATCCAATCTTCTATAGGCAGCTTAAGCATACTGTATTTTAATATTGTCTATGTATCTGCACCTTGATGCCAGAAATGTAGTGCCCACAAAAGTCTTTCAGTGGAGTGCGGAGACACACACAAGAACAGTGGCATCTTTCTAAAATACCTGTTGGAGTTCCTTCTGAGATTCTTCAATCTTTATTTTCCATTTGCTCTCCTCTTCTTCCACACTCCTCTGTAACCTTTGCAAGATTCCCTCCTAGCAATACAGAATTTCAGTTACCTTGAGGCTCTCAGGAAATTGAGGCAGGTGGAAATTCCACAGGTCAAAAGCAGAATTTACAAGGCTCCTCCCTACCGTCTCTGCAAGGACCACTTTATACTTCTCACACTCCTGCTGCAACATTATGTGCAACTCGTCTGCTTCTTTCAACTTTTGCTCCAGGGCCTGTTAGAAAAAACAAACAAACAAAATTCCACATCCAAGTTGGAAACATATGCTGTATAAATACTGTCTGTATTTTTGGCACCACAGTTCCCTTGTTTCAAGTTCAGCTCCATTGATTACAATTTCACATCCACCCAAAACACGAAAATAACGGTTTGACAAATTGAGACAATACTCCATGGATTCAGTGAAGCAGGCAGTCTACAAAGGCTTATGCCTTTGTGATGGCTTTGTTGCTTGTGTTGCAACAGACTGGCACAGTTGCGCCACACACTGGAAATCATATACATTATTATTTATTTATTAAAATATTTATACCCTGCTTAATATCAAGAGACCTCAGGGTGGCTTACATTAGTATCTAAAACAGGTTTAAAACATTATGTGCAGGCAAAGCCCTTAGTTTTATCTGACTGAAGGGACTCTGAAGTGATTTTAGAGCACTTCTAACATAAGTTTTACCTTTTGCTAATAGCATGAAAACTAACCAAACATTAAACACACACACACACACACACACACACACACACACACACTTCAATTGACCATTATAGAGTATCAGGGATGACATGGAATCTGAGCACAGTATACACCTGGGGAATGTCATATTTTGGAGAGGAGAGGATAAGAGAGATAGTTATTTCTCCAAGCAGCCCACAGCCATTACAAAGTCACAATTCCTTTGAAGAGTAGCAGCAGCTTTGGAGAAAATACTGTAATGTCTCTTAAGCTCCAGGCAAAGAGCCAAGGGGTAAATCCACAACTGTGCCATATTTGAAAGATCTTTATTCTTACATGAAAAGCATTCAGCTTTGCTTAGTTTGCACCTATAATAATCCAAATTATTCAAAGGCCTGAATTCAAGGTATGACTTCCCATTTCAAATAAAGAAGGGGAAAGAAAAAGGCTAAGACTTTTAAAGGTTAAGACTGGTACAGTCAGCCCTCCACATTTGCAGGCTTCATTTTGCAGATTTGACTATTCATGGATAATTTGCTGCCACCTCCACTGCTGATTTATACCATTTCTAATAGTGATTGTAAGCCTTGCAAGACTGAGACTGTGAACAAGGATTGTTTAAGTCCTATTAAAAATAGTGTAGGGCAGCAGTGCAGGTGGCGACAAACCCCATCAGCTGTCCACTTTTGCCTTGTGAAGGAACCCCAAGACCGTGAAGGTATCCCTGGTGGTTTGAATACACTGATCATACTTAGTGTTAAATAGGGATGGGCCAAGAGAATACTTGAATCTTCGAGATTCACAGATCTGATTCCCCAGTCCAAAATAAGTGCATCGAATCTTTCAAATCCACACTTTCTCCTGCCCCCACTGGTGCAATCAGGCCCACGACAGGGGAAGGAGGTGGCAGGGAGCACAATCCTGCACTCCCCACTCTATTCCCGCCTGCTGCCACCATGATCGGGCCCATGGGAGGGGGGAGGTGGCGGGGAGCATCCTGGGGCAGGGGGCAGAAGTTTGTGGGGAGAGTGATCTCACACTCCCCATTCTTCTCCTGCCCCTCTTACGGGAGGATTCGAAAGATTCATGGATTTGCAGAATCTTCCAGGGATTTGGATCCAGATTCGGAAAATTCTGGATTCATCCCATCCCTAGTGTTAAATATGGAGGTGAGGGCTAAAGTTATTTCTATTTTTTTCCACTTTGGCAGGGGTCCTGTGCCCCTAACCCCAGATAATGAAGAGGGATGACTGCACATCTATTTTAGCAGTGAATTATCTGATTCAAAGCTGGATAAACGATGTCGTATGACAGAGTTTCATTTCATCACCAGACAGACAATTAAGAGAAAAAGACTGAGTCTTTGCAAAGGAGCAATGTGTATGTATGTTCCTGTTATGTGGAATGGAAGATTTTGCTTCTCAAGTGCCATTCAACTGAGGCTTGAAAAAGCCTCTTTTTTGACAACTCCAGAGACTAATTCAGTCTGTTAGTCCCAATGAAAGTAGGCCCAATGAATCAATGTAAACTTAGTAGTCCAACATTTATGTAAGTTCCAAGGATCTGATAGGTCTACTCAAGCTAGGACTAGCAACTGGATTTAGAAACCTAAAACCAAAATGGTCAGTGAAGAGGATTCTGGGATATACAGTTACTTTTCCTAGCTCTGTGTTCAGTTATCAGTCAACAGTAAAAACTAAAACAAAAGAAACTTAGAGTGTTGTTTTCATGTAGTTTTCATAAAATTAATATTTTGCTATCAGATCCCAAAACCTGGGGCTATGCATTCCCCTTAAATGGAATGTCCCAGAGTTTTGTAAAGTTACTACAAATCCTTGAAATTGGACTATGCATCCTTAAACCTGGAAGACTCTGGAGTTGCAGCCCAAAAAGTCACTTTTCATAGTTGTACATGTGAAAATACCACTCTGGTTTTCTTTTGTAGAGTCATCCAGGAAGGTTCTGGTTTCCTTATCCATGCCAAAATGGTTGCTTTTGTAAAGATATGCTCACCATTTCCTGTTAAACCAGTCTGTGAGTGATACATGAGAAGCCAAAATTTATTCTTCTGCATCTCAGATGGACCTAAGGCCAAGAACAGGATACCTTTCTTCACGCTTCCATCATCCAGGGTGATGGAAGGATAGCATTAAGAAACAAAAACATGTGTGCACACAGTCCATACTAACCTTAACTTCATCTAGTCGAGATGTCTCTTTTGTATGTTCTTTTACTGCCTGTTCAAACCCATGCATCCATTCACTGTGGCTCTGTGTAAAAAAGAGGTATTAAGATTAAAGAGGTCTCAATAAGGTGAGAGACATTTAAAAACTACAACATGGCAGAACAATAGCAAACAACCACCATTTAACAGCCATCTTGGACCTGAATTGCCAATCATCCAGTAAGATATAAAATGAGGGGAAAAGGAATGCTTTTCCAGATGCTGCGGTTTATATCATCTTAATGAGACAGAGCCTGTTTCTGGTTAAGAATTATCCAGGAATAAAACTCCAGCTCATGTATTGCAATACATGTAGTATGCACATGCGTGCATGTGCGTGAAGACTAATGCATGCGCGCACACATGAAAATGATGATAACAACGAAGACAACAACATTTATTTCCCGCCTTTTTTCCAGTTTGGGACTCAAGGCAGCTTATAATAGTTAAAACACTGCTAAGTTTAGTGATAATTTGTTATTGAATGGATGAACAGGTTGCTTACCTGTAACTGTAGTTCTTCGAGTGGTCATCTGTGCCCTCACACACCAGGAGCTTTCGCAAGTGTACGGTAGCATTCGGAAGATTCTAGAGTCTAGTAGCTTGGCGGGAACCCCTCCCCCATGCCAGTACTGCGCATGCTCCTCCCGCCAAGTAACGGTCGATCCTCAGTTCTGTAGTCCGCCGTAGAAAACGCAGGGACCTGAAAAAGAGGGGATGGCAGGGCAGGTGTGTGTGAGGGCACAGATGACCACTCAAAGAACTACAGTTACAGGTAAGCAACCTGTTCTTCTTCTTCGTGGTCTCTGTGCCTCACACACTAGGAGACTGTGTAACTTACCAGTTGGATGGTGGGTCAGGTCCTAGAGAATGGAAGCCAATACCACACGTCCAAACTGAGCATCTCTGTGGGACCAGCAGTCGAGCCTGTAGTGGCGCACGAAGGTCGATGGCTGGGACCAGGTCACCACACGGCAAAGTTCCAGCAGGTCGACTCCCTGGAGGAGGGCTGCAGATGTCGCAACGGCCCTGGTGGAATGGGCCCGGAGGAAGGCCGGCGGAGGCTTTTTGGCAAGCTCATATGCCAGCTGGATAGTCTGTGCCACCCATTTGGAGAAACGCTGAGTGGACACCTTGTGGCCCTTTCGA
This sequence comes from Ctenosaura bakeri, assembly GCA_948474755.1. Taxonomy (NCBI): domain Eukaryota; kingdom Metazoa; phylum Chordata; class Lepidosauria; order Squamata; family Iguanidae; genus Ctenosaura; species Ctenosaura bakeri. The sequence goes on from CAOLHI010000328.1 coordinate 234,281, forward strand.
CGCCTGCCACAGCACACAAAAAGGTGCAGAGTCTGTCGGAAGCGGGCAGTCCTGTCCTTGTAAAAGGCCAAAGCCCGGCGAACATCCAAGGAATGAAGGGACCGCTCCAACGGTGTCGTTGGGTCTGGATAGAAGGCTGGCAAGATGATGTCTTGACTGAGGTGAAAGTTAGACACCACTTTCGGTAGGAATGAAATATCTGGTCGAAGGACCACCTTGCCTCTATGGAAGACGAGGTAGGGCTCATCAGACCTTAGAGCTGTCAGCAATCCCGCTCACCTGGTCGAGGTGACAGCCACCAGGAAGGCAATCTTCATAGTGAGCAGCCTGCCATCAGCAGTCGCCATGGGCTCGAAGGGTGGTCTCGTCAGCTGTGATAGCACCAGAGGTAGGGACCACAGCGGTAGTGGCGGCAATACCGGTAGGTAGAGATGGTGTAGGCCCTTCATAAACTGCTTGATGGTATCGTCTCAGAAGAAAGCCGCCGACAGAGATCGTGGAGGTTGGTATGCCACAATAGCGGCGAGGTACGCCTTCAGAGAAGGGAAGGCCAAGCCCTGCTGTCGAAGGTGCAGTAAGAAGTGGAGTACAGTAGGCAGGTTGACAGGCGATACCGGCTCCCTTCTTTCTTCAGCAAAGGCCACGAAACGCCGCCACTTGTAGTGGTAGTTGCAGTGCGTCGACTCCTTCCTGGCCGCGGTCAAGATGTTACCGATGACAGGATTGTCTATGGCGATATCTCCAGGCATGGAGGGCCAAGAGCAGCAGGTCTGGGTGGAGTACGAGGCCATTGGAGTGCGACAGCAGATCCGGCGTCAGTGGAAGCCTGAGAAGTCAGTTGTGGGCGGGTTTGAGGAGAGGTCCGAACCAGTGCTGCCTCGGCCAGTACGGGGCTATGAGGATGACATTGGCTCGGTCAGCGAGGATCTTCGATATCACTCGGCCCAGGAGGGGGAATGGAGGGAATGCGTAGAGAAGCCCCTCCTCGTTCCACCTGAACTGGAAGGCATCGCTGATGGAATCGCGATCGCGACCAGCCCTCGAACAGTACCGACGGCACTTCGCGTTCTGGCTGGGGGCGAAGAGGTCGATCGTCGGCTCGCCCCAAGAGTCCCAAATCAGCTGGAACGCCCTGTTGGAAAGGGACCACTCGTGGTGGGAGGAGGTATCCCTGCTGAGTGCATCCACTGTGGTGTTCTCCTGCCTGGTCAGGTGAACAGCCACGGGATAGATTCTTAGTGGGACGCACCAGTTCCAAAGATCGAGAGCTATGTTGAGGAGGGTGGTTGAATGAGTCCCTCCTTGCCTGTTGACATAGCAGACCGCTGTCATGTTGTCTGTAAGGATCAACACCGTGCGGTTGGTGATGAGGTGGCGAAACACCCTCAGAGCTTTCCAGATGGCTAGCAGCTCAAGGGCGTTGATGTCGAGGACGTTCTCGTTGTTGATTCACTGGCCTTGGACACTGAGATCGCCACAGTGAGCTCCCCATCTGAAGAGGGAAGCGTCTGTCATCATCATGACCTGCGAAGTCGCCTCTCGGAATGGTATTCCCGACAGGAGGTGGTTGTAGGACTGCCACCATAGTAGGGAGGCACTCACCTGCGGAGGCAGTTGGAGCAGTAGTCTCTGGTCGTCCAGCAGTGGGTTGAAGGCCCAGACAGACCAGTGCTGGAGAGGCCTTGCGCGGAGCCTGGAGAGGTAGGTAACAAAGGTGGTGGATGCCATGTAGCCGAGGAGCTGTTGGACTCTCCTGGCTGTCACCATCGGGGCACTGAAGGCTGCTAATGCGGCCCGACGAAGAGTCCATGCCCGGTCTATCAGGAGATAGGCCCTGGCCAATACCGAGTCCAGTGTGGCACCGATGAAGTCCAGCACCCTCACCGGCTCGAGGTGGGACTTTTGCAGGTTGACCTGGAGACCGAGATGGGTTAGCAGTGTCAAAGTCCGGTGGATGGCGTCGTAGAGTTTCTGCCTGCAGGATGCCACCAACAGCCAATTGTCCAGGTAGGGGTAAATGGAGACGCCCTTCATCCGCAGGTATACCACTGGGGCCATGCATTTGGTGAAGACCCTGGGTGCAGTCAAGAGTCCGAATGGTAGCACCTTGTACTGGTAACAGGTACCGTCTAACGTGAACCGTAGGTATCGTCTGTGCTGCGGGGCAAATGGCGATGTGGAAATACGCATCCCTAAAATCGATGGAGGCGAACCAGTCCCCTAGACGAAGGAAAGGCAGGATCGAGGATAGTGTAACCATCTTGAACCTTTTGGGGAGGATGTAGTTGTTCACCCCTCTGAGGTCTAGGATGGGCCGCAGGGTTCCATCTGACTTTGGTACCGTGAAGTACTGGGAGAAGAAGCCAGTGGTTTTGGCTGAAGACGGAAGTCGCTCGATCGCCCCTTTCTGATGCAAGGACTGGATCTCTTCCAGCAGGGCCGAGCTGGCCAGGGTGGAGTAGTAGACGCCTCGCGGTGGAATATCTTGAAATTCTATGGCGTAGCCAAGACGGATAATGGAAAGCACCCAAGAATCCAACATGACTTGACACAACTCTGAGAGGTGTCTGGCCAAGCTCGGCTGATCTTGAGAGGCTACTGGCAGGCTTTAGGATGGATGCTGTGGCGACCTGCGTAGGCAGTTAAAACCGAGACTTCGCCTCGGACAAAGATTTCTTAGACGATGAGGCCAGGCGTCGTTGGAATGATCTTCGGCCGGAGGAGACAGTCGACGGTCGTGAGATGACCGCTGCTGGAAGGTGGAAGAGGAAGACTGGCGCCAGGATGGTCGCGAGCCAGAGGACCGACGGGGCTGGGATGGCTGGTTTACCTCCATCTTCTTGGCGGTCAGGCACGCCTTGACGATGTTGTCCATGGTGTCATCGGTTGCGGAATTGAAGAGCCCCCGGCCATCACAGGGGAGGTCTTTGATTCGTCTCCGGCTGTCCTCCTGCAGTCCCAACGACCGTAGCCAGGCATGTCGGCGAAGAGCGACGGAACCCACCATCACCTTTTGAAGCAACCCCCACGGTGTGCTTTGAGGAGATAATCTGTTGGTTCGCAATCGCTACGGCCTCATTAAAAAGTTGTACTGCGGTCGGGCAATTGTCCTCCGGAAGGCCGGCCAGAAGGGGGACAAATCGGTCCAGCAGGTTGTGGAGGTAGGCCGCAAGGCACGTTTGTGTATTGGACACCCTGGCAATCAGTGAGGAGGCAGTGTAAAACCTCCTGCCGAAGGTGTCCAGCTTACGACCCTCACGGTCAGGCGGCGTGGTGTGTGCCCTATTGCCACCCTTGGTTTGGGCGGATTCCACCACAATGGAGTTTGGAACCAGGTGACTGAAGAGGAACTCCGTGTTCTCCTTCTGCGTCCGGTAGAGATGTTCCAGCTGGTGAGGTATAGGCTGGGCAGAAGCAGGCTTGGCCCACGGTTGTTTCAGGGCCTTCATGAGCTTCGGCAGGATGGGCAATGGAGCAGTGGTTAGCTGGCGAGCTTCCACAAATTGGAAGACTGGGTCTTCCTTTTCAGGCGCCGGTTCCACGACCTTCAGCTCAAGGGCCGTAGCCATTCAGAGGAGGATGGCCAAGAATTGCTGAACATCCTCCAGCGCAGACTCTGGTACCGAATCCCCGAAAGCCAAAGGAGGTGACTCATGGGACGCCGGAGTCGAGTCCTCCGAATCCATTTCTGACTCATAGGACCGGGAGGATGGAGTCAGGGACCTCTCAGGAGACCTGTCCCTTGATGTTCGAGGGGGAGGTCGATCTAAGGTCACTGGTGGAATCGCCATCACCGTCGGTACCGCTGAAGTGGTTACCATCGGTGTTGTGTGCAGCGTCGTCGAAGAGGTCACAGGAACGACAGTGGACCACACCGGTTTGGTTGCCTGGGTGACTGTTGTCTCAGGCTGCACCGTCTGTGTCGAAGTGGACTCTGACACAGGGCGGGTAGCAGTGGATGTGACTCTCGTGGGAGGTGATACAGCCCTGTAATGGGGTGTGGGCTCCCGTGATCTTCAGTGGCGTGGAGAGGGCGAGCGGCTCCTCGAGGGATGATATCGGGAGCTCTGTTCCTCTCTGACGGGCGAGCGGAATCCAAGGTACGGAACCCAGCGTCTCGTGTCCGGGTGGTACCGGTCCCTGTAGGACGGTGAGTACGACTGGTATGACGGCGGGTACCATGCCAGTGATACTTCTGCCCATACCTGCCAAAGTGAGAGGCAGAGGTGTAGGCCGAGCCAGTCGAGGGACGGGAGTGTGATGTCTCGAACAACTCCTGGCGGCGCGGTGATGGCGTCCTGACTCTCCGCTCGGTGAGTGGGACTCGCTCCTGCCTGAGGCTGCTGGATGCCTGGGCGAAGGCCGATGTTGGGCCATCACATCCTCCCAGCGGTCAACCGATTTGCGGTGACTCGGCGGGGGATCCACAGCCATCAAGACAGGCGGCTCCGAAGAAAGCAAGGCCTCCACGGCCTGCTCCTCGTCTGACACCTCAAGAATCTCTTCCAGGTCCGACTGCTCTCCTGGGTCCTCAGGGAGCTGGGTCGGTGGAGGTGTGGGGAGGCGAACCTCCCTAGGTGGAGAGCGCTGCTTTTCCTTCCTCTTCTTCTTTTTCTCTTTGCTGCCATCTTGACTGGCAGGGCACTTCTTCTGGGCCGCAGTCGGGGGCCTAGTTGACAGAGAGGCCTGCATGCCCGCGGGAACCGCTTTCGTTGTCTTGGCCGCCACCGACAACTTAGGGATCCTCTGAAGCAATGAGATGGGCAGTCCTGACGTCGGTACCGAGCCCGGTACCAACGAGGTGGATGGTACGGCAGCCACCGATGCCGTCGATGGTGAAGTCGCTTGTCTGGCAGGTGAGGTGTCGGACATCTCCACACGCGTCTTGGGCTCTTCCCTCGCTCACAAAGCCTGTTCCCAGCAATGGGATTTGAGCCTCGAAGAGCGGTTGCGTAGAGTTTGGGAGGTAAACTCTCGACAAATTGGGCAAGCCCTGATGTTATGCATTTCGCCCAAACAGAAGAGGCACTCCCGATGCTTGTCAAAGAGAGCGACTTTCCGCCCACAGGAGACGCACTTTTTGAAGGGCGCTGACATAAGATGATAGATCAAAGCAAAGAGAAGAGGTGGAAGAGAAAAGTCCGAAAATAAGACAAAGACGAGAGACGACGAAGTAAGGGGAAGGAGGGGGTTCAAATACCGGAACAAGTCCAAAATCCGAAATACCAAAGCCAAAATCCGAAGTCAAACCAGTAGAAACGCCAAGAGAAAACAAGCCACTAGAGAAGAACCTTCCGTTCGCAACAGTGGACGAGAAAGAACTGAGGATCAACCGTTACTCGGTGGGAGGAGCATGCACAGTACCGGCATGGGGGAGGGGTTCCGGCCAAGCTACTAGACTCTAGAATCTTCCGAACGCTACCGCGCATGCGCGAAAGCTCCTAGTGTGTGAGGCACAGAGACCACGAAGAAGAATAGTGTTGGGATTACTGTATATGGTTTGCAACAGGGGCAGGAACCAATTTTTCTGTTGTGTATAGTTATTTATTAGTTTAGGGTGATATTTGCAATGTTGTTTTTTTGCTGGTAATATTATTATGTATTATTGTTTGTTGCAGAACATTATCTTGCTTTTTTATATATCCTTTCCTTTTGTTTAGTGTGTGCTTTGTGTTAGTTTGTGTTTTTATTCAATAAATAAAATATATAGAAAAAATAGTTAAAACATTGCTAAAAATTCACAACGTACAGAAGAATATCATTATAGAATGAAAAATTTGAAACCTATTAAAAAATATAAAACGTTAAAAAGCAAATAGAAAATCCACCACATTATGCAAGGCCAATTCGTGCTGAGCAATCAGTCTTCTAACTCCTATGGAAACAAAAGGGTCTGCCTGTACAAAGACAGTAAGGAGCACGCTGGTCTAACCGCTCTGGGAAGCAGTTCCAAAAGCTGGAGCAGCCACTGAGAAGGCCCTCTCCCATGGTTCCATCCCAGGTACCCAGAAGAGAGGTGGGATCGAGAGAAGGGCCTCCACAAAAGAACTCAAAACACAGGCAGGTCCACAAAGAAGAATACAATCCTTTAATTAACCTGGATTAAGCTACTGCCAGAGGCACTGCACTAGCTTCTGTTTTCTAGGCAGGAGAGCCAGCCTTTAACGACGAGAAAAGTCTTTCAAGTGGTGGTTCCAGAGCTCTATAATACACTCAGAGATAGAATAGCAATAGCATAGCAATAGCATGTGTATTTCTATACTGCTTATCAGCTAAGTGCTCTCTAAGTGGTTTACAATGTGTTAGCTAATTGCCCCCAACAAGCTAGGTACTCATTTTACCGACCTGCGGAAGGATGGAAGGCTGACTCAACCTGGAGTCCGGCAGGATCGAACCCACAACCTTGTGGCTGCAGTACCAGCATTTAACCACTGTACCACTAGGCTCCTTATACTCAATATACTCAAGAAGCCCATATCCAACACCATCAGTGATTTTGCATTTTTTTTAAAAAAAAATTAAAAGCCCCTTTCCAGCCTCCCTATACCACAGGGAGTCTAAGGGGAACTGGGAAGTGAAGGGCAAGCAGGTGGATCATAGCATGTTATTGGCTCATAAAGGGGAAGCGGGAGCACAGCAGTTCTTCTGTGGGCAATTTTCAAAGAAGCAGCTGTGTTAGTCTCTTGCAGCATAAAGAGGAAGGAAGAGGAAGGAAAAAAATGTGGTAGCACATTCAAGACTATCTGGTTTTTATTTCAGCATGAACTTTCATGGATGTAAACCCCACTTCTTCACATGCAGTACAGAATCGTATTAAGGCCTCAGGCATAAAGCATCATTTATATAGTTATGGAACTGGGAAAGAATGTACTAAGATCCAGAAAGATGCAAATCATGTCCCTCACCCTAATTTTTCAAAGGGTTGGGCAAGATGATACAGGTCTTTCAGATCTTTACAATGGTCACTTAGTGTTGATGTGTGCAACATCAGTCAAGCAGACAAAAAACTAGCATTCAAACTCAGTTTTCTAACGATCTGTGAAATGGGAACAGTAGTAACTTGCACTACTTACTGTAAGAGTAGATTGGGAAGGTTCCACACACAGTTCCCAGTATTGCTGCTTGCAAAGCTTCTGACAGTATAAATGGTATTTGGCAGAGCTCAGTAAATTTTTCCAAGCCGAGGCTTAAAAAGCAGCCCAAAACATTTCTGGACTACAACTGAAGAGGAAGGCTTTCTCTTGGTCCCACTACCATCCCAGGCTCACCCAGTGAGGACATCAGACAGAGCCTTCTCAGTGGCTGCTCCCACTCTCTGGAACTCTCTTCCACAGGAGACTAGGCTGGGTCCCTTCCTGCATTCCTTTCATAGGCAGAAGCAGGCTTTTAATGAGTGAACAGGGTAGCTTTTACTTATTTATTAAGCTGTTGTTTTAAAAAATTGTAAGTTTTTATAATTTGTCTGTTAAAACATTTTTAATTGTTTCAAATGTTTTTCACTTTTTTTTAAACTTTTTGAAAGATGCCTTGGTTCCTGCTTTAGGAGAAAAAGTGGTATATAAATACAATCAATCAATCAATCAATGAACTCACTCCCAGGATCCCTTAGCTGGGAAGTTCTAGGAGTTATGCCCAAAAAGTAACTTTTTCCGAGCTCTAGGCTATACTGACTAATTGTTTAATTCAGCAAGAAGTAGCACTTTTGTTTGTATGAAGGCGACAGGGAAAAGAGACATTATCAACGGGCTTGAGTTTCAGGCACAGAGCACCAGTTTAAAATTGAACAGCCTTTGAGCACACAATACTGCTAGGCTGTAAAAATGAACAGCACTCAGCAGATCGATTAACAGGAGCCCCCAAGGACCACACCAACAGCTCCAAGCCAGACAGCCCAGCTGTTTTGTTCTTCACTGATGCCTGCAAAACACACCTGTTTACTTAGGATGTAGGCAGCCCGCGGCTGGTTAAGTATAGCTCTGAGATGCTTCTTACCAAGGTAGAAGGAAGAGACACCATGGGAAACAGTTTCTGTAAGACCTCCCTCATCTCTGCTTCAGCAACCTCTGCGTATTGCTGTCTCTCCTGGATTGACAAAAGGAAAAGGGAAAAGGACCAAATAAATGCGGAAGTACCACCATAAGGCAGGTCAGTTCCTTATTTAAACTTTCCTCCCTGCTCTAAAGAGGATAGGTTTGGAGGGGTAACAAAACTCTCCCTGCCCTCACATGTGCAACATGAAACTGTTTCAGGGTTTGGCTTTTATGTTACTTGCGATACTTTTAAGTGAAGCCTCCTCTGGGTTTCTTCATTGCTTGTCTTCTCTTAGACTCTTAAGATGAGAGAAGGCAGCCTTACTCAATCTGGTGCAGCTCCAATATGGAGAACACTGATTTCATCTGTGGGGCTCAAAATCACATGGAAAGATTAATGTCTGCTCCTATTTAAGATGCTTAAATGAAATGCTGCTGCTCTTCACTTTTAAAGAGTGAAGAGTAGCAGCACAACAAGGTGGGAGGCTGACTCTGAAATATGTGCAAAGATGACTTTTTTGTTGATGTTATATTGTCTAATATTTCTTACATTTTTTTCCCCTTTTGCTGCTGTTTTTTTCCCTTCTTTATTCTTCCCCCCCTTTTCTTCCCACAGCTTCTAAAATTTGGGGGGAGGGAAAAGTCACTAGGAGGATATTAGGACTTTCTCCCAGTGAGTATACTTGAGGCATTTGCTTTACCCCTATGCATGTTTCAATTAATAACTACAGTTTTTGAGAGGCTCAAGTAACTCTGGAACCAAATGCAAAGGTTCAAAATAACATATTTTCGTGGCAATTAAACCACTGTGAGAAAACATACATTGCTATTAAAATTTGGGAATAGCACCATCAAAATAAGATCTGTGTTAAGCTCTCCTAATTCTCCCTGCCACCAGCCCTTTTCTATTAACAGAGGATATAAACTCCATTCATTATGGGATAACTGGGACTCTTGTCCAGAAAATACAGTGAGAACCCACACAAGTATTGCTTTTTAAAGCGACAAGACAGTTTAAGTTTCACATGCTAGACAACTTGATGAACTTGGGGAGAGTTGTAAGGGTGGGCCAGAGCTTGGTAAGTTAATTTTTTTTGGATTGCAACTCCAGTCCCTGATCATGATGGCAGGTAGGTTCTGGGAGCTGTGATTTAAAAAGGCAGCTTTTCCAAGCTCTGGTTTCTTGTTCCTGGTTTGTCACAAGGGTGACAAGTCAGAAGTCTGAGTGTGGACATAGCTTTTGCTCCCCATTGGTGTTTTATCAGTTTAACTATTGCCATTGGCAGAATGCTAGGTAAACTAGAAATCAACTGACAGAGCTGGGCAAGGTTTCTCACCATGAGCTGCTCACGGGGAAAGTGTGCCCCCCCAAAAACTTGTTGGACTGTAACTGCCATCAGCCCTCACCTTTGTTGGTTATGATAGTTAAGGATGATTGGAGCTGCAGTCTAGTAACATGCATGAGGCCATGTAGTCTCCATTCCTGCCATAAGTAATCCAGCCCCCATTCTACTTCAGGACTTCCTAAAAGCAGGAGCCTGTTCATCCTACACGATTACAGCACTATGATTCCATCTTAGAAGCCATGGCTGCATCTTATGGAATCCAGGGGCTTGAAGTTTAGTGAGATGCTAGAGATGAGAATTCTAAATGCCCCTTCTGCTAATCCCAGGATTCCACAGTATGCTGCTATGGCAGTTACACGGGAACCATAGTAGTATCATTGTGTAGGATGAAAGTGTCCTGGATGAGATGCAACCACCAACGCCACGTCCAATCTACTGCTATTCTCCATGACAGTAGACTCTGAAGATACAATAGGAAAGTCAACTAGGAAGAAAACCTTCACCAGTACTCACTAGATGTCCTCCTAGTTTCAGCACTATGAGAAACAATAACAAGGTTTACTCTCTGAAGCTCTCCCTCCTCTTCCTAGAGGACGCTAAATACGGATATTCTCAAAGCAATGAACTTAGTTCCTCACTTTGGTTTGCCTGAGGTGAAAGCTCAGAAAGGCCCTGCCATTTTATTTGATTTTTATCAGTCTCAGGGTGGATCATCAATGCTGTACGATGTAAGCTGCAGTCTCACTCTGAAGAAACCCAAGGACCAGGGCAGCAAGTTTAGCTCCCTTCTTTACTTCTTTTATCTTGGTCCCTAAACATGTCTCAAGCATAATACAGCATGCTAGAAGTGGCCTTTCAGTCCTTTTTGGAACTCTTTCCATGAGAGATACTGCAATCCCACCCCTTCTGTCAGATTATTCCTTGACTAAATGAGTCTCATATTCAACATAAAACTGCCCTCTTGCATTCATTCTCAGTGTAATTTGAGTAATAAAATAATATTGGAATAATTATTTATATTATTGTTGTTGTTTTTGTTGTTGTAATTTATATCTGGCCTTTCCCTCCCTCCCTAAATTGGAACTCATAAGCAGTTTGTCCAGTTAGAGAGTGAATGTATGTGCATAATCAGAGATACACTTTTAGCTACAATTTGATGAACAGCAATACTTTTCTGGGACGGAAGCAAACTGTCAATTTGATTAATAAATTGTTACATGCAAGAGGCCTTCCCAATGGAACAGGCAGTCCAGGAGAGACAAGAAGTACAAGTTAAACAAGGGGCGGGAGAGGGACAAGATGTCACTTCTGTAGTTTAAACCTTTGGCTCCTTCCCTAATGGCAGCCCCTCCCTCCCATGCCCCTCAGACTGAGCGTGTTGGCTGAGGATGTGAACAGTCCAGCACCTCTGCAGGGTACCAAGTTATGGGAAGGTTGCCCTTCAGTAATTAAAAGGATTTCACATGCCTTTCTAACATCTAGCTTATTATGAACTTACATTTAAATGCTAAGCCTTCCTTCAAGGTAACTCCACTCACAGCAACCCTACCCTAGGACTTTGCGGGCAATATTTCTTCAGATGTTTGCCATGGTCCTCATCTTAGGATGAGGGAGGGAATTTCCATGGCTGAATGAGGATGTGAATCTTGATCTTGCAGAGTCCCACACTCAAGACTACTACACCATGCTGGCTCTAACCCCCAGGATATGATAGGACATACCACAGTTTTTTAAAAAACGGCATGAGCCCTCAGTTTGGTCTGTGTGAAGTTCTAATTGCAGTTAAGATGTAGCAAGCTGAATTTGGGAGTCATGGTGATGGCAATTTTGGTACAATTCCACCTACGCTGAGAATTTCTGAAATCTCACCACTTTCAATCGCACAGTATTAAGCACATGTCTGAGCACGTCTGTCAAAACAAACAGACTTTCATGTATGTTTAATATAGTTTGAGGACAGCTTGTGTGTTTCAATTTCAATTTTCCTTTTGAGGATAGTGATGAGGAGGCATGTTCTTTCTTTCTTTAAACCCACAAGCAGCCCCTTGCATGACAAACAAGTTTCTTTGGGCATAAAGCAAGGATAGGTCTAGGTGGCTGTCAAAGAGGCCAGCAGCTTTGATTCCAACTCTGCAGTTAGAGGAAGGCAGCCCTTCAGCCCTGGCAACTGTTCCAAGCAAAACTAAAGTAATCAGCATGCTCACAAATCAAAGAGGGAGGGAAAATAAAGAGAAGGGTTAAGATGACAGGCAGAAGCAGAAGCGAAAAATATGACAGAGAGAGAGAGAGAGAGAAAGAGAGCATTCAGAACAGAGTGTATTTAAAATTGCAGTAAAAGCTAAATGCTTCCATTTGATTCTAGAAGGCGGCTGCAGAATCACTTCTAGCTTAATGCATGGTTTCTAGCAGTCAGTATTACAACCTTGGCAGTCTTGTTCACTTTGTCCTGCAGCAATTTTTCAGTTGAGGCCAATGCTTCCATTGCTTTCCAGTTTTTCTCCCGAAGGTCCTAATCGTTTTTAGAAAGAATGGTTTCAGTTCAGCCAATAATCAAACGGTTGTCTGCTTTCACTTCAGAGAGCGAGCGTTTGCATTTGAGTGCAGGTTACTGCAAAATGGGTTGGGTGCTTGATTAAGATGATGCACACTAGCAAAAGACAAGTGTGATGTTAAAAAAATAAAAAGGAGTTTGTATGAAAAAATAACAAAACAAACAAACAAAAAGATTAATTCTTCCTGCATCCCACCAATCCATTTCTAGCTTTAGGGCTACTTTGGCATTACTAAATGTAACCTGCACACTTTGACTGCATTTGTGAAGAAGGATAAAGGAGGAATATTCAAAAGTGAGCAACATACACACATAAACACCCAAACCCAAGCACACTAAAATCAGGAAAGACCCAAGCCTTAGGTGAATTTAGTGAGTGGCATAACCCAGAAATCGACCAAAAGAGAATGGCACTGTAAACACTTAAGGGGGCAGTTTAGACCATCGCGTGAAGTAGCTGTTCTCAAAGTTAGAGCCATCAGCTTGAGGTGGGTCCAAAGGCTCAGTGGCAAAGTGGATGCCATGGCTCCAGGTACAATTCCTCAGAGTGCTAGCTACAAATAGGTTTAAAATGTAACACAAGATGGTAGAGAATCTGTAACTCTCGATACTGTTCACATCAGAGCCTGGAAAAAATTCATTTTGGGAACTATAGCCCTGCCAGAATGCCTCAACAAGTTAGCCTACCAGTGATGCTGAATGGGTGCATATATATATATATTTTTAAAAAAGCAATTCTTCCAAACTATGGGTGAATTAAACTCTATCATCACTGACCATTTGGTCCATGATGTCTGCAGCTTCTGGGACAGGGAGTATAACAAGGCCTGGAGAGCTAAAGGGATCTCACCCCTGAGGGTGACAGAGATCTTTGATCAACATTGTGGACAGCCTCAGTCAGTCAGAGGAAGCAACGCTAGATCAGCAGTGTAGCTCAGTACAGGGTAAGCCTCTTTGTCCACCTTCTGACCAGATTGCAAATGGTGGCCAAGACCAGAACAAAACTATTCCAATTCATGCTGTATTGGCTGGACCAAGTAGAGGACTAGCAGCTAAACTTTTTGTTTGGCAACACTTTTTATTCCCTCAACTTCTTCCTCCCTTTAAGGAGTTTTTAAAGATGACTCAGAACATTTCAATAAAAACCAGATAGTAAAATAATCAAAATTGCAATTATTTGCAAAAGCAGCAAAGTAGCATCTTAATCGAAAGATTTCAAGTCATCAACTTTTCTATGCTCTTTTTCATCAGTCATTATATTAAAGGAGGTTTACTTTCCCACAGTGAATTCCAGAACTGAAACTGTTGGATAGGGGCATCCTATTACTCTGAAGCATGGCAAACTGCAGCTGTTATAGTTCTGTTCCCCTGACTCCTGAGTTCTATCTGAACTCGGCACAAAAATGTACCCTATGGCATGTTTTAGCTCTCCTTTTACCACAGTCCTCATTTTTCTTGCAACTGTGCAAGTATGAAAGGCTCATTACATCAGGGCTACAGAACCTGTGTCTCAAAATGAGTTTTTACTGCCTGCCTGGGACTGTCACAGATACTGTGGATTGTGCTGGCTTGCCTCAGGTATGCCTCAGTCCAATGTCGATAACCATTTCTAGGGATTTGCAGTCTGTGTGCACTTTATGAGAATGTTAAAAAACAGACTGAAGAAGAGAGCACATATTCTGGATGGGCTTGCTTCTAGTTCTTGTTTTAATATTTTATATAGTTTTATACTCTTTACATTGTTGGATGCTTGGGTTTAAACACAGGTTAAGATGACACAAAACAGCATTACAAAAATAAAACATTTTCACTTCTTCACTGCATCTGTATGAATTTTCTAGTTAACAGGTACATTTAAATAATGGTGTAATTATTCTACATCAATTGGTGCCTAGAACTGGACATAGTACCCCACCTGGAGTACTGTGTCCAGTTCTCAGCACCACAGTTTAGGAAGGATACTGACAAGCTGGAATGTGGAAGTGACCAAATTGGTAGAAGGCCTGGAAACCGTGTCCTAGGAGGAACAGCTTAGGTAACTGGGCATGTTTCGCCCAGAGAAGAGAAGATTAAGAAGCAACGTAATAGCTATGTTAAATATTTGAAGGGGTGTCACATGGAAGATGGAGCAAACCTGTTTTCTGCTGCTTTAGAGACTAGGACATATAGAAAACTTCAGGAACAAAGATTCCATCTAAACATTAGGAAGAACTTCCTAAGTTCAACAGTGGAATATGCTGCTGCCTCAGAGTATGGTAGAATCTTCTTCTTTGGAGGTTTTAAACAGAGACTACCTGTCAGGAATGTTTTGATAGAGTATTCCTGCATGACAAGGGGTTGGACTAGATGGCCCTTGTGGTCTCTTCCAGCTCTATGATTCTATGAATTATCTCTATCAATCTGTAAGAATAGGTCTATATTATGCCCATTTTGCAAATGGAAGAAATGAGCTAAGAATGACAGAGACAGAAAATGGCTTGCCTAAAGCATCCTACTGAGATTTTAACTGGGGATCATCCACGCTGATAGCTCAGCCATGATGGGACCTCTCAGTATCCCTAATATACAGTTAACACAGAAAATTAACAATATCCTTGTTGGACCAAAAAAAAGTTAAGCCACTACCTGCAGTGGGATTTATCAAGTTCTTATTATAATTTCCAAATGCTTCTGAGTGTGAGGAAATGAAAAAGACAGAGCAGACTTTTGGATGCAAGAGCAGACTAAGCAGCACAAATGAGCTTTGCTCCAAACAAAAACTCAAGAGGTAAACTGAAGGGCAGAAGAGGCTTTTCTCATTTGGAGTGTACCTGCCAGCTTGTTCCAAAGGCTGGCATTTGCAATAAAATTTAACTACCTCAAGCTATTGAAAAAGCACAGGTCTCATTTTTATCTTGCCGGCTGGCTGTCCAGCCCAAACTGGGGGGATTTTTAATTTTCTAATGGCTCTATAGATATGAAATGGATGAGGCCCCCTACAAACTGTGGGGCAGGGGAAGATGAAATGCCTATCTGTTTAGATTCTGCATATCCGTTCTGCCCCTCGCCCGACAAGGCTGCGGCCTGTAAATGTACCTCTACAGCACCTTCTTTGTGGCACACTCCTGGAAGGTGAAGGATGAGCCAGGGCCCAGAGGACAGGTGAGTCAGGGCCCAGGAAGTTTCAAAAGGGGTTAAGATAGTTGGCTCAACTGTACTGCGACACAGCCCCTCTCAGAAAAGTATTGCCCTAAACAAGGATTTGAAAGAGAAATGGCAAGGCAAGATGAAGATGCCCAAATCACAAGGTGGGAGAAGCAAGCTTGGTTCTTTGCAAGGACTTGAGGAACTATTATAAACCCAGACCATGTTAGGATAAGTCTCCCAGAAGTCCATTTGCTGTCTACATTCAACTGGGGGGGGAGCCTTTTCTAACCTGGTGTCTCTGTATGAGGCCAATGAAATGGCAGAAAATGAAATGAAATGGCCATAGTGGCTAAGGAATGAAGGGAACTGTACTAGTTCAATGAATCTGGAAGGAACCAGGTTAGGGAAGACCTTCCTGCTTAGAAATTAGAGGAGGCTGGGCTACAGATTCTTGGCAGAAGGTGCTTCTTCCCATTTGTTTGGCAGTCAGTCTCCCCAAACACTCATTTTTAAGCAGTTACTTACATTGTTTTTCTGTCTCTGCTGCTCCACTGCATGTTTCAAGCAGCCCATCTCCTTTTGGAGGCTTGCAATCTCTTGCTCTTTCCCAGCAATACTGAACAAATACCCAAAGAAAGAAAAAGAGAGAGACAGAGAGAAAGAGAGAGTCACCAGTATTCCATCAAATTCATCACTTCCCTCTTGTGAGTACATTTTCTGCTTATTTTATCTTATGGTAAACATAGAAGTATGCACAGAAATTGCTTATGAGTTTTCAAGGTTACTCCTTAGACCACAGCTTTCCAAACTTTTCATGCTGGTGACACAGTTTTTAGGCATGCATCATTTCATGATACAAGAATTCAGTGAGTAATTCAGCAAGCGGAGGCAGCCTGACCCACCACTGTCGCTGCACTTGCTGGGGTCTTCCTCAGCCTGGGCAGCAGGGGCAAGAGAGGCAGTCCCTCCACTCATTATGTTCAGCGACACACCCACACTCTGCAGCTGACACACTAACGTGTCGTGACACACAGTTTGGAAAGCTCTGCCTTAGACCATGAGGACTAGAAAAGTCTGCTCTTTGGTAAATGAGAATACAGGATCAATCTGCAGATTACATTTCACTGTGCAATGGCAGCTGATGGTTTGGATGGGAGAGGAAAGACTGATTCTGATGGTGGTGATTTCTGAAGAGTGAGGGGAGCTTTGCTTTCTCCCAGCCTGCCCTTTCTTTTTCTACTTCAAATCACTCCCTACAGTGCTTCCCCATAAACTACTTGTAGCTGAAAGCTTGTTTTCTTAAAAAAAAAACGGGAGAAGGAGAAACTGCTGATGAGAGCCATACAACTTGGGAGTAGACAGGAAGCCAGCAGAACAGGTTTAAGTGCTCCTCTTTTCTCCAGCTTGTTGCTTCCCACCTCACAATTGACCCCAGGTCAGGAGACCTTTTCACCACTAATGGGCAATGAGACTATGGCCATTTCTGCGCTAGACTGCTATAGTGCTATCATTCCACTTTCAACATCCTATGGAATCCTGGGGCTTGCATTCCATCAAGTGTAAAACGCATCACACCATGTGCCAAGTAAACACTTCTCGTATAATGTATAAGTTTGGAGTTTACAGGAAGCAGAAAAATTCCCCACTGAGTCCTACTAAGTCAGAGAGGGAAGGCTGATTTTTTCAGACCTGCCATTATCACTTTTCAGCTTTTGCACCTAACTCTTTATTTTCTATAATACTTCAGTTTCCCAAGCTACTACCACTGCCGCCGCCACCACCAAGACGTTGACTACAACTAAACTGGCCACAAGATTATGCAGGCCCCAGATTGAGGAAGGATATTCTGTACGAACAAACACAGACAGACAAACACACACACGCACGCACACACTCAAAAGAGTGAGTGACATCTTGGGTCCTATACACAGAGTAAGGAAGGTTGTTAAATAAATTAATAAACAAACAAATAACACTTTCCTGTATCACTCTCCACTGTCTAGAAGCCTGATCAAAATGAGAGCTGATAATATAAATTTGTTGAGGAGGGAGTGGGTTTGTTTTCCACTGCTCCAGAGACTAGGACAAGGAACAATGGATTCAAACGACAGGAAAAGAGATTCCATGTAAATCTCAGGATGAACTTCCTGACAGTCAGGGTTGTCCGGAAATGGAAACTGCTGCCTTGGAGTGTGGTGGTGGTTTTTAAGCAGAGGCTGGATAGCCATCTGTTGGGAATGCTTTGATGTGGGTTCCTGCATGGCAGAATGGGGTTGGACTGGATGGCCCCTAGGTCTCTTCCAACTCTATGATTCTATGATTCTGTGATAATGACACTTTTACACATTCAGTAGAAAAGCACTGTGTATATTCATCAGATTTTAGATTTTAGCAGAGGGCCTTATTTTGTTTCACCAGGCAGGGATTCTGCTCTTTTGTACTACAAAAAATCAAACTTTGTAAGAACAGGTTGCTTACCTGTAACTGTGGTTCTTCGAGTGGTCATCTGTGCCATCATACACTAGGAGCTTTAGCGCCTGCGCGGTAGCGTTCGGAAACTTCTAGAGCTTGTTCGCTTGGCGGGAACCCCTCCCCCACGCCGGTACTGCGCATGCTCCTCCCGCCGAGCAACGGTCTCTCCTCAGTTCTGTCGTCCGCCGTAGAACCTACAGGGACCTGAGAAAGAGGGGAGGAAGGGCGGGTGTGTATGATGGCACAGATGACCACTCGAAGAACCACAGTTACAGGTAAGCAACCTGTTCTTCTTCTTCGTGGTCTCTGTGCCTTCATACACTAGGAGACTGTGTAGCTTACCGGTCGGATGGCGGGTCAGGTCCTACAGCACGGAAGCCAGCACCTCACGTCCAAACCGGGCATCTCTGCGCGACCGGCAGTCGAGCCTGTAGTGGCGTACGAAGGTCGATGGTTGGGACCAGGTCGCCACACGGCAGAGTTCATGCAGGTCAACTCCTCGCAGGAGGGCCGCAGAAGTAGCCACAGCTCTGGTGGAGTGGGCTCGAAGCAGGACTGGCGGAGGCTTCCTCGCGAGCTCATACGCCAGTTCAATAGTCCTCACCACCCACTTGGAGAAGCGCTGGGTGGACACTTTTAGGCCCTTCCGATGTCGCCCATAGCAAACGAAGAGATGCGGCGTCTGTCGGAAGGAAAGCAGTCCTGTCCTTGTAGAAAGCCAATGCCCGACGCACGTTCAGGGAGCGGAGGGACCGCTCCAACGGTGTCGTGGGTTCGGGAAGAAGGCAGGCAGGATGATGTCCTGGTTGAGATGGAAACTGGACACCACCTTTGGCAGGAACGAGATGTAGGCCCAGGACCACCTTGTCCCTGTGGAAGACCATGAAGGGCTCATCGGACCGAAGAGCTATGATCTCACCCGCTCGCCTCACTGAGGTCACCGCTACCAGGAAGGCAGTTTTCATGGTCAGGAGCCTGTCATCCGAGGTCGCCATCGGCTCAAAGGGCGCTCGTCAGCTGCGAGAGCACCAGCGAGAGGGACCACGGCGGTGCGGCGGCGATACCGGCAGGTAGAGATGATGAAGTCCTTTCAGGAACCTCTTAAGGGTATCTTTCCTGAAGAAGGCCAATGCCGCAGATCGTGGCGGTTGGTATGCCACGATCGCGGAGAGATAAACCTTCAGGGATGGAAACGCCAGACGCTGTTGCCGGAGGTAATGCAGGACGGTCGAGACCGAGGCGATACCGGCTCACTCCTCTCGTTAGCAAAGGTCAGGAAGCGTCGCCATTTGTATTGATATTTGCGACGGGGGATTCCTTCCTGGCCGCGACGAGGAGGTCCGGCAGGGGATCGTCATCGATTCCTCCAGGCATGGAGGGCCAGGCGTGGCAGGTCCGGAAAAGGCTCGGCTGCTGGAGTGGGAGAGCAGTCCCGGCGCGGTGGCACCCGGGGAGCATTGCCTCGTGCAGCTCGAGCAGGGGTGTGAACCAGTGCTGCCTCGGCCAGTACGGGGCTACGAGGATCGCGCGGCCGGTCGGCGAGGATCTCGATATCGTCCGGCCGGCGCGGGAAGGGCGGGAACGCGCAGAGGAGTTCCCCGGTCCACGGAAACGGGAAAAGCGTCCCCGTGGAAGCCGATCGTGGCCCGCTCTGGAACAGAATCGGCGACACTTCGCGTTTTCCCTGGTCGCGAAGAGGTCGATGGATGGTTCGCCCCAGCGGTCTCGAATATTTTAACGCCTCTCCGGAGAGAGACCATTCGTGATGGGATGAGGTGTCCCTGCAGGGCGTCTGCCGTTTTTCCCTGCCCGGCCAGGTGAACCGCCGGGGAGGGTGTGCGGGCGAATGCACCATTCCCACAGGTCGAGCGCGATGTTGAGCAGGGTCGTGGAATGAGTTCCTCCTTGTCTGTTGATGAAGGACGGCTGTGGTATTGTCCGTCAGGACCAGGACCGTGCCCCCCGCTACGACGTGGCGGAACGCCCGTAGCGTTTTCGAGACGGCGAGCAGCTCCAGCGCGTTGATATGGAGAGCGGTCTCGTCGTCGGTCCTCTGTCGCGGCTCTAGATCGCCGCATGGGCCCCCATCCATGCAGGGAGGCTCGGTGTTCCGTCACCTTCGGTGTCGGCTGTTGGAAAGGTCCCTGACTCGATTGCGTCGCGACTGCCACCATCGGAGGGAAGAAGGGACGTTTCCGGTAGCTGCAGTCGGAGTTCTTTTCGTCTCGCAGGGGGTCGAATATGCGGACGAACCAGTGTTGAAGAGGTCTTGCTCTTAGTCTGGCGAGTTTCACAGCGGTTGTCGCAGCCATGTACCCCAAAAGGTGGGACACTTCTCGCAATAACGGGGGGCCGCACGGGCGGCGGGGGCCCCGGATAGGGTTTGAGCTCGAGTCTCTGGCAGGTACGCCCTGGCGGAGGTTGAGTCGACGTTCCCCCGATGAAGTCCAAGATCCTCGCCGGCTCGAGGTGGGACTTCTGGATTCACTCGTAGGCCAAGGCGAGTCAGGAGTGACAACGTCATGGGGACGTGGGGAAAGTCTCTGTTTGCGGGACGCCACCAACAGCCAATTGTCGAGGTAAGGGAAGACAGAACACCCTTCGTCCGCGGGAAAAGATACCACCGGGGCCATGCACTTGGTGAAGACCCTTGGGGCAGTCGAGAGTCCAACGGCAGCACCTTGTACTGGTAACGGGTGTCGTCGACTGCGAAGCAGAGGTACCGTCTGTGCTGCGGGCGAATGGCGATGTGGAAGTATCGTCTCGGAGATCGATGGAGGCGAACCAGTCCCCTCGATGCAGGAAGGGCAGGATCGAGGGGGAAACGTAATTTTGAACCTCTTGGGGCGGATGTAGAGTTCACCCCTCTGAGGTCGAGGATCGGCCGGGGGGGCCCGTCGGCCTTAGTCCGTGAATCCTGGAGAAAAACCGGTGGTTTTCCCTTGCGGGAGGTGCTCGATCGCTCCTTTTTGGAGGAGGGACTATTTTTCCGGGGGCTGGACTCGACGGGGTGGGTAGAAACGCCTCGAGGCGGAATATCATGAAACTCGATGGCGTAGCCAAGACGGACGATGGAAAGCACCCAAGAGTTCGTAGTGACATGTTGCCACTCCAAAAGGTGTCGAGCCGGGTCGGGGGGTCTCCGAGCGCAGATGGTAGGCTGAAGAGTGGGTATTGGTAGGTCCTGCCAGACACGTCAAAACCGAGCTTCGCGTCCAAGGAGGATTTTTAGACGAAGCCGGGCGACTTTGAAACGTGCGTCTGGTCGACGAGCCGGGACGGTCGCTTCCGGCGGGGCCGGCGCTGGAATGACGAGGTGGGGGACCACCGGGGATGGGGGGGAAGGTGGGGTCCTGCGGGCTTGCGTGGCCGGTTGGAGCCCGATTTTTTTGGCAGTCAACCTCGCCTTCACCAGATTGTCCAGCGCCTGGTCGGTCGTAGAATTAAGAGGCCCTCACCGTCGAAGGAGATCCTCGATCCTCCTTGGGGTGTTCTTGGATATCGGCCGGTCGCAGCCAGGCATGGCGGCGCAAGCCGATGGACCCCCACCATGACCCGGGAGGCGATCTCCACGGCGTGCCGGGAGGAGGCCATCTGCTGCCGAGCGAGGGAATGGCCTCGTTGAAGTCACCGAGGCGGTTTGCGGTTCGTCCGGTATCGCCTCCATCGCCGGTTGAAGGCGGCGAGCACGTTTTTCAGGTATGCCGCGAGGCAAGCCTGAGTGTTGGACAGCCTGATCTGCAAGGAGGCGGCGGAATAAAACCTCCTTGCGTGGGCGTCCAACTTTCTGCCTTCTTTATCCGGCGGGGTGGTTGCTGCCTGCCGGTGCCTTTTTTCTGTGCCGACCGACCACCACAGAGTTCGGTGCAGGGGGGTTAAGAGATAAACCCGGTTTCCTTTGCACCCTATAGAGGTCTCCAAATGCTGCGGACGGCTCGCCCAGGCCGGTCTATCCCAAGCGGCCTTCACCACTCTGGAGATCCGGGGGGGAGAGGCAGCGGGGCCGTGGCAGGTTGCTTCCCCTCGAAGATGGGGAAAAACGGGATCGTCGCCCCCAGCTCCGCACCGCATTTAAGGCCAAGGGTAGAGGCCATGCGGAGCAGCATCGCAGAGAACTGGTGGCGTCCTCTGGAGCTGAAACTGGGTCGGTCCCCGATCCCCCCGGAGGCGACTCCTGGGGGGCCGCCTCAGAAACCCCCGACTCCGCGCTCGAGTAGTCGACTCCGAGCTCGGTGAGTCCTCTCCCCCTCGCTTTCCGGCTCCTTCACAGTTGTTGCGGGTGCTGCCTTCTTGGGCTTGTCCACAGCCGGAACGGTGGTAGTGGCAGCATCACGCTTGGGCTGGCTGACCACAGACTTCACCTTTCTGGTGGTGACCGGCGTAGTCACAGGCTGATGTGGCTTGCCGCCAGTCACCACCGACTCCGTAGGGCGTGTCGCCGTGCCGTAACCCTAGGAGGTGGCGATACCCTGATATCGAGGCGAAGGCTCCCTCGCCCTATGGTATCGAGGCGAGGGAGAGCGGGGTGAAAAGGGGCGGGGGGGGGCCCACGGCGAACGGCTTCGGTGCCGATGGTACCGAGCGTTTCTCCTCGAGGCGAGCGTGATTCGCGCTGTCTCCGAGGTGACCGGGACCTCCGGAAGGTCTCCCAGCGTCTCGGGTCACGATGGACCGATCCCGGTACGATGGGAAAATTACCCGGGAAGAGGCCGGGCGCTCTCTCCACTCAGACTCCCTCGCGTACCTGGCCCCGTGGACGGAGGTTTCTGGAGGCAGACGAGCGAGGTTGTTCCCCCCTTTGTCTCCCTAGGAGGCGGCGAGGCCACCGGACGCTCCGAAGAGCAGGACCGGGACCTGAACGAGGTCGAACGCCGCTCCGGAGAAGCAGAGGGCCCCCTGCTGCAGGTCAGCCGACCTGCGACGGCTGGAAAGGCGGTGGTGCTCCTCCACCAGGGTTGGAGGGTCTCACAGGCGAGTCCGGGCGCTGCTGGGGAAAGTCCCCAAACTCATCGTCCGAGGATCGACAGACTCGCCTCACCCCTTTTGGGAAAGGGTGCAGAGTTGGAGGAGGAGTGGGAGGTTAAGCCCCAGTCGGGGAGCGTTTTTTCTCCTTCTTCTTCTTCTCCTTTTCCTTGCCCTTGTCTCCGTCCGGAGCAGGGCATTTTTTAGCAGGCGTCTCCTTCACGGGACCTAGCCTTCCTCGCCGTCGAGGATCCTTTCGCTGACTTGGAGCCGCCGAGAGCTTCGGGATCCTCGGTAACGCCGAGACCGGCGCTGCCGGTACCAGCCCATACCGACGAGGTGGACGGAACAGCAGCTGCCGAACCGTCGATGGCGGGGCGTCTTTTTTTCGGCCATCTTGGAAACGGAGGTCTCGTCGATCGCCCGCAAAGACTGCTCCCAACAATACGATTTAAGTCTCGCGGACCTGTTAAGTTGGGGGGAAAAAACCCCGGGAAACTGGGCAAGTCCGAGTGTTGTGGGACTCACCCAAGCAAAAGAGACATCCTTATGGCCGTCGTTGAGGGCCTTTCGCCCGCAGGACACGCACTTTTTGAAGAGCGCGGACATAAAACGAAAGCCAAATTTGGGAAAAATCCGAAAATCACCAAAACCAAATGGGAAGTCCGAAGGAGAGGTCAGAAACAATCCAAAAGTCCGAAAAACCGTGAAACCAGCAAGCCAAGCACAAAAGCAGAGGAACAAACCGAAAACCCTTCCCACGCGACGGGGGAGAGAAAAAACTGAGGGAAACCGTTGCTCGGTGGGGGCATCGCAGTACCGGCATGGGGGAGGGGTTCCCGCCAAGCAACAAGCTCTAGAAGCCAAGCTACCGCGCAGGCGCTAAAGCTCCTAGTGTATGAAGGCACAGAGACCACGAAGAAGAATAGCGTTCATTTTAATTATTCATCCCACACATTTAATTTATATGTCCACAAAGTGGCTTCTTTTTGGAGCATTCAGGTCATTTCCAACTTACAGTGGTCCCACAGCAAATCTATCATGGGGTTTTCTGGGGCTGAGAGTGTATACATGCCCAAGGTCACCCAGGAGTTGACTCTTGGTCTCCAAGGTCACATTTAACTCTCAAAACATACACCATGATGGCTCTCAGGTCTCAGGGAAACCCAAGCTGAAATCCTGAGCAGCCATGAAGCTCAGTGGTATATAATTCTAGCCAGATCTGCCTCACATACTTTAAAGTAAATCAGTGGGAAAGAACCACACACAGTGCCCCGACCAACTTGTAGGAAGCCAAAAAAAAAAAATAAAAAAAATAGAAATGAAGTAATACATACAACATGCCATAGTTTAACTCTAATTTTAAAAATTAAGGGGAAAAATTCGAAAGCTGACAGCCAACCATAAACCAATAATTCGCAGAAGCCAGCGATTAGTGTCACCAGGCAGCATACCCAACCCCCCAAAACCCTTGGGACAAAAAAAAATTGGCTAAAACAGTGCACACTGCAGTTACATAAGGCAATGCAGGGGTGGGGGACTACTTCCTGTCAGAAGTCAGAACTTGCTTCCTTCCATGAGATACACCTTGGACGTTGGATGACATAAGGGCAGGCCCTTCCTAAGCTCCTTCCCTCCTGAAAGAGTCCTTACATCTTTCTCCAAGCAGAGAATGACTCCCTGCCTCTCTCCACATGGTGAAAATGAAGGGAAAAGTAGGTTTAACCAACACATAGTACAGCAGCTCCTCCAGGCAGGGAATCGGTGCACAGCTGGTTTCACACCTTCCTTCCTCACCTTTAGGTGGAATATCTTTTTTGTAGCAGCTGATTCAAACTACAGTAAAATAAATTCCACCTAAAGGTTAGGAAAAACCCTTGACAGTTAGAACTGCTCAACAGTGGAATGTGCTGCCTGGGATTGTGGTGGAGTTCCCTTCTTTGGGTGTGTTTAAGCAGCAGTTGAATGGCCCTCTGTGGCAAATACTTTGATGGTACACTCCTGCATGGCAGAATGGGGTTGGACTCAAGGGCCCTTGTGGTCTCTTCCACCTCTACAATTCTATGATTCTATGAATTGAGGCAGATGCCTTATGGAGGGCTGGTCCTCGTCTGAAGCTTGTTCTACACACACTGCTGAGCGAGGTAAAATAGCACCCTGAGGTACTAGAATGGATTGCACCCTTTCGGACTTCAGGTGCGGTATCTGGTCCCAACACATGACAAGAGAAATGTTGGATCAGGCCAAAGAAAGGTCGATTTCTGTGGGCACAGCAGCCAGTCAGGAGCTTATGGGAAGCCCACAAGCATGACATGAGCACAACAGTACTTTACTTCTCATGATTCCCCATACAGGCTGCTTTAACATTGATACAAGCTTCCTCCACTTATCTGACAGGTTAGGGACCAGAGCACTGTCAGAAAATGAAATTGGTTGAAAAGAGGAACCCATATACTGTAGCACAGGGAGTATGAAGAACTTATGGAGGCTCATGTGGGACCAACCACGCGCACGCTGCTTGGAAAGTCTCTCAGCCAGTTTTATTGTATATTCCTGCATGGCAGAATGGGGTTTGACTCAATGGTCCTTGTAGTCTCTTTCAACGTTATGATTCTATGCTCTCCCTCACTGGGGACTCAGCTGGCTCCTCCAGGACAAAGCAGACATTCTCTGCACCATCTTGCTTGGGGGAAGTAGGGTGGCTTTGAGGAAGGGGATTGCCTGAGGCTTCATGGGACAGATGGGTCAATATAGTGAGAAAAATTCAGCCCATGGCTTCGTGCTGCTTCTTATTCTTATTTATATCCCAACCATTCCCCAATAGGGGGCTCAAAGCTGATCACAAAACTCAAAAACATACCCAGATTAAAATCTTTTTAAAAGATATCATTAAAAAACATATACAAATTATTTTTAAAATACAATTAAATAATCCATATTATCAAATCCATTTTAAAATCTCTTAAAGGAGGGGAAATAAAAAATTGACCGAATAGCATACTACTAAGGGCCCACTGAGGTCATTTCCTAAAGGCCTGACAGAATAGAAATGTTTTTATTTGCTAGTGGAAGGAAAGCAAGAAGGAAGGGATCCTAGCTTGCCTATAGAGGGAGTTCCAAGGCCTGGGAGGAGCCATCAAGAAGGTCCTCTCCCTTGTTCCCAGCAAAAAGGCTTGTGAAAGTGGGGAGACAGAGAGAAGGACCTCTCCAAAAGATCTCAGAGCAGTAAAGGGCTCATAAATGCAGATACGGTCCTTCAAACAGCCTGGGCGTGAGCCATACAGGAGTTCATAGGTCATCACTGGCACCCTGAATTGTGCCTAGAAACAGACTGACAGCCAGCAGAGCTGGTGCAGCAACAGAAGGGAGTTGTGTGCTCCCTGCATCCAGCCACAGATAGCAATCTGACTGCAGCTCTTTGGGCCAAATGAACTTTCTGGACACTTTTTAAGGCAGCTTGCTACACAGTGCATTATAACAATCCAAAAGTGATGTAACTAAGGTACGTACCACCAAGGCTTCATCACCAGCTTCAGTGTTAGATAATCTCTCTAGCAAGTTGAAAACTGGGACTCTGCATTCTTATTTTTAGAGAAGAGGTACCTGAGATAAGTTTTCACTGCAACAGATCATGACTGCAGGAACACAGTGAGAGTAGTCAGTGGTTATGTTTATATTTATTTTTAAAATTTCTACCTTTTCCACCAAATGGTTCTCAAGGTAAGTACTGCCAATTCTCTCTTACAAACCTTCCTGAAGATTTTTTCCAGGTCAAGATAACTACACCAGATGTACCAATGCATTTTCGGTTATGATCCCAGGATGCAGCTCTACCATTGATGCCAGAGCAGCTAGTGAGGAGGAAACAGGGACTTAGCACCATAGAATCCTAGAGGTGGAAGAAACCGCAAGGGCCATCCAGTCCAACGTCATTCTGACAAGCAGGAATACACAGTCAAAGCACTCCTGACAGGTGGCCATCCACTATCAGTTCAAAAATCTCCAAAGAAGGAGACTTCATCATACTCCTACCCATCAAACATCTTTTCTTTCTATCTTTGCAAATGGAACACAGCTTAGCTGGGACATCAGTCACTTACAGCTGCAGAAGTTCTTCATTCCTGACAGCCAGAGATTCCTGAAAGAGATCAATACATATCGCTTAACAGAAGTGGATAGGAGACTTCCTGGTTTATAGATTCATATATATTACATCGTGCACAGTACATATGTCTTGCACAGTTGTTAAGATGCTCATCAATGAGCTGGAACATCACTAGATCAAAGTTCTCTACACAAGCCTATCAAAATAGGTATACTAATGTTCAACCTTAGAGGACAGTTGTACGGTTTGGCAAATTAATGCAATGTACACCAGGTGTTTATGATTGTAGGTTATTGAATATTTAGTACAGTGTAGGTCTACATACATTACAAAGCTCAACTTAAGTGTCCTGAGTGTCTGGGCTTTATCAAAAACAAAAAGAAAGACCGCCCTCCCACCAAAGAGCAGATAGCCAGATTCTGAGGCTAGCCTGAGATTCAAAGATAATAAATGGGATGGATCTGCCCACTCGGTGTTGGGCATACAGAAACCAACCCTAGTTATGAGTCCCATCAGTGTGGGCCCTGCAAGAAGAGAAGAAACACATCACACCCCCTCAGTCATCTCTTCATCCAACTGAACATGTTCAGCTCTTTTAACCTTTCCTCATATGTTTAGCTCTTTAAACCCTCTGCTCATCCTCATTGCTCTTCTCTGAACCTGCTTTAACTTGTCTTTATTTTATATTGTATTGTCTTTTGTATTCTAGCTGGATAAATTGTTTTACAATTATATTGTATAGTTTTATATTTGCCTTGCTTCTTCTTTCTCCTCTGTGTGTGTGTGTGCATGCGTGTGTGTTTTAAAATAGATGCTGGTGCTGATGACATTATTACCGCTGTTGTTGTTTCTTGTTGTTGTTCCTTCTTCTCTTGCAGAACACAGGATACAGTCAGGGAAATATAAGAGCAATCTGGATGATTTTACCTTCCAGACATTTCAACCATAGTAATTGCACACCATGCTCCTTTCCCTCCTCTCTACCTATCTCCTCTCAGTTCAAAAACAGTAACCAGGAAAAAATACCTGCTCTTTGTTTCCTTGGTTTCTTTCCTGAATTTGTGCTCTCAACAACTGATTTTCTTCCTGTACATCCTGGAAAAGAGGAAGCAGAGTTAAAACCAAATGCCCAGTTCATAATACTCAACCATCCCCTCCTTAGGCCATTAAGCCATCACCTGCAATTCTTTTCTGTGATGTGCAACTTCTTTTCTCCTCTCATCTAATAAGGCCTCCAACTTTTGCGTTTCTTCTTGCTTCTCCTTCAGTCTGCATGGACACAGTTTTAAAAGTTATTCACACGTATTTCATGAAAAAGAAGAGTCATACAGTATCCAGCTATTTACTTAAGTGCTCATCCTGCTATATGGCTTATGTCAGTGCTACTCAAAGTGGTGATCTACGGCCAATAGCTGCTGGCCAATGGCAAGTTTCCAGGAAAGAAAGAAACAGTTATGTCTGATGGCACAAACATGCTACTGGTCCCTGGCTTGATAAAAAAAAAGTCCTGTTAAATCCTAGAATCCACTGGACATTCTGGCTGGAGAATTTGCAAGTTGTAGTCCATACAATATTAATGCTCCCAAGCTCTGACATGAAAATGACCAGACAGCTCTGTTTAGTACTTCCATCAGGAAAAAGTCTTCAAAAGAGTAGCCTTCGGAATTACAGAAAGCTACACGGATGAAATATATGCACACTCTCTCACACTCACATACACAGAACACAAACACATCATCTCAGCAGTCTCAGCAAACATAAGCGTGAAAGAATAGATTGGAGCTCCACCTGGCTTACTTACAGAGCTTCAAGGTCCTTGACCGAGGAACCAACAGAAACCTAAGAAGGGACAGACATAAGGAATATGAATGCAATAGTATATAAAAGATCACCTAGTGATTTCATGGCTGAGTTGAGCTTTCAGCTGGACAATTCCCTAGAATATCACAAAAAGAGTTCCATTTCGGTCTTCCACTATGTCTGCTTGTGCCCTTTAGGGACATCCCACATACAGAAATTTGCCTCCTATAACAAAATCAGTCCTTGCCTATAAATGCTTCCTTAGAGCTGAAATCCCCAGTGCAGAACCTGTGAGTGCCCCTGTGGCTCCAAGACCACAATGAAGTGCCTACCAGACTATTTTTGTCCTATGTAAAATGGAAGGAGTAGCTGCTCATTTTTTTGCAAGGGGTCTTTCCTGCTGACAAACTGTTGGAATGGGGGCAATTCGGCCCCCTCTCCTCCACCAGATCCTTGAGGAAAGAAGTTCCTTGTCAAGGGGTGGGTTTCTCCTTGTCTCTGGCCATTTTTCAGAAAGCTGGCTGTTTTGCCCCTATTCAAATGAACGCAGTGATCATCCCTTCATTCAAATGAGGAGGTCAGGCTCATGCCTGTGGCAAAATCTCTCAAAGGAGGTAGCAAGAGGGTCCTTAGCAGGGGATAGTCTTGATCTCCTCCATGAAACTGTTTTCAGCAGGATGGTTTCCCCTCCCTCCTTTGCAGAGTCAATCAGTGCAAAATGTTCTGTGTGTATGCCCTGCCTCCTCCTTCTCCATCTTCTTCCTATCTTTCTGTTTTCCCTTTTGCTTGCTTTCTATCTGTTTTGCCTCGTTCTTCTTTCTGTTTTCCCCCTTTGCTCACCCCTTCCATCTCCCTGCCTGCCCTAGTTTGATCTGTGTATGCTTCTCTTTATCTTTTTTTCTCTCTGCATGTGCTTTCTCCCATTCATTAATCACTGAGCATGTGAGTTCCTACAAAAACATACAGAGCAGCAAGAGAACTCCCAAAATTTTATGATCTGCTACACTCCCACAGTAGTGATTCTGTGCTTTCACTGATGGCACTTTTTTAAAAACACAGATGTGCCTTGGGGTTCAGAATGGTTGGGAACCCTAGGCTTAGACAGAAGGATCACCTGCTTCTGGCTACATTAAGCAACTTTTGAAAGCCATGCAGCAAAACAGAAGCAAGGTAAACATTCTCCCACCTGTTCGGAGTTCAGCTGCTCAAGTTCTTTGACTCTGTTATTCAACAGGTGAAGTGTATCCTCTTGATCCTTTTGGCATTAAAAAAAATTTCAATCAAACACAAAGATTCTGAATTTTATAATGCAGAAGAGTTTTCAGAATTACACTAGACTCTACCTGAAGCCACTCTCCTTTCCTGGCAAGCTCATTCTCCTTTTCTTTCAAAGACACTTCCAGGCTTCTCACCTGTTCTTCTTTCCCCTTCAGTCTGCAAGAGGGAGCACAAGAAAAGAAAGGATCCATTTTAAAACAATTTTATAAAGAAAACTCCTAACCTACCTTCACAAGCAAGATCAAAAACACAGTTAAACACTCTTCTCCACCATTACTGAGTTACAGCACTACTGGTTTGAATCTGGACAATATTTATAGCACGGGTCAGTTTCTTCACTTCCTCTCTTTGAAAAATCAAGGACTATCCATAGTGAGGAGGATTGCAAGCTTAACATGAAGGTCTGTTCTTGTATGCAGAGATTGAGATAGCCAAGCACAGGTCAACTCATCCAAGGCAAGGATCACATGATGTAAAAATCTTCTAGATCACTGCTACTCAGAGTGGTGCTGGTTCCCAAATCATCAACTTCTGATTCACAGCAAATTTCCAGGGGGAAAAAAGAAACAACTGCAACCAATGGGCACAAATATACCTTGGCAAACTAGAGGGAAAAACTGTAGTCTCCCACATCATATAGCCTGAGAAGCACTGCTATAGACCATGTGACCCCCACCTTGTTGAGGCAGCAAAAGAAGTGTACCCGTGCTTAGATATATCCCATGGTGAATGTAGAGAACAGAAGATTATACAGGGAAGCAACAGTGGCACAGTAACAAGAAGATTAATGGGGTAAAAACATACAGTATGACTCATCTTCCTTATTCAAAACCATTTTATTATAGAAGAGGACAGAACTCCTGTAGTTTAACCTTCATTCTGTCCATCTGGCATCCCTCTACCTTTCCTTCGAGAAAGAAATTTTGTACTTCTTTTTCTGGGGAAAAAGTTGAAAGGGATACAGGTCAAGCATTTGAGACTAATCTAAATTAAGTTTTTAAAACATTCTTTATTAAAGTAGTTCTATCCCATTCTATGTTTGAAAAATCTCTGGGAAAGCTATAATCAATAACATAGATTCAAACAATATAAGACCATTCAACAATATCAATGTAGAACCCATGATCCAATCACCAAGCCATTGGCTGTTGGCATGATCACTATGCCTCGAACACTTGGGTGAACAGTCGAGTTTAACCTGGCTCAAAAATTAGGCCAATGCTGGTACCAGCTAGCTGTCCCACAGGTGGGCATTCTACACCTGGGGCATCTGCTGTTTCATTATTTGGATTTGCTAGGTTTTCGATTGAATCAGATTTCACTGATGATGCTTTTGTATTTTTAAGACTGTTAACGGATTGTTTTTAAATTAGTGCCAAAAGATGGAATGAAGGGGCATGACTGTTCAAAATAAACACATTTCCTTGAAACTCAAAGAAGAACAGGCACTCGGAGTGGCCATCGGACAAGGAGACCTTGCGACCGCAAGACACACACAATTTAAACAACAATGACATAGAAAGGGGGAGGAGTTCTTACAGACTTTTTTGTGGAAAAAACAGTGAAGAATGAAGAAATAGCAGAAAACTAAGCAAACTGCTCAGCGAGGAAGGCTTTCCGAGCTGCTAACAGGTCAGCGGACGAAAAGAAACTGAGGAGAGACTGTTAGCTTGGCGGGACTGAGCGTGCTCAGTACCAGATGGAGGAGGGATTCCCGCCAAGCTGCTCAGCTCTATAACTTTCCGAAAAGCTACTGCGCATGTGCGAAGATTCCCACTGTGTGAAGCACAGAGACCACGAAGAAGAACTCAAAGAAATATGTGCACTAAAACAGAGGCATGTCACTGGCCCAACTAAAGCAGTGCTGCCTAGTCTAATAGGAAGCAGCTGCCCAAAATCTATCCCAGCCTTGCAGCTCTGTTTTGGTGCCTTCAGGCAATTTTCAACTTATGATGATCCTAAGGCAAATCTATGATGGGGTTTTCTTGGCAAGATTTGTTCAGTGAGTGTTTGCCATTGACTTTATCTGAGGCTGAGAGAGTGTCAAACACTCCAACTCATTCAGTGGATTTTCCATGACTCAATGGGGATCTGAACCCAGGTCTCCCAGACCATGGGGTTTTCTCAGTCCCAGAAAACCCTGTGAGAGGTTCACCTTAGGATTGCCATAAGTCAAAAACCACTTGAAGGCACAGAATGACAACAACTTCCAGACCATCACATCATACTGGCTCTCATTTTGCAACTCCTAGTCCCCTTATAACCGTCAGTGCCACAGATTAAACCTGAGGCCTTCTGCATGCAAGAACTGACTATAACCCCTACAAATCAAGAATCAATGGGAAAAACACTTTGTTAAAAGTATTCTGTAGCAGCCACAGTGATTCAAATTAGTATGTTTCTAAATTCTACTCCAGGGGTGTGGAACTTCTTTCAACCTGGTGGTCAAATCTAATTTCAGAGAGGGCTGGATTCTAGTAGTGGGTGGTGCAGGAAGGGAAAGGATGGGACCAGCATATTTTAGCTGAAAGCTTTTACTCCCACAAACTAAGCCTTAGGAGAGGTATTTCAACCTTTGAGAACAGGAAAGAAAAACATGCAAAGTCCAAGAAAGCACCTAAGGATGGTGTCATGGAGAAGGGAGAGAGGTGTTCCAGAGAACTCCAGAGCGGATTGGGACCCCAGGAGAAGCAGTTTGTAGTTCCAGGACCTATGGTTCCCCATCCTTGTTATACTCCCCAATTTGCTTGGGAAATCTCCTAATCCTTTCAGACCCCTCACGGTGTCCTCTATTAAAGGAAAATGGCAATTTAATTTAACCAGCTAAGATCTCTAAATTATCTCATATCAGCCTTAGAGTAGCTTGATCCAAATCAGAGACTGAAGTCAGTTTCAAGAGTTTTAATATTTCAGGTCATAACAAAATTATCTTTTTAATTAAATTTTATTCTTTTAACTTAAGGTGCAACTTGTTTTAATACTATAAATAATTTAATTCCAATGTTCAATTTTTGTATGTTTTTAATTGTATTGCTCATTTAAATTGTGAGTTGCTTTGAGTCTCAATTCTGGGGAAAAAGTAGGATATAAATAAGAGGAGGAGGAGAGGAGGAAGAGAAAACAAATAAAAACATATACACATGCACCTGCAGAAATGATAACTTAGAATAACTAAAGAAGCTAAACCACATTACTATGAAACCATAAATATGTATCTTGTTAACAGAAAATAAATGGCAGATATTAGCAATTTGAATTAGCAGAAGTACTTACAAATCCTTTTTTTTTCCTGATTTACATTATATATTTTGAATAAAAAATTAATTTAAAAAAAGTACTTACAAATTCTGAAGCTCTTTGACTTCTTGGGCAACAGATATCTACAGAAAGAGCATACAATATTGATATATATGTATATGGTTACTCTGTAAAGAAGCACAAAGTAATTGTGAATAGCAACAATAAGAAGAGATTAGATTTAAAGGCAGAAAGCCAATGACACAAAGCGGGGGGAAAGGAAATGTTGCGTTTCTAGAAAAAATTGGTGGGGCAAATATTCTGTCTATTCATTACACAATAATTTTTTTTCATTCATCAAATCACCACTTACAAAGCTCTTTTTGTCACAAGCAGCTTTCAATGAAAAAATCAGGACAAATATTTTAAATACATTAAATCAACAAAGCCTTATCCCATTGCTTCCTCTCCAAATTCCATGAGATTTTGAGTCACTGTTCTTACAGTCTTTCAGCCTTTAACTGAAAGGTCTTAGTTTAAGGCCATCCATTAGCGAAACCTAACATGGAAGAGTTAAGAGAAATTCTCTGTGGTTAAAATGGAACTCCCTAACCAATGAAATGCACTGCTACCTCCTTAATTAAAGTGTTTTATTTTCAACATTTAGAGAGATGACATCAAATTTGGCCTAAAAGTACTTTTGTGGTAACAGAACGATGTTTGGGTTGGGCTTTAATGGAAGGAAAGTCCTACATTTAACTACTTTGCTAGATTACACTCTGCGCTCATCGTTAACTGTGCATTGTGAAGGGACAGAGTTCAGCCCCATAGCACGTGCTTTGTATGCAGAAAGTCCCAGATTCAACCACTTAAAGAAGCAGACAGCAGATAAAAAACTGCTGCCAGTAGAAACAGATAGTACTGGACCATAATGACATATGAACTGACCCAATCTCTTAATACTGAAGGACAACTGAGGCCCAGTTCAGTTTCTGAGTTGAGAAGTTCAAATTTGCAAAGTTCTTACTAAAAAGAAATCTGAGCAAATCCCCCAACATACTCCACAAACTCTCCAGGCTAGCTGGCTTCAGAAAAGCTCCGCTCCCCTCTCAACTTTAGTCTCCTCATCTGAAATGTGGACATAATATCACTGCCTCTCTACCATCTTATAAGGAAGTTACAAGGTTTACTAAAATAATAAATATAAAGAATGATCTAAGAAGCACTATAAAGACACCCAACTGTATTCATTCAGTAGCTCTACCTGATGTATTAATTGAGAAGGTATTTTGTTACATGTCAACCAATTGAGCTAATCATTTGTTTGAAGAGAATGCCCATTAAAACAGAATCAAAGAAATCATAGCTCCCTATGGAACTCTTAGAAATGTCTACTGTACACAGGAGCTGTGACAACATTCAGTAGTTGCACAAGCAAACATCAATGTTAACTGGCCGTGGGGTACAAAGAAGAAATTTAGACAAAAACGGAAGCTGGAAAAGCATTCAGAGATGAACAAGGAAAATAAGTGTGTGAACCATGTGTTGCTAACAGGCAATCAGAGTGTCCAAATACCCCAGGTTAAAAACATGCACCAGCCAGTAGACCCAAATTAGCAGACTACAAGCTATGAGCTATTCCAAAATTCAATCAGATGAAAATGTTTTTAAAAATTGACAGCACTTCAAATGTACATGCGATGAGCTTGAACAAGAACTTTATTTTAAAAGTGTTAGAAACAGGACAAAGTAAACTGCTGAAAGTTCCCACTAAGTTCTAGAACAAAAATTCCTCAACAGGGAGAGCTATGTGAATGACTCACTACATGAATGCATCTTATCCTTATGTGCTTTCCCCAGCTCTCTCCTTCCCCTCTATACCTCAGAGAAGGAGAATAGAAGGATGTGCTTCCACACTTAAACAAAACATAGCTTCCTGTGTCTGCCATACTAGGGCACTGTGATTTTGAAAATAAGCCAGGATTTAAAACTAATATTATGCACTATAGTATTCTGCAGATGTCTAGATTACAACATACATAATTCCTGAGCACTGTCCTGGAGACAGGAATTTATGGATGTTTGAGAGCAAAACATCTCAAGATCATCTGGTTGTATTTCCCAGCCCAGTTTGGAATGAAACTACTTAAAACACTTCTTCTATCCATATAGAGTGCATATCTGTTCTAAGATATGAACTTTTTACATTTACACAACCTTTTAAAAATGTAAAAAAATGTAAAGGCTACTGACCCTAACATCTAAGGACACTCATCTTTAATCAAGCAACATGCTTTCAATTGACTAACTTGAACCAGGGTTCAAACTACACTACAAACTACACTACTCCTGGAAGCTTCATTTTTGTATAATGCTGGCTCAATGGCCATGAATGGAAAAGCCAAGCTTCTCTCACCGGGAGCCACCACCACCCTGTCCCTGCAGCCACCACCACCACCCTGGCCACAGCTGGATGAGAAAGGAGCAACGCACACTGCAGGGAGAGACATTCTGCAAGCAAAAGGCCCAGTGCAAGCTTCCTCCCAGCTGCTGGCTCAATACCACTTTACCTGTGTGTCTTTCTCAAGCTGGGCCTTTCCTACTTCTTCTTTCAGAGCCTCTATTTCCTGAGTCAAAGCCTTTTCAATGACAAAACAGACAAAATTGGGCAATGGAGACAAACAGATCACACAAAATGAAAAGAGTGGATGCAAAAAACAAGTAATTACTACTAAAAATGCTATGCAGGAAAAAACATACACAAATTAATGCCACAGAGAGTGGAAAGGTGCCACATGGCAGGTCTTGCACTTACCATGACAGTTTTCTCCTTGGTAGCAACTTTAAGGACTTCAGCCTGAAGCAACTCCTCCACAGATTTGATCTTTCCATCCTTTTCACTGATTCTTTGGGAGAGGGAGGAGAGAGCAGTCCAAAGATTAAGAGACTGAATTCTTTTTAGCGCCCGTTTAGACCGTATTTTCATACTTGCTGCACTGTTTATTCACTGTTGTTGTTCTTGCTGTTTAACACTCTTGCTTTTCACTACTTCTAATGCTATTGCTAGTGTAATCACATTTGAAATACTGTTGTCTGATATGAATTTTAAAGCTGTATCTCTTTTAACCTTTGTAAGTTGCCTTGAATTTCAGACTAGGAAAAGGAAAAGACATACATGCATACATAAAATCTCAGCCCCTATAACTTCAGAAGGGCACGTGTGGTTGTCCAAGCTCTAACAGAACTGCTTTGGGAGCTTAACTAAGACATGGTTTAGAAACGGGGGGGGGAATAAATATCATTTGAAGGAGTCTACAGAGCAAGCATCATACAAGAATCAATTTATTGTACTTAAGAATAAGAAAATGAATTCACAAGGGTTGGACGGTATCCATGAAATAGCTGAGGGTGCTCTGCTAATAAATAAGTCATTGTTGCAAGTAGAGATATTTTTTCCAGTTGAAAAACAATTTCTCTTTTTTAGCATCTTCACTTCTCCTCTTATGTATAATGGACTTGTTAAGACACAACACTGACCCACAGTTCAGCATTTTGAGAACAAATCTAGTCTCTTCTCGGATTTCTGTGACCTCCCATCGCACCTCACTCCCTTATGTCTGAATAGGTTTTAGATTAGTCACAGCTTGCAGTGACATCCAAACATAAACAAGCCAGGGTTACTCTCAATGGTCATTGGGGAAACAACCTGTCCACAAGCCACCGTGGGTGAAGCTGGCTTACTTTCACTACCTATAGTTATGATTAACCACCATTCAGATGACAGAAGAAAGTGCAGTTATTTAAAAACAGAAAGAGAAGCTTCTGCTCTCCCCTCAGCCAGACTGAAGGGAGGAGGTAGAAAAGCTAAGTTCCTTCTCATGCTACTAAACCAGGAATGGAGAAGGCACATCTCCATGCCATAGGGCTTCCTTTGGTTCCACTGTCTTCCAAGGAAGGCTAGGTAGGAACACAGGAGAGGGCCCTTCCTGTGGCTGCTTCCAGACCCTGGAATTCCATGTCTAGGAAGTCAAGGCTGACTCCATCTTTACTGTCCTTTGCTCAGCAGGTGAACATCTTCCCATTGCAGTAGATGTTTAATAACTGATTGTTTTACATGTCGGGGCTTTCAGCTTTAGTGTGCTGTACACATGCGACCATCAAATCTGCGAGTTCAAGCAACTGTGGACCATCATGTCCCATACTTCAATGGCAGTGAGGTGAACATGGACACACTGAATCACCTGTGCACATGTCGCTGCAACTTAATAATACGAGATGCAATTATTTGTGGATTTTTTGCCATTTTCAGAGGATCCTGGAACCAACCCCAGCAGATACTTTCACTAAACTTTCATTCTATTTTCCTTCATTCACCACTATACTTTAATTCTATGCTTTTAATATTTTAAACAGTTTTAATCTGATGGAAGTTTAATACCATTTTTACTCATGACTTTTAAATGTTTTTTTTTCTTTAAGTTTGCATGTGCCTTCAAGTCCTTGTTGATTTATGGTGACCCCACAAATTTCATGGAGTTTTCTTGGGCAAGGAATACTCAGAGGCAGGTTGCCAATACCTTCCTATGATATATAGCCTAGAGCACCTGGTATTCATTGACAGTCTCCCATCTAATTGTTAACCAGAGCTGACCTTGCTTAGTTTCCAAAATCAGATGGGATCTGGTGCCTTTATGGTATTTAGGCAAAGCACTGTATTTGCCAGCATGTAAGACACACCCATGTATAAGACACACCCAATTTATACACTGGCAAATACTGTTTGCCGGCATATAAGACACACCCCATTTTCAAACAGTATTTTTTTGGGGAAAAGTGAGTCTTTATAAGCCAGCAAATACAGGACTTTAGTTACATGCAGATTTATTTGCGTTTCTTTTTATCTGTAAGCTGAAAGGCAGGGGATAAATACAGTGCCCAACTGATTGATAGCCAGCATCGCTAAAGTGTTGAGTGTTGCAGTCCAACAATATCTGGAGGGCTATAGTTTGCCCAGCCATGCAGGACACAGTGGTTTAATGTTGCACGTGAAGAGAGGCAACACCTACCTAGGCCTATCTGACCTGGGACCCTAAAAGGCAACCCAAAGATTCTGAATAAGTTGCAATCAAGCAAGCTTCATTCAGTGTTGCGACCTGACAAGCACGCACATTGTGTGAAAAACATGAAGAGTAGGAGAAGGTACTGATTTATTTAACTCAATCTAAAAAGAACAGCAAACCAGTAAAACCCATGGTAGAGTAGAAGGCTAGAAGACTATTATCACTTATCATACCTCTTGGTTTTAGGAGATTCATGTAGAAGATGATCCCAAGCTACAATAGCAATTTCTTCTGAAGAGTTAGCTATATCAAATGTAGTACTCCTGCTCAAATTCTACTGCAAACAATATATTTGAAATCCAAATTTTTCCTCTTAAGTTTGCCATTCAAGAGTTTCAAAGGAAACAAAAAGGTAAAGAGTACGTTAAAAGTGAAGAGGAAGAAGAATACATCTGTTACTTACACTTTTTGTAACTCTTCAACCAATGATGCAAAGGAAACCTTGAGAAAGCACAAAGGAAAAAGAGTACTGACATTCAGAAGGAAAAAGCGAAGTCAATTGAGGTGAACGCTCAAAAAAAGCCAGGGGAAAAAAATCAATTTCTTTACTCATCAGTTCTCTGTCTTTTCCTACAGACAATTTTTTCAAACCAGAAAAAAAAATTATGGCAAAATTATTTCCCCCGAATCTCTCAGTTTTCATAGCCTGTGGCCATGCTGGCTGGGGTATTCTAGGAATAACAGCAAGTTTTCTTCCCACAAAATCTCACAAATGCCTCCTAGGAGTATTCTGCATTTTGGATGCCACTAATTCTTTTTAGTTCATTGACCAAATGCATGCCCACAAGCTAGGTTTGTCCTGTTTCTAAATCAGACTGAACGGAAACCTCTGGTCATGTGTAACTTCTAGTATGATTTCATTCCATTAAAAGTAGACTTGAAGCATAAGGTATCCTCACAAGACTCCAGTCAGAGGTGGCCAGATTTATGAAAGATTCACCACAAGCTTGGATTCTAGCAAGATCACACTACGATCTATAGTTTCCTCTCCTCTGGAACACCAGAATTATTGAGCCTCAAGACAACATATGGGGAACTTTGAACCTAACTGTCTTTTTAGCATGAGTTACCTGACGAGATCAGCTCAACATCTGACAAGCAGTCTTAACAACACAGCTCATGACCAAATATACATTTTTCACTGGATCAAACTGGCTAATAACTCTAGAAGCTACAACTTCACCACCATGCAGCTCAGCTTGCAGGATTTATCCAGAGATACTGGCTCAGCAAGCATGCCTACTTCTGTGCTTAAGGTTTCCTTTCTTGTCAACTTTATTTAAAGATAATGGAAGGGGATCTGCATATGGTGCAACAGAGGAATGCACAGACAGATAGTTTACTTGAGGGGAATCTCTTTATGATTTACGAAATCAATTCCCTGAACCTGTTTCTGCCTTGCAATAGCCCAGTGGGCAGATGAAAACTACTTTAGATGGCTTCTCATTGAAAGTACAGTCGTCTCTCCACATTCACAGAGGTTTGGTGTGCAGGACCCCTCCGAAAGTAGAAAATCCATGAATAACTTTAGGCCCCCCACACCATATACAATACACCCAAATAAGTACTATACATTTGAATCTGCAGTGGAGAGCATGCCAATGCAGCTAAAAACCTTAGAACCAGACAGAGGACAAGGAAGAAAAAGGGGGTTAGGTGAAAATAAAAAGACTTTGTAAAAAAAGTTTGTCAGAGGCTTTGTTAAGTGAGGTACACCTGTATAGCTGAAAAAGTATGTCAATTAAGTTAGCTTTATACTAAAGAACAAGAAGAGGATTATCTTAGAAAAATATGGGAGGAAGAGACAGTACAAACTATAGATATACAAGAATGGAGAAAAATTTGGGAACAACGCCATTTAAAAAAATTATCAATAAGAATAAAAGAGAATTATTATAAAATAGTTTGGAAATGGTACTTGACTCCAGTGAAATTAAATCAAATAGATGAGAAATATTCAAGATTGTGTTGGAGAGGATGTCAAGAAATTGGTACATATATGCATATGTGGTGGAATTGCAACAAGATAAAGGAATTTTGGCAAAAGGTTTTTAAAGAGATAAAAGAGATTATAGGATTAGAAATACCAGTATGTCCAAATATAGCTCTGTTGTCCATATATAATAAGGTAGAGTGTACTCAGGCAAAGAAAGAATTAATAACAAATTTGTTAACTGCAGCGAGATTAATAATAGCAAAAAAATGGAAGACAAATGAAAAATTTCAAATAGAAGAATGGTACAAAGAAGTGTGGAAAATTGCAATTAATGATAAACTAACATGTAGAATTAGGTTTATGAAAGGTTTGGTAAAAACAAATGATTTTGAAGAAATTTGGAAAATATTTTTAGAAAAAGTTCTGAAAAGAGATGGTAATGCTATCCTGTTAAAAGAAGAATGGCAATTTTGGAAAGTGGATTAAATAAAAAGTTGGCTCTGGAGGGTGGGTTTTTTTATTATTATTATTACTTTTACCTTTTATTTTGTATTTTTATATTGTTTATTATCTGTGTGTGTTAAACTTGTGATTTACAGATGTAATTTGATATGTGATGTTCAATGTTTAAAAGGGGGGAAAAAAGTTAAAAGGTAATTGGTTTTAGAGAGAGGTTATTATTAGAGATATTAAGTAATAAGTTTATAATTAATAATAGTAAGAGATTAAATGGGAGTGAAAAATATTGAATTAAGAGTGAAAGTATAATAATAAAAATGAATATAATGAAAATAAGAATTGAAGATACGTAACAAAAATGTATAAGTTGTATGAACGGAACAAGCTGAACAAGTTTATGATTTTAGGGGAAGGGAAAAACAATAATATAAGTTTGCATTGTTTAAAAGAAGGAAAAAAATTTTTGTTTTGTTTTGTTTGTTTGTTTGTTTTTTAATTCACTATTATGTATAACACATGGTGTTTTATTTTTCGTTTGTTTTTGTGTTATAGTTTAATAAAATTTAAAAAAAAAAAGTTAGCTTTATACTGCAGGAATTGAATTTTAATATTCAGTACTCCAACTGATTATAACTAATGGTATAATGACCAACCTGGTGTCTATTTTTTAAAATAAAATTTATGGCATACCTGTTCTGTCTGCACTCTCTTCAGACTTTCGACTTCATTTTTCAAGGATGTGTTCTCTGTTCTCAATGTCTTAAAAAAATAAAACACGAGTGTTTTAAATTACACTAATTGCCATCGAAGGGAAAACTATCTTTAAATACTTAGAACAGCTCTGCCAAAAATAGCGTTGTCTTGCTTCTGATCAATATAACAGCACTGTTCACACTTAAATAGTGGATTAAAGCTTATTCAGAGCAGATCCATTAAAATGAATGGGATTAGTCATAACTTAACTTAAACTCCATTGATTTCAACGGGTGTAGTCTAAACGGGGCTGACTGGCACAGATACGCAAATATTAAACACAGGTGTACTCAATCAGATTAGGAAGAGCTCCAACGGACAGAAAGCCCAAAAGGTGATTTTCCCTTCCAAACCTCATGTAAGCAGCGCCCATGTGTGCCTTCAAGTCACCTGTTGACTTATGGCGACTCCATATGGATTTAAATTACAAGAAAAGAGATTCCGCCTAAATATTAGAAAGAACTTACTGATGGCAAGAGCTGTTCAACACCAGAACCTTTAAACAGGAGGTGGACAGCTATCTCTCAGCAGTGTTTTAATTGTGTGTTCTTGCATTGCAGGGGATTGGACTAGATGACCCAAGCAATCCTTTCCAACTCTGTGATTGAACAATTCTATGTTTGATTAATTTTTCAAAAAAAGTAGATGTGCTAGCCTCTACCAGCAAAAGAAGTACCACATTCAAAGAAATGGGTTTATGTCCCTGCACCCCGGTGGCGCAGTGGTTAAATGCCAGTACTGCAAGCCACAAGGTTGTGAGTTCGATCCTGCCTGGCTCCAAGGTTGACTCAGCCTTCCATCCTTCCGCAGGTCTGTAAAATGAGTACCCAGCTTGTTGGGGGCATGTATAGAAATGTTTCGAAATACATGCTATTTGTAAGTTGTTCGCCGCCTTGATCCATATGGAGAGGCGGGATACAAATAAATAATTAAATAAAAAATAAATAAATAAAAAGTCATGAGAAAATAAAAACCAGTTTATCGTAGAAGCACTGCCACATTTCTTTTTAAATCCTCCTCCCTTCTTCGTTTTTATGTTGGAGGAATTTGCCTATCCTGACTCTCCAGGCTGTTGGGCAGAAAGCTTCTTCTCTGGGTGATGCCGGGGTAAAAGCTGGGGCCTTTTCCATGCCAAAGAAGCCCCTCACAATAAACAAAGTTCCTCCTGAATGGCCAAGAAAACTGAGCTACTTCTTTCCATCTATAAAACAGTTTTCCCTTTAGGTTTTTTGATTGAAATGAATCAGGAACCAGAGATTTTCAGTCTATACAGACAATGCCATATTTTCCCACCACCCCCGCAACTGCAAAGAAGGAAAAAAGGCTTAGGGGGAGAAGTTGTAGAAAGAAATAAGCAAGAAGGATTTGGCACCCTTGGCCAGTCTTTTTTTCCTGCATGGTGGCAGACAAGTTCTAATCAGAAGTCTCTTGCCAATACATCCAATCATATTTTCTGTTACTGACTTCACCTTCTGCTTCTGGTAGTTGCAGTACAAAGATATTTAATTAATTCTTAGGATGGGACAAGACTGCTCCCCTCCCTCTGCCAGAGTATTGCTGTCTCTCCCCCTAAGCAACACGTTTGCAAGCATATTTGCCTACTGTTTTTCTAGAGAGTGTGAAGAAGAGAACAGGACTCAGGTAATCAAGTCAGCAGAATGAAAGAAAAGAGCAAAAAAAGAAGTAAAGATAAAAGCAAAGGAGTTACTGTTGGCATTGAACTACTTTTGGGAGAAGGATTATAGAAGTTAAGGTGGAATATAATGCAATATTTGCTTGCCATTCAGAGGTGAGGCAAATGCAGCTTTTAGAGAGATGTTACCTTGAGCTCATCTTCCTTATTTGCCATTTCTATGAGCCCAGTTTCAAGGAGTTCTTCAACTGTCTTTATTTTGTCGTCTTTTTCTGTAATGCTGCAAGACACAAAAAAAATACATCGAGAACTTTATCTCTAAATCAGTTCCAGCTACAACCCAAAGTGTACAAGCTTGGGACTAAGTATACCCTGTTGAAATTGCTGGTCCTTGTTGCAAAGTAAACTTGCACAGAACAGATAATAGTGCCTGAATTGAGCATCTTCAGGCAGTGAAGATTTTCCTGCATCAGCTACCTGAAATCTTTCTGAGCTTTCTGAGACAAAAACTGGGACCCCCTCCATGCCAAGTATGGGCTCTGCCCCAGACCCACAGCCCTATCCCACAGTCAACTGAAGATGTTCTGGAGTAAAAATGCTCTTGCATTTTATTTAAAACTAAGACAACTGCTTCTGTTTGGAAAGCAAGGAAAAGTCCATTTACTGCCTTGCCTGCCCATCTCTTACCTTCTTTCCATTTGCTCCAACAGTTCCTTATTAGCCTAAATAGCAGGAGAGAGAAAGAGACACAACAAAATGTTAGTTTGCAGCTTTAGTAAAATAAGGTATCACCACTGGATCTAGTGGGTTTTACTTGTGCTGTTAATCCAAAATCCAAATACAGGAGCCACACCAAAGACTCTAATACCTAAAACCGAACGTGAATATCCAAAAGGTACCGTCCTCTTACTGGGTTTAGTAATAATCAGTATAAGGAAGAGGAACAGTGGCAGCAGCACTGCTAAATGAAAATGCAACTCTTAGTGGTGCCCCAACTGCCTTTTTTCAGGGTGGCCATCTCAGTCTCCCTAAGACCAAATAAGTCCAGGTACCTCAACTCTCACAATGATGATGATGATGATGATGATGATACCCTCTTCCCAAAACTGGGACAAATTAAAACAAGTACCATAGAGTTCAAATGTACAAAAGGTCAACATTAAAATGAAATTGAACTATTGATAGCACTGCAAACAATTTAAAATATAGAATTAATAACAATAGACAGTTTAAAAACAGTACTATTAAAATAGTGGAGCAACCTCTCACAGTCCTTTCTTTAAAAAAGATTCAGTTCTCCATAGCCTGTCAGAATAAAAGTCTTCTGCCATCAAAAGCTAATCAACTGTTAATCAACTGAATAGGACTCTAATATATAAAAATCAAATTAACTGTAAGCAATATGTGGTTCTCCAGGAAAAACAAAGACAAAGACAAACTATAAACTTTGCCATACATCTAGCAGAGAAAAGGCTACAAATTAGAAATATTCCTTATTATTAACATATTTATTGTGTGTTTATGCATTTCTGACATCATGCTGCACCCTCACTCTAACCCAAGATGCTCTCAACTCAGGAAGCTGCTTTATACAGAGTTGGAATTTGGGTCCCTTAAGCCCAGTGCAGTCTCCTCAGGTCAATGCCTACCCAAATCCTGGCAGATACTTTCTCTGGAGCATCCTAGGTACATAAAATGCATGCACTCGGTCAGCTTTCCCCATTCCCAGCAACTTGCCCTTCTTTCAAACAGGCCATGCTCTGCAGCAGCAAAAGCTAATTACTTCTAACTGAGCCATTTAGTATCTTTGTGCCTAGTGTATCCAGCTCCTGCTAATCATGCAGAGGGGAAAATGTTATGCAAAGCAAGGCAGATCCTATGACCTAACTATAGAACATCTTGCTCACCAACACCTTCTTGTGTCTTTTTTTTTTAACCTCTCTCTCTCTCTCTCCCTCCCTCCCTTTCTCACTTCCACATTCAAAAGAGCCTTGGTCATATATCCAGAAGATTGCCCAAAGTCA
This sequence comes from Ctenosaura bakeri, assembly GCA_948474755.1. Taxonomy (NCBI): domain Eukaryota; kingdom Metazoa; phylum Chordata; class Lepidosauria; order Squamata; family Iguanidae; genus Ctenosaura; species Ctenosaura bakeri. Next base: position 279,113 of record CAOLHI010000328.1, read on the forward strand.
CTCTTCTTGGGATTCTTTTCACACTTACCTTTAACAGCAAGTCCAAATGTTACTCCCACCTGTGGCAGACCCTTTAAAATTACTGGGATTTACATACGTCTTCGCTCACCGAGACTTACATAAAAACTTATGATTCAACAAGTTTACTCCGACAAAAAGTACCAAGAAATTTGGGCAGCTTCTGGTTTTTGTGCTGTTCTTCAACTACTGTCAGAATAACTAGGGCATCCCTGATCAGCTCCATAACTGCTGGAATCTTTAGAGATCTTTTCAAAGAGTGTATCATTTCTCTCTTCTTGCTTATTTGAGGATCTATAACACCAGCTCTTTGCTCCACTTTTTTTCTGTTTCAAAGGAAATGCAACATTCAGCTTTTAGTATGCCTCATTAAAGCATGCTGGAGAGCAGGACTGAGAATTATCCCTGCCACACAACTGAAAGACTCTGAAAGTACAAGCTAGAGGGAACACTGGTTTATTGCATGATTAGAACCCTATTCACCACCACCATCCATATTGTGGAACTTCATAGTTGCAAGTTCTGCAAAGGTAACCAAGTCAATCTAAGATAGCAAAACACTATGAGTGCTGAGGCATCTTCAAAACTAACTACTTTTGTCATAAGCTTCCACAGGTAGCAAACAGAGCAGACATTATTAGATGTGTTAGCAGAAATCTTCCCCCCAAAGCAAGCTGCTACCTTAAGTGGCACAAGGAAAAGTTAGAAAAGCCAAAAGCAACAACTGCTCCCACACTGCTTCCCTTGAAAATAGAGGGTGGCTGTATTTCTAGGCACTCCTTGTTTCCAAAACAACCATTTCTAGGTCAGGGTGCATGAGATCATAGGGCTAATACCCTGCCATCTGGAACATGTAGGAATATTGCAACCCAACAGGTCAGCTTCCATTCTGAGCCCTTCAGGGTCAAAAATGAATGGAACCCTTTCTTTTTCATTAGCCAAGCAAGCAAAAAATAAAAAATCCACAGAGCCAAGGCTTACTTCCTACAACAAACTACCAGACTTCCCCAGGAGGATTTGGTAATTAATAGAAACACCTAATTTTCACCATTGTGCCAAGGAAACTGCTCCTTTTAATATCCAAAGATTGTTCATTCACTGCAATATTGTACTTCCAATGCTATCATGTGTCATGTGTCCCATCTGCCCCTCAAGCTGTCAGATGTGCAAAACAGTAATCAAGAGTTCCACAGATATCTCAGAGTTAGAAAAAGCTTACTAAAATACGCTAGCTGGGTTGCTGCACCCCCATGTATTCTCAAATGACCATGCTTCGTTTTTGCAGCTTTCAAACACAATGATTTGGTGATTAAAAAGCAGAAATGCTGGCCAAGTGAAGGCAATGGGAATGAATCGGAGGTTTTATTTGGTTGCTCTCCTACTTTTCAGATTTATGATTTGGAGAAAAGAGACTGGATATCACAAGGTTGAAAAAGTTAACTTCCAAACAATGGATTTCTTTTAGTTGCATCCTTCCTAACCATATCAAGGAAGACCACACGCCTGTTTCATATTAAATGATGACATTCTCAACATTCAGCATCACTAATGAGACTGTTGTACACTCTACACATAAAAAGAAAACATTATACCAGCCCCTGATGGAAAGCTGGAGGACAAGAGCAAGAGCCTGGGAGGATGAAACAGAATAATCACCTCTCAGAAAAGGAGTGGACCACTCTGACTTTCCAAATATTTTGGACTACAAGTCTACAGCCACCTCCACACACACAGTTGGTGAAAAGGTCTCTTGCAGCTTCAAATCTAACTTTGAAAGCTGTGCTTCCTAGGAAACACAAGAACCTATAAAGCTATCATAGTAAGATACACCATCATTCTATCCAGCCCAGTACCATCAACTTAGCTTTATCTCTTTTAATTTTTGTTAAGTTGCCTTGAATCCTGGGCTACGGTAAGTAACATCATCATCCTCATCCTCAACCACAGCAGCATTGATTGGCAATAGCTTGGCAGGATTTCAAGTAAGGGCTTTTCCTACATTATTTGGATATGCCAGGAGTTCAACCTATATCCTTCTAAATACAAACCACATGCCTCTGAACTACTGCCCTTTCCTTTTAGCAGGTCCATTCTGATTCTCTGTAATACTGGAAGCATTAATTGGAGGCATCAGCTAGCTTAATTAATAAGATTTTGCCCACTTATGAAAACAGATTAAGAATTCTAATTCTTGACACCAAACTCTGAAATTCAACATCCAGAGGATGAATACCATCTCTCTTCTCAGACAGGAAGGAAGAGCTTCCAGACAGTAAGAGCTGCTTGACAGTAGAATACACTGTCTCAGAGTATGGTGGAGCCTCCTTCTTTGGAAGTTTTTAAACAGAGGCAAGATGGCCGTCTCTTCAGAGTGCTTTGATTGTATATTCCTGCATGGCAGAATGGGGTTGAACTGGATGGCCCTTGAGGTCTCTTCCATCCTTATGATTCTATGATTCGATTGTATGAAGCTTTTTGTGCCTAAAAGCACAAGGATACCTTTATTCCTAGATGTAGTTGATAATGTAGTCCATTTAAAAAAAATAGATTTTTAAAATTATGACTACGAAGAAGAAGAAGAAAAGAAACAGGAAGAAAATGGGGGGGGGAGGGAAAGGATATGCAAAAGATATGAACAAAGGATAGTCACATGTATGAATATATGGTGACCATATTTCCAAAAGTACATTTTCTTCGAATTGATATCTATAAAATATACATCTGTGCGTAACTAAAGCAGTAAGATCTTCTGACCATTGAACAATAGATGGTGTATGTCTTTTTCTCTCTTGAATCTTGGAATATAAGTAATTTTGCAACAGTAACAGCACACAAGATCTATCAGTGTTGACTGTTAGATAAATTCCCCATCACAGGAATGGAACTGAAAAATCACTAATGCAGTCCTAGCAGCCAAATGAAAGTAACGTGTTTCTTCTCCAGTTCTCAAAACAGCTATATCCACTTGGAAAAAGATATTTGAACAAGGGGTATTATCTGCCATACCTGCTCAGATAAGAGAGACTGCAGCTTCTGCATTTCCAACTGCAAGGTTTTGTTTTGATCCTTTAGAACCTGGAATGAAAACAACAGACTGCCTTGTTAACTCAGAATTCCATTCTCAAGACAATGACCATGCAGTATTAATCACCTAAGACTGAAGTTGGCAACAAGTGTCCAAAACAGCACCTGTGCTCTCCCACCCCATTTTCATGTATAGAATATATAGAATGTATAGAAATGTTTCAAAATACATGCTATTTGTAAGTTGTTCGCCACCTCGATCCATATGGAGAGGTGGGATACAAATAAATAAATAAATAGATAAATAAATAAATGTGCCTTGATTTTACCCCTTTCACCCCCCCTCCATCTCTTTGTGATTTAAGAAGAAGAGCAGGCTTCCAGAAGCCTTTAAGAAATGTGGCTGCCCTTTAACACAAGTTCTACCTCTTTTAAAAAAAAAAAAAAAAACGGAAAATTTGAAACAGACACTATCTCTATCCATTTCAACAGGAGTGGATACCCTTCCTTGTTCCCATGCCAAAGGGGATACATATCCCAGATGCAAGCAAGCCCGCTCTATGTGCCACAGTACCTGAAGCTCGTCCATTGCATTTGAAGCTTTGGCCTGGTGTTCCTGCAGCTGCTCCTCCAAGGCTCTGATTTTTTCATCTTTGACCTGAGTACTGAATTACAGGGTAAAAGAAAAAGGTCAAAAAATGTTTTACCCTTGCAACACAAGGCCTGGAACAAGATCTGCCCGTCCCCCAAACAGAACATAAGGCTCAAGAAACCATCTTTTCCCAAATGTGCTTCTGCTTATTTACCTCTTCTGCATCCTTTCCAACTCATGTGCAGCAGCCACCTAGATGAAAAGAGGATTAGCGCTGGTTACTAGTACATCGCACTGCAGAATGTTTCAGCAAGCATCCAACATTAAAAACAAAAGTTGAGTCTACAAATTTTAGCCTCTTGCTATGTTTCTCTTTCTGTGACGAGCAAAAAGGGAAAGTCCACATTTTGCCTTTCTCTCAATAAAAAAGGGAACAGGCATGTGCTCAGTGTCTGTTCAAAAGACTGTGTTCAGCTCCAATGCTTTGAAAGCATTCAGATCTTGGAAGAAAAGCACTTTATTTTAGGTGATGAGTTAGAAATGGAAATGCTCAGGGCAACACACTGGTCTGCCTGGATAATGATTTATGTGACTTTGTGAAGGTTCTGAAAGCAAATACAAGGAAACCAAAGCCAGCTGCAAAAGAGAATGAGAGGGAGAGAGAAAATTCTGAGCATTAGTTTGTTTAAAGGCTATCTGGGGTTGGGAGAAGCAGTTCCATTATATTCAGGTCACGAAAATGACTCCAAGCTGCAATTTTGAAAAAGGAGGGTGTTCTATTCAAGCTAAAACAAGGGTTGGTAATTTGGGGCACTCAAGAGGGGCACGCTAACCTCTTCTTAATCCACCAGGGACTGGACCCTGCTGCCAGTTCAACACATCACTGCTAAATTTCTGCCATAGCAACTCTCTCCCTGCTTTTATTTTGAAACAAGGCAAGTTGGGAGCTCAAGCCTAGTTTTAAAGCCACACCATACTTCTGGGAGGGTTCTACAAGTATGTTTCAGATTTTTTTTTAAATACAAAGTACAAACAAAATGGCTAGTACTGAAGTGAAAATGTAGGGTTTTACCCTCCAACATTTCACAGCGGAAAACTGGGACATGTGAGGCCAAGCAGCATTAGAGTGTGGTCAAGAGGGCAAAAGTTATTAAAGGGAAAGAACCACAATCAAGGAGAGGCTGCAGTGGTATGTTTTTGCCCGAGACTACTATGAAAGGCAAGATTCCATCCTGTTCTCTTCTCCCTCTTGCTGAATAAACTGACCGTAAGCTACTGTTTTCACTCTGAGCCCAGTTTGCAGCAACTATAGTAAGCTGAGGACAATGGGAGAAGTGGGAGGAGGAGAGAGGAACTAGGACATTTTAAAAGCAGCTGAAAAAGTGGGATGACAGAAGATTAATTAGGACTGCCCTTTCCAAATCAGACAGTTGGACGGTATGCATCTTGGTTCTAAAAGAACCAATGCGCAGTCTGAGTGAGACACATGAGAGGGCTTTTTCTGCAATGCATCTGAGCTGCAGAATCCTCTCCCAGGTGAATTTTTATCTCCCCTTTTAATCAAGACTGTCCCTGCCAAATCAGGACAGTTGGAAGATATTTGATCTTCTGAGCCCTAGCACTCTTACAATCGTGGGCATATGCTAAGCTCAGCCAGGAAGGCACACTTCTAATTGGGCACGTTATCAGGATTTTAGAGCTAGAAGCTTTACTATCACCAAGAAACGCAGATCAATCCCCATCTCTTTCATTTTGGTCAGTTTTCTCTGACTGGATGGCTTTCCAAATTCCTTGCCACTGAGCAGACACAACTAACATTCAACCTGTTCATGGAATGACAGGATATAATATTTGCTAAAGTATATAAAAATGTTTACCTGTTCATTTGTGAGCGCCTGCAACTTTTGCACTTCTGCTTTCAGGGACATGTTAATGTTCTGCACAACCTAGAAAGGAGAGAAACAGGCACAAGTATGATGTCAGGTAAGTTACATTAAGGTAGGCATACCTATATTTTATTACTAAATAATAAGTATGGGTAGGGGTGTCGATGAAAACTGAGCCACATGTTTAGATGGTACACCTACTGTACCATTTAGATGGTACTGCATTTGCACAGGGATTGGCTGAGAGAGTACAAGTGGGAAGTATTGTTGGAATCATATAAGAATGAGGATGAAATTGCCTGGCAGAAGCAGGCAGAAGACCTGTTCAAATGTTGACCTTGTTGCACATTGGACTAAAACTGGCAACTGGAGTACATATGCAAACCTCACCTCCAAATTTCAGCCTGTACAGAAACCTTAGAACTTCACACAGTGGGAGCAAAGCACTGCAGAGAGAGCTCTGTAACCACATTTGGCTACAGTCCTTATTAAGGTTTCTAATCTTGAGAGTTCTGGAACTGCCTTCAACCAAACACAGTGCCCTCTTTTTAAAAAGGCCCACATGCTCTCTAGAGGGCAGGGGGAGCAATTTCACATTTCCCACCTGGTATGTTTCAAGTCCAGGAAGGCCAGATATGATATGAAGTCACTTCCAGGGTTTTTTTTTGGGGGGGGTCTTGAGCATATGTAGGGAGCAAACCTAGGAGAAATGCCCTACATGCATCCTAGCAGGTGCAAGGGGAACCTGTGTTAAAAATAGAAAAAACAACAATTGCAGGGTGCACTAGGGCCCACATGTGCCCCATGGACCACACTTTGCCTGCTTCTGCAAGAGTGGAAGTAGTGATCCTGGTGGCAACCATCAAGGAAAAATGTGTGGATTGGCAGAGTGGACACCTTACAGACATGCACAGTCCTCAATTCTTCAATGCTGAAGAATTCATCAATTCATTTGATAATGATGGCTATTATGAGCCATGAAAGCCAATGAGGTACAGTGGTATGAGCAGTGGACTACAACCTTGGAGACCAGAGTTCAATTCCCCAGTGAGCCATAGAAACCCAATGGGTGACCTTAGGCACAACACATACTCTCAGCCCCAGAAAACCTCGTGATAGATCCACCTTAGGGGTGGTCATAAGTTGGAAATGACTTGAAGGTGCACAACTAACAACTGCACGCTGCATTTTTAAGCTTTCAACACTCTCCTGAGCTACATGAAAACTAACCAAGGATGTAAACAAATGCACTCATAAGAACTCATTGTCATTTTGGACCCTGACAGAGGAGAAGCCATGAATCTGAATTGCTCATGCTCTGGTTTACACAAGCAGAAGAATGAAATAATGAAGTGAACTGCATCATTTCTGATTTGATGGGAGGGAGGGAGGGAATTCATCCCACAGGCTAAAGTACTCTGCTAGAGAACAAGCTGGGCAAAAAAAAAAAAAAAATCTCTCCCCAAAGGACTGTATTTGGCTCCGCTTGCCTTTAAAAAAAAACACTCGCAAGGTTTAGTTTTTATTTATTATTTTTGATCATGGGAAGCACTCAGAAAGAGCAAGTTTGCATGCAGTCTGAAGTGGCACAGCACACTGCCTTATGATTCCACTACTACAGTCTGCTACATGTGTAGATGATACCCATGTGGGCAATAGGGAAAGACACAGAAGGCCAAAAGGAAACATGCTGTGAATTCAGACTGGTTTGTTCAGCCTCTCTGAGATTTCCGAAAAGAAGTAGACTTTGAGCTGTCAGGGTGACTGCTGTTGCTGCTGATCCTGCACTGTCTGCCTTCACCACCACCACCACCACCACCACCATCATCATCATCATCATCATTTTTTACCCCACCTCTCCCAATGGATCGAGGCAGCATTACAGCAATATATAAAATACATTAAAAACATTAAAATGTAGCCCATCCTCCCCACCAACCAACCCTTCTAACCCCCTAAAACACATTAACTATTAACAAATTAAAAACAAAATTAAAAACAAGAGGACAGTTGATGAGAGGCGGTGGAACACTAGTCTGGGAAGGCCTGTTGGAAGAGAACAGTCTTGACGGCTTTTTTAAAGCCGTCAAGACTGGTAATATGCCGGGTCTCCTCCGGCAGGCCATTCCATAACTTGGGAGCGACAGAAGAAAAGGTCCTCTGGGTAACCGCAGCCAACCTAGTTCTGATTGGCTGCAGTAAGTTCCTTCCAGAGGACCTTAGTGTGCGGGGCGGATTATATGGGAGAAGGCAATCCCGCAGGTAGGCTGGCCCCAAGCCATGAAGGGCTTTAAAGGTAAGAACCAACACCTTGTACTGTGCCCGGAAACTAATAGGCAGCCAGTGTAAAGACTTCAGAATTGGTGTTATGTGGTCAGTTTTAGATCTTCCAGTGACCAACCTGGCTGCCATATTCTGAACTAATTGAAGTTTCCGGACTAAGCACATGGGTAGCCCTATGTAGAGCGCATTGCAGAAGTCAAGCCGTGAAGTTACCAGCGCATGTACCACTGTTTTTAGGTGTTCCAGGTCCAGGAAGAGGCGCAGCTGGAGTATCAGCCGGAGCTGATAGCAGGCACTCCTGGCCGCCGCATCAATTTGAGCTGTCATCTGAAGTGGCAAATCCAAGAGCACCCCCAAGCTGTGGACACAGTCTTTCAGGGGAAGTGTGACCCCGTCTAGGACTGGTTGACAAACCTCCATACCTGGGCTAGGGCCCTTAACAGCGAGTACCTCCGTCTTATCTGGATTCAGCTTCAGTCTGTTTTTCCTCATCCAGCCCATTACTGCTTCAAGGCATTCATTTAAAGGCGAGATGCCATCCTTAGTTGATGCTATTACCCGAGGCATGGAGAGATATATCTGGGTGTCATCAGCATACTGATAGCACCTTGCTCCATGCCTCCTGATGATCTCTCCCAGCGGTTTCATGTAGATGTTAAATAGCATTGGGGACAGGACGGCACCCTTAGGGACGCCAGATTTGAGCTCCTTTTTCGAGGAGCAGCTGTCCCCAAGCATCACCATCTGGTATCTACCTGAGAGATAGGACCGGAACCACTTAAGTGCAGTGCCCCCGATCCCCAGCCCTCTCAGGCGTTCCAGAAGGATACCATGGTCTATGGTATCGAAAGCCGCTGAGAGGTCCAAGAGTACCAGCAGGGTCACACTTCCCCTGTCGATACCTGGGCAAAGATCATCCACTAAGGCGACCATGGCAGTCTCGACTCCATATCCTGCCCTGAAGCCAGTTTGAAATGGATCTAGATAATCTGTTTCATCCAAGACATCTTGGAGTTGAAGACCAACAGCCCTCTCGATCACCTTGCTTAAAAATGGAAGATGGGAGACTGGTCTATAATTATTCATATCCAGGGGATCTAGGGAGGGCTTTTTTAGAAGCGGCCGTATAATCGCTTCTTTTAAACAAGCTGGAAAATTGCCCTCCCTGAGGGATGCATTAATAATATGTCTTAGATGGGTCTTAATGGCAACTCCTCCCTGGATGACCAGCCATGAAGGGCAAGGATCAAGAGGGCAAGTTGTCTTTCTTACCTTTCCAAGGAGCTTGTCTACGTCCTCGGTACTCACTGACTGAAACTGATCCAGTATAATCCTGTTCACGGAGTCGCCAGACGCTCCATTTGTAACCTCTGCTATAACACCGGCATCCAAGTCGGCTCTTATCTGAGAGATTTTATCTGCGAAATGATTATTCAAGGCATCACAGCAAGCTACGTTAGGTTCTAGCAACGAGTTCAGGGGAGTAGGTATCTGAGTCAAATCCCTTACCACCCTGAACAGCTCTGCTGGACGAGAAGTCGCAGACGCAATACGTACAGAGAAGAAGGTCTTCTTCGCTGCATCTATTGCCACTCTATAGGAATGAAGGAATTCTCTATAGTGTGTCCTGTCAGATAAGAGTCGAGATTTCCGCCAGTTGCGCTCTAGTTGTTGTCCAGCCTGCTTCATATTCCTGAGTTCTACTGTCACATCCTTCATGTCCTTCCTTCAGTGCTCCCAAGAAACCCTGCCAACCAATACACGTGCAGATCCACAGACTGCCAAGAGTGCCAACCATCTCCTGCAAAGTGTAAAAAAGCTGTTCTGAACCTGGAAAGTACTAGTTACCCCCACTCCGTGCCCAACACTCCATGGCAGGGCATGACTCCCAGGAGTGGGATCTACTACAGCCTCAGAGCAGTTTTGAACAGCTGAGACAGTTCTGGAGATAAGAATGATCCTTCCAAGGGAGAGGTTAGCTCCTGAAATGCTACGCTTCTCCACCCTGATTGTTATGGGCTTCCAGAGAGGTAAAGCCGTAAGTACAGCAGCAAGCCTGGGTCTGCAACAGAGCTTGCAGGAGGAGGTGATCTGATAATGCAAAGGCAAGGAGGAAAACGGGAACAAACTCTTTCTCAAATCAGCCTTGAATTCACTGGGATTTGACAAGGGACATGAGTATGTAGATGCGTAATCTCTTGTTCATATGGAACTTGGCCCATATAGGCACACCTCAGTTAACAATGCCTCTTTTAATGAAGTCTTTTTGTGCCCACCTAGTTTCCCCTTTTCTTCCTTGTCCTTTGTCTAGGTGGAAGTTTTTCAGCAGCACAGGAATTGGGAGGGTGACGAAGGAAGGCTGGAAAAACACAGACTTTTGCTGCCTGGTTTCAACAGTTTGCTTGCCGCAAACAGTGCAATGAAGCTTGAGCTTTGAAAGAATGTGATTCTACTCTAGCTAATCCTGCTGCAGTTATGTCTGCCTGCACACAACAGGAAAGTTAAACAGCAGCTGCTTCCAGACCCCCGACTGAGTATGCGTGTACAACAAAGGGGTGAGCAGATTAGATTGCCTCCCCAGCTACTCTGGCACGTTGAAAAAGGATAGACCAGTAAGTTTCACTCCCAACATGTAAACCATAAGAAAAGTAGTAGTTGTTGAAAGAAAAAAAATAATCCCTTGAACATTTTGGAAAAGTTTTCAAGTGGTCTCTAGAGGATTCAAAATGTTTTTGTTTGCATATGCAAGGCTTACCTGTCTATACTGTTTGTTTTGAATAAAAAGTATGCTGAAATATGTTGAACTGCTCTTCTATTTTGTGGTATAGGACCTTATCCCTATTCTTTCCATGTTATTTCTGTCTTGAGTACCAAATTTTCTGTTAAAGCAGTTATGCCTAGAAACAAATCTAGTTTGTTAACTGAGGAATACTTGTATACACATGCAGAGAAAGAGAGATGCATACACCTATCATGTTAATCCCTAATACTAGGATTAAGTACTAGGATTAAGTCCACCCACCAGGATTAGAAATGTTGGTAATTAACTCATTCCATCTTTTCAAAAATATTACTGAAGCTTTTACTGTACCATTAGATCCTCTTCTTTGCTCGTTAGCTTCATGCGTTCATTGGCTAATGCCTCCTCAGCTTGGCTTATCTTTTTATCTTTTTCTGCAATTCTGTAACAAAAAGACCCAATAAACAGCAGGAACAATATACAATAAGCAGCAGGTCTACCACAGTTGGGTGGAATCTGCTCTTACAGCTACTACCAATGAAGTAATTACTATTGTTGTCTGGTCCAACCAAAAACATCATATAAACGCAACTGTGGATCAACAATAGCTGGACTGGGAATGAACTACTCTTCTTGGAATAACTTCCTTGCACACAAGTGATCTCATCTCATGCTGGAAATTCTGCTCAGCAAGTGCAGTAAACTGGGGGCTACTTCAGTAAGTAGTGTGACCATACATAGGCACAAACATACGTACATGCCCCAGGAAAGCTAGGCCTTTAAAGAATGCTACCAAAACATCAACATCAGAATCATCCACACGATAGCATTTCTGTGTATGGCTGTGAAAGCTCAAAGGTGAAGAAAGCTGATGGAAAAGAATCAATTCATTTGAAATGTGTTGCTAAAGAAGAGTTCCACGGATACCATGGACTGCTAAAAACAAATGAATGGCTCTTAGAGCAAACTAAGCCTGAACCCTCCCACTAGAAGCCAAAATGTCTAAACTAAGACTGTCATGAGATGACACGATTCATTGAAAAAGACAAAAATACTGGGAAGAGTGGAAAGCGGTAGGAAAAGAGGAATATCACATTACATTGATTCAATGAAGGAAGCCAGAGCCCTCAAGTTTGCAAGATCCGACCAGGGCAGCTGATGACTGGGGATCTTGAGCATTTCTCATTCATAGGATCACCATGGGTCAAGGTTGACTTGATGGCAAATAACAACAACATCACTGGCAGTATTGATGAGAGGAACACTCTTGGTTTACATTCGCAAGGCAGATTGTCAAAGGAAGCCCAAACCAGCTTCAGGGGAGCAGGGAGCATCATTCCCAGCAATGACAGGATCTTGATAGAGCTAGAAAGCAGCAAGTCAACACACCACCACAGTTCCTGATCAGTGCCTGCCACACCCATTTTGTTGATTGTCAAGGCTAAGAATCAAGGTTGCTTATTCAGAAGTGGCATGTGGCAACTCCAGTGTTTATTGTATATACAATACAGTGTATTATTGCAAGGCCTAAGGTGTGGGCCTCTGCTCTCTTCTTCTCTTTCTTTGACCTTCCTATTCACAGGGATGGGGGGAGACTAGAAAACCTAAAGCATTTATTCCCACATAACTTGAGCTTTCGTTTGACCTATCAGTCCTTGGCTGGGTCCAAACAGAGCCATTGTGTTGCATAACTGAAGCCTTATCAGTTTTGCATTACCTTATCATATCAAGAAAGATGACAGAGTCACCTAATAAATGTCAGGAAAGAAAGAAAACCGATAAAAGAGGGGGAGGAAAACCACAGTAGCTATGATTAAGGGAGGGTAGGGAAGAGTTCAATGTTGAGGAACATATTTATTTTATCTAGATGAGCTTCCAGGGCAGTCTGGAAGCTTCCACGGCAGTTTGCAAAACTTCCTTCCATGCAAAGGGCAAGACCCATCGCTAGACCTTTGTTGATGGGACAGCAGAATTCAACAGAAAGAGAAGTGCGGTGATCTTCTTCTCCCAATACAGCCCAACAGGCACTCTTAAATCCTATTCCAGAGGGCTGAGTGCCCCTTCCAATTGTACAAATCAGTTTTCAAGCACCTCTCCAAGGACTGTGGGGGAAGCAAAGGAAGTTCTATCACCCTGGCATTGCAGCAACAGTGCCACAGCAGAATTAGATCAGAAAATCCTCAGTTCAATCACAAGTATCTATAACTTCCAAGAGAGAGCCTCAGACAGCAGAACTGGGAGGGGCATCTTCCTAGCTGAGATCTGGGAGATTGCTATCCTCAGAGCAGACACAGCAAGATCCTGATTCTACACAAGAAGAAGTAAAAAGTCTTCCTAAAGTATGTATACAAAAAAAAAAATGGTAATACTCACACACGCTCCACCCCCCAAGTTTCATAGCCATACAGAGCTAATGTTATTTTCTTTATATTAAAAAATATAATGGGGCTTAATTTCTTTTGTTAAAACAACAGGCAATACAATGCCCTGCAAACTTTAAGCATGAAAGAGAAATCCTTAGGAAGAGGTTTATGACTTCTGAAGGGATTCTGTAACAATAGAGGGTAAAAATACTGGAGATTACAACACTTCCTTCTCTCTCATACTATGAAGTGCTAGCATATTAAAGCAATAAGCCAAGAAGTAACAAGGGCTGGGAGTAGGGTGGGAGTGAGAGGAAGAGACTTACACTTTGTGCAATTCTTCCGCCAGGGCTGAAGCCGAACTCTAAAAAGAAAAGAGGATACAGCTGAAAAATGAAACTCTGCAGGAGTTCCCTCTCAAGCCTCCCCAAGGCATCACCATGTTTGTGGGCATTTAACCAATGGTGCAAGCTGCCTTTCTCATAGTGAGACACCAGCCCAGGGATAATAGATCTCTTTTGATCAGGGACAGGAAAAGTGAAGCACCTGAGCTGCATACTGCCCATGGACCCCCATGCTGCAGCAGCTGAAATGTCCCCAAAAGAACCTTGACAACCCGCCCAGTTTTTTAATGGCCAATTTGTCAGCCCACAAACACCCCCAAATCAACACATTTTGGGACCCCTTTGCCCCCCAGTACCATCCCAATCCCAGAAAAAGGGGGACTCAACCAGGCTAAAAACAACCACTAACCACTCTGTAGAAGTTACAAGTAAGACTAGCATCCATTGCAAAGTAAGGCCATCTGATGTGGCGCACACCATCTTCAAATAACAATGCACAATAAGGGGGTTGTTGTTGTCGTCGTCCAGAAGATGGGCACCAATTAGTCAAACAGGATGATATGTCATTATAAAACTGTAAGCGTGTTCATGGGATCAGCCGTGAGAATACAGAATGGCACCTTCCGTCCTTCCTTCCTTCCTTCTGTCCTTCCTCCCTCCCTCACCATGTTTCAGTTGTAAATCTCTTTGTAGAGTGAATTGGAATTACTGTTTTGCCATGTGTATAAAGACAGTGGCATTACTGAAAAGGATTTTTGTAAGCAACTGAAATTCTAGGCCCCAACGTTTTGGCTAAGTTACTTATTAAAAGGAGGCAGCAACCTGTGGTTTTTAAAGCTGAATGTTTTCAGTTCACATATAATTCTTTAATAAAGGCTTCCTGGATGTGTGGCTGACTTTTCTCTTAGAAAGGAAACTCCAACTAAGTATAAACACTCTGAGGCCCAGCTACTAGCCCATACATGTTGCACAGAACAAGCTTCGATGCCAGCTGAGTGATTGTTCACTGCCTGTATACAATTATGTTTAGTCTGGAACTGTATTTTTATATCACTCAGTTGATTCTTCCTGAAGACCTTGTGCTGCTAATCTTTTTGGTCTTCTGGACCATACACTGACTTATGCAGTGGGGAGGCAAATGTTCTCTCTCTCTCTCTCTCTCTCTCTGACCAAGCATACTGGATTGGGATTCTCTGTGTTATACAAAGGTCAGCCATCAACACACCCTATGTGCCTCAAGCTAACAAAGGTCCTCTCTCTAGAATGGATTTGCTAGTCCTAAGGGAGAAGAGGAAGGCTGGTTAGTGCCAAAAAGATCAAGGGGAATTTAAGTCTCTAATGCTGGCTGCCAAATAGCAAACTGTTGCTTTAAAAAAGCCAAAATCACATTGACACTCAGCTATTGCAAGCTGGCAATTTCCTCAAAATGAATATATGAGTGAATCAGAGGATGCAAAGCTCTACAATCGGAACACTGCTATAATGAAGATTCTTGGCATTCCAAAGGCTAAGGAGTTGGTGTTAGTTTCCGAATAAAAAGGAGGAGGAGGAGGAGATAATTACAACCTCACTGGTATATCCATACCTGGACTGCCATCTGCGAATGGAACTTCTGGAGCTGAGCCTTTAAAGCCTCATTCTGTTCCATCAGCTCCTATGAGAAATTTAAAAAAAATTAAGCAGGTAGCATGTTTAGAAAGGTTCTTCCTCCACAATGTAACCATACATGAAAAAGCTTAACACACCAGTGGCTGATGGTATTCATGTCAGTAGCTGCTGAATCCAAACTGGATTTTAGTCCAGATTCTAAAGAAGTTATTTGGGGCTTTGAGCCCTATCTCCCAAATAAGCTTACCACTTTGGCCAAATCATTCAAGTTCAGACTAAAATCCAGAACAATTCCTGCCAGTTCCCTTCTTCACGGTGGGATTATTATGCTAAAATTGCTAAACCTGTTCAATGAAGCTTTCCCGCATAGTATCATGAAGCCATTAAACAGACAAAGTTCTTGAAGTTATCATGACCAATATTAAGGATGCTTAACCCATTCTAAACAATCCAGATCATGGTGAGAAGCCTTTGGCCCTCCAGATGGTTTTGACCTATAACTCCCCCAGTTCTTAACAACTGGTCACACTAGCTGGTGCTGACTGGTTTTTGTAGGCCAAACCATTTGGTGCTCCAAAGGTTTTCCACCCACACAATACTTGGTAATGTTATTTAATATTGCCTTGGGAACCATATCCTACAGCCCACTGACTCTTTCCAAAATACATCACATTCTTCAAAGGCTAAAGGAGAGGCAAGGGGAAGGAACAGACCCAAATGCATTCCAAGCCATACCTGCATCTCAGCCGTAATCCTCTTTTGTTCTGCTTCCATTAATTGCCTCATCCTTTGTTCTAGCTGTTGTTTTGACACCATTGTATCAGTAAGCTTGCTGTGTAGGCTCTGGATTTCATTGTCCTTGGCCACAAGCTTATTCTGGATGTCTGCCATTAGAAACACAGAAGGGGTGGGGGCAAATCAAACAAAAACAACAATTCAGCAAGAATATTTTGATGTAACAAACATTTCAATTACTTATCTCCCTCTGGATGAAAGCTGCTTCTCCAAGGCATATCCCAAGCTGATCACCAGGCATGCACTTAGCAAGAAAAACATAAGATGAATCACACAGGTCTGGATAAAGAGTTGGAATACTCCAAGGACTTTATGTATATATATTATTTTGCCATGTAAGGTCCATACAACAAGTCCTGTAAGGTAGGACATTATATATGTACTGAGATGGCAACCTGCCTAAAGCTACTGAGTTAATAGGTTAGGTGGGATTTCACCCAGAAGGGCAGCTGCTCACTGCTAGAGTCCCAAGTTCAATAATCACCACCTCCAAGTAGGACTGGAAAATACTTCTTTTGGGAACTCTGGAGAGTCATCAGTAATCAGCACAGACTAGTATCAGAAGCATATCTGAGACAACGGCATTGGTTTCCCATCTGGGCCCAATTCAAAGTGCTGGATATGACCCTTCAAGCCCTATGTGGTTTGGGATCTGATGGTTGTCTTTTCTAACATGAGCATGTCCACTTTATAAAGTCATATAAAGTCATATGTTAGGTTGAGAAATGGAGAAGGGTCTTCTGGTTGTTGGGGACTCTTTCCTAAGAGGAACTGAAACAGCAATCTGCAAAACGGACAAGCTCAATCGAGAAGTCTGTTGTCTTCCTGGGGCCAGGATCAACCACATAACGGAGAGGCTAACCAGGCTAGTCAAACCCACTGACTATAAGCCCCTCATTTTGGTTCATGTGGGAACCAATGACACTGCGAGGAGCAGCTTAAACCACATTGCAAAGGACTACGAGCGTATGGGGACCAAGCTTAAGGACCTTGGTGTGCAGGTGGTCATTTCGTCTCTCCTCCCTGTTCAAGGATACGGCGCATGTAGGGAAAGGGCAATAGTAGAGGTCAACAACTGGCTCCGCACATGGTGCCGCCAACAACGGTTTGGGTTTTTGGAACATGGCCTGAATTTCCATGAACATGGGCTTCTGGCAAGGGATGGGCTGCACCTCACAAAACTGGGCAGGAATGTTTTTGCTAACAGTCTTGCAAGGAAGATTAAGAGGTCTTTAAACTAAGATCCACTGGGGAGGGAGACAATATTATTCAGGGCAAGGACTCAGAGAACACAGGGGGAAAAGGCCCAAATGATACTGGACAAGTAGTACAAGCGGCCAATGGCGGGAGGAGTAGAAACAATAGTACAGGACTTGCAGGAAGGGCCTGGGGACTTAAGTGTCTCTACACTAATGCAAGGAGTATGGGAAACAAGCAGGATGAGCTTGTACTCCTAGTACAAGAAAATAAATACGATTTGATAGGCATCACTGAGACCTGGTGGGATGAGTCTCATGATTGGAATATAGGAATAGAGGGGTATAGCCTATTTTGTAAAAATAGACCAAACAAGAAAGGAGGAGGAGTAGCCTTGTATGTCAAGGATGTTTTCACCTGTGAAGAGATCCTGGGCTTAAACCCAGAAAGCCAGGTAGAGAGCATTTGGGTAAGAATTAAGGCAGCGAGAAACAATAGGGATATTCTGGTGGGGGTTTACTACAGACCTCCAACCCAGGCTGAGGACTTGGATGACGCCTTCCTCAACCAAATGACTGAACATTCAAAGAGGAGAGATACAGTAATAATAGGAGATTTCAATTACCCAGATATATGCTGGCAGTCAAACTCTGCCAAGACAGCAAGGTCCAGCAAGTTTCTTGCTTGTCTTGCAGACAACTTCATGGTCCAGAAGGTGGAAGAGGCCACAAGGGGATCAAATATTCTAGATCTGGTCTTGACCAACAGGGATGACCTTGTGAATGAGGTAGAAGTGGTTGGATCTTTAGGGGGGAGTGACCATGCCCTGTTGGAATTTAGCATTCAGTGGGAAGGAGAAGATAAGGGTAGCCAGACACTCGTCTTAGATTTTAAAAAAGCGGACTTCTGTAAACTTAGGGAGCTGCTGGCTGGAATTCCGTGGTCAGGAATAGTGAAAGGGAAAGGAGTTCAGGAGGCATGGGAGTTCCTTAAAAAGGAGATACTGACGGCACAGTCTAAAACTGTGCCAATAAGGAGGAAAAATGGAAGGCATCTGAAGAAACCAGAATGGTTGACTAAAGAACTCTCAGCTGAGCTAAGAGTTAAGAGAAACACGTATAGGAAATGGAAGAAGGGGGAAACCACCAAAGAAGAATTTAAGCAAGTAGCCAGGAGATGTAGGGAGGAGGTCAGAAAGGCTAAAGCACAGAACGAACTTAGGCTGGCCAGAGACATTAAAAACAATAAAAAGGGTTTTTTTAAATATGTCCGCAGCAAAAGGAAAAAGAAGGAGACAGTAGGGTCGCTACGCAGAGAAGATGGCGAATTACTCACAGGGGGGAGAGAAAAGGCAGAGCTACTTAACACCTTCTTTGCCTCCGTATTTTCCCAGAAGGATACAAGCACTCAACCTGGCGGTAGGGGAGCAGGGGAGGAAGCAGAGGAAATGAGGCACTTAATAAGTAGAGAGGTGGTACAGGAATACCTGGCCGCATTGGATGAATTCAAGTCTCCAGGGCCAGATGAATTGCATCCTAGGATATTAAAAGAGCTGGCAGAGGTCATTTGGAACCGCTTGCTATAATTTTTGAGAAATCTTGGAGGACAGGAGAAGTTCCAGCAGATTGGAAGAGAGCAAATGTTATCCCCATCTTCAAGAAGGGAAAAAAAGAGGACCCAAATAATTATCGCCCAGTCAGCCTGACATCGGTACCCGGAAAGATCCTGGAGCAGATCATTAAGCGTTCAGTTTCTAATCATTTAGAAAACAACGCAATAATCACGAGAAGTCAACATGGATTTCTCAAAAATAAGTCATGCCAGACTAATCTGATCTCTTTTTATGATAGAGTTACTAGCTTGATAGATGAAGGGAATGCTGTGGATGTAGCATATCTCGATTTCAGTAAGGCCTTTGACAAAGTTCCCCATGACATTCTTGCATCGAAGCTAGTAAAATGTGGGCTAGACAGGGCTACTGTTAATTGGATATGTAATTGGTTGACCGACCGAACCCAACGGGTGATCACGGATGGCTGCTTTTCATCCTGGAGAGAAGTGACTAGTGGGGTGCCACAAGGTTCTGTCCTGGGCCCAGTGCTGTTCAATATTTTTATCAATGACTTAGATGAAGGAATAGAGGGCATGCTCATCAAATTTGCAGATGACACCAAATTGGGAGGGGTTGCTAATATGCCAGAGGACAGGATCAAAATTCAAAATGACCTGGATAGATTGGAGAGCTGGGCCAGGGCGAACAAAATGAAATTCAACAGAGAGAAATGTAAGGTCCAACACTTAGGCAGAAATAATGGAATACAGAAATATAGGATGGGGGACACGTGGCTGGATAGCAGTACGTGTGAAAGGGATCTAGGAGTCTTCATAGACCACAAGCTGAACATGAGTCAGCAGTGTGATGCGGCAGCCAAGAAAGCCAATGCAATTCTCGGCTGCATCAACAGGAGTATGGTGTCTAGATCGAGGGAGGTACTGGTACCACTCTACTCTGCTTTGGTTAGACCCCATCTTGAATACTGTGTCCAGTTCTGGGCACCCCAATTCAAGAAGGATATTGACAAGCTGGAGCAAGTCCAGAGGAGGGTGACCAAAATGGTGAGAGGCCTGGAAAACATGCCCTATGAGGATAGACTGAGAGAGCTGGGTATGTTTAGTCTGCAGAAAAGGAGGTTAAGAGGGGACATGATAGCCATGTTTAAATATTTGAAGGGATGCCACGTAGAGGAAGGAGGGGGCTTGTTTTCTGCTGCTCCAGAAACCAGGACAAGGAGCAATGGATTCAAGCTGCAGGAAAGGAGATTCCACCTGAACCTCAGGAAGAACTTCCTGACAGTCAGGGCTGTCCGGCAGTGGAATCTGCTGCCTCGGAGAGTAGTGGAGTCTCCTACCTTGGAGGTTTTTAAGCAGAGGCTTGATGGCCATCTGTCGGGAGTGCTTTGAGGGTGTTCCTGCATGACAGGGAGTTGGACTGGATGGCCCGTGTGGTCTCTTCCAACTCTACATTTCTATGATTCTATGATTCTATGATTCTCCATCACCATATGCCAACTTTGAAATTCTCCATTTATGGAGACTCTCCCTCTGCCTCACACTCACTAGTTTCCTGTCACAGCAACAAAATCATACCACAAAGAAAGGTCTTTGGCCTTCACAGGCAAGATTTAGCTGCTTCCGTGGCATAACCATATGTAATTCTTCCACTTTTTCTTTATTTGCATGTTTATTTGCTTCACTATTTTTTTCCACTCCTGCTGATTTTAATTATTAGGGATGGCTTATTATCTTCATTGTTCCTTTTATGTAGTGTTTTGAGCCACATTGAACAGTATGAGGAAATATAAAAATATTTTAAATAGATAAAACAAGCAAAATTGAGCTAGGTCGACCAATGACCTGACTCAGTATAATGCAGTTTTCTATGTTCAGCTTTCCATTCGTGTACATCAATTATGGAAGATGTGAAGTTAGGAAGAGAATAAAGGTTATCTCTATCTTATATTAAAGGCAAGAACAATGAGAACACTGTGGATGGTATCAGACAGTGGCTTTACGCTCACAGAGAACATTTCTATTTGAGCAAGCCAGGGGGCCTGAATTTTGCCGATTCCTTTTCCCATCCATTTTAACCCTCCAAGAAATACTTTTATCTCACACTGTTCTGACCCATCTTGTAAAACTGTTATTGCTTCCACTTGGGCAATGACAGGTACTTTTTAAACTAATTCAATGGCATTCATCACTTGTTTAGGTCATGCTGTGTCTGCAGCTGACAAGGCATTACATAGTTCTTGTATATTGTCTGGTACATCTCATACACTTTTTCAGGAGTGGCTGTGGCTTGAGAAGGAAGGCTCCAGGGGATAGGTAGGCGGGACGATCAGCAAAAACTAGGCGTCCCACTTTCCTGAGTGAAGTGCTTCCTCCTAGCATGAGGCCATTATATAATACAAGCCGACATGTTTAAAAGGCACCGAATACCTGTGTACAAAACTCTTCAAAGAAACTCCTCTTCCCACTGAGAGAAGAAGAGTATAGTGGGGGGCAGATTCAACAGCAGGAAAGCATCCCCCGGAACATACCTTGCTGGGCTGCCTCGTGTTCGGCTGTCCGTTTCCTAAGATAGCTTTGCATTTCCTCCCATCTTCGTTCAGCTTCCTGTTGCTGTGCCTTGATGTTAAAAGGAACGGAAAAGATACCCATCACTTGACCCTGTTATTCCATCACTCTTCAAACACTCTTCTATAAAAAGGTAGAGAGACCCATGTGCTTTTTATTGTTTTTGTCACTTCTGAGCAGCACTCCAGGCCAAACGTTAACAAAACAGAACCTCCAAATCCTACACTTTGTTTGTTTTTAGTATCTGAGAAAGCTACTTGGGCTACATAAAGGAAGAAACAGCTGCCAGAAAAGGGAAGTAATGAATAGAGGGTTGAGAATGAAACAGCATGCATATTACAGAGTTTCTGTGTGAACTGGCTTTGTTTGCCTAGGTCACTCAGTCATGCCTTAAACCTTGCAATCTGCATAAAGAGAGAAGTAGAATGTCACTGCTATCTTTCCTTCAACTGCAAAGTTTATGCAAGTTTGTGGAGAAAGAACCAGTGGCTGGAATCCAATGCTACCCATAGCCTGGCTCCACCCTGCTTATTTCTCCACATGGAAGGAGACAACACTTCTATCTGTGCAGTCAGGAAGGAGCTGCCTGGCTTTTCTTCCACACCTTAACTACGAGTACAACAGGGCAGAAAAAAATTAGTGACTTACACAAATACTATCCACACTGCTCATTCAGTAAAGCTAATTAGACATTTGCAAAGATGCACCAGCACTTGTGTTCAGTGTAGCCACTGGTATGTATCCAAAAATTCCTTGCCAGCCAAGGGTCTCCCCAGAGGTTACATTTCTGACTCATGGTATCTTCGTGCCACCTTCTGGTTTGAATTTCCTAAGAGTCTATTGGCTTCCAGTGCAGGAGCCATGTTAATCTGCTGCAAGCATTGGGACAGGAAACACTAATTTCATTTGGTGTAAGCTTTTGTGGATCTTTTGATGTGGGCTGCAGTCCACAAAGGCTTATACCAAATAAAATGTGCTAGGTCTTTAAGATGTTGTGAGACTTTTTGTTGTCTTTTAATAACAGTCTACTAAATATTTACAACCAAGCGCAGCACTTACATAACTCCACAATAAAGTTCAGTGCTGCCATTTCAGGTGAATGTGAAATCACAAAACCCATCCATGGGTGTTCTTCCTAAGTTTTCGAGCCTGGCACTGATATTAGTACCATTCTGGAACTAGGTAAAAGCCTGTTTATTCTTCCAAGCATTTAAAAGCTTTGTAACTATTACTACTACAAAAAAAGTTATCTTCTTTTATCTGTTGTTTTCCTCCAACATCTTGCTGACTTTATTTTATTATTTTCATTTCTTTTACTATCTCATTACAAATTGATATTGGGGGATCCTTACTCACTAATCAGAATAGAACTAATCAAGAAACAGAGGCAGAACAACATTTACACAATTTATAATTTAATCTGCATAGATTTAAAGATGTCCTTCTAGCATTAACTCCAGTCAGATACTAAAGGGGGGCATTCCCAGAGGAAAGAGCAGAGGAGAGCTGGGTCTGTGAAGACATCCTAGACCAGGTGTGTTTTACAGGATTGTTTTTTTTTGCTGTGCTTGTTTTTGCTGTGCTTGTGGGCCTTGCTTGCTTGTTTTTGCTGTGCTTGAGGGGCCTTGCTTGTTATTTGCTTGCTATTGATTGCTGGCTATTGTCCTGGCCGTGGGCTCTGCCTGATCACACAGTCTGACTAACAAGGGGGAGGAGGCAGCTAGCGGGGAGGAGCTTTATTAGGAGCTACCAACGGGCCTCTAGCTCATTTCCCAGAGGAAAGAGCAGAGGAGAGCTGGGTCTGTGAAGACATCCTAGACCAGGTGTGTTTTACAGGCTTGTTTTTTTTTGCTGTGCTTGTTTTTGCTGTGCTTGTGGGGCCTTGCTTGCTTGTTTTTGCTGTGCTTGAGGGGCCTTGCTTGTTATTTGCTTGCTATTGATTGCTGGCTATTGTCCTGGCCGTGGGCTCTGCCTGATCACACAGTCTGACTAACAAGGGGGAGGAGGCAGCTAGCGGGGAGGAGCTTTATTAGGAGCTACCAACAGGCCTCTAGCTCATTTCCCAGAGGAAAGAGCAGAGGAGAGCTGGGTCTGTGAAGACATCCTAGACCAGGTGTGTTTTACAGGCTTGTTTTTTTTGCTGTGCTTGTTTTTGCTGTGCTTGTTTTTGCTGTGCTTGAGGGGCCTTGCTTGTTATTTGCTTGCTATTGATTGCTGGCTATTGTCCTGGCCGTGGGCTCTGCCTGATCACACGGTCTGACTAACAAGGGGGAGGAGGCAGCTAGCGGGGAGGAGCTTTATTAGGAGCTACCAACGGGCCTCTAGCTCATTTCCCAGAGGAAAGAGCAGAGGAGAGCTGGGTCTGTGAAGACATCCTAGACCAGGTGTGTTTTACAGGATTGTTTTTTTTTGCTGTGCTTGTTTTTGCTGTGCTTGTGGGGCCTTGCTTGCTTGTTTTTGCTGTGCTTGAGGGGCCTTGCTTGTTATTTGCTTGCTATTGATTGCTGGCTATTGTCCTGGCCGTGGGCTCTGCCTGATCACACAGTCTGACTAACAAGGGGGAGGAGGCAGCTAGCGGGGAGGAGCTTTATTAGGAGCTACCAACGGGCCTCTAGCTCATTTCCCAGAGGAAAGAGCAGAGGAGAGCTGGGTCTGTGAAGACATCCTAGACCAGGTGTGTTTTACAGGCTTGTTTTTTTTTTTGCTGTGCTTGTTTTTGCTGTGTTTGTTTTTGCTGTGCTTGAGGGGCCTTGCTTGTTATTTGCTTGCTATTGATTGCTGGCTATTGTCCTGGCCGTGGGCTCTGCCTGATCACACAGTCTGACTAACAAGTGGGAGGAGGCAGCTAGCGGGGAGGAGCTTTATTAGGAGCTACCAACGGCGCGCGCCTTTGGCGCACGCACTTGAACTCCTTTACTTTCTCGAGCTTCTCCTGTACTACTCTCTGTAGTTTCAAGGATGGAAGGAGAGGGAGCTGCTGTAGTCACCTGTAATACTTGTGGCATGTTCCTTTTCTTGCCACAAGAGGTTCTTGGATACACCTGCACCAAGTGCAAGCTGGTCACCTTCTTGGAGGAGAAGGTTCGCCAGCTGGAGGCACGAGTTTCTGATCTCCACCTTATCAGGGAAGGGGAGGAGTTTTTGGATAGGGAAGAGAAGACCTACCGGAACTCCAAATACAAGGAGGAGCTGCCAGATCAGGAAGCCAGTACACAGCGCCAGGAAACGGAGGCTTGGGCAAATGTTACACGGAGGAGTAAAAGGACCAAAAAGGTAACAGAGACTCTTAACCTACACAGTCGCTTTGATGTACTTGGACTTACAGACAAAGAGGAGCACTACGCAGAGGGAACAGAATGTCAACAAGAAAGAATCCAACATCGGCAACAGGAACTAGATCAAGGCTCCCAGCCTCAACAGAATGCTAAGGCAGTCCTGGTAAAACACGCTTATCGAGGAGCCCAGGGTAAGCCTCAGAAGAGGCGAGTTCTGGTTGTTGGGGACTCTTTGCTAAGAGGAACTGAAACAGCAATCTGCAAAACGGACAAGCTCAATCGAGAGGTCTGTTGTCTTCCTGGGGCCAGGATCAACCACGTAACGGAGAGGCTAACCAGGCTAGTCAAACCCACTGACTATAAGTCCCTCATTTTGGTTCATGTCGGAACCAATGACACTGCGAGGAGCAGCTTAAACCACATTGCAAAGGACTACGAACGTATGGGGACAAAGCTTAAGGACCTTGGTGTGCAGGTGGTCATTTGGTCTCTCCTCCCTGTTCAAGGATACGGCGCACGTAGGGAAAGGGCAATAGTAGAGGTCAACAACTGGCTCCGCACATGGTGCCGCCAACAACGGTTTGGGTTTTTGGAACATGGCCTGAATTTCCATGAACATGGGCTTCTGGCGAGGGATGGGCTGCACCTCACAAAACTTGGCAGGAATGTTTTTGCTAACAGTCTTGCAAGGAAGATTAAGAGGTCTTTAAACTAAGTTCCACTGGGGAGGGGGACAATATTATTCAGGGCAAGGACTCAGAGAACACAGGGGTAAAAGGCCCAAATGATACTGGACAAGTAGTACAAGTGGCCAATGGCGGGAGGAGTAGAATCAATAGTACAGGACTTGCAGGAAGGGCCCAGGGACTTAAGTGTCTCTACACTAATGCAAGGAGTATGGGAAACAAGCAGGATGAGCTTGTACTCCTAGTACAAGAAAATAAATACGATTTGATAGGCATCACTGAGACCTGGTGGGATGAGTCTCATGATTGGAATACAGGAATAGAGGGGTATAGCCTGTTTTGTAAAAATAGACCAAACAAGAAAGGAGGAGGAGTAGCCTTGTATGTCAAGGATGTTTTCACCTGTGAAGAGATCCAGGACTTAAACCCAGAAAGCCAGGTAGAGAGCATTTGGGTAAGAATTAAGGCAGCGAGAAACAATAGGGATATTCTGGTGGGGGTTTACTACAGACCTCCAACCCAGGCTGAGGACTTGGATGATGCCTTCGTCAACCAAATGACTGCACATTCAAAGAGGAGGGATACAGTAATAATAGGAGATTTCAATTACCCGGATATATGCTGGCAGTCAAACTCTGCCAAGACAGCAAGGTCCAGCAAGTTTCTTGCTTGTCTTGCAGACAACTTCATGGTCCAGAAGGTGGAAGAGGCCACAAGGGGATCAAATATTCTAGATCTGGTCTTGACCAACAGGGATGACCTTGTGAATGAGGTAGAAGTGGTTGGATCTTTAGGGGGGAGTGACCATGCCCTGTTGGAATTTAGCATTCAGTGGGAAGGAGAAGATAAGGGTAGCCAGACACTCATCTTAGATTTTAAAAAAGCGGACTTCTGTAAACTTAGGGAGCTGCTGGCTGGAATTCCGTGGTCAGGAATAGTGAAAGGGAAAGGAGTTCAGGAGGCATGGGAGTTCCTTAAAAAGGAGATACTGAAGGCACAGTCTAAAACAGTGCCATTAAGGAGGAAAAATGGAAGGCATCTGAAGAAACCAGAATGGTTGACTAAAGAACTCTCAGCTGAGCTAAGAGTTAAGAGAAACATGTATAGGAAATGGAAGAAGGGGGAAACCACCAAAGAAGAATTTAAGCAAGTAGCTAGGAGATGTAGGGAGGAAGTCAGAAAGGCTAAAGCACAGAACGAGCTTAGGCTGGCCAGAGACATTAAAAACAATAAAAAGGGTTTTTTTAAATATGTCCGCAGTAAAAGGAAAAAGAAGGAGACAGTAGGGTCGCTACGCAGAGAAGATGGCGAATTACTCACAGGGGGGAGAGAAAAGGCAGAGCTACTTAACACCTTCTTTGCCTCCGTATTTTCCCAGAAGGATACAAGCACTCAACCTGGCGGTTGGGGAGCAGGGGAGGAAGCAGAGGAAATGAGGCACATAATAAGTAGAGAGGTGGTACAGGAATACCTGGCCGCATTGGATGAATTCAAGTCTCCAGGGCCAGATGAATTGCATCCTAGGATATTAAAAGAGCTGGCAGAGGTCATTTCGGAACCGCTTGCTATAATTTTTGAGAAATCTTGGAGGACAGGAGAAGTTCCAGCAGATTGGAGGAGAGCAAATGTTATCCCCATCTTCAAGAAGGGAAAAAAGAGGACCCAAATAATTATCGCCCAGTCAGCCTGACATCAGTACCCGGAAAGATCCTGGAGCAGATCATTAAGCAGTCAGTTTCTAATCATTTAGAAAGCAACGCGGTAATCACGAGAAGTCAACATGGATTTCTCAAAAATAAGTCATGCCAGACTAATCTTATCTCTTTTTATGATAGAGTTACTAGCTTGATAGATGAAGGGAGTGCTGTGGATGTAGCATATCTCGATTTCAGTAAGGCCTTTGACAAAGTTCCCCATGACATTCTTGCAACGAAGCTAGTAAAATGTGGGCTGGACAGGGCTACCGTTAGTTGGATTTGTAATTGGTTGACCGACCGAACCCAAAGGGTGATCACGAATGGCTGCTTTTCGTCCTGGAGAGAAGTGACTAGCGGGGTGCCTCAGGGTTCTGTCCTAGGCCCAGTGCTGTTCAATATTTTTATCAATGACTTGGATGAAGGAATAGAGGGCATGCTGATCAAATTTGCAGATGACACCAAATTGGGAGGGGTTGCTAATACGCCAGAGGACAGGATCAAAATTCAAAATGACCTGGATAGATTGGAGAGCTGAGCCAGGGCAAACAAAATGAAATTCAACAGAGAGAAATGTGAGGTCCTACACTTAGGCAGAAATAATGGAATCCACTAATATAGGATGGGGGACACGTGGCTGGATAGCAGTACGTGTGAAAGGGATCTAGGAGTCTTCACAGACCACAAGCTGAACATGAGTCAGCAGTGTGATGCGGCAGCCAAGAAAGCCAATGCAATTCTTGGCTGCATCAATAGGAGTATGGTGTCTAGATCGAGGGAGGTACTGGTACCACTCTACTCTGCTTTGGTTAGACCCCATCTTGAATACTGTGTCCAATTCTGGGCACCCCAATTCAAGAAGGATATTGACAAGCTGGAGCAAGTCCAGAGGAGGGCGACCAAAATGGTGAGAGGCCTGGAAGACATGCCCTATGAGGATAGACTTAGAGAGCTGGGTATGTTTAGTCTGCAGAAGAGGAGGTTAAGAGGGGACATGATAGCCATGTTTAAATATTTGAAGGGATGCCACGTAGAGGAAGGAGGGGACTTGTTTTCTGCTGCTCCAGAGACCAGGACAAGGAGCAATGGATTCAAGCTGCAGGAAAGGAGATTCCACCTGAACCTCAGGAAGAACTTCCTGACAGTCAGGGCTGTCCGGCAGTGGAATCTGCTGCCTCGGAGTGTAGTGGAGTCTCCTTCCTTGGAGGTTTTTAAGCAGAGGCTTGATGGCCATCTGTCGGGATTGATTTGAGGGTGTTCCTGCATGGCAGGGGGTTGGACTGGATGGCCTGTGTGGTCTCTTCCAACTCTGAATTTCTATGATTCTATGATTCCTATAGGATGACTGCATCTCCCACTTTGGGAATGAAGAGAATATGCTTATGTGTGCGTGCGTGTATGCATGTATGTGTGTGTAGTTTATTGGCACAGATAAGGCATACAGGTCATGAAGCTTCTGTAGCTGGTAACTCATTAAAAGCAGAGTATACAACTGTTGTGTATTCTGCCTAATTGAACAAACAGCATGTTGTTTGTCCTTGGTTCGCTCTGGGGTCAGACTGCCCTTTGTGGAGTTTTTAGCTATCTTCATGAGACCATGGCTCTGTAGGCCAAGAACATAGGCAGAGGACAGAGTTGTAAAGCATCAAAAGTACATCATGTATCCTCCGCAAAAGAGCTGCAGCTTCTCATACCTCATGAAAAGCAACTCCAAAGCATTCCCAACCTTAAGGTGCATCTTTTCAAGGTGTTACTGCAGGTTAGGCGTCCTTGGAGATAGCATAAAGATATCATTTTGATATCAATAATTTGGCTCCCTTCCACCACCCCTCTCCACGTGTTTGTGAGGTCCCCGGACAAGCACAGAACTAGGCTTGGCCATCAAATGCTGCAATATCCCAAGACAATACAGGCAGGCCAGAAATAGCCAGATCACCGCTTTAGGAGACCTCCCTGCAAACACCCTCATTATGTACGCACACTGTTTACAAAGGACTCCCTGCCCCGAGCAGGCAAGCTGGATACTTGGCAAGCTGGATACTCAAATGCCAAGCACTCTGCGTTTGCATACTGTCTACCTCTTTGTCAATTCGGACTTAACTCAATCATGCTAAATTCTGACCTTTCCAAAGCTCTGTCTCGCGCCTGAAACTCATTGTTTTCCCCAAGTACGGAATAGCCTGCAGTTACATTTCTCTCTATAAAAACCCTGGATTCCGAGACCATCCTCGGATCGCTCCCGAGTTCCAGATCGCCTTGCTGCCGCTCTGCTTGGCGAGCTTCCCCTCAGCTCCACGTGCTGAGCCACATCGAACCCCAGCATCACTCTCTACTCTTCCAGGCTTCAGGACAGGTGTCGTATCACCCAATTCAACAATCCCTCTCAAAAATCCCTCTGTACCACTCCAACCTTTATTTTTCTTAGTTACTTGTGTGAGTGTGTTGCATACACTGTGTGTCTGTATTTAATAAAATCTCAATTATTCTTATAACTTGGTTTGCTTCTTGGCTTGACCTGACCCTGTAGACACTGGGTAAAAGATTCCGCTGCGTTGCCCTGCCTCTCGCATTGCTAACTTGTGCTCTAGCTAATTTCCCCAAACTTAGTTAATTGAGAGCGCATATAGGTGTCCCTCCTGGGACCTCCAGTAAACAGGGTAACAAAGGATATCAGGAGCTGCCAGAAGTAGCACTTTGCACAAGCAGCATCAATCATACGATGCTTTGAACCAAAGCCCAGTAATAAGCTAAGATGGTCAGTCAGCCAAAGAACTGAAACAAGGCCTTGAGAAGTTCTTTATTCTCCCAGCAGCAACTTTCCTGCAGCTCCCACTGATGACAGCTCCTGTTCAGGAGGTCCTACTTGCATTTTTATTCTGAAGATATGTGAGTGCCAGTAACAGTAGAAGCATGGCCTAAATACCCTAAAGGCACCAGATCCTATCTTGGAACCTAAGCAGGGTCAACTCTGGTTAGTGCTTGGATGGGAGACCATCAACAAATACTAGATGCTATATGCTATATTTCAAAGGAAAGAACCAAAAAAGTCACTTCTGAGTATTCTTTGCCTAAGAAAACCCTGTGAAATTCATGGGGTTGCTATAAGACAACAGGAGACCTGAAGGCACATGTGCACGCACACAGACGCACACAGAGCAGTAGGAGCAACCACAGTAGGCAAGTTGCACTCTCTCAGCCTCAGAGAAAGGCAATGCCAAACCTCCTCTGATGAAATCTTGCCAAGAAAATCCCATGCTAGACTCACCATAAGTGAGGAACAATTTGAAGGAACACAACAACAAAGCAGAAGGAACAGTAACCATAGTAGTAATAGTAAGACAGTGGTACCCAACTGGAGGGTTTATAAAAACCACAAATCCCAAGGCAGTTTTGAATGCATGTTTGGGATAGAGGATAGAAGACAAAATGACACTCACCTTTAGCTGAGCAGCAGCTTGTTCTGCATTCTTCTTTAGAAGCTCTTCCTGCTGCAGTTTGTTGTTCTTCTCAGTCAGCTCATTCACAAGCCGAGCACAATCCTGGCGCAGTTTATTGAGCTCTGAAGACTGTCTAGAAACAAGGAAAGAAGGCTGCTTTTCACTCGGTGGAAAAGACTGTTAGCTGGCAGTGTGAATGAAACAGATTTGTGCAAAAAGACAGTTTCCTTTGTGAATTCATAGTATGGTAATATTGCAACCTCCTAAGAAAACTGATCTAAAACTGTTGTAATACTACTACAACTGGCCAATCCACCTGCTGTGACAATTTCACAAGTTCACTCTCACATTCAGTCTTCTACTTAGAGAAATACAAAATTCTGTGATCCAAATTTTTGTTGAAATGAGTTTTGTTGCTTCCATATATGCAGGTCTTAAGTATAAAAGCAGGTAATACATTCTAGAAAAATGGTCTCTAGAGGAAAATGCTGTCTAAATTCTGTCATCTAAAAACACTGTCCCAAAAGGGCAAAACCTGCCATTCTGTCCACATATAACATACAAACCACATATCCTGTTCCCTGCCCTTGAATACTATAACAAAAAGCCTTGGAGAAAACAGGGTGAACATACATGCTCAGTCACAGTCTACTGGCAAAACTGAAGTTTAACTCAAAGGAAGGAAGGAAGCACTGTACACAACAACAAAATATACAGTCTGGGTGAGCTGTTAGGTAAGGTGCATGTAGGTAAGGGAAGTCAGAGGAGGAAAAGCTAGATTCCAAGCTCAGCTTTCTATCTGTTCTCCCTGG
This sequence comes from Ctenosaura bakeri, assembly GCA_948474755.1. Lineage (NCBI taxonomy): Eukaryota > Metazoa > Chordata > Lepidosauria > Squamata > Iguanidae > Ctenosaura > Ctenosaura bakeri. The sequence goes on from CAOLHI010000328.1 coordinate 310,004, forward strand.
TTCCATGTAACTGAGCAATTGCCAGGAACACAAGAAGTTGCGTTGTAGTGAGGCAGATTCCTGATCTAGCTAGCCCAGTATTGTCAGCTCTGACAGACAGCAGTGGGTTCCCAGAGCTTCAAGCATGATTGATTTCTAACCCTTTCTGGAAATCTCTGGTATCCCCAAGTGGCATCCCATTCAAGCACTAACCAAAGGAAATCCTGCTTAGCCTTCAAAATCAGATGAAATTGGGTATGTCTTCACTTTCAAAATCCAAGCCACTCTCAGAATTTAAGCTAGTTCCAGTTCCCCTCCATTATCTTGTATGAAGATTTCCCCACTCCCTGGAACACAGCTAGTATCTTCCTCCGAGTGCTGCTGAACCCCTCAATACACTGAGTTGGCTCTAACAGTGGGATCCAATTGAAGTTAGGCCATGTGCCACTAGAATCTCCAAGCTTTACATGTGAACGGCTTCAGAAGCACAATATATCCATAATCATAACTGCAGATTAAAGGAACTGATTGCTTTAGTGGAATCAACACAGTAGCGTACTTGCTTTCCATTTGGTTGGTGGAAGTACTGACAGCATCTCTCAGGATACCATTCTCCTGCTTCAGGCGATTGATCTCTGCCTCCATCTGCTCACGAAGTTGCTGAAACTAGAGATGGGGGGAGACATATGGACCAGAAAACCATTGTACAATTTCTATTGCTTCAAACACAGGACCAAAAAAATTGTCTTTTACTTAATTTGCTCTTGTTCTTCCTGGATTAATATATGGATCAAATACAGTTATCCTGCACTTCTCTACTTTTTTAATATAAATAAATAAAATTAAATTAAAACACCGAAAAATGCCTAAAATGCATATTTGGCAGTAAATGTGTTAAAATCAGCATTGTGTAAAAATATGATTAAAAGGTTTTGTTTTGTTTTGCTTTTTGCATTTTTGAAAACAGCAGATTAGTGAGAAAATGAGATGAATGCAGTTACAAAGGAATACAGGAGAAACTAACACAGAAATGGAAACAGACATGGATTCATCCACTCCTACTCCCAATCACGTATCAAGGATTCTGTTTCCCATTCTGGTAGCAAATATCACCTTGTATCACCCGGTCTGCTTTGAGTTTTGCATCAGTATCGAGAAAAGACAAGGCCTAAATATCCTGAAGGCACCACATCCCTTCTGACCTTGGAAACAAAGCTGGGTCAGTCTTGGTTAGTACTTAGGTGGGTGACTGTCAATGCTGCAGGACAGAACTGGTTTCGCCTCTGAGTATTCTTTGCTTAAGAAAATCTTACAAAACTCATGGAGTCACCATAAGTTGACAGGCAACTTGAAGGCACATAAACACACGCATCAAGGGAAGGCATATATATCAGAAAGAGCCACAATAAGTTTTACACTGATATAATTAGAAGCAGCAAGATCTTAGCTTAGGTCCAGGCTATCTGAAGGACTGTATTTCCCTATGTGAGCCTATCCTAACTCTAAAATCTTCAGTTGAGGCCCTTCTCTCAGTCCTCCTATCTTTCCAAGCACATTTGGTGGGAACAAAGCAGGCCTTCTTAGCAGCTGCTCCCAGACTCTGGACCCCTTTCCTAGAGAGGCTCAGAGGGTTCCCTCCCTGCTCTCCCTTCCACTAGCAAGTGAAAACTTTTCTACTCCAACAACCTTATAGGAACTCGTTGCAATGGGCATTTAAGGGTATGCCATTTTGTTGGTATGCATATTCTGGGTTTTTCTTAATACATTTTTAAATGGTTTAATCCAACAGATGGTTTAATTGTGTTTAAAATAACTGGTATTTTTTACTGAGGTTTTCAGATTCTTATAATCTGTATTTGTTTTAATACTACTCAGGGACAGCCAGCATGGTACAGTGATTTTAGCACTGGACTACAACTCTGGAGCCCAGAGTTCCAATCCCCACACAGTCATGAAAACCCATTGGCTGACCTTGGGCAAGTCACACTTCTGCAGCTTCTGAGGAAGGCAAAGGCAAATCCCTTCTGAACAAATCCTGCCAAGAAAACCTCATGACAGCTCCACGTTAGAGTTGCCATAATCATTTTAAGGCACCCAACAACAAAGCTGCCTTCACTCTCAATACTGGGAAAAATCAGAACACAAATTAATGTCTAGATCAAGGGAGGTAATGGTACCACTCTATTTTGCTTTGGTTAGACCTCATCGGCAATACTGTCTCCAGTTCTGGGCACCTCATTTCAAGAAGGATATTGACAAGCTGGAGCGTGACCAGAGGAGGGTAACCAAAATGGTGAAGGGTCTGGAAGCCATGAAGCCCTATGAGGAGTGGTTTAAGGAGCTGGAGATGTTCAGTCTGCAGAAGAGAAGGTTAAGAGGGGACATGATAGCCATATTTGAAGGGATGTCATGTTGAGGAGGGAGCGGGCTTGTTTTCTGCTGCTCCAGAGACTAGGCCAAGGAACAATGGATTCAAACTAAAGGAAAAGAGATTCTACTTAAACCTCAGGAAGAACTTCCTGACAGTCAAAGCTGTTCAGCAGTGGAATATGCTGCCTTGAAGTGTTGTGGAGTCTCCTTCTTTGGAGGTTTTTAAGCAGAGGCTGGATGGCCATCTGTCAGGGGTGCTTTGATGTGGGTTCCTGCATAGCAGGCAATTGGCCTGGATGGCCCCTGAGGTCTCTTCCAACTCTGTGGTTCTATGATTCTATGAATAGGAGGAAGAGGATTCATGGCAGTGGTGTAGTAGTAGTTGTCACATGTGAAAATGTTATGAAGAGGTTCCCACAAAGCCATAGAGCTAGAAATCCCACAATAAAGTTTCACATACTCTCACCTGAAAGACAAGCAACATGAAACTGCTTTCTGCAAAGGCAATTGTTGCCACTTAAAGCAGCTTTGAAGCCAAGCAGAAGTAAAAATGCACATGATAACCCAAGTTATATTTCTTACCTTGATCTTCATCTGCTGAGCTTCTTGGTAGCCTACATGGATTTTGTTCTGAAAGACACCATGCTCCTTTTCCAGGGTGCCAATTCGCTCTCTCATTTTTGCCACAACCAAATTGTTTCTTTCCTTCTCTGATACCAGCTCCTAGGAAAACATCAACTGATGCCTTATTTCTGAAAGCAAACATGCTTAATTCCTGCCAAGACTGAACAAGGACATAAAGTCAACAAATCCAATATGTCTATGTAGTCTTCATTTAACTTGGGAAGGAAGATGAAAGGATAAGTCAAAGCCTTCACAATTTGAAGTGGAACCTGGGACTTAGATTCTTGAAGGACATTCTGGGAGAGGGGGACAACAGTGGTGTGATTTGTAGAGAGCATTAGACTTTTGAGTAGCTCAGAATGGGAGAGTGGAAGGAGGAGAGGTTGTGTCAGAACTACCTCAGAAAAAGGACCAAAGCTTGATAAGCTAGGAGCTTAGGGATAGAAAGGGTAAAGACAAGGAGTAAGTTAAGGTGAGGTGGGGCAAAGTTTTGTTGACTAGATGCAGGACAGGGGAGGACAGAGATAGTTATGCATACTTCCATTATCAACCTTCTACACTTACTGTCTATGTTTACATTTCCTTTACAAGAGTCTGATTTATACCTTCTGGGCTACAAAAGACAGCCCAGCACGATGGAGCCCAACCCTGTTTTACAGAAATTCCTTAAGCTAGTGTCAATGAATTGGCAATATTTCCAAGCACCATCCCTTCTCAGTAGATAAGTACAGTTGTGCTGTATCTATTTACCCAGGAAGCAAATGTACCTGAGAGAGCTGTTTGCACTGCTCCTTTGCAACAGCAGCTTCTTCCTTCAAGGCCACAAGCAGTTTGTCCTTTTCTTGCAGCTGATGCAGGGCAGCAGCTGAATCTCCCTTGCTGGCCTGGAACAAAGAGCAACATATTGAAGGTAAGAGCCATGTCACAACACCTTGTAACATAAAGCAGCTGCAATGAGCTATGCACTTACAAACTGCCCTTCAATCTTTCAGCATGACCACAAGAAGTTCAAAAACTTCTGTTTCTGTTTTTGACTGAATCCAGTGTTACCGAAATTGACTACAGTCTGGTGAAAGTCAGCAGTGTGATGCGGCAGCCAAGAAAGCCAATGCAATTCTCGGCTGCATCAATAGGAGTATGGTGTCTAGATCGAGGGAGGTACTGGTACCACTCTACTCTGCTTTGGTTAGACCCCATCTTGAATACTGTGTCCAATTCTGGGCACCCCAATTCAAGAAGGATATTGACAAGCTGGAGCAAGTCCAGAGGAGGGCGACCAAAATGGTGAGAGGCCTGGAAGACATGCCCTGTGAGGATAGACTTAAAGAGCTGGGTATGTTTAGTCTGCAGAAGAGAAGGTTAAGAGGGGACATGATAGCCATGTTTAAATATCTGAAGGGATGCCACATACAGGAAGGAGAGGGCTTGTTTTCTGCTGCCCCAGAGACCAGGACAAGGAGCAATGGATTCAAGTTGCAGGAAAGGAGATTCCACCTGAACCTCAGGAAGAACTTCCTGACAGTCAGGGCTGTCCGGCAGTGGAATATGCTGCCTCGGAGTGTAGTGGAGTCTCCTTCCTTGGAGGTTTTTAAGCAGAGGCTTGATGGTCATCTGTCAGGAGTGCTTTGAGGGTGTTCCTGCATGGCAGGGGGTTGGACTGGATGGCCTGTGTGGTCTCTTCTGACTCTAGATTTCTATGATTCTATGAAAAAAGCACATCTAACAGAAGATTCCATAGTCTCTGCATCAGACAACATGATAAAACGTGGCTAATCAAAAATGGAAGCAAAAAAATTGTAATCTTTTCCTTGTACCAGAGGCAAAAAGCTGAAGAAGACAGACTAAGCTTGCTCCTGTCATGACAAACCACAGTTTATAATGATATTAAAGCAGCTCAAAGAGATCTCATACTTATTTTAGTCAAAAAACTTTCAAGTCCTGCTTCAGTAAACAGAGTGGCACAAAAGAAGACAGAAATAAATATCAGTGTAAAATCATTATCGCACAGTGAGAGGTCAAACAGTGGAATTCAATGCTGTCAATTGTGATGGCTGCCAACTACCGTGACTTTCAAAAGGGATTTGATAAAATTCATGGACATAAGGGTCATCGACAGCTACTTCCAAGGAGAGCCATTTATCACCTCCAGTATATCACTTCAGAGGCAGTATGCTCCATCATTAATCGGAATGGAGACTGTAGTCAAGAAATCAGAAGAAGGCTAGGACTTAGAAGGGCAGCCAAGAAGGAAGGAGACAAGATCCTGAAGTATAAAAATATATATTGAATACTAAGAAAAGGGTTGTCCATACCAATACATTTCCCATTTCTATGTGCGGCTGTGAAAGCTGAACAGTGAAGAAAGCTGATAAGAAGAAAATCAACTCATTTGAAATGCAGTGCAGGAGAGGAATTCTACTGATATTGTGGACTATTAAAAAAATAAAAAAATAAATGGGCCCTAGAGCAAGATGACTAAACAGAGACTGTCATACTTTGGCCATACCATGAGAAGACATGACTCTCTAGAAAAGGCAATAATGATTGGTAAGGCGGAGGGCAGCAGGACAAGAGGAATGGATCCATTACAGATGGATAGACTCAACCAAGGAAGCCACAGCTATAGCCTGAGCAGGGCAGTTGTTGATATGATGACATAGAGATCATCATATCTCAAAGTCAAAGTTGACCTGACAACAGTTAACAACACCTCTGAATATCAGTGGCTGAGGAATGAAGGGGAAGGATGAAGTTGCATTAAACACCCTGCTGGTAGACCTCCCATAGGAGAATATCTGACTACAGCACTGAAGGAACAGGATGCTGGACCAAACAGACCTTTGGTGAGATCCAGTATTGCTTCTCTTACGCTCTTATGAAAAATAAAAGTAGATTTGCAGCCTTTAACAACCAGTATCTAAGAAGTCCAACAGCCTCCAGCACCAACCTGTGTAGTCACCAGAACAGCACATACCTTCTGCAGAACATCTTGTATCACATTTGATTTCTCCTTTAGAAGGTCCACTACACTCAAGGCTTCCTCTTCTGTGAAGATCATGTTCTTCATAGCCAAAAGAAAGTCCTTAAATTTCACTTCTGCATTTTCTACAATTAAACCACAAGGAGAAATTAACACAGGGTACATGATACATCTTATTTTTCTTTTCAGCTTTTCTTCCTTACCATGGTAAGAGTGCTAGGTGAAAAGAAAGCCTTTCCCATAACTATTAATATGCCAATGAAGACTAACCAAGCAAAGAGCAGGGATCTTTTCCACTTTCCACAGAGAGAGGTCAATCAAATTCAATTAGGCTAAACTTCTAAGTTCTCCCTGCTTTCCCTTCTGATGTTCTTTATCACTAACCAGGTTTGGACCAGATGGACCTTCAAACAGAGGGTACTTTCAAATACAGGACTCTCCTCTGCAACATAGTACACGTGGTTATAATATTCCCAGGTGCTGTACCCCTTCCACATCAACCTTGGAAAGGTGAAGGAGTATTGCCCACTGTCCTCTGCAGCCAATCTTTCAAGAAGCCAATTTGCTTCTTTTTTTTTTAATTTTTTATTTTATTTTATTAACATAACACAAACACAAAAATAAAACACCATGTGGTACAACTAATAATAAAACAAAAAGATTTCAACCAAAAAAAACTTACATTATTATTTCTCTCTTATATAATTACAATCAAAAACTTATTCAGCTTATTCTATATCCGATTACTTATATATTTTTATTACCTATCTCTAATTCTTATTCTCATTATACTCATTATTATAGTAATATCATTCTTAATTCTATATTTTTCCCTTAAATTTAATCTAATGCTATTACTAAATACAATCTTGTTACTTAACATATTAACCCCAAAGCTGATTATATTTTAACTTATTTTTTTTGTTTTTTCTTTGTTTTGTTTTTTACAAAATTAAACAACTCAACTCCAATTTAAACAAAACACCACATTATTATCATAACAAAGGGTAACCCACCCCCCAGAGCCAACTTTTTATTTAACCCATTTTCCAAAATTGCCATTCTTCTTGTGAAAGGGTAACTTTACCATCTCTTATCAAAACTTTTTCCAAAAATATTTTCCAAATTTCTTCAAAATCGTTCCCTTTTACTAAAAGCCAATTTGCTTCTTAAGTATTTAACTCACAAATGAAGACCTATGCTATCAGAAAATATGTGCATCATTCCTTTGAAGCTGTTGGTGCTAGAAGATGCCAGTGGTCCCTATAGAAACTGTGTAGGGTCATTTCGCTCTCAGACTATTGCCTGCAGTAATACAAGGGCTTCCTGAGATAACTGAGGTTAGCTGTCTCTGGAACAGGCCAACCTTAATTCCAGGCAGCATCAAACCTTAATCAAAAAGGTCAGACCACTGCAAACATCAGAGAGGCAGCAAAATTCTCACTAGGGAGGAGAATGACATGGCTCAAAGTCATGTCCTAAGAACAGTATCCTCTAATAAATACAGGAAAACCTTTTGCCCCCAAGAAGCATATTGCTCAAGCACAGGGGGTATTCTAATTTGGGTGGGCAAATCCGAGGCTGTACAAGGAAAGAATTATCTACATTTGGATAATGGAATCAACAAGATGGAGAAAGTGTGAACAAGTGATAAGGTTGGAGAGGCATAATAAAAGTGGACAGCTGGATTAAAGGAACAGGGTAGTGGCAGTGCCTACAATATCAGATGTGTATTAGCAGTGTGCACACTAGCCAGATCTGAGTTTCAAAATAAACCACATTTCATGGCAACAATACACATCAAAAACACTGCAGAATATGTCAGTGTTATAACATGTACAATCATTTTGAAAAAGACTTGTATTCATATGCATTACTCACACATCTCCCACCAAAAAGATTGTAGTGTTAATATCCAAATGTCCTGCTGTGATGACAACATGCAGTGCTGCCTTTAGGTTTTTTGTCTGCTACCCCTATCAATGGGAAGGGCAATTCACATTGCCCTTCTCTTATCAGTTACTAACCAGTCTAATCTTTTAGGGGGGGAAAACAAACACCTCTTTACCTCCTCAACCAACAATACATACACCTGCCCAGTAAAGAAAATATTGCATACATCGGTAACCTACAGCCAATAAAAATAAACCTATCAATCATTATTGTGCCACAAGTCCTTTGTACATACTGCAACAGAATTTCTGGGAAAACAGCTTGTCATTCTTCACAAAAGTATTTAAGTTAATTTAATTCAAAGATCATTGAGAGAGACACACCAGGGGATGGGAGTGAAAGGGACCTAGGGTGCAAATTAAATTTCTACCCCCTTCTATTACTAGAGTCCAACCAGAAGATTCCCTTCCTGTCCAACACATCTGCCCACACTTTCACACTTCTCTACCATGGAGGAAGGAGCATGATGGCAAGGAAACCTCAGAATTGTTGTGTGCCTTCAAGTCATTTCCAACCTACGATGATCCTAAGGTAAACCTATCGTGATGGAGTTTTCTGGGGCTGAGAGTGTGTGTCATGCCCAAGGTCACCCAGTAGATTTGCATGGCTGAACAGGGAATCAAACTCTAGTCTGCAGGGTCATAGTCCAACGCTTAAACCACTACAGCATGCTGGCTCTCTAATCCCCTTGATTTAACTACACTTCAGTGCTCTATAGCACAAACCCCTTGTCCACACCTTTATCAGTTTCATTCTTCAGTTTCTTCACGTTGCTTTTCTGCAGCCCTTCAATTCCGTCTTGTTTCACCAAGTCAGCCACTTCTTTCTTTTCCACTGCCAGGTTCTGGTCAGAATTATCCATCAAAGGAATGTAAGTCGTTGCATGAATCAAAGGCTCGTCCACCAAGGTCATAACTGGAATTTTAGGGAACATAATGAACCTAGTGAATTGTATTTAAAGACTTATAATTAGCTCAGCTTACATTGTTTCAAATCAGTCTAAGCATTCCTGTTGTGTCTAAAAAGCCTGAGCCTTCTTTTCACTTAAGCTAAACAGAATTGGTGTGGCTACCAGACTGAGCTAAGAATCAGGAAGTCCTCAGTTCAGATGTGGCCTCAGCCAAGAATCTGCCAGGCAGAAGCCTGTTTCTCTAAGCTCCAACCATTCTCATTAGTCATATGGTAATAACAGAATTCACTCACTTTATAGCACCGATTATAAAGTTTACAAGATTAATACACGTTAAGTGCCTTGAGAGTGCTATATAAATAACCACTATGACTACTATCAACAACAACAAGAAAAACATCATAGTATGATTATTTAAGTCAGTCATGCTATCATTAGGAAATAAGAGGTTCTTATCTAATCCTGTACCTCAGTATAAAGATGGATAGACTCTAGTGATAACCCTTTGAAAAAAGGAAACTTTTCCATATACATTCCAACAAGTTAGGTCAGTATTAACCTGTATACAGACAAAGAGACTGTGACATAGGTAATTTCCACACTATATTGTTATAGTGCTATTATTTCACTTTCAACATCCTTTGGAATCCTGAGGTTTAAGGATAGCATTTAGAATTCTCATCTAGAGAGCTCTTTGGCCTCAGTAAACTACAAAGCCCAGAATTCCACAGGATGCTGGAAGTGGAATAATAGCACTATAACAGTGTAGTGCAGAAATGGCCAGAGACAGCAGTTTGCTCATAATGATTGTAATTCAGGACACATAATTCAGGACAGAAGAAGGACTTGAAATGGGGACACTCCTGTTCCACAGCTTATGTTCTACCTTTCATACAGGCTTTAATTTATAAAGAGGGATTTCTGCTTGAGGTCAAGGCATCAAGAAGAAATCTGGCATCCTACAACATATGTTCTAGGCTGCTTTAAAGACACTCAGACTGCAGGCCTAAATACATTTTCTAGCACCACTTTTGCAGCTTGCCACCTGCTAGATGTGTTGGACAACAGCTCCCACTATTCTCCAGCTAGCTGTAGCCAGTACAGATGGAGGCCACCAGGATGACAAAAGTTACTCTAGAAAGTATGTCCCATCGAACAAAGGGCAATACAGTGGCACAGTCGCTGGAGAGCATGGAGCTGTGAGCCCAGCTACAGCTTAAGAAATCATGTAACTGCTCCCTGCTACAGTACACTAGAGCCGAGACCACACTGAGGCAGTGGAAGCTGCATATGTAACAGCACATGAGCTCCAGAACAACTGGGACTTGACATGAGGCAGGCTTGCCAAATAATGTTTTAACATCAGTGTTGTAGGATCCTTGTTTACATCGCAGTTCCAGCAGAGGGTGCTAAAATCACTCTTGTATATTTATCTTGTGTCTTTCTCAGCCACATAAAGAAGCCCAACAAGGCAAGTAACATTGGTTGCTTCTTTGCCCATCATTATTCATCCTTCAGTCTATTTAAGTGGGGAATGTTGCATGTCTGAACATTCTCTCCACCAATAAGACTCCTCTGTTCGAACAAGGGAGCTGACAGGGCAGGCAGGATTAGCGCTATTGTTCTCACTGCACAAGCAGGCACCAATACAGAAACTGCCATCTAATCATCAGGCAACTCGTCATCAGATTTTTACATTCCCAATTACATAACTCTCTCATGCCTTGGCTTGCCGTTAAACACTATTCCTCCAGTCTTTTCCATGAAGACCAACGTTTTGACAAGACTAAAGTGAAGCATGGATCATTACCCCAGAAGCTCTCAAAAGCATCCACTGGACTGGCAATAAACCAGCCTGATTTGTATCTTGGGCTCAAACTCCTCTCCTTTTCAACTGTCCATATCCTCTTCTTTTTGGAGATAAGGAGGTTGAACACCACTACAGAAGAATTGCTGAAGCCCTTTCAAGTACTTAACCAGCCAATCTCCTCACCCACCAACGCCTTCCTTCCTCAAGCAGAAGACAACCCAGCATACTTTCAGGGGTATCCCCATGCTCTCTTCCCTTTCCCTTGAAAGCAAAATAGGGATCTGCCACCCAAAGGCTCCACACCAAGAGCCTTTAGACAGTGGTGACCAACAGTCCCTCTTCCCACCCAACAGCCAAATGAAATGAGAAAGACGTAGGATGCTCCTCAAATCTGGCCCCTGCATCAACACCTCTACCAAATACCTCCTCTTCCTCTACTGTCACCTAAACCACGGTGGGGAATGTGTAGCCCACAGGTCATATGTGAGCTCTGAGTCTGTCTTGAAGCCCACCAAGAAACTGCACCCCCTAGGCAATTTTTTTCAGCCAAAATTGGCCAGGAAAAAACCCCGCCCCACTGTCACAAAGATAGTTTGGATTCCTTTCCTTCTCCCACTCTCTAAACTCCCAAGTGTAATCCAAAGGCTAGTTTTTAAGCTAAAAGACAAAATTGATAGTGTATTTCTATTAGTACACAGTACATGGGACCTGCAGAGGGAGAAAATGGCCCTTGCCCCACACTCCACTGCCCATCTTAATGCTGTCAAACACACTACAGATAGAGGTTCCTCACCCACCCCCTAAGAAAAGTGAGTACCCTCACAGATTAATTCTTCATGAACTTCTAACAAACCCTTCTAAAAAGGTTACTTGAGCACCTCTGTGCAACTTCCATGCGCACCACATTAGAGAGTGACTAGTGCAGAGTGCTATTAATTCAGACATAAAGCTGCTGCCTGGATTCTTGGCATACCATTGTTTGACCCAAGCGTCAAACCCTTGAGCTGTTTATGGGAAAGCTGAACAGAGATTTTAGGGACAGATAAGTTCTGGTGGGCACAAGCACAGCAGTGTTTGATGTTCATCCTTGTCACAGAAGTGACACAGAAACATTCCTGTAAGGGAAAATGTTAATAGTAGAACTTTTCTTGTCCCGAGCTTCAAGCATTAGATGAGCTATAAAGCAAATGAACACTTTTATTCTAAGAAGTTTATTGTGTATAAGAAGCAAAATGCAACCTTGCTGGCTGTAAGGAAAGCAGTTACAAAATCCAGATGAAGCAATATCTTTATCAGGCCAACTTAAGGTCACAAATTGTTATACTATCTTTTGAATTTTGAATCTCTCATGACAAGGAATTCTGAAGAAGTTGAAAAGTGGAAAGTTTGAGTTGAGCTAATGAAGATATTGCCCAAATATGAACTGTGGACAAAGTTTCATACCATACTTCAGGGCTGCATCAATTGAATTAAGAAGTATACAATTATAAATATAATACATACATTTATAAAACGGAGACAGAAGCTGTGGCATTTTTTAAAATATGTGCAGACATAAGAGAAAAGCAACATATAATCAATCAACTGAAAGCAGCAACACCCTCTAGAATTCTTATCAACGTTAACAAAAGCCCATTACAAGGGGTCAAATCCCTCGGACACAGATATGTACAAGGAGATTCAACTCTTACAGGCAATTGCAGTGTAGACTTTTCTCATGCCACCTGTACAATAATGCCAGTATAGATCTAGGTTTTGACTCAGCTCCAAAGAGACTGCTTCAAGACTGTCAATTCATTAGTGTCATATGCTTCATCTCCAGTACAACAACTTTTGGGATCAAAAATGAAATGCTATGGGAAGCAGAAAAGTTTACCCACAGGTTTCTGTGCTTTTTCATTTTTAAGTCCATTCTACAGTTAGTTCAGCACATGTGTGCACCCTGAACACTGACAAATTAAGTATTTTGAGTCTGTTGCTTTTGTATGGTGTTCTGCACCTTTAAAAATAACCAACATATCCAAGTCTTTGTGGACTAGAGTCCAAATATAGTGGACTTCAGACTGTGGAACCATGATACAGTTATCTGCCTTCAAGGTGCTACAAAATTCTTTTACTGACTGTTGGCGATAAGGATGAATTACAAGGCCGTTCCCAATTCAGGCATGGGTTGGCTCATACTGACACCTGCAGAGGACTACCATAACTCCCAAGCAGACCTCCCTCTCACTCTCTACCCAAACATCCAAAACAATTCTAATTGGCTCCAGGGACAAGCCTTCCCTCTTCCCACTGGAAAGTATCCTGGTATGCTAAACCTAAATTCTGGAAAATCAAGAGCCCAAGTGCAGTCAGTGCTACTTAATGTTGAGTAATGGCTACTTATGATGAGAGAACCATTAAAAGGAAAAGAGCCATTACCATTATCTGTCTTTTGCTTCTTTGCTGAAACTTTCTTCTTTCCTGATCCGCTTTCTTGTTTTATCTCATGATGCAACAGGAGAGGATCTTGCTTTTGGATGGGGACAGAAATGAATCTGTCTTGGCATCTTGCTCATCTATAAAAAGACAAGATGAGACACGAGACACATTAGACTTTGTAGTTTTGCATGCATCATATCCAAATGAGTTCCCGAACTGATATCACACTCTAGACCAGGGTAAGCAAAGTGCAGCCTCATGGCCTCTTAAAGGCTGCCAGGCAGAGAAAAGACATTTAGGCCAAAACATGATTTTTTTCTGATAGCAGAGGTTTCTACAAGTGATGGTTTTAACTTTCAATGTGGTGCAGGTCTTTTAAGCAACATCCTTTCCCACAAATCTTCAGAACCATTCCAAACCAAATTTTTTTTGCTTTGCTTATTTTCAAGGCTCATGTAGTCCACAGAGTGTCCTGGGAAAGAAAACTGGGCCCCACACCCTTCTGAGTTGCCCACTTTGGCTCTTAACTTTGTGACCAAGAAAAAGAACCCAGGCTGAAGATATGCAGATAAAAGTAGACTTTAATGTTAATGCCCAGGATCTCCAAATGCAAACCATTGACAATTATCAGTAATTAAGAGCCAGTGTGGTGAAGTGGTTTGAATGCTGGACTATGACCCTGGAGACCAGGGTTTGATTTTTCACCCAGCCATGGAGATCCACTGGGTGACTTGGGTGCATCACACCACAAAACCCTGTGACAGATTCACCTTAAGGTCACCATAAGTCAGAAACAACTTGAAGGTACAAAACAACAAATACCTTAAAGCTACCAGATCCCCTCTGATCTTGGAAGCTAACCATGGTCAGCCCTGGTTAGTACTTGGATGGGAGACTCCCAATGAATACCAGGTGCTGCAGACTTCATTTCAGAGGAAGGAACTGGCAAAGCCACCTTAGAGTATTCCTTGCCTAAGGAATCCCTATGAAATTCATGGGGTCGCCATAAATCGACAGGTGACTTCAAGGAATATATGCACACCAAGGAATGTAGCACTTGCTTATCACCCCTTCTAAACACCTAAGCAAATACACATGTTTTCAATTTTACTCACTACATCACAGAATTCAATGCCTTTCGCTTCTAGGGGAAAGCTGAAAAGCATTCATTGCCTCCCACAAACCAAGATGGAAGACCCATGGTCAACAGGAAACCCACAAGACTGGTGCTGTGGGTCTCTATTCACATTATCAAGATACAAAGAACCCCACCCAGTTTTTGCAGTTCAGAAATTCCATGCAACACATCTTCTCGTAATGACAACCTCTGGTCTGAGACTTAAAACAGCACTAAGCACAGCTATAATTTAACAGAAGCACCTGGCTGAAAGACTTAAAAGACAATAGTCAAAATAGGACTGCAAAAAAAAAAAAAGTATGTTGGTTTACTCATACCACAACTACTCTTTTTTCTTTAACCCCCCTCCTCCAAACATTTGGATCTGGGAACAAGTCCTGTGTGATCTGAAAGCTTACGTGGTCCAACAGAATGTCTCCATTTTCGAAGCTGTGCTCCACAAACTGAGGCAAGACTTTGGTCTAACAAAACCAGGAGGTGTAAAAGCATGGTGGATTAAGCCCAGCAAGGTAGAAGGTGAAATCTTCCCCGCCAAGGCAAAGCTGTATATGACACAGCAGTTCCTAGAGTACTAAAGGCTTCTTCTTCATGAAAAACAGAAGATTCTCAGCAGCAACTTTCATCCTTACACCACATCCTATTTTGAAACGACTTCTTTTAATAAAGTATTGCCTCACTGGCCTTGTGCTAAGCTCTCACAGCTGCTAAGACTTCGATCTAGTGGGTAAGTTCTATTTTAGCTATCCAGGAAAGGTCTTTCACAGCAGAAGAGAGGAACTGATTAAATGCTGCTGTCTTTATCCTTCTTTTTAAGAAACAAACCCTTTTTCTTCAAGCAGAAAGGAAGACAATACCTTTCTACCACCAAAAAGTATCAAATTTGATCTAAATAAGTGTTTTACACCTTTCGTGCTTAGTTGTCACATTCACTGTTTTACGGTACCTATTTTCCCCAATGGTTTTAAGGAGCTTAACAGTTTCTATAGGACAAAAGTACCTTGCAATCCACATGATATACTACCTACCTACACAAACATGCACACACACAAACTAGGGTTGCCGATGTCCCTTATTGTAAGGGATGCCCCTTATTTGACATCTGGAAGGATTATTCTGTATGACCAGTAAATGGGACAACAAACACTCTGTATAGGGGCAACATGGGTTCTCAATTATATACGAAATGCTGAGGTCTATTGTAATTGCAGCTGGTGCCCATTCCTCTTGCTCCAGGCTGAGCGACAAACTTGGCCTGATGGAAGTGAAATTCTGCCCCTCAGAATGGTAGCTGGTCTGCCATCATAATAATTCTAGGGATCTGAGGGTTCCTATAGGATTTAGGATCTTACAGGAGCCCAGAGCTCTCAGAAGAGGCCCTTGCAAGACTTGAAGTGGGCCTTATATAGGCCTGCTTGATGTGTCCCTGGCTACCTAATGATGGCTGGCGATAAGGTTGCAAGGTTCTGAAATTAGCTTTTCTCTATGTTGGCCAGCCGCTTATTTGCTCATTGCTAGGCAAGTCTTATAAAGGAAGGGGAGAGTACACACAGTAATACCTGATAACCTATTTTGCAACTTGATGGGGAACTTCATTCTACATAGTAATGAACAGGTCAGAGAAGAAAAAATTCAGTATATGGGATGGCAGTTTAAAACAACAGTCCTATGGTACCTGAAAGATTCATCAATTTTGCTATCACCATTTCCTAATGGTCAGCCCTGCATGTCATACATTTTGACTGTCCCGAACAGAAGCTTTTCCTTGTATTGCTAATTTTTATTTTTAACTAACTTCTACCTGAAGCACTGCCTTCCTTCTGTCACTTCCTGTACTGGGATTTCAGCAGATGCTCAAACCCCTACACACTGGAAAGAGAGAAGCACAACAATCCTACATATAAGTAAGACCCAACAAGTTACACACAAATTATTCCCTGGACCACAGCCTAAATCACTTAGCTTTGGCAGGATCACTACACCCCGCTTTAATGCCTAAACACTGATGTTACATTTATTGCACATACTTTTTATGTGTTAAAATATTTATACCCTGACCTATATCCAAAAATCCAAAAAACATCTTTTGCTTTTAGCACTGAACATTTACACTTAAAAAGCAGTTCTGTGCAGCTCTAAATGTCACACTTCTAGCATTCTGCACACTAGTTGGAAGAAGACTAGTACAGGAAGCTCCCTCCTTTTGATGATCTGTTATCTGAAGACTCTCTCTTTTGATGCTTCCAAATTAAGGACAAATTCCATTAATCTGAAGTGGAATCTGCTCTTTCATCAGTTCTTCTTGCCTAAAAAGGTTTGCTTGGGGTCACTCACATGCGTGCACAGCCCCAAGTCTTGCCTATGGAAAGAGAGGATCCCCTGGTTAAATTAATGGAACTTGTTTGTACTCCAAGCATCAAGACAGCAAGCTTCCATCAGTTCTTCTTGTCTATGGAGGTTTGCTTGGGACTTCACACATGCTCAATGCACTGCAACCTCGGACAGGGGAAAAGAGTGCCAAGTCAGCTGAGAGCCTGCACAAGCAGCACACACATCATCAGTCCCAAACAAACCTCTGTTAAGTCCTTCATGTTCCCTACAGTAGATGGGTTCCACTTCTCGACCATTTCCCTTCTGAGAATGCTACAGTGTGTCAAATACACAGGAGAAAGCCTATATTGGTTTTTGTTCTGTAGATGTTCTGTTCTAAACTGAAACCTAAGCAGATTTTCAAACACATGTTCAAAAAGTCCTTTTCTACATCCTACTCCATCTGCTACTTGCCCATGCAACCCACTCAGACTTCAAGTGTGTTATAGCATTGACATGAGGGTATTATCCAACCTCCACTAAGAACAGGCTCAGCTTCTTGTGAAAGCAGTTAAACTGTTCATTTCAGAGGCCTAAAGCTAGCCACCTTGAAAACAATGGCACCTTTTTTATATACTGCTCTCTAATTTAAGTATTGAAATCTCTGCTCACCACACTATTTCTTGCATAAATTCCTCCCTCCCCCAAAACAAGAATCTGTTTGCTCTCACAGTCAGTCCTTCTGCAATATGCTAGAAAAGTATTCCCTTTTGAAAAATGGGGAACCTTAGCCGCCTTGGGTCCCAATTTTGGGAGAAAGGCGGCTTAGAAATACAACAAAATAAATGAATATGAAGTATAACTTGTCTGGAGCCACATGATGACATCTAGAGTTGAGCTACTCTTTGGGCATAGGGTCAACAAGTCAAAGTCCATCATGCAGTGGATATGAAGAACAATCACAGGAAGAAATAACTATGAACACACAAACCATTGGTTGCTTTGCATTTTCCGGGCTTTGAGGCCGTGTTCTATTAGTATTTTCTCCTGATGCTTTGCCTGCATCTGTGGCTGGCATATTCAGAGGATCTGAAGATCCTCTGAAGATGCCAGCCACAGATGCAGGTGAAACGTCAGGAGAAAATACTAATAGAACATGGCCTCAAAGCCCGGAAAACCCACAAAAACCTATGGATTCCAGTCGTGAAAGTCTTCGACTCTACATCACACAAACTATTCATAGACATGATGACACCATTCTGAATGGGCAAGACACAGGAGAAGTCAACACTGTGTAAGGGATGTCTTGAGAGCTAGTCAGCTACACACAGTAGGGAAATCAGCTTCCCTGCAATAGGGAAACCATGTTCTGCTCCCCTGATCAGGCGATGGATCTTCTTGTAGATGCTTTTGGGTATTCTTTTGCTTAGTTCTTTCGGTGTTGCGTGCTTTCAAGTCATTTCCAACTCATGGCAACCTTAAGGTGAACCTATAACAGGGTTTTCTTGGCAAGATTTGTTCAGAGGGATTTTGCCTTTGCCTTCCTTTCAGACTCAAAGTGTGACTTGCCCAAGGACACCCAATGCATTTCCATGGCTGAGTATGCATTCAAATCCTGTTCTCTAGAGTTGTAGTCCAATGCTACCTCACGCTGGCTCTCTTAACTCTTTAGGCGAGCACATAAAAGCCCCTGCTTTACAGCCTTGCCTTCAGCTTATCTAGAAATGTGAAAAGGAAATGAAAAAAAATTAAGACAAAAATGCTTTTGTAGTTTTTCTTTCAAAACCTTATTTTGCCAGAGAAACTGAAAACAAAATGTTTAAAGACAAAGCAACAAGGTGTTCACATATTCATCCCTCCGACATTATTTCTAAAAACTGCATAGCAGGCAGATATTTATATAAGACTGTGTACAGCAGTGCTACTCAACATGGTGGTGCATTCATTCATTCATTCATTCATTTTCTGATCTGCCTTTCTCCCAAGACAGGATTCAAGGCTTAGACCAGCCATGATGTGTAAACCATCAGCAGCCAGTATGTGGTGAATATCCAGGAAAGAAACAGTTACAGTCAATGGACACAAATATAGTACTGGCCCCAGCACATTAGAAAATGTAATGTCAGTTTCCCTGCATCAGACAACCTCTGAAGTGCTGATGTACAATATCAAATCACTCGTAACTCCTAGTCCAGGTTTCTTTTTCTCAATTCTTCTTATAGGAATACGTGCTTTATGTGTGCTTGACATTACAGAAGACTGAAGCAGGCTAAACAGTTTTCCTTGTTTTACTAGTGTTGATAGGTTCTTCTGTTCAGTAGGATTTTTTTTTTTTTTTTGGCTCAATCTTCATAAACTGACAAAGCCAAAGAAGTTTCTTACAGTTCAGGTAAGAACAATTCAGTACCTTGTAATTCCATTTGTACCAACAATTTTTTAAAAAAATATTCAATTGGTAATTATTTGTAGATCAATTTGTAACTATTTTCTAAATAAACTGTACTTCTAATATAACAGTCATGATAATTTTATGCCAAACCAAGTTATACACAACACATTCTATATTCCTAAAATAACAAAGTGACTTTCCATTTGTAAACAGCACAAATATTCCATTTTTTTATTCTTCCAAAAACTTCAGATTCTTTTTTTTTTTTCAGGAACTAAATGGAGGTGGGGTGAGGTAGGAGATGGGACAGTTTTCCCAGTTTTTAACATTCCCAGAAATTGTATATCTCTAAGCTTCCCACCCCCCCACAGAGCTTTCGAGAGGACATACATACAAGGACATTATGGCCTCCACAAGTGCACTCTCCAATGATGGGCACTGGGATCTAACATAAGATTATATTGCAGTCTGTGTTTCAACAATGTACTATTTCCGTACTGGATGGTAAGTACAGGTGGGACCATGTGGGAAGACTCGAGTGACAAGTGTGGGATGGTGAGTGTATTTGCATATGCTTGGTAATTAGTGGAGAGAGTTGGGAGGTGCTGTAAAGATGAGAGGGAGGAAAATGAGGGCCAGATAGAATTAAATTTTAGATGAAGAGCCTGCAGAGCTAAGCTCTGGACAGTGAGGTGGAATAAATGTGGATTGTAGATTGCATTTGATTGGTCAACAGTGATCAAAAGAAAATCTTCTTAAAAGATGTTAAATTGTACAGTTGGTCCTCCACATTCACTGGGGGTTAAGGGGGAAGGACCCTTGCAAAAGTGGAAAAATTGCAAACATCAAAATGTGTATGGCTGTGGGAAGGGGGCTGAGGCATGGCTGGGAGAGTGAGTAACCACGGTCCAAAGCAGGTCAGAGAAAGAAGAGGGAAAGGGGGTGGATTAGTGTGGTGGCCCTATATTTCCTCTCTCTTGCCCATCTCCTTCTATGGGTATGTGCAGGGCATTGGAAGACTGTTTGTGGTGCTGAAAAACTGGGCCATAAGCCATCCTTAGCTGGCCAGGCAGTAGCTCGTACAGGAGGAGGAGAAGGACCAGAGGCATGTTTCTAAAGGGTTGTATGGCCTGATTGGAGCTGCTGAGAGGGAAGATTCCCCCAGAAAAGCAGTGCCTGAGGTCGGGGGGCAGGGGGTAGGGCTTGAAAAAACTTGCAAATTATCAAATCTGTGAAAGTGAAATGTGGAGGGCCGACTGTAGTTAATAAAATTATATTATTGATGCAACATAACCATGTCTACCATCTCGTCACTACACCAGTGTTCTAGTGAGGTTAGAGTCTAAAAGAACAGCTATTATTTTAAAAATGGCCATACAGAGAATTTGGAGAAAAAGGATTCCCTCATCAGATCCACTTCCTTCAATTTCTGTGTAAAGCTATTCCCTTCATAATTCCTGGTAGCAGCATGACCTTGTGAAGAAAAGCATGGGGGATTCTGAAACGACATGGACAGAGACAGTGGTCAGAAGTGTGTGAACCTCAGTAGAATTGGTCACAAGGATAAGCCAGAAGAAAGACATAAATGCCTGCAATAATGTAAATTTTGGGAGGTGGGGGATGGGTTTCTTAAGACTTTTTTTGCTTGAAAAGTTGACAAAATGGATTATAGAGTATTTTCTTTTAGACGAAGAATAAAATATTTAATAGAAGATTTTTACATATTTACTTCTCCCTCCTTATTTCTAAAAGCTATTTAGCAAGTTAACTTTTGTGTAAGGCTATGTACCATATCTCACATCACTGCATTTCCTGTCCTTGGTTGTTGTTTTTTTCTCAGTTCTTTTTGTGGGAATTTGTGGTTTGTGTCTGCTCAGTATTGTGAAAGATGAAAGGAGTCAAAATTGTTTTCTTTTAATAATGTTATAGTTTCTTCTGTTTTGCTTTTTGTCTCTGTGGGGTTTTCTTCAGCCTCTTCCTCCTAAATTAACAAAACATAAGATGTTCCTGCCATACAAGTCAAGAGTTCCTTACAGTTCATTACCATGTGATTCTATCTGCAACAGAAAATTTTTAAAAATTAAGCAAATTCCACTTGCAGTTATTGTCTGGATAAACCAAACATGGCAATTGTACATCATTTTATGTGTCTAAAGTAACAAAGTGACTTTAATGTTTCGAAGAGGTACTGGAAACTATGGTTTGATTCCCCATTTGGCCATAGAAATCCACTGGGTAACCTCTGGTGCATTACATACTCTCAGCCTCAGAAACCCTGTGAAAAGGTCACCTTAGGATCACCATAAGTGAGGAACAACTGCAAGGCACACAAGAACAACAACTATTTTTAAAATTATTTTTCCAGGAATATCCATTTCCCTCTCGCAAAAAACCAGACTTTTCCATAGCTTCAAAATTTCTTGAATTTTACACTTTCAGTCCAGAGTGAGCAGAAGGCTGAACTCGCTTTGCTGTAAGACACCTACCACATCCACTCTTCACCAACAAATCTGCTTTTGCACAAGTGGCTTTCTCTCATCCTGATTGTCTTCCAGTCAGTTTTAAAGCGGTAGCCCTGAACTGGCCTTCTGCTTAATACAGATGTCATGTTCAAATGTTGTTGTTTTTGGCCTTCAAGTTGTTTCCAACTTATGGTGACCCTAAGGCAAACCATTCACAGACTTTTCTTTGCAAGTTTTGTTCAGGGAGGTTTGTCTTTGCTTTCCTCTGAGGCTGAAAGAGTGTGACTTGCCTCAAGTTACCCAGTGAGTTTCCATGGCCAAGCAGAGATTTGAATCTTCGTCTCCAGCAGTCCAACAGTCAAACCACAACACTACATTGGCTCTCTGCACAAACATACTGGACATCATATCATAGCAAAAGATGTGCATTGACGGGGGTAAGGAGTAAAGAGAAATGTGTGAGCTTAAGGGAAGCTGATTCTCGGGAGGCTTCTGTGCTACCCAGACAAAATTCCAGAGGATACAGCTGGGCCAAAATGGAAGATAATCAATGTCTTATCAAATATCTGATAATATTAACTAATGCTTCCAGCAAGAAATTAAAACCTTACTACTCACACTTAAAGTGTTTATTCAAGTACTGCTATTGATCTGTTCTGTGGACACTCATTTAGAAAATAACTCAATAATATACTGCATTTTATTTTACCTTATTATGGATTATTTGGGTTACACCACCTACAAATTATCATAGCTTTTGGCTAAACACAGTAAAGACTGGCTTCATTTGGATCAGGGGAGGTGCGGGGTGAGACAGCAACCGTTAACGAGTATTTCCTCTGGAGGCTCACGGAAGCCTAAGAGTCTTTCACAAGCACTGAAAAAGATTTCTGTATTTGGATTAGCTCTCCAACTGGGAAAAGGATTAAAACATTTTACTTGGGAAGACAATTTCAGTGAGGAGAGGAAGAAGTACACCTAATTTTTACCATTTTATATAAAGATGGAGGCATGTCTTGTGAAAAGTTACAATATAACTTGTCCCAAAATCTGCCCCCATTTCTACCATCTTTTCTCATTGTTGTTTGGACCAGGTGGGTTGTGCCTTACTTCCCCTTTGCAGCCACTTTGGAAACCTGTAAGGAAGAGGAGAAGAGCCATCTGCTGCATGTGTGAAGTGATGGTGGGTGTCATCTGCAATCTCTGAGCCTCACCGGTTGTGGCAAGAGTGGACTGATGCCAGTATATTCCAGCAAGTATATATAGGGCAGGAGTGGGATGTTGTACTGTGATTCCCATGAGCCCTAGCCAGCACAGCCAATAATGAGAGACAGTGGGGCACAGAATACAACATCATCTGGCAAGGCCAGCTCCTTCTATAAGGTCAACAACCTCTCACTATGCTACAACCACCTCTAGCCTTCTTCTGAACTGTGATCAGCCTGTTTCCATTCCAGCTGGTCCTACAAAGAACCGTGTAACATTAGGAACTGGTGCGTAAGTTTTCTTATTTTCTTCTTCCATCCCCTTCCCCCTTTTTTGTGTGCTGTGTAGGATTGTAAGTGTACAGGCAGGGACTATCTTGTTATTAATGTATAAAACATTCTGGGAACATCTAGGGATAAATGTGTTTTAGACAGACTTAACACACAGTGGGCTAAACCATTTAAGTCTCCCCCTCCTTTCACAAACCCAATTGTAACATGGGGGTACCTATTCCATTTTTCTGCTTCTTTTGTCCAGCTTTCTTCTTAGACACAGCTGCCTCTGAAGGCGGTGTTGGCTGCTTGGTAACAGGCACCGGTTCCACTTTCTTCCCACCAGACTTGGCCACATCTGATTCTTTTGACGCATGCTCCTCCGGACTACCTTTGTGTTTTTTCTCCTTCTTTTTGCGCTCTCGGAGGCTGGTGGGGGCTTCTGTTACACCCAGCTGGGAAGGAAGCACGTGTTCATCCTCTGCCCCCAAAGCATCAGACAGTTTGAAGTCCCGGGGGGTGCTTTCTGAGTCAGATTCATGTAGGGTCCCATTTTGGGCCTCTTTCTTTTTGCTCTTCTTCTTCTCTGCTTTCTTTTTATCAGTCTTGGCAGGCGGAAACTTTTGATCCCTCTTTTGTTTTGCAAGGGCTTCATCATACAGTGTTTCTTTCATGAAAAGCCAGAAAAAGAGGAAGATCACGGCAATCACAACAGATGGGACAAGGACGATGAAATAGGTAGATTCATAGAATTCCATTGTGCTTTTTCTTGACTACTAGCTATAAGAATAAATCTGCAAGAAACGGGGAAAAGAGAGAAGAAAGTAAGCAGCCTGTTTGGGAAAGCATCTTTAAAAGTAGCATTTAAGACATACTACAGCACACTTTGTGGACAGCAAGGGATCTATAGCGAGACTGCAGCCATTCCATCAGGGTGGAGCAGAGAAAGAAAAGGGAAGGATAGCTACTACACTAGCATTTCCACATGACTTTTGGCTCCCTTATAACTATCACTTGGCAGCACTTCTTCCATCAGGCCAACTACAGTTGCCTGCATCCCATGTGGTTGGTATAAGAACAATAACTTTAAGAACTTGTGGCAAAATTTGCTTTTTTCTCCTCTCCTCCCATCCCATCCCCTTCTTTTTATGTTACATCCTTTACATTATAAACTCAAGACTAGAACTGCTTTGCTTTTTACTGATCTAGAGAAGTCTATTCAAGTTTAAAATACTTTAAATGAATCAACTATTAAAATGTCAGTAACAGTGAATTAGCTTCAACAAGAGTCAGCGCGAGCCCAGTACTAGCAACCTGTGTTGCCACAGGAGAGGGTTGGGTGGATTTAGGTCACACTCTCACAGCAGTTGTGTGGCTCGATAAGGCTGGCCAGAGCATTACGTGAATCACACATGCAGACTGCAACATTCTGTGGCAGCAACTAGTACCCAAACACATTTTGCTTGCAAAAATCCCAAACTGAAACTTTTCTTCTTTGCTTGAAGAAATCTTTCTTGCCTCTAGAGAATCACTGCCAGTTGGAGTAGACATTCCCAAGGTAAGTGGTCTCATTCACTTAAATGTATTTCCCAGGATTCTTCCCACAGACACATAGGTAAGTTGGGGTGGAAAGATTTCCCTGAAGCCAGAAAATTTAATAGCAAAAATCTTCAAAGCAATACATAGAGACAGCCTCCTGGGACCAAAGAAAAATTAAAGATAATCTAACCATTTTGATCCCTTAAAAAAAAAAAAAACATTTACTCAAAAAACACTCTGGCCTCAGCTACTGGTCAAGGGTCACTGGGAAGCTGCACCCCTGCCTCCAAGGGAAAATGTCATGCCGAGGGTGAAACACACCAAGCCAAACCTATTGACCAGGGAAAAAAGCAACTCCGTAAATGCCCCCTTCCTCTTCCCTCCTCCCCACTCCTTTCTCCATTTGTGTGGTGCCTGTGAGATTATGAGCCCGCAGGCAGGGGCTGGCTTATATTTTAATATCTGTACAGCATTCAGAAAGTATAAGACACTTTCTAAGCATTAGAATAACAATACCCAAACCCTCAGTGACCTAATCTCCCTTTTTGGACTAATTGAAATAGTCCAAATCACAATGCAGTCATATAGGGGAGTATTCAAATTGACAATTAGGACAAGCCAGAACAGGAGGTAAAAATGAGATATAGTATGGTCTGGTGAGATTAAGGCTCCTGGTTCAGTACCACTTCATTAAAAAAAAAATCAATCAAGTTAGAGATTTTATTTTACAGTGCTTTTTGAAAAGCACTGAAAGGATTAAATACTGTACCACAGTCACATTCAGTTACTTTAAAATGTGCATACTTCTCTTGTTTATATATCTTAAATTCAAAGCAGCTTAATGCATAATAAATTCTGACAACACATAAAAAACAGTCTATTTCTTTTTTTTTTTAATAAAATTTAAGATCCATTTCATACCAAAAAAACAAAAAACAAAAAACTCAACTGAAGGGAAAACAAATTTGAACAGAAGAGGGACAAAACCATATCCCCAACTAAAAGCAAAAAATAGCACTGTGGTTCCTTTGGGACTAAGATCAGATGCATCCCACACAGTGAGCTGGAAACCAGAAAAGCTTATGCCAAAAGTTTACGTCGGTCTTTAAGGTGCCACAAGACGCCCCATTGTTTTTTCTGCAACAGACTAACATGGCTACACCTCTACCCCAACATTTCCAGACTAAAAGCAAGGTGACAAGTCTCAATGACTGAGAGAGGGAGCTAACGGAACCTTTTGGGGAGAGGGAGTTGCAAACCTTAGCAAAAAGTTACAGATCAGGACTCTCGGAGACCTCTCACTCACAGAGTCAGCATACCTCAAAGTTGACTTGATGGCAAATAATAGTAAAAGAAACGTGGCACAACCTTAACACTGGAGCAATGCTTCTCAAGTTGTCCGTGGTAGGGGATCAGCATTTTTTTTCCCCAACATGCCAGGACCAAGACCATATTTGTACCCACTGGCTACAGTTCCTTCTTCTTTTCCTGGAAACTTCCCACAGATCAGCAGCCTATGGCTCATGAACTGGCACTGGTCCAGAGACCAGCACTGTAAGTAGCAGTACATTAGACCACAGAGTGTAAAATGGTTTGGCAGGCCAAAAATAAAACTCATGAATTCAATAGTATACTACCTGTGAACAGACGGAGCTGAACCTTAGCTTCCCAAACGTGTCTTACTCTCTTTGTACTAAGAACAGCAAGAGCAGAAGTTGCACCTTCACTCCTGCTCTGTAGAAACAATGCCAGAGATGGAACTTTATGAGTCATGTCTGAATTTCAGCGATTTCACAAGGAGCCAGGCAACTATTTCAGAATACCCATATGCAGGAGGTGATAACCAGTGGCCTCCAAAAACCATCGATCTTACAATCATATGGAATTTTGGTTTTAAAAGCATTACCCATATTTACAAATTTCTTCCTATGTGGAGTAGAAAGAGCTTTATATTTTAGAAGTGTGAAAGTAGGGGAAAGTGATATTGATGGATTCCTCTGTCCACACCCAGGGCTCTGAGTGCTTAATTCGTAAAATATTGAGTTAGAATCCCAGTGTGTTACACCCTATTACGTTGAATAGGCTTATGTACACAAGTTGTAGTCTCATAGTCTGAACATTCGACTAGGACTCGAGGCCAGGGTTTGATTCCCTGCTCAGCCATGGAAACCTGCTGGGTGACCTTAGGCATGTCACACACCCACAGCCCCAGAAAACCCCATGATAGGTTCACCTTAGAGTTGCCATAAGTCAGAAGTAATTGAATTTTGTTAGGGTAAGGGCAAGGGAGGGAGAGAATTATGTTTCAGTTTGTTCTGAAAAATTTATCAAAATGTGCAAGTTAGTATCTTTATATTTAGGGCAGAAAATATTAAATCTGAGCAATTTGAACATGAGACAAATTGGAACTAACATGAATACAGGACAAAGTGAAGTGAAACTATTTTTTTTTCCATTCCAACTTTGACTATAAACAGCCACTGTGTAGTGAGGTTTTAAAACCTTTTTGGAAGAACACTGTGCAATGAAATATGTGTGTGTGCGTATATTTCTGTAAGATTCGAAAGAAAATGATCACTTTAAACAGACACACACGTTTGAGGTTCAATGGCCACTCACGTTTAAAAAAATGTGAATGGCTTAAATGTCACTAAATATAATCTTATCATAAACTTTATGATCTATTGTTCAAAATCTTGGTTTGAAATGGGTGCTGCCCTCCTTTTTCCTGCCTCACTCCAAGCACAAGGCCCATAGGCCGTGAAATTGCTCCTCTTAGACACACACCCTGTTTCAAAATGCATTCACTTCCCCCTCTACCATACAGATTTCTGAGCTCAAAGTTCAGAACCATTTAGTGCCACACCCAGATGACAAGTTCCAAAGGCACCATTCCAGGTAGATTCAGAAAATACAGCTGGGAAGGAGAAAATGAAAAGACCCAGTAAGAGTTTGGAAAAGTAGTGGTTTTGGATCACAGCTTCCAGAGTTCTGGACTTGGCATGGTCATGTTTGTTGGAGAATTCTGGGAGTTGTAGTTCAAGACTAAGATGTCTAAACTGGATACCATAGAATTCCAGGTTACAGAAGCTGGGGAACCACAACCAAAAGAATTGTCAGAGGAGATTCCCTATACTTTTCACTGCAGTGCAAGCACACATGATGCTTTCCACTGTTCAGAGAGCAGGTCTGTCACTGAACACACCGTGAACATACCTCCGTGATGGCCGCAGATTCTAGAAATACATTTATCATCTCATGCTTTCAGAAACATGGGTGGTCCTCCGGCGTTATAGAATTACCATGGCCAATATTCCTCAAATGTAAACCTGTTTCAAATGTTTATAACCATTTTGGTAAGAGCTAAACATTTTAAGAGGTTTTTCCCAATTTTTCCTTCACATAAGCCAATGCACCCAGTTATATCAATCTGCCTGACATCTGAAAGAACCCAAGATCTTATTCTGTGTATACTGTCTATCTCACTGCTAGAAGTAAAGGTGGTAGAAATGAGGATTTTTCCTCTAGTGGGATCAAAACTGCCAAATACCCCACTGAAATAAATTTATCTGGTTCTGTCGATCAACTTAACTGCTGTTCGTTCTCAGTTCTGTACTGATGTATTTTAATGCTCTAACCCACTTTGTGAGCTGTCTTGAGGGCCAAAAGGTAGAATGCCAATCATTTTATAAATAAATCAAAACAACCTCAAGCGTTGTTTGTGTATGTGCGTGCACGTGTGCACAAGTCACCTGTCGACTTATGGCACACCCAAGAATTTCATAGGGTTTCACAGAATCATAAACTTGGAAGAGACCATAAGGGTCACAGGCAAGAAATACTCAAAGGTAATTTGCTACAATTTTTCTTAGGCAGAAATATTCAAAGGTAGTTTGCCAAAGCCTTCATCTGAGATATAACCTATAGCAGTGGTTCTTGACCTGGGGTCTGTGGAGCCCTCACAGGGGGTGTGCATAGGATTGCCATTCATCCTAGATAACACAGAAAATTCAAGATTTAAGGGACTAAAAAAATATCCCAGTCAGTTGTAGCCAGTTGATGAAGCATGTCCCAGATTCCTCAAAGGCAGTAATGATGATGGTGGCAGTGATGACACGCTGGCAAGTCCTGGCAAGAGTCTCATCCTGTGTTGCTGGCTCCCAGCACTGCTGTACAGATGCGCTAGAAAGCCCAGGAAGCAGTAAGGAGAGAGGAGAGCCTACGAGTTGAAGGAAGACGCCCAGCCCAGGCCTTGTGTGATGAGTGTGGTAACAGTGCTTGAGCCCAGGGCCAGGCAGGACAGCAAAGTTTCTCTTCCAAGCAGCCACGAGTATGGAAGGGAGTCCCTTTACTCTTGCAGCTGCCTGGAAGCAAAGCAGCAAGAGTCTCAGTGCTCCTTTGGGGGAAAGTGCAAAAGAAATGCCATTTCTCTCTGGAGCACCAAGAGAATAGGGACGGGAGGTGCTTTCAAAAGAAGCACTTACCCTCTCTACACTCTCAGTGCTCCTTCAGAGGGAAACAGCATTTCTTTCACACCTCATGCTTTACTTGGGAGTTTTATAAAGGAGGCCATGAGGCCACTTTTGAAGAAAAAAATAAATAAACGCTGGACTGTCTGCTTCTCTCACCTAAAGCAGAACTCTGAAAGGTTACTTGTTTGGACTACAACTTGCAGAACTGACCACTTGGCAAGAAGATGGCCATGCTGGTAAGAGAATTCTGGGATTTGGAGGCCCCAAAAAGGCTTTAGATGGAAGATCCAGAAGAGTTCTTCCCATGTTCTAAAGTTGACTTACTAAGCATAGACACAGGAGGAAGAACACTAACTGGTTTGTTTGGATCAGCAAGTTTGTTTTCAGTGTGTTCAAAGACAGTATACAAATTGCACGTCACCAAATAGCTACCCACTGTCACCTGCTCCTAGCCTCCAGCAATCTAAAGGTTTAGGGACACACCCTAACTACCAACATATATTGCCCTGGATGTCTTAAGCAACCCAGCTGTTAGGCTGAAATTCTAGTTTTGCATGACCATAGGAGAGGGAATGTACAACCGTTTCAGTTACTTGTCCTGTCACAAAAGAAGCATTCTTCTGAAAGCCATTAGAACAAATATATCAGGAGGGTTACTTTCCCCATCCTCACTTGCTCAATTTAATCTGTTCTTCCTTGGGACATGTGCCTTACTTTTTTGGACTACAACTCCATATTCCGTGGCTGGGAAATTCCAGTAGACCAAAAAGTGCTTTTTTCAAGCTCTGGACTTACTTTACCACTGTTATTTCTCCACAGAATTTCTAAAACATGCAAGCTTTAAAATGGAATGGAATAAAGCAAGGAACAGCGAGTGAGTATTTCCTTCAAAGTTTCAGCATTTCCAGTACAACACCTTCAGACAGTGGGTAACAAGGCCTAATATGAAATTCAGCAGGATCCAGTTTGCAAAGTGTTTAAGGGATTCCAACACAAAAGCTGGAGATTACTGAACAAGAAGAGGTCCACAATTCTGCTCACCATCACATGTTCTATCGTCCTCTGAGAAAGGGGACCCCAAGGGGACCAGTCTCCCCTTCCAGCCTGGAACCAGTGTAAGAGAAGGATCATATCCACAGCTGAGTGTTGGGGAGCAAGCACAACTACAAGAGTTCTCTCTAGCTTTGTGCCAGCTTGTACAAAAATCAGAGTCAAGGCAGAAATTCTAGGACTGGCTGGTTGAGGTGGAAGGTGGAAGAGAAAATCAGTTGCCTAGCAGCAGAACAAACCTTGACTCCAAGTTTGAAGCAAAGTATACTGGGGACAGGCCATCTTTCAGTCTTACTATGTTTCCAAGAGCTTTCCAAGTTTTCTGAAGAATAATGTAGTCCTTGTACCAATCCCTGTACCCTTCCCAAAGTAGACACACCTTCAATACTGTAGTTGAGGAAGAGCAAACAAACTGCCCAACAGGCACAACATACCATGAGAGTCAAAGGAAGGCAGAATCCAACCAACACATGTCATAACAACCGGTTGGTTAAGTTTATCTAAATGATGGTCATGCTATTTTTACATTTGTAAAAATGTAAAACAGAAATTGTTTTGTGCATGTGCCTTCACATTGCCTGCTGACTTATAGTGACCCCATGGATTTCATAGGGTTTTCTTAAACAAAGAGTAATCAGAGGTGGCTTTGCCAGTTCCTTTACAGAAACATAGCCTATAGCACTTAGCCAGAATTCTGAAATCTGAAATGCTTCAATGTACAAAATTTTTGGAGCTACAACATGTACATACCTGTACGATATTCGTGAGCTGGGAGGAGATGCAGCTAGAGAGAGACTGCCGCCTCCACTGTTGTTCTATACCATTTTATCTGTTAGTACCTATACTATATTTCAAAATCCAAAATATAGAAGACTTCTGGTCCCAAGCATTTTAGATAAGTGATACTTATGGTATTTGCTGGCAGTTTCCCATCCAAGCACTAACCAGGACTGACTGCGCTTGGCTTTTAAGATCTGACAAGATCTGGTACCTTTCATGTATTTAGGTCCCACCTTTGTTAAAACTGTACATGCTATTTATATCCCATCCTTACCACTTTCTACCAGGGATCATAGGTATCATAGGAGATGCTATTCTTTCTACCACCCCAAAACAGTCCTGACTAGGTGTGGGAATGCTGCTTTTAGTAGCATGATTCCCACTGGTCCTTTTCATATATCTGTATTCTAGGAATTGCTGCCAACCCTTGAAGTGTGAGCCAAAGGTAAGGCAATAATTTCTTTCTAAACTAGGGTTACTTTTGTGGAGCGTTAGAGGGTTTTTGCAACCTCTTCATTAAAGGATGAGACTTGTCTTATAGTGATCACTTAATTCCACCTACAATATTTGTTCTGCTTTCATTTTTCATTAATGTAAGAAGGAAGTGCGTGGCACCAGTATATTGTGACAAAGTTCCCTAGTCAAAGACTATTTCCTGAAAATGCTGTCACATTCCGCATACACAGGGCAAGGAGCCTGGCAAAAAAGGGGAAAGTGCTATGCAGAATTTATTTCTCAGGCTCAGACAGTTATTTTTTATCATACGCACATACTCCACTAGACACTAAGTGAAAATCCACTAAAGTCAATGTAAAAACAAGCTTAAACACAGCAGGAAAGTAGTTGTTTGCATGCTGATACATTATTACACTATAGCACTGAGAGCTCCAGTTTCTTTAAGGAGCAAGATAAAGATCTCCAAACTTTCAATTCCCTAACCCTAGAAAACAATACGTCTGGCCAGAGACTGCTAAATCATCTTCTTTCTGCTGTGTAATAGGTAGACAAGTAATCCACTGTGAATTTCAGAACGACTGTACTTCTTCTGCAAGGGAGCAGCGTGCTCCTTTATGTTCTGAGCAGATCCCTGAACTCCATGAGTCATCAAGCTGATTCTAGAAAAAGCATTAAGCTTAAGTTAAGACGGTTGCTGTTGCATCTTTAGCTAGGGCCTTTCCCAAGGATTTGCTCTAGACGTTCATGACCTCTCTTTATTTCTAGGCATCGCAGTGGCTTCACCAGCCAGCCAGCTGAGCCAGGCTGATAAATCTTTTAGAAGAGGATCGTTCTGCAATCTGACAGACTTTCCCAAGTACTACAGACTATTTAGAAATATCAGTTATTTCCAGCCCAGTAGAGATTCAAAATGCCACGGAATATTTTAAACAACCAGGTAAATTTATTCTCTCTATATTCCAATACAAATGCTTACAATCATTAAGTTCAGTTAATGCTGCTGCATACTAAACAGAAATGAAGGGTTTTTTCATGTTTCAATGCTATTGAAACTTACAACGACAACAAAAACAACAACAGGACAACTTGTACATCTGTCACCTTTGGATACAGAAGCAGGATATAGTATCCACATTTAGTATCTATGGATAACTGCTCAACAGAGCAGTCAACTACTGGGCAGTTAAAGGGTATTAACAGACAGCGCTTAATTGTGAACACAAAAAGAAGGAACAGCCAATTTTCTAGCCTTCTTTACTGCTTTTCTAGCCTCTGTATTACATCTACAAAAACTAGGATGTAAAACTGCAAACCTTGTAGCTAAATCTTGTAAGGCACAAACAACTGTAAAATGATAAACTTTTTAGGGGAAATACATCTGAATTTCAAACAAAGATGGAAGAATTGAGGTATATCTTAATTCACCGAGTGGCCTCTTCTGGATTTGAACTGAAGCCTGCCATCCCATTCCCTTCTCTACACATGAAGGGAATCTAATATGATAGAGGTACATAGCATTATGAATGAAGCACAAATGTAGGTAAGGAAAAGTTTTCTCCCTCTCACATTGTAGAACTCAGGGTCGCCCTCTGCAACTGAACAGTGGGAAATTCAGGACAGATACAAGGAATTACAGTGGACCCTCTGCATATGCGACCTCCGGATCTGTGAATTCCAGAGATCACAGAGAATCATATCCTATACATAAAATGGAAGTGACATGAACGCAGTCATACGGAAGCACTCATGCGCATGGCATTGCCATTTACTAATTTGGGACACAAGCATTTGCATTGTCACTTGCAGGGGATCCTGGAAAAGAACCTCTGGAGATACAGGAAGTCCACTGTACTTTTTCACAAAGCAAGTGGTTAAACTGGAATTCACTGCCACAAGATGTAACGATGAGGTTATGTCAAATAGAAGATAGGACTATGGCTGACTACATATTGCTACCAGTACTGGAGACAGCACGTGTTCAAATACTGAGAAGTAAGAGAGGACAATACTACTGTTCTTAGGCCTGCTGGCAAACTTCTCAGAGAAACTCGAATGTCACTATGGGAAAACAGTCTGGGTCAGCCATACCTCTAGTCTAATCCTGCAGTGCTTTTCTTGTGTTCTTATGTAAAGCTGATGAAATATAGAGAAATCAAAATGGATAACTGTATAAATTTAAAGAAGCTCAGTGCAACAGGCTTAAGAACTCCAATTTAGATTGTTCAAAGTTGTCATAAAGTCAGTGAAGCCAATATGAACTTTGTATGTGCCTCCTCTTTCACATAGTGCATGTAGGATGATGTAACAGGAGGTTCTTGAAAATAAGAGAACAGCTTTACTTAAAAGAATGCGTGTGTGCAGGTTTGTACAGACAGTAGCTCATTTTGCCTGCAGTTATCATACCCATAAGGATGTTTGACAAAGGAGAACTGACAAGCAGTGATATCCATAACATTTAAGGTTTGCCTTTTGCTGCGATTTGGTTGCAATTCAAAACATAATCCACAACTTCAGCCCTAACTACAATTCTGCAAAAGGAAAGATAAATTTACCTTGTTTTTTTTTTAACAAAAAAACACTTCTGTGATTATTGTCTTAGCTCTTAACATCCGGAAGAAAAGCTTTACTGGAATACAGTTTTAAGTGTTTCTCTGAACATTGTTATTACTATTAAGTAATATGCTCTGCATTTAAACACGGGCAAAAGAAGGCAGACAGAGACTCAAACAAATCTTCTTGCTCTTCTCTTGATTAAACTGATCCAATTAAGCCATTAGCTGAACACAATAATCTCAGCCCTCTAAATACCCTCTAGGTAAATGTTTTCCATTCCAACCGTACCAAAGAGTCATATGTACCATCTGGTAGGTTACTAACAGATGCCATCAAACTATTAAAATTACCTGGGTGCTTGGCTTCCAACATTGTACAAAATAACTAAAGTCTAGGCTTTGCAGTATAATGGCTGATTATGGTAGCTTTAAGGAGAGGCAAGAAAACAGACAGCAGCTTTCCAGCGGTACTGGGCAACTGAAGTAGAAATCAGCATGGAATAGGAGTGCCGGTCTTCGGTTCATCTCTGCATGTCCACATTCCATTCCTAACTCTGAGTCAAGGGCTGCTGTCAGACAGAAAGATCCACATAAAAAGCATACTATTTGAAAATGGAGAACAGCATGAAGCTGTCTTCACATGTGGAAACTGTGTTATTCCTCCATCCCTTCAAAAAGTTGGGCTTTCTATGGGGGAAAAAACAGATGCAGCAGCAGTAGTTAAACACAGGATGGCAAGCTGAGGACATTGTGTGTACCTCTCCCTCCCACATGTAAGTAAATGAAGCATAGCGCCTGCACACTAGAAAGACCGCTGATGCAATGGCTGCAGATGGTGCAGAGGGGAATACTTTTGTTTCCTTTCTCCAGGAGAGAAGAAAACACCAGTACTGGCAAATCTTGATTTACATCAGGATTTGGTTCCTAGGCTCAAAAAACAGAGACTGCCGTAAAGGGGGAAAGCCAGTTCCATAGGAAATCAATGGAGATCAAGGAGATATGTTCCAGCTTAAGTAGACACAAAGTTAGCAATTTTACTCAACTCACCACCAACTTTGAAGAGGTTTAAAGAAAAAAACACCAGAGCTTTCCTTTCCAGGCTAAAGAAACCCCTCTTCCAGACAATGAGACTCTAGTTGTTCAACTCTCAACTAAGCAAGCAGAGGAAAACACTTCTGTCTCACCAAAACTCCAAGATTTTAGTTTCTTCCCCTCCCTCATCTCCCTTTCTGAACAGGCAAAGGAAACCCATTCCTCCCACAACAGCAAGATTTTAGTTTTTTCCTCTGCACATACTCCCCGTAAATAGGCAAAGAAACCTTTCTTTTAGCAACACAAAGATGCAACCATTTTCTCCTACTATGTATTGTGCATTCAACCTCCATTTCTTTTAATTCATTTATGGAGAAATATGAATTTGAAATGTTGTAAATTGGGTAAATGTGAACTAAGGCTTGCTTGTATTCCCTCATACTATTTCAGGTTGGAGTGGCACCTCTCTCCAAAACCAGAAGACTGGAAGTTCTCTAAAAAATGGTACAGATACACTGAAAGTCATCTTATGCTACATATGACCATTAGCCCATCTGCCTCAGTACCATATTCTTTACACTGTCCAGGCACAGCTGTGTAGGTTTCTGATGGGATCTTTTCTAGCTATTTCTAAGGGTGTTCTTTAATCAAAAATGAATATGATAATATCAACGGAAAGTATGTACATAAGAAGGAAATGTGTACAAAAGAACATTGTATAAGGGGAAACTGCTTGCAAAAATGTTCTTATACCAGGAAAAACCACATAAAAAACAAAGAGAAATATGTGGAAAAAATATTTACAAGTTTTTGTACAGGCATTGTTAAAAAGTCTAAACCTGATGTAGAAATTAGAACAGAACTAAAGACTGGAAAAATTCGCTATTTGGGAAAACAAAAATGGAAAGATTAGTCCTTATTGCTCCTCACAGCAAACATCGCTGAAAGAAAAAAAGACAGGCAGAAACACAGATGTATAGACTGTTATTATGGAAGACTCCTGAGAGCTAGTTTCATTGAGTTGGGGTAGATTTTGTTCTCCTTCCCTCACTTCCTTGCAGAAGAGAAGAAAGGAGATATTCTTGGGCCCAGTCATCATATATTAAGATGCCTGGGATTCTTCCAGGCCTGGGAAGTGAAATTATATAGCTACTTACAAAGATGCAATTCTGTACTGCGGCCTGTGCTCAAATTATATTGGCTTGCAGTGTAATGCCCACAATTTACTGCAGCTACATGTTTGATATTCACATGGTTTCAAATATTTTGGCAAATATCTGACTGGCACAGGGGAAGGGGCAAGCAAGAATTACCGACTAGATCTAGAAATCACGGGAAAGACAGTTATGTGCACGGTAGATTGCACAAAGCTCATGGTATTGTACCCTTTGGTTGCGAAGTCTGGAAAACTTATCAATATATGTCTGAATTCCTAAGAGCTGAGACAACCTGAGGGAAAGGAGAAAGAAAAGCAAAACAATTTCTTTGTGGACTAGGACTGCTGGTTTGATCCAGCAGGGCTCTTACGCTCTGAAGCATTTCCTGACTAAACCTCTCCCCATTCTTCTTTCCTTCCTGTCTGTCCAAAGTAAGATGCTTGTTCAGCAAGGCTAACCACAGGTGCTGTAAATTTAGCAAGATTCCAGCATGGTGATGATAGAAATGACATTTCTACAGGGAGGAACACAGACCAGGCTTAGGAAAGATGAACTATGTAGAAAGCAGCAACCCTCCCATTTCACAGATACAGTAGGTCCCCAGTATGCACTAGACCAGTATCCACGGTTTCATTTACCCATGACCCATTCCAGGGTCATGGCTGCCACCACTGGCCAAAGTCTTTGCTCTCCAGCCAGGACCCCTGTGCCTCTCTTGGCTAAGGAAGAAGTCTCCCTCCCTCCTCAGCCAAGAGGAGCAATGGCAAGGCTCACCTGAGCTTCTTGTGCCTCTCTCGGCTGAGGAGGGAGGCTCTCTTCCTCTCTGGCCAAGAGAAGCACATGGCTTTATGCAGTACTGATTCCAGGCTGCAAAAGCAAAAACTGACTGTCGCGGGGGGGCAAGGTTGGTACTGGTGGTGATGAACCAAACAATGAAGTGGGGGAGGACTGCTGCTGCTGCTGCCATCCCATCGTGGCACTGAAGGCCTCTGGCAAGAGCAGGCAAAGGAAAGGTTGCTGGCTGGGAAACTTGTCAGTGGGATGGTGAGCATAGCAAGGTCATGTAGATTTCTCTCTCGCTGGCCATTTCCGCACTAGCCTGTTATAGCGCTATGATTCCACTTTCAACATCCTAGAGAATCCTGGGGTTTGCAGTTTTAGGAGGGGCCGGCTGGCTCCTCCCAAAACTGTAAACCCCAGGATTCCATAGGATGTTGAAAGTGGAATCATAGCGCTATAACAGGCTAGTGCAGAAATGGCCTCTCTCTCTCTCCCTCTCTTCCTCCCTCCCTCCCTCCCTCCCTCCCCCCCCCCACACACTCCTGTCCTCTCTTTTTCACCCAAAGTGATGCTTGGAATTTGCAAGGGCTGCACGCCTTCCCCCCAAATTCTGTGCAAGGGAGCAGTTGCCAGGATGGCTTCAAAGGCCTCTCCAGCACCAGAGGTGATTTCTTGCCATGCACCTCTCTCAGCCAAGGAAGGAGGCAGACGCTCTTTTCTCAACCAAGAGACATACGCTTCCATCCAGGTGGGCCTCCGTCCAGCTGGCACTCAGAGAGGGTGCTGCTTGACAAGCCTCTCTCGGAAGGAGGGCAGGAAGGAAGGAGCTTCCCTCCCTTGCTGTCCTGCCCAGCCTAGGGGGTCAAAATATAGCATTTGGTATTATCCATGTTTTTTACCACCCACTGTAAGTCCCAGAATGTACCTCCCACAGTTGTGGGGCACTTACTGTATTGTCTTTGTACATCTAGTTCAAAGGAATCAGGAATTTATTCCCATTCACAGAGAAATTCCCAACAATGCAATGGGAATTTGTATTCTGAGACAGCCACTACATTCTTGCAACTGGTCTCCAACTGATGTATTCCACACAACTGCCATTGCCGTATCATTTAATTATAATTCTTCTTTTATATGGTGCCCATGTTTTGTATACATCTTGTCTATAAAAATGAAGGGTAAAAATAACTAAGATAATAATATAATGATGTAAGATGGCATTTATCGATCCAATAAGTGTACAGAAAACATATTGGTATTAAATTTGTATTTCCTTTGAAACCTGAGTCTTAAGACAGATTTTTCAAAAGAAGCTTTAAAAAAAAAGTTTCAAAATGACTTTATTTTTTGAAAACAAATTATTGAGATCCAGACAAGTAAAGACCTGCAGTTTTACAGAATCCACGGCAAAGCTCCACTTCAACTTTCAAGCAATTAGAAAGTTTTAGATAAGCTGCCTCTAGTTTCTACTTACCTGTAGCACACCTTCCCCTCCAGTATTTTAGATTAACAACTTTGAAAACTTGTTCATAATTTCTTTCTTTTCCTTACTATAACTTCATACAGCGATAACACCAACTCACAACCTACACTGCCTATCCACATTCTATAAGTTTTCCCCCACTTAAACATTGCAATCTACAATCAACATGAGACAGACATTAATTTAGCTCAAACTACTATCAATCCCGGCTCAGATCTTTCCCCACTCAGGCTCTTCACCTGCAGTAAGACTTTGTAAGCCACACATATGTTAGCAAAAGGAGAGGCACATCAGCAGCATTCTGTTATTCCAGTTAGCTATTCAGGAAACAAGACATGGGTTTGCTTAACTTAAGTTGACACGACAAACCCATAACAACGCAGCACTCAATCTTGTGCAAGCGCTTCTGGATACAAAACTAAAAACCTCCTATCAAGACAGGAGACTACAAGAGCACAGTAGCTGTGCAAAGAAAACACATACATCCAAACATGATAACTCTGAAAGGACTATTACAAGCCAGTAGCCTGCCAAGCAAGCTGGACCTGCACCTTGAAGCAGTCACCTTTTCAGTGTTAGCTGTTCACAGGAAGGGCAGGTATTCTGGCTCTATCATCCATTTAGCACTTCAGTAGAAAATGGGAAGCAGTTCTATCACAAGTATGTGTGTGTGTGTGTGTGTGTGTGTGCGCGCCTTCAAGTCACCTGTTGATTTATGGAGACCCAATGGATTTTACAGGTTTTTCTTACACAAAGAATACTTAGAAGTGGTTTTGCCAGTTCCTTCCTCTGAAATACAGCCTACAGCACCTGGTATTCTTTGGCAGTCTCCCATCCAAGTACTTAGCTTCCAAGATCAGAAAAGATTTGATGCTTTTAGGGTATTTAGGCCTCTCTATCACAAGACATACAAATAATTTACAACTCCAGAACACTAGATCTGCTCTATGACCAGTGAAAAAGAGATTGGTCAAGAAATCTCTGTCCTTTCTAAGGTTTCAGAAAAGGTGCAAAACAGTGCATCTCAAGCTTCCTGATGGGAGGGCAAAGTTTTTTCCCCAGTGTGCCAGGAACCAGTACCATATTTGTGCCCACTGGCTACAGTCATTTCTTTTTTTTTTTCCCCTGGAAATTCACCAGGGACCAGGAACCCATGGCTCATGGATCAGCACTTGTCCACAGACCACCACTTTGTGTAGCCCAGCTATAAAACACAACCTGGAAAGAAACTGCAGATTTCGGAGGTCAGAACTGTATGAGTTCCACTTCTGTCACCATTCTTTCCTACTGTGAAGACAGGACACCAAACAGCATCCACCGACTAAACTACTACTGCTTTTCATACAGGATAAACTGGTCTTTAAGACAGTTTTAGCAGTTAAAATCAGCTTCATGAATTGTAAAGAAGGAAACTGGAAACCAGTACAACTGAATAGGATGAATATGTGGATCTCTTCTTCCTACATTCAGCGGAAGACATCCAGCACTAACTGAAGCCTCTGTGTGGTCTTCAAGACTAGCTCCACACATAGCATGTTACAGCAACCAAGCTTGGAAGTTTTAGAAGTATGGTTCAGTATAATACAAGGGTAGCCAAAGTGTGGCCTGTGGCTTACATTCAGCTCTCAACTGCTTTTCTGTGGCCCACAAGTTCAGCAGGCTGCATAAACATCAATTTGGCCAGCCAAAAAATTCCCCTAAAATTATTCAAGATGCCACCAAAACACAGCGGAGCTTGGATTAATCTGCCCTCCTCTACGCCCCAAGCTCAAACAAGGGAAAAGAAAAGAAAAGAAAAGGTGAAAATCAGCCAAAATTGAACCAAATGTGACTTCTGGTCCCTCCTGAGTTAATAAGAGTGTGCCAGTGAGGCCATGGAGAAACATGAGACGAAAAATTGGATACCCTGCTCCCCGCAGTGCATTGGCCACATTTGACATAGTGCAACTAAGGATGCCCAGGAAGGCACAAAGCCTATATACCAAGGGCATATGTGAGGGGAAAAAGAGGCTCCTAGAAGCCTATTTCTCAAACAGCAAGTCAAAGTCGAGAAGAACCTCTAGACTCCAGAATCAACGTGGTCATTAGGCTGTTCATGGGTAAAGAGAATCATGGCACTGGAAGGGGCCTCTTGGGCCATAAGTCCAACTTCTTGATCCTGGGCTGAGCAAAGGGTTGGACTTTATGGCCCATGAGACCCCTTCCAATTCTATGATTCTAAAGCTGAGGCAATGGGCCATCATGTATTGAAAGCAAGTTTCTAAAAAGTTTTCATTAGGCATGTGTATGCCTTATCCTTTTGACAAAGAAGCAAACAGAAATCTGTGGCAAGGTCTTGCTTACAACTTGGTTTAAAGAAGGAAAGAAACAGCAGCCCTTGCTAACTGACATTTTTTTACTAACCCAGGCCTCCATGCAAGCAGGAAAGAGGGCCCACATCTCTGTCCAGAACTGCAGCTTCCATGGGGGAGGAGGCCTGAGATACTGATAGCAAGTTCAGATCAAGATCTGCCTATTAAGCAAATATGACATTTGTAAAAAACATTAGCTGGAGGGATATTAGAGATGTCCAATTATAATTCAGACCTGAACCTGCCAGTACTTGCCCTTGTTCACATTAGCTCCAGCGCAATCCGAGAAACTGATACCGAAAACAGGGAGGTCTTTAATTTGACCAAATGTGTAGTATCAGTACAAAGGTGAAGGCCAGCACCTGAATGTTATGGGAAAACAGATGCTCATTTAAGAACACATACAAGAGCAATCTCATATTCGCATATCCCAATAACAGTAATCAAGTTGTAAGGTGGAGCTATACATAACGCCGCCTGAAAACAGTACAAAGTTCCCTGTGTAAAAAGGCTCCAACATAATCAACACGAAAGTAAGAAGCACTGCATTCCTCTTTCACATATATAACAAGATATGCTGCTTGACAAAGGTCTGAAGCCTTGAAACAGGCCAATGGGTGAGTTATAAGAGAAAAGAGAGAACCGTCACATTCTTACATTTGTAGATATAAGTTCAGCTTTTAAGCAGAGATGAGGTTCTAGGACAGGCTCAGTTCTGTCCACAACAAAAAATACCAACCTTCTTTTAACCTTAATTCCAGAGTTTAGACCAACAATGGAAGGGACTGAGAGACCACAGTCCTCATTAGTCCTGTATGAAAAGAAAACATTAGTTCAACAGTTCATCTTCTGAATGACTTTCTGAAAAGAACGCATTCCAACTGCACAGGCTCAAGTTCACCTCCCTACAAAATAAAATTAAAATTAAATTTAAAATGAAAAGAGCAGGGGGGGGGAATCTTAGTAGCTTACATTCCTTCTCTCCAGGCAGAAAGAAAATATAGCATGAATATAACAAAAAGCTATGACTATCAAGCAGATTTCTCCAACTGCCAGACAAGGACAGACTTTTCAGGAAGAACAGATGCCTACACTGGTAGAAAGTTTTCCTGCCTGAGGCATTTAAAGGGCCTCTCAGCACTAGGGATTCCCTGCACAACAGCTTCTGATGCCATGGGTCCAACATTTTTACACTACACTGGCTTGTATCTGCCTCTACATTGTGCTGCTCTGATTAGTCCTAGAATTGCATCCCAT
Organism: Ctenosaura bakeri; assembly: GCA_948474755.1. NCBI lineage: Eukaryota > Metazoa > Chordata > Lepidosauria > Squamata > Iguanidae > Ctenosaura > Ctenosaura bakeri. The sequence continues at coordinate 351,734 of CAOLHI010000328.1, forward strand.
AAGCATCTTGATCAGGAAATCGTCACAGGGTGCCTGTTCAATCCTCTTCAAAGTCTCTTACCACTGGCCCAAGAGAGTGAACGGTTAGGTTCACTTAGGAAGTGAAGACGTACATGAAGATAAAGGCAGCTCCACTAGCTCAGATCAGCAATCCACGCCTTCCAACATCCTGTGGCACCAAACTGATGTGAAGGCAAGGCCAACAAGCTGGGTATGTAGGCAACTGCTCTCTCCTGCTGTGAGTAACAGCAAACAGTACTCAGGGGTGCATTGCATCTATACTTGGAAATTTCATATGACCTTCTATTCTATTCTATTCTATTCTATTCTATTCTATTCTTTGATACCAAGCTACAGGCTAACTTAAATACTTCCCAGCATTTGCACACATAGCCATGTGTGGTTTTGCTATGTTTGTGTTTTGTTTGTCTTTAACAGCAGCTCCAAAAGGTGTCCAGGTCTCAATCAGGACCTCAGCACAAGCAGGTTCAACCCTTTTCTCCTATACCACAATCTCCATTAAAATTAACAGTGCTATGACTCAGGCCCTTCCTTCACCTCACTGCCCAGCTACTATTAAAACCATATGTGAAGATACCTTTAAGATAATATATTGTTGGACCCCAAGTGCAAACTGTCTCTTTGAACAGTTCACTATCACTTCTAATACCCCAGAGCTACACACCGCAGACAGTGGCAAGGTCTCAGGCTTTCACTATTCTTATTCTTACTTCACTATTATTTTACTATCCTGAAACCCAGGAGAGAATGGAATACTGGACAAGGGTGGGCAACTGCATGGAGGTGGGGTCCATTATCCCCCCCCACAACCTGCCCCAGGTGTCACATCACTTGTGGTATCATTTTCAGCCATTTTCTAGTATATAGCGGGGGCAAACCAGGGCCTGAAAACATAGAGCCACATGTGGCCAAGATGTGACACTTTCTCCACCCTGGTTCTAACCAATAACTGGCCCATGCTGGCAGTGTGATTGGCACTGTGGTCCAACACATCTGGAAAGTATCACAGTGGAGGAAGCCATTGATACACAATGATCTGGAGTGTCATAACAAAGAACCAACACAATTTAGGGCTGGTGGCAAAGACAAGAAAAATGTTGATGCTATATTGCTCCTATGTTTTATTACAACAAAAGCAAAATTTGGGGTGTAGAAATTTAAGCAGTACTTAAGTTCTAGTAAAAGAATTCCAAGAGAGTCAGTAATCTGGAAACTACTTTTAAGTCTTCAACTTGAAGCAAGGCATTGCGATGACCCAATAACAGTTTGTCTGTTATTTCTATTCAGTCTGCTATTCACACATACAAAGAGATTGGGCAACTGACAAAAGAAAAACGCTTCGTTAACCTTCTGCAGATTCAATAGCACTATTGTTAAATAGGAGGAATGAAAGCCGTTACTGATAGCATGAAACTATGGAGGGAAGAACAACCCATTCCAACCCAATGAGTTAGCCTGAAGAGGATATTTCTCCACACATGCACATTCCTAAATATATCCCCCAAGGAGACAGGAAGCATTAATAAGCAGACACCCATGAACCTGAGACCAAGTGCATGACTATTTACATATTGTTTGTCCTGCTAACTACACACATCCGATAGTTACATAATGAAACAATGACGACGTAAGCTTCTAAACTACACTATTAATGTAGACTGCTAAACGGGTGCCTTTCGGTATGTCTGTTCATGAAAGCTGGAGACTTTAAGTATTCTTACTTGGTGCTTTTCCAATGACCTCCTTGTAAACCTTAGCTTAAGCTGCCATCCTCCTAGCTCTTTGCTAGAGGTGGGCAGCAAATAAGGTTGTCTCTTGGCACCAAGAAAATGCACAGAAGATTTTCTTCTTCCCACCACAGTCTTGCCAATCCACATTTCACTAGAAAAATACAAGTTATTAAACCTCTACATTTACCGATAGCTATTTTTACTATCATGAGTAAGTTGAGGAATTCTCTCAAATTAAGAGAACGGAAACTATTCACTTGGAACTGGGACAGATACCTTCTCCAGTACAGTTGTGGGGCCACACACATGATGAGGCTAAAACATAACAAAGGAATGCAGCTGCCACCCCAATCACTGATGAAGCATATTATTATCTTCTTTTTTTATGATCATGGTGATTAGTTCCTGTAAGATGCTTTGGGAGCCAAAAAAACAAGTTAAGCCAGATTTTTAAGTAATAAAAGTAGGTAAGCAGCATTGCATCAGTGAACACAAATTATCTGTCAAATTAAACCACCATAGTAGTCCCTTGATCACAATTACTTTAATACCTTACACTTCTTCCATACAGGAAATACTGCTATGCTCACATATAGTCCAACATCATATGTAGAAATAATACACATATGTAGAATGGGTACACAGTCTCAAAAGCCTCAATTTTTTAGCATCTATGTATGCACATACATGTCCAATCTCCATAGGCAACAAATTCCATGTTGATTTGACAGAACACTTTATGTAAAAGAAAACATGCACAGGATTCAAATTCTGCTTTTCACAGAAATAGAAGACACTGGGAATGATTTAACCAGCACACTTCAGTACAGTACTTGTGTTACTGTTGGGGCTCCTCTTTCCCCAAAGAGGTTTAAACAGTTTGCACAGGCTTCCCAGGGGGATCCCCATCCAAATGGTTCTCACATATATGCTTGCTCAGCTTCAGTAAAAGTAGCAGAAGGCTCACCTCAGTTATGAAGGCTTCACTGGGATTTGTGAAGAAAACCCTAAACTAGAGGATTACGCCCTCAGATACTGCAAGCATTTGTAAATTTGTGTATTTGGACAGCTCAAACCACACACTGCATAAATCAAGACAGGAAAGGGAGGAGATTCCCCATAAACACACACCAGGATGAAAAAGAAAGGCCGCTATCACACTGCAGCATACTTTTTTAAACATGTGCTTCCTCTGAAATTGTATTTTGAGCACAATCCAATCACCTAAAGAAGCAGAAGAACAAAATGAAGCCCAGAAGCACATAAAGAAATGCTACATAAAATGAAGTACATTTTTTAAAAAAGCTGCCCCATTAATACACATGCTTGGCTCTAACCACATCACACAAACAGGCATCATCCATCATCCATCTTGAACATTATTCACCATCCTACTAAACTCATATATACAAAAATACTTGTTTTGTTTTAAAAAAAGAGGCAGTATCCAGGCTACATAATTAGAGAACAGCATTGACACAAGTTCCAATTTAGGAAACTAATTATTCAGCAGTGAGAAGCTAGACTAATGCACTGAAAAGGTACAGACTGTTACTTATATTTTAATACTTGCTATGCCAAAAGCAGTATACTAAATTTAGCATGTAACCTAACCTCAATACTCATATCAGAGTGCTTTAAACTATGAAAATTACCTAGTCCCATGAGAATTTAGAATTACATTTATTTAGCTTTCACAGTTCAAAACATTAGAACTTCAGTGAAATCTTTCAGCAATTTTAATTTTCTACTTTTCATTCTTCTAGATGAAGAGAGCTGCTTCACTTGCACACTGCATAAGACAGAGGAGGAAAAAACCCAGCTCACAGAACCAGATACTGAGAAAACATGAGGCTAAGGGACAGAACAGAAGAATACTTGGATCTTTCACTTTTGATATCTTTATTACCAACGAGGGCTAGAAGGATGCTACTGATTTTCAAATACAGCACACACACACCCTACCCCCACATTTCAGCAGGACAATCTGGTAGCCCATATGTGGTCATCTTTACAACAATGTCTCCTCCGTGGCACAGCACAAGGTGACTCTGGCCAACAGTTCTTGAGCTCCCAAAGGTAACAATATCCACAAGCCTACTGCAGTGTCGCTTGGCTCGAAGGGGTACCTCCTCATAAAGAGACTCCAACAGCTCTGAAGAAAACAGCATGAACCTATTAGCTTCAGCCACAATTTTGTACGATATAGTTCTAAACGATATTAAACAACTGAACCCCAGTACAAGAAGCTCAAAACACAGTACCTAGCCTTGTCAGTACTGGGGGAGCACAACCTCATCCCTACTCCAGTTCTAAACATCTGGCCAACAAATAAACACAGGAAGCAGGTACCAGATTCATTTCACAAGAACACGTTTCCCACAACCTTGGTGATCACACAAAGAAGACCCTTCTATGTGCTGCTGCTCCTTCACAAGCAGCAGTATTAATAATGGGCCCTCCCATGCTAATCTTAATATAGGAAGCTACTGCCTTTCAACGCCCCATTATCTGATGACTCGCTCTTTTTGACGTTTCCAAATTCAGGACAGGTTCCATTAATTCAACAGGGGTTCTGCTCTTTCATCATTCAACAGGGGTTCTAGTCTTTCATCAGTTCTTCTTGCCTACGGAGGCTCGCTTGGGACTGTCCTCATGTGCATACTACTTGCAAAGCAAGCTGAGAAGGAGGGAAAAGATCCCAAGCCAGCTGAGAGACTTTGTAAGCAGAGCACATGGTCAGTCCCAAATGAACCTCCAAGTCCCTCATGCTCCTTACAGTACAGTTCCATTTTTCAATCAATTCCATTGTCTGACAGTGCTCCATTTCCTAACCTGTCAGATAAGTGGGGAAGCCTGTATGCTGGCTGGTGAATATTGCGGGGCATGTTCTTTCAGGAATTTGGGACCCAAGTCATTCACAGGGCTTCTTGAAAGAGGTTTGGAAGCAGGCGCTGATGGGGAGATCGAAACAAAAATCCAGAGGATGGCTCACATATAGAGACTTAATAATCATAGATACCAAAGGAAACCAAAGAATTAAGACTAGAGAAGAATTGATTGAAGAAGGTTGGGATTGTCAATGGTTCCTATACATGCAACTAAAAGAAAGATTTAAAATGGATTTAAAAATAGAAGGAATCGAGACAAACTCACAATTGAACGAATGGGAGAAAATAATATTTGAGAAAAGAGAACATTTAACATCACATCTTTATAGATACCTTCTAGATATGGAATTAGAAACAGAGAAAGTTAAAGAATCTATGATTGTTTGGGCGCAGAATATTGGTCATGTAATAAACTTAGAACATTGGGAAAAAAGCTGGGCTATCACACAAAAATTTACTCTAGCCCAGAATTTAAAAGAAAATTACATCAAAATGTTCCATAGATGGTATTTAGATCCATCGAAATTGGCAAATATATACAAATTAGAGAATAAAACATGTTGGAAATGTTCGCGAGATACTGGAACTTTCTATCATATGTGGTGGAAATGTCTAAAAGCAAAAGTTTACTGGAGAAACATTCACAGATTAATGATAGAAATCTTGAAAATAGAGATGCCATTGACACCTGAAATATATCTTTTGAATATGCTGCATCAGGTGGATAAGAAATACTCAAGATATGATTATATAATTCTGTATATGGTCTCAGCAGCCAGGATTGTGTATGCAAGATACTGGAAAAAAGAGGAAATACCGGATATACAAGAATGGTTACAAAAAGTTTTAGAATTTATCATTTTAGAAGATCTGACACTTAATCTGCAAGATAAAAAACAGATAAAAAAATTGGAGAATCTGAGATCAATTAAGACAGTGATAAAAGGAAAATTGGATATAGAGAATGAATAGGGGGAGAATTGTGGAACAAGTATATGTTGATTTGATTTGAATTAGATTTGGATTTTATATACATATTTGTACATATACATATACATATATATATATATATATATTTGTATTATATATACGTAGTTGAAAGAAGCTGGTCTACATTGGAGTACATATGGTTATTGAGATCACGATAAATTAGAAAAATAGAAGTTCTATTGAGAGGTGAGAGGAAGTTATATGAGAACTGTACAGATTATATGAAATACACGATATGTAAGCTTGTTTTTATATTGTAAATTTGATAACTCAAAGGTGCATTGTGAATTAATAGATGTTGTTTAATAAAAATACTAAAAAAAAAAAAAAAGAAAGAGGTTTGGAAGCAAATCCACAGCCAGTGTTGGTCTTTTAGGACTAGAATAGTACAAGGCCTGGCAGTGCTGTCAGCTACTCAAATGATTTAAGTTTAGTCACCTCCACCATTCTCTATTTCCTCTCCATGCAGTTTGGAGTAAGACTTTTTGAATTCTTCATACAGTATATTGCTGAGAATTTGACCATTGTGTGTTTTCCCTCCAGTCTAAATTCATTGGTTATGATACTGCTTTATGCTTTAATTCATATACCACCTGGGTATCCTTTTTGAGCCAGAAGAAAAACAGTTTAAAAAAAGGGGGGGTTTCATTTGCAAACTCGGTCAATTCACTGGTTAGATCTGACTCCAGATCATTCATGAGAGACATATCTCACCAGTCCCACTAGCAACAAAATTCCTGCTCACTTGTAGTTTGCTTATATGGCTTTGTGTAAGTAGGACACACATGCGCTCTTTTTTTTTTTAACTTTGTTACTTGAAATATTAAAGTCATCTGCTTTGGACCAACATGTCACAACTAGCTTGGCTAGAATTTGATATTTGTTCATTTAAATTTCCAGTAATTCCATGAAATTATGACCTCTGCCCTTCGCCTCTTCCAATTCTGCTTTCTGTTTTAAAACTATGAAGAGAAGTAATTTTAGAAGGGGAAAAGAAAAAGAAACCTCAGACAAGATCAAATGTACAAATGACATTCTGTGATCTCATACAATTTACCCAACAGCTATTCCAGAAAGCTGACGGTGGCTCAGAAGTGCTTAGTCATCTTACTAGTGAAACAATCAGAAATTGGCAGTGACTACACTGGAATCAAACTGTGAGGCAAGTGACTGAATGCTGCTGATAAAAAACCCAGGCCTGTGTCAGTACAAGTGTGTGTGGAAGGGGGAATCAAAACTACAGTTCTAAGGAAAGAGTTCTCTCTCTTTGAATCCACACGGCAAGATACAGAATATTCCTTTGACTATTCACTGCCGATTTCTGATTGTTTCAATAGTAAGAATATTCCTCCGAATATTTTGAGCTTAAGGTAGAGCTATGTGGAGCCAGCGTGGTGTAGTCCTTTGAGCACTGGACTATGACTCTGAAGATCCAGATTTGGATCCCCGTTCAGCCATGGAAACCATTCAGCCGTGGAAAGCCACACAGGCAAAACCCCCTCTGAACAAATTCTGCTAAGAAAACCCCATGAAAACTTCAGGGTCAGCGTATGTCAAACATGACTTGAAGGCATACAATAACTATGTGCAGAAACCATACTGAGGCGGTCATCTCTGCTGCATTTGAGTTTCCACCTCATTACCAATAAGAACATGGAAAAGCCACAGCTATGAAAAAGCCACTCATTTCTTTGCCAGGGGTGAGCAAGATGTAGTTTTGGTAAAACATAGAAGAGCTGGTATTCCATACCCCTGACCACTCCTTGCCTCCTGCCCCAAGCACACATTATTGATGTGTCGTAACGATTTGCCTCATTGCAGAAGTTAGTTAAAAGGTCTGTGTTTGCAGCTTCTGCGTAGTCAACTCACTTGCAAAGATGAACAGAGAGGTGGAGCTGATGAATCACTTCCTTCTCACCAGATAAAGCCAAGTTTTGCTTCAACTCCAGCCCTATCCCTTCTCTGCACTTTTAGATCCACTTTTTCCACCGCCTCCCTCCTTCTGCTCAACCTCTTCCCCGGCCAGCTCATTCCAAATTCCAATGCAGCAACTGCAGCTGCAGTTCAGGAGCTGCACCCAACTTCTCTACATAGGGAATTTCCCCTTTCATTCTCGCTATGCTCTGAAATTTTGGGGTGGGAAATTTGCAAGTGTCTGGCTTGGCCCCAGACCTCTGCTCTATTAGTTATGTATCTACTCTGGCCAAGAAGGAAGCACTGTATATCAAAAATTTAAGGATACAATCCTATGGCCATTTATCTGAAATTAACTCCTACTGAACTCAAGAAGGTTTATTGCTATAAATATGTACAGAAATCTCACTTAGACTGTTAAAGTTCCTGCTGCAAGAAAAAAACACCTATAGTCTGAAGCACTTATTACGCCACAGTCAACCAATGGATTTAAGAAGACTTTTAAGGCCATTTATGTGTTCTTCCCTGCTTTAATTATTTTAGTTCTTTAATCCTATCCTCAACTCAGAAACTGTAATATATGCATATTGGTTAATTAATGTACAGTTGGCCCTCCACATTTGCAGGTTTGACTTTCACGGATTTGATTATTTGCAAATTTCTCCAACCCCTGCCCCCTCCCACCTCAGTTAGTTCTTTTATGGGGGAACTTTCCTTCTCAATGGCTTTAATTATGTCATTAAGTCCTTTAAAAACCCACCTCTGGTACTCCTCCTCCTTCACCAGACATTGCCTGGCCAGGTAAGGACGGCTTTCACCCTGATTTCTCAGCACCACAAACCCTCTCCGAATCCCCCACGCACCCACAGAAGGAGACGGGCAACGGAGCGGAAATATGGAGCCACCAGGGCAACTTTTCCTCTCCTCTTCTTTCCCTGACCTGGTTTGGACCCTGAGTGCCTGCTCTCCTCACTCTACCTTGGTCCCCTTTCCAAAGAAACACAGACACATTTTGATATTTGTGGATTTTGACACTTTTGCAGGGGTCCTATGCCCTTAACCCTAGCAAAAGTGGAGGGCTGACTGTACTGCATTATTTAAAAGAAAAACACAATACAGTTCTCCCTCCACATTCGTGCCCCCCCACTCTCCCCCTCCCACTCCATTCCCACCTCACTTGTTCCTCTCATTCTCCATGCCCCCAGTGCAGGTGTGGGCGCACCCGAGCAGGCAGCAGGAAGGTCCAGGGAGGGTGATCGCCAGTTCCCTGCGCTCCTCCCGCCACCTCCACCGCCCCGCCGCAAGTATGCCCGACTCTAGCAGCAGGAAGATCCAGGGAAGGCGATCGCCAGTTCCCTGCGTTCCTCCTGCCACCACAGCCAGTGCAGGTGCGCCTTGCCAGGTGGCAGGAAAGTGCAGGGAAGGCTATTGCTTGTTCCCGGCCTCCCTGTCCCCCGCCTGGGTGGGTGTACCTGCCAGGCATTTGCGATTATTTGACATTCATGAGGGATTTGTGTCCCTATCCCTCGCAAATGTGGAGGGCCTACTGTACTGATTAAATCTTTATTTGTCAACCAAAATCCTTAACATTTTTTTTTAAATGAAGCTGTTGGACAAATCACTTTGCTGCTACTATATAATATGGTACTGAGTCCATCCTGGAACCTAATTGCCAGTTTTTCTCTACATGCCTCCTAAAAATTAATTCTGAGTGTGGACAAGTGTGCTCGCTTATGCTGCTTCTGAATTGTCTGGCACACTAAATTTGAATGCATCTGATCAAGGCTATATGGATTTGCCAAGTAAGTTTGAGACCCACTAAAAAGGAACACACAGATTTTTTTAAGATACTTATTTTCTTATATACTTTTATACTTACAAGTACATATACTTACATATTTTAATTATAAGTATATACGCTTATAAGTATAAGCAAGTGCAAGTGAAAAGCCACTAGCATGTTCAACCAAAGCACTTCAATTTACTTAAAAGTAATGCTCTTTCCAATCTGATACAGATACAACAACTGCTGGCAAGCCATGATTTACAAATCAGGAACTAGCCCCAAATGCCATTTATTTGTTCCCTCCACTTTCCTCTCTCAACCCTACAAAATTTGAGGGTATTGTTTGTGTTGATGTCAATTGGCCATACGCAGACACACAGAACCATGGTTTGTGCACTGAATGGGAAAGCCCACTGTCAAGAGCAATATAATTAGTGGTACTTCCAGAAGTTATGTTAATAACTAAGAGCCACAGTAAGTCAGAACAGCACAGAAGAATCTAAAATAGGTGTGCACTGCTTTCTAACATGCACCACTGTTTATGAGCTGCAAAGGAAGGTTGCTCTTAGGGACATTCATGAACTACAGTTATTTCCTGCACCAATTTACCCACATATACCATAATGTCATCATGTAATTTGAGGAGGCAAGTGGGGAAGTAAGTAGATCAGGTAGTAGACAAATAGCCCATCTTAGTAAACTTAGCCCATCTCACTGCTCAAAAGAGAAGAGTGTCCCCCGCCCCAATTCAGCCGATGCAATCCAGGCCACAGTGAGGCACAAAGAAAAGAGTGAAACATGGAAGAAACAACTTCAGCTTATAGACAAAAGTCTTGGAAGGACTGTACAATTTGTGACCCATCAATATAAATGAAGTCCACTAGCCATGCCACTGGATATGCAAGGCAGGCCTAGTGTCCCAAAGCAGCACCTTCAGGCAGCTATCAGGATTCCAGGGCCTTACCAAGATTCACAACCAATGCCTGCCGAAGCCCCCCACATTTTGAAGCCACGTGTCCAAGAGCCAGTGATATATTTAAGTCTTTTACTCCAAGTCTCAAGTCAAGTCTCAAGTCTCTATCTTCAAGTCTCAAGTTGAGTCTCAAGTCCTTGAAGATGCTCTCAAGTCAAGTCTAGGAACCAGAATATCTGGACAGAGTCAAATAAAGTCAATTTTAATAACTGAAGCAGAGTCAACCCTCCACATTTGTGATTTTGCCATCTGCAGCTTCGGAAATGGGGAATAGGATCCTTCTTACTACCCATTTATGAAGCTTCAAAAGTTTTAGAAGGAAAATCCTTCCTCTTCAAGCCCGTTGCTTAAAACATTTGCTGTTTTCCTCCGAGAAATACACCCTGCGCTCTGGGGACGAATCTTGTCTTCTACGCTCAGGAAACATTTTAGAAGGCTCCTCCAATATGTAGTGGGGTCAGGCTGCTAAGCATATCTTAAGCCCCTCTCAAGATCATTGCCTAACCTGTTTGCTGTTCCCCTCTGAGAAATGCACCCACACATTAGGCTTGAGACTGATTGTCACGTGACCAGTAGGCAAAAAGAGATGGAAGTGTTGTTCAAAATCATAAGGTTTCTGGATGAATGTATTATGTTACTAAACCAAGGGTAGCAAGTCAATCATTAAAAATATACAAGTCTCGAGTTGAGTCAGTGCATCATTTATTGCCAAGTCAAATCCAAGTCAAGTCACTGAAGCGACTTAAATCTGACTTGAGTCCGAGTCAGTCAACTTGAGTCTACATCACTGCCAAAAGCCACCATAATACTTTCCCTATAATGATGTCATGCTGGCAAAAATTAAAACAAGGGATTTCAAGATCCAGCCACTTGGTGCTGACTTGAATGCTGCACCAGGCTACTTTGCTACCAGCCAAGCCAGAGGAGGAGTCAGTGTGGTGTAATAGTTTGAACACTGGACTATGAGTCTAGAAACCAGGATTCAAATCCCCACTCAACCATGGAAACCCACTGGGTGACCTTGGTCAAGTCACAATCTCTCAGCTTCAGAGGAAGACAAAACCAACCGCCCTCTGGACAAATCTTACCAAGAAAGCCCTGTGATAGGTTTGCCTTAGAGTCACTCTAAGCTAGAAACAACTTGAAGGCACAAAATGTCTAGAAAGCCAGAGGGGGCATAGCAGAGGGACCAAAAATGATCACTCTGTCAAATGCCTCTTCCCACTGCCTTAAATCTGGAGTAATACCTTCTACTGGACACTAACACATCTTGTCTTACAGTCTTTTAAGTAAACTAAGAAGCTTTGGTTGACACAGGAAGACTGCCCAGTTTCTGGTAGACTTCCAATAGCTGGAGACATCCTTTCGGCATCAGGTTATAGAAGCATGTTATGGTCAGTCCGTCACAATGATTTTCATTGAATGGTGCCTCTACTGATGCAAACTCAAAACATCTCTTCAAGTTTTTATCCGATGCACTAATATGCCTTCAAATTCATTTTGAAGAATTTACTTATTCATTCAAATATAATCTAATTATGCTACAATACTCATTATGTCTGACTCGTTGCCGCAGAGCAATTAGGTACAGTTTGCCTGTGGTAGTTACTTTCAGTTCCCTTGCAAAGGAAAGCAAGCCCACAGCAGAGCAGAAATAGGCACCAAGCAGTACACAAACCTTTGTTGAAATATGGAGCAATCAACCAAAAATAGAGAAAAAAATCTTTAAAAACAAAGAACAGAAATCTTCCCAACCTGTCCTTCTGTTTTTTCCCATTAAAATGAAGTCAAAACAGCTGAAGGTTGGAGTAGGATTATCAGAAATATCACCAACTTCATTAAAATATCCAGCTTTTTGTGGGAGATGGGGGGTAAGAATCTGAGCTTGCTCTCATTCCTATTTATTCTCACAAATAAGATTGAAAGAGTTCACAGAGTGGCTGGATTTGTACATAACAGTAAATAGGTTTGTGGTTTCTTGAATCCTGCCCTCTACCCAAGTCCGAACCTTCCACATAAACAAAGTGTTGTTTGTTAGACAACGGCAGACCACAACTAGAAGCCAAGGTTTCCTGTTAGCTTACAAACTCTGTCTTTTTAAAATCATATCTTGTGTTATGTCTGAAATGAAAACTGTGACTTTTCTTTGCCTTATTTTTCTGTGTGTCTTAGGAAACAGGAGTTGGCAAATGGGACAGGAAAGAGACAGACAAGAAATGGGGAACCCAACTGTGGTTTGTTTAGTCATCTGTAGGAGAACACATTCAAGGAACAAACCACAACTAAGCTAAAGCATGGCTCAAAGTGACATGAAGAAACAGTCACTAACTATGGTTTTGTCATGAGTCACTTCTAATCACAGACTGCATCAATTCCTGGAACTGAAAACAAATTTGGAAAAAAGTGCCCTCTGGAATCTGAATTCAGTGAGTACTCTTCCCTGCCCAAAATGAGCCTGTTGAAGTAAGATTATTTGTCCAGATTTAATTTGCACATTCCGGTAAGTGCTTTTGTATTACAATTTTCTTAAAAATTATATATGTAATGAATTCTTAGGCTATTGTTCATTTTAAATGGGATCAGATGCTAACAGTTGAATAAAAATGCAAAGTACTGATACTGCAATGGGCACACTTGAACATCACATTGTGGGTATATTCAGGCATTACAACAGGATGTCTCCACAGGAATCCTGGTTTACCACAGATAAACCAAACTGCTGGATTCCACATTCTGATCACTCTAACTTGCAGAAAGCAAATGAACAACTGAAAGAGCTTTGTTTGGTGTCTTGTTTCTGGTGATGTCTGAATACATCTTCTTCTGATTTCTCACCAGCAAGCTTGAATTCGGCTATGAACTTAGTTAATGAATCAGCTTCTCTCCTGCTCTCTGCTACACCTCACTACTGGGGATCCTCAAACAGTTATATAAAAATGCATATACGATATTTCTTCTCCTCAAATGAACTAAGTCTGAACGAGCATCTTTCCATACCTCCCATCACAGCTACAGCTGTTATTTTACAGTCTCGTAATTTGAAAGTTTGCTCTTTTTCATTTTTTGCTAGAGTCTTAGAGTTAGGAAAACCCACCACAAGTTCCAACTTTGGGAAGAGGTCAGGTGTAGACAAAATAATACAATACAGGAATCAAATATTTCTCATGCTAGTTTGATAAGATTTTAATCACTGAACTCTTGTCTTTCTGGTAGCTTACCTAATTATCTTTTGAAATAGCATGCATATGCACATATATTCATGCACACACAAAGTTTACATACAATATGGTATGTGTGTCTGTTTATATACATACAGAGAGGAAAAGAACTCAAATCCAGAATTTAAAAAAAAGGTTCCTTTCCACATAGAAAGTATTGATAAAATCTGATTAGAAGTGGCTAGATCCATAGCACTTTTATCAGGAACAGATAACTATAACAATTACCTTACTTGAAATTAATTACAAATGTTTAATAAAATGTGAACAAGTGGTATTATGGGTATTTTAAAAAAATAAAATAAAGGCAGCTAGAGGATATAACTGTCCTTCAGGAGCCTTTGATTCATCACCTTAGTCATAATCACCAACTGAAACAAATTCTTAAGTATAACTGCATTGCTTATCAACATTCCTTGCTACCATTGCTTTCCCTACTTCTCACTTCCCATACATATTTAAATTGTAAGCTCTTCAGTGCAGGGGCTTTTGCGTGTGCTACAGTATAAACACCATGTATATTAACAGCACTGCATGACCTTTCAGTGGACTGACAGCATGAAACACCAGCGAGCAATACATGGAATATTATTTAACAGTGATGTATGTTATCACTAGAGTGGTACAGTAATTTAAGCACCGGACTATGACCCTGGAGCCCAAAGTTCAATTCCCCACCTGGACATGGAAACCCACCAAGTGGCCTTGGGTGTGTCACACACTCTCAACTCCCAGAAAACCTCATGATAGGTTACCCTTAGGATCGCCATAAGTCACAAACAACTTGCCAACACAACAACAATAATGTTGTCACAGGCAAGTGATCCCTTTTATCTCATTCTAAAATCATTTTCAAAAGAGTATGTGTGTACACATGCATGAGAGAAAGAGAGAGCGAGAAAGATCAGAATAATCCACGATGCTTCGTTTCCTAGGTTTCTAAAATATGAGGGTATTTAGAAAACTAATCCCCCTTGCTACCCTACTCCATAGCATTGTGAGGGTTAGATCTAAATAAATCTTTTTTACTATTGGGAATTTGTGGTATTTTTCTGGATGGGAGTATCAAAATAGATTTAACTTTCACTTCATGAAACAACAGTGTAACTTCATTCCATTCTCTATATTCTTGACATTTTAAAGAATCTTGACAAAAAATGAAGCCACAATTACTTTATTCTCAGATGAAGGCAATTATTTTAAAAATCATTTCCAGTGAAAACATGCCTCAACAACCGCTTCTCACGCCTCTCCTATCCAAGCCACAAAAAAATAATTCCCTTGCTTCTCTTCCTCCGCACTAAAGTGAAGAACACAAACTTTCCCAGAGGGGGAAGGAATAAAGTTTCCTTCATTTACAGAAAGTCTTTTTGTAACACTCACAGCTGAGCCTGAGTGACCATACTATAATCTGGTTCATGTAACAACTGAAATACTTTGACCTATCATAATCTAATCTCAAAAACAGAATTAGGTGGAGCACAGAATGACTGGTAAAGGGGGGAGGAGACTGCCGTTACACAGCCAACTGCATCATCATCAAGCCACCCAATGCAAGCTTGAGCAAGTCTAGTTCTTCTTTTACACGACATGACACATGGCATAGCTCTCAGTACTATCTCTGCGAAGAAAACTGAATGCCTTCTTAAAAGGCTGAGTTCTGTCACTTCTAAAACTATAGGCTTTCAGTCCCACGGGATGGAACTGTCAACAGACAAGAGGAGGTCAGTTCCCAAGTGCAGGAGACGAACATTTGGAGGAATGCAACACACAGACATAGGCTCACAGATTCTGCAAGTCTGGAGTTACAGAATCGATTTAAAGCTCTCTCACTTACCAATTAGGACAAAGAACAGGAACAACAGGAACAGCCTCAGTCCTCCAAGAAAGTGCAGGTGAACTCAGAATATTTAGCAATGAAATGGCCCCTGGCAATCCCCAGAGGAGGCGTGTGATGATGGTGGGGGACTCCTTCTGAAGAGAACAGAAGCAGCAGTTTGCCAGCCTGACAGGATATCTCAAGAGGTGTGCTGTCTCCCTGGGACAAAAATATTGTCCCTATCTTCAAAAAGGGAAAAAAAGAGAACCCAAACAATTACTGCTGCCTAGTGAGCCTGACAGCAATACCAGGAAAGATTCTAGAGAAGATCATTAAACAGACAGTCTGTAAGCACTTAGAAAGAAAGGAATACCATGATCACTAAAAGTCAACACGGGTTCTTAAAAACAAATCATGTCAGACTAACCTTATCTCTCTCTCTCTCTCTCTCTCTCTTTCCCTCTCCTTTTTTTCTGATAGAGTCATAAGCTTGATAGATGAAGGGCATGCTGTGGGTGCAGCATGCCTTGATGTCACTAAAGCCTCTGACAAGGCCCTCCATGATAGTCTTGCAAGCAAGATAAAATCTGGGCCAGACAATGCTACTGTTAGATGGATTTGTAATTGGTTGACCAACCAAATGCCAAGGGCACTCACCAATGGCTCCTTTTAATCCTGGAGAGAAGTGGAATTCCACATGGTTCTGTCCTGGGCCCAGTGCTTTTCAACATCTTTATCAATGACTTGGATTATGGAATAGAGCACATGCTTAACAAATTTGCAAGTGACACCAAATTAGGACAGGTAGCTAATACCCCAAAGAACAGGATCAGAATTCAAAAGGAGAGCTGGGTCAAAACTAACAAAATTAATTTCAGTAAAGAGAAATGTAAGGTACTACACTTGGACAGAAAAAATAAAATGCACAGATATAGAATGGGTGATACTTGGCTTCACCACAGCGCATGTGAAAGAGATCTAGCAGTCTTAGTAGGTCACAAGCTGAACATGAGTCAGCAGTGTGATATGGCAGCGAAACAAGCCAATGTGATTTCAGGCTGCATCAACAGGAGTATAGTGCCTAGGCAGAGGGAAGTAACAGTATCACTCTATTGTGCTTTTATCAGACCCCACCTGGAGTTCTGTGTTCAGTTCTGGGTGCCACAATTCAAGAAGGATATAAACAAGCTGGAACATGTCCAGAGGAGGGCAACCAAAATGGTAAAAGGTCTGGAAATCCTACCCTATGAGGTATGGTGTACAGCATACATAGCTGGAAGTGTTTAGCCTGGAGAAAAGAAAGTTAAGAAGTGACATGATGGCCAAATTTATGAAGATGGGACAAGCTTGCTTCCTCCTGCTCCAGAAAATAGTACAAGGAGCAATGGCTTCAAACCACAAGAAAAAAAGATTCCACCCAAACATTAGGAAAAACTTCCTGACAGTAAGAACAACTCAGCAATGGAATATGCTGCCTCCAAGTGTGGTGGAGCCTCCTTCTCTGGAGGTTTTTAAAGAGAGGTCAGATGGCCATCTGTCCGGAGTGCCCTGGGGTTATATCCCTGCATGGCAAAGGTTAGACTAGATGGCCCGTGTGCTCTCTTCCAACCCTATAATTCTACATTCTAAGTATTAAGGCAGCTTTGTAAATATTACTAATAAATGTTGGTTTAAGTGAGAATCTTGAGATTTTACTAACAAGAACAGTCATCATTTACATGTTTCAAAATAACACAGCTTTGCCATCTCCTCCATCCTTTTAAGAAAAAGGGAATTCTTTTAATTAGGAAGATTCAGCGTACAATCTGAGAAATTCAGCAAAAAAACAGCTACACAGCTGGCTAAGGGATTCCGAGAGCAATCAAGAAGACTGTCACTGCTACTTAATCTTCATTTAGCTTCAAACAATTCAGAACAAAGAAAGTGAAGTTGTTACAAGATCAGCATGGAGAATTTAAAATGTCCCATTTAAGAATCCCAAAATGAGCAAAAGCATTTTAAAAACAGCAACAGCAGCAGCAGTAGTAGTAGTACTAAGCGGCACATCTACTCAATTTCTTTCTGTGAAAGCATGAAAAGTTTTTCCAAGAGCAAAATCATCCTGATTTTTTTTTCAAACTACTTGGCACCTAAGATTTAATATTTAATGAACAATTAAATTATATTAAAACTATTTAGCAAACTAAGTTTGCTAAGCTGTTTTGTGAAAAGGTTTTAACAGTAAAAATTCATAACTAAAGGAATGCTTCACACTCCACAAATTAACAGAGGGAACACCCATGAAGCTTAATGGAACTAACAAATTCTTAGCATGCTGCTTCTCTAAAACCATATTATTTAAATTGGCATTCCACTCATCTCTTTAAATATCAGCTGGCAGCAACAATTCCCAGGCATTCATCCTGATTACAGAACAATAAAGTAATTCACTATTACTGTCATGCTAGAAGACAATTCTGTTCTACTACTGATCTACTAACTGGTATAGCCTGGTGGAAGCTTGACAATCCAAGTTTCCCTTGTTGGTCACAAAAGATTTGTTACAGGAGACAGTGGCTAAAATCTTATTGGTCAGTCCCAACTAGATTAGATCCATTCAATTAATAGTTGAATAATGAGTCAACACATAAGAAAATCCAGTTGATTCAATGGCTTTACTCTAGTTGGAATAACAACAGGATTTAGGGCAATATTTCCAGATGCTTTCATTAATGAAGTACTAGGAAAGCCAGGGCAGTTGAGAAGATATGGCTGGACAGGAATGGGATAAGAACTCTCACTTGTTGACCGATAGGTTGACCAGCTTCAGGGAAATAGCTCTCACAGCTTTGCTAAAGCAATCTGATGGGCAGCAAAAGCCAAAAAAATTAAAATTAAAATTAAAACCACATGTATTACATGCAGTTAGCAATGACAGTATTTACAAGTAAGCTGAATGGTTCTCTAAATGTTATTAGACTGCAATTCTCATCAGCCCTCGCAAGCACAGCCAATGGCAAGGGATCACAGGAGTTGCAGTCCAAGAACATGAAGAGGTCCATGTGTTCCCCACAAACTAACCGAAGGCAATGCATTCACCAGTCTTAAATACCAGCCTTTTCAGTCTGTAGGATGTCACACAGTTTTCTCCCACTTAGCACTTCTGAAAACGGAGGTTCAAGAAATGTACATTTTCCTTTAATTCAGGCAGTGTATTCTTGAGCATCAATTCTACACAATCTGAAAAGCTGGCATGTAAAGCAGCCATGGCTAAAGATATCTCATAATCCTCTCCGGAACCAGCTTCCTGTTCACTGTTCTTACCAAATCATACTAACCAATGATCTCATTTAACACAAATTCTTTTGCTGATCAAAGATTGCAATCAAGGCAAGCAGCACCTTGTTACTATGACTTCCCACCAGGCTTAGCAAAACTTACTTTGTAGCATTTGTAAGGCACATGCTATTCTGAACATTCAACTTCTACATTTTATAAAACAACTAAAGTAGAGTTAGTTGCATTGCTTGAAATCTATGCCTGTGCAACAGCAGGTAGAAATAACCAATTTGAATGGCTAAATATGCTTTAGTTGAGGGGTAAGAATTGTACTGCCCATGGGTCACATGTGATTCCCAAGTTTTTTCCTCAATTTTCCCCAGACCACAAAAGGGCCCTGAACCCTTTCCATCTGATTTTAAGTCTTTTTTTTTTAAACCCTTTGGAAATAGTCACTACTCTTTGAGGCCTTCCAGGAGTGTCAGACTGAACAAGAAATTCGCCCCACTCCTTCCAGCCAAACCAGCAAAGATTCCAGCAAAGAACTCGCTACCAGAAGCATCCTCTGGTTGTGCTTTCCAACTGACTTTCTGGTGCAATTTTCAGACAAAACTTGTTAAACCGGCATCATATGGCACACTATGGCAGACAAAAACCAGCATCCACAACTACTGCGGCCATCCACCTCCGCTTGTGATTTCATGAACACATTTAGAGATGCATACAAGAAGGTGTACATTTTTAATGCTCAAAAAAAAAAATCACAAATTTCTTTGACAGAAGACAAAACCAAAGGCTAACAACTTTACTCAAACTGACAATTGGACCAGATTGCAGGGGGAATTTGGAGAAATGCAACAAAATAGAATCACCCTTTCACATCCCCTAGGTGAGGCCTCTTAATTTCAGTGTGTTCTGACATCTGCTTTTTCAGTGCCTTGGGAATCTCCTTCCAGTTCATGAAATATTTTTCTCATCCTTTCACTTCCACGAAAAGTGAACTTGTGCAGAAAAAGGAACAGCTAGTGAAATAAAAATGTTACCTGCTGTAGTTGTTTGCACAGTGACTAGTTTTGTTGCATACCACCAATAGCTGGGATATTCATTAGATTGCTCAAAAATACCTTCCTTTAATACCTAAGGCGTTTTTCATTTAGTTAAGTTATACGACATTTTAAGATCCTGCCAGGTACATTTTACAGAAACAGAATATCTGCACACAGCAGTCAAAATTCTTCACTTTTGATGCTGCATCAGCTCCAGCATGTAATTCAAAGACTGCAATCCAATGCCTGTTTACATTGGATTTATCCCAGTGAACTCAGAAAGACTTAACAGCACAATCTTATGCATTCAGAAGCAGATACAACTGAGCACAATGGGACTCATTCCCACTAGGATTACAAATTCACATCCATGTAAATGCACATAGAACCATACTGCCCTTCCAGCAGTTTAAGTGGGCAGATCTCCACCAGTGCAGAGATACAAGGAAGTATCTCTCTCCCTGCCCATCTCTTTCACCACTCTCTTTTTCCCCAAGCAGGCATATCAAGGTTGTATCCAAAGCAGTCTTCACCAATTTTCAGAGGCCATCACCCCAAACCCTCCATGTAACATTTTCTGTTGGATTGAATGCTTGCCATAAGAAAGGTAGATCAAATAAGGCCCCTTCTGCCAGCCTACTACACACACTTGAATATGGGTTCAATCCACAGTTATCATAAAGGCATAAGATGCTGAAATGAAGTACATTAACTCATGGTTCCATGTTGGGGAAAGGCTGAACTAAGTATAGCTCCCAAGGGAGGGAACAGCAAAAGACAACTGACATTATTCTAATTTTTACCCCAGAAGCTTCACACGCACAGAGCAGCCTGAGGAGAGTTCTATATTACCCTTCTATAAAACCCTGCAGGAAAACTGCAAGGGAACTGCAAACATTTTGCAAAATGTTCCATCAGTAGTGTCAAGCATGACCAAAGATCGTTAAAGTGCTAAACCCCATAAACAGAGTACCTATACCATACCCTGGTTCATAATCACCTTGGGTGGTTCACTTTTGAATCAGAAATGTGAAACTGCTGGGCTAGCGTTCTTTTTACTGAGTTTAATAAAAGCAGCTGTGGAGTTAGTAGGTACACGGGCAGGGGTTTCCATGGCTTTTCGATTGCCAAACTATTCCCCTAAATGAAAATCTGATTCATCAACCTTTTTTTAAACCATATTTCATTTACACTTGCTAACCAAAAGCTTGTGGGCACTCTGAGGTTGTCTCTAGTATTTCAATTATGCATAAGTCCAAGGAACAGAGACGGTGGAGGAACAAAATTCAGTAAGCATACATACAGATGCTTTGCTTAGCCTCAGTTTTCGCAGAGAGGAGGGCATGAAAAATTCTAGTTTGCTGGACACAGAGTCCTTCAAAAACAGCAGTGCTAGGGTAATCATTAAATCCGGTGATCCACTGCCAAAACAGAAAACCAAGTGCAAAAAATGTAATTGATAGTGCTACCCTTGAAGAAATTAACAGCACCCAAGTGCTTTTGTGACTGCAGAATGACTACTCTTTTCCACAAAGATGAAGGACAGAAACAGAATAACTGTTGGTTAAGGAGTCATATAACATCTTTAAAGCTTCCGATTTCCTTACGGACACCAAATTCCTGAATTCATATTTGCCTTCCCTGCTTTTTCCTCCTCTTTTTGAAGATGGAAGACACCAGTGCGAACTCAGCTTATTTTGAAAATCTACTAGCCTTAAGCTGCAGCCCTGAACTTGGAAGTTCCACTGAAATCCATGGGACAAGATCCAAGAGAAGTATATTTAGGACTGCAGGGTTAAGGCATCATTTGCTGCTCTATTAACAGCCACTGCTTCCCAAAAGTCAGTGACATTTGAGGCAGTGTACTGCTTCTGATTAAATATAAGGTGCCAAGTCTTTTTTAAAAAAAACGCAGCAAGCAGTTAAAGATCTCTGAGAATCCATTACTGAAGCAATTTTATCAAACTAAACCATGATGAACACTATATATAACAAGGGCTCCTCATATAGCTGTAACAGAAGAGTAAAGAAGTATGCCATTGCAGAACTAGTTATGCCCATATATACCACCACAGCAACCCCCCCCCTTTCTCAGACCCTACAGTACATTTTTAAATATATTTTCAAAACTTTCAAAAAGCATATGAAGCTAATTAAATGCAATGGAATAATTGTCTATTTATGTATTGCAGCACATTTTAATCTGAACTATTAATGGGGGCTGGGTGAGAGTGAAATGCATTAAAACAAGTGACAAAATTAATCTCTGTAAGCCACTGCATTTCTTTTATTGTACAAACGATGTTATTTAGGTCACTTGCTTTCATGTGTCTTTTCTCCACAGCAAATTAGTTCAGTGACAGTGTGCTTTTATAATTCACATGGTCAACTGTAGCATTAAGTGAAAGTTAGTCTCGGCACTTATTATTAGTTATCATGTCAACCCATTAGGAATTTTAAAGGAAGAGATTCACAAGCCCAGTTCAGCTCTAACAGTAAACTATGGCTTAGCATTACACAAATGAGCTGACAGTATTCTGAGGTATGGTTTTCCCCATGTTGCAGGCTTCCCCGACTTATCTGACAAGTTGGGGATTGGAGCACAGTAAGAAAATGGAGCTGGTTAAAAAGCAGGACCCATGTACTGTACTGTACAGAGAATGAAGGACTTACGGAGGGATGTTTGTTACCAATCAGACTTGCGCTGCTTGCAAAGTCTCTCAGCCAGGTTAGCCCCCTTTTTCCCCATAGGCAAAAAGAACCAATTAAACAGCAGAACCCCCACTGAATTAATGGAATTTGTCCTTAATTGGGAAGTGTTCAAAGAGTGAGTCATCAGATAACAGGGTCTCAAAATAGGGGGGCTGTCTGTATACATACAAAAACTCCAGTATTCACTCCCTGGAATCCCCACGGCAGAACTGGAAAGACATCCTCCCCGCCCCACATTTGAAGGCCTGAGAAACCCTTGCAGCCGGCAAAGAAACAGAAACATAAGAACCAGTTGTCTGACTCAGTATAATTTCTTTTCAGGTACTCTTCCCCTACAAAATAAGCTGTGTAATCCCGTAAACCCCTAATCAAAAGTAAAACTCACTGAGTTCAATCAGACTTTCTCCACCTAAGTCTCTGTAGAATTCCTGAGTACAGGTTCTGCTTTAAAACTAATCATAGTTATTGCCCAATTCCGCACTACATTCTTACAGGGCGACTATTCCACTTTCAACATCCTATGGAATCCTGGGGTTTGCAGTTTAGGGAGAGGGCCAGCTCTCTCCCTAAACTGCAAATCCCAGGATTCCATAGGATGTTGAAAGTGGAATAATCGCCCTATAAGAGTGTAGTGCAGAAATGGCCATTGGGTGTTCAGGTTATCACTAGAAAAAGTGGTTAGGCCACAATGAACATTATTATGTTTATACCTCAAATTTCCCCAGTGAGTTCCTGGCAACATTAACTGGTTTTCTTTTTTTAGTCTCCACTTCTTCCTTACAACACCCTTGAGAGGTAGGTCAAACTGAAAGAAACTGATTGGTCAGAGGTCACCCATCCAGTTTCATGGTTCCGAGGTAAGTAAGAACTTGGATCTTCCAAGCTCCAGTTCAACATTCTAAGCCCTACACCGCACTGGCTCTCTGCTCTCCTTCTCAGAGCAAAGTGGAAGCGAATCTGAGCTGATGCTCACACCAGCTGGTTCCTGCAACACTAAGTCATAGTTTAATGTTGTGTCTGAACTGAGCTTTTGTTTCCCCCATCCATGTCCAGCAACACAGATGCCAGAGCAGCCCTGCAAAAAGAACACACACTATGTCTTGAGCCAAGCAACATATCCTCACAAACCCATCACCTCTTTTAGCCTGGAGA
Source organism: Ctenosaura bakeri (assembly GCA_948474755.1). Classification (NCBI taxonomy): domain Eukaryota; kingdom Metazoa; phylum Chordata; class Lepidosauria; order Squamata; family Iguanidae; genus Ctenosaura; species Ctenosaura bakeri. The sequence goes on from CAOLHI010000328.1 coordinate 375,244, forward strand.
AAGAGAAACAGTCTCATGCCAAACCGATCCTCACTGATCTCAAGCACAGTTTCACAGCACACAGAGAGCTACGTTCGCGGCCTCCCATTTTTTGCAATTAGGAAGGGAAAGGCCACAACGATTCCTTCCATGGACCATCTCAGGGAACAGTTCATCAACTCCACCCCAAAAGCAAATGGCAAACATTTACTACTAAAAAAAAAAAATCTATCAGCCTCAAACAGACTTGGGTGTGGGCAGATTTAAGAATGGAAAGCAATTTTTGAGCAGGGAAATACACCTTTCATATGCACCTACAGACAAACCTAGCACATTTTTTCAGTCAGGAATAGAGGTTTTCTATTTCCCTCTCAAAATACAACCCTATACATGTATGCTCAGAAAGGTGCCCCACAGAGCTCAATGGACTTACTCCCCATTAAGCATGGATAGCATTAATCCTCTTCCTTGATAGATTTTCTTCCTCTCTGAACAACCCCTGCACACATATGGGCTCTTTATACCAAAGACAGCGAACCTGCGGCCCTCCAAATATTGACAAACTATTGCTTCCATCATCCCACGCCAGTTCAGCTGGGACTGATGGGAAATCAAGTCCAGTGACATCTCTGCCTCCCCACCCATGCTTTACAGCCTCTCTGCCATGTATCCATGGACCATTCTACCCTACACTGCTATGGTGCTTTATTCCACTTTCAACCGCCTATGGTATTCTGGGGTTTGTAGTTTCCTGAAAAGCCAAAGAGCTCTCTGGCTGAGAATTCTAGAGGCCCCTCCCTGAATTGTAAACCTCGGGATTCCACAGGATGTTGAAAGTGGAATAACAGCACTCTAACACTCTAGTGCAAAAATGGTCTTAAGAGACAAGGTAAAGGCATTGGGCTTTTCCTCATTCATTACATTTATTGTGTACAAGCCATTTCCATCCTACACTGTTACAGCACCATGATTCCACTTTCAACCTCCTGTGGAATTCTGGGGTTTGTAGTTTGCCCTGGTGGCGCAGTGGTTAAATGCTAGTACTGCAGCCACAAGGTTGTAAGTTCAATCCTGCCGGGCTCCAAGGTTGACTCAGCCTTCCATCCTTCCGCAGGTCGGTAAAATGAGTACCCAGCTTGTTGGGGGCATGTATAGAAAAATGTATCAAAATACACGCTATTTGTAAGTTGTTCGCCGCCTCGATCCATATGGAGAGGCGGGATACAAATAAATAAATAATAGTAATAAATAATAATACTGAGGCCCAAGAGTTCTCTGGCTGAGAATTCTATACACCCCTCTGTAAACCGCAAACCCCAGGATTCCACAGGATGTCGAAAGTGGAATCATCGCACTATAACAGTGTAGGGTGGAAAGGCCTCATGCCTACAGCCATTTCCACAAGAGACTGTTAAAGTAGGCCAGGCAGCCCCTCCCAAAACTGCAAACCCCAGGATTCAACAGGATGTTCAAAGTGGAATAATAGCGCTATAACAGTCTCATGCGGGAATGGCCTATGTCATGTGCCTAGAGATGCCTCCTCAGAGGTCAATCCCCCTCTGCTCCATGGGGTTTATTCTCAGGAGTGCGCACAAAAACAGCCGCCTTTAATCTTCCACTCCTGCCTTGTTTCCATACAAGCATTAAAGAAATCTCAAACTATGGTGGTGTTTGTTTTTTTAAAGAGAGGGCTGTTTAAACCCTAACCCTTTCCTCATACTTAGGGAATTTCCGCACTAGCCTGTTATAGCGCGATGATTCCACTTTCAACCTCCTCTGGAATCCTGGGGTTTGCAGTTTCGGGAGGGGCCGTCCGTTCATCGCGTTATAACAGGCTAGTGCGGAAAAGGCCTTAAGAGAGGGGAGCTCTTATTGAGTCTCCAGGGCACTTTCAGCTTTTCCTCCACAGTGAAGGAGAACAGTGAGGCCTCTGGCTGGCCAGGGAGGGGTATTTCCCAGATTTAAAATAAAGGAGGATCCTGGGATGGGGGAAGAAAAATATATCGTGTTCCCCGGGGGGAGGGGTGTCGTATTAAATTTGGGTCCGAGAGGCTTCTCTGCGGATTCTTGGGGCGCAAACATCTCCTCGGGGTGCAGCAAGAGGGCCCCCCCTCTTTTTCCCCGCCGCCACCGGCCTCCCCGCTCTTCAAAGGCCCTTCTTTTCCCTCAGTGGCTGGAAAAAAAAGCCAGGAGGTGGCAAGAAAAGCCCCCAAAGGCGGCTGGGGTGAGAGGAACGGGGCCGCTTTCGGAGCCTCCTCCCGCGGGGACCCTCCCAGGCCTCGGGGCGGCTGAGGGGAACCGAGGGGCGGCTGAGGGGGACCGAGGGGCGTCCGCCCACGAGGCGGCGGCGGCGGCGGCGGCGACCCCTGAGGCGGGAGGCCGGGAGACCCCGCTTAGCCGCCTCACCCGCCCGGCCTGCGGGCGAAGCGTCCTCCCTTTAGGCGCTTTTTTTCCCCTCAGAGGGCGCGGGCCGGCCTAGCGGGCCGAGACAGAGGCATCCCGAGTGGCGCCGGCGGACCCAGCAGCCGGGAGACTCCGGCTGGTTGGCCGGCCGGCCGCCTCCATCCCGGGCTGAGAGACCTGGAAGGGAGGCACTGGCGGCGGGCGACGTACCTGAGGGAAGAAAGGCGCGCAGGGCGGCCGGCGGCTTCTGAGGCGAAGGAGCGAGGCGGTGCGGCGGGCCGGATAGCGGGGCGACGGAGGAGGAGGCGGCGGAGGAGGAGCGGCGGCGGAGCTGTAAGGATCAGGCGGCGACGGCTCCTCCTCACACGACGACGGGCCTTCGGGGCGGAGAGGGAAGGAAGGAGGGAGCGGGAGGGAGGGAGCGGGAGAGGCGGTACCGGCGGCACGTCCGCGGCGTCGGCCCAACGCGGCCCCCTTCGCCCGGCCATCGCCGCCTGTTAAAGGGGCAAAGCCCCTCGCCTCGGGCTCCCCGGCGGCCGCCCTCGGCGGGGGGAGGCCGGTTCCCGGCGCCCCCGCAGCCTCCGTCCCAGAGCCTCACATATTTGGGGGGGGGAGGAATCCCAAAAAGAATGGGCGCGCTCTGCACGTCCTCAGAGGCACTGCCTTCCTCCTCACGCTTTCACCCCTTCCCTCCGATCTGCCTCACTGACTGTGAAGAATCATAGAATCATAGAAATGTAGAGTTGGAAGAGACCCCAGGGGCCATCCAGTCCAACCCCCTGCCATGCAGGAACACCCTCAAAGCACTCCCTTTGACAGCCTCTGCTGAAAAACCTCCAAGGAAGGAGACTCCACCACACTCCGAGGCAGCCTATCCCATTGCCAGACAGCCCTGACTGTCAGGAAGTTCTTCCTGAGGTTCAGGTGGAATCTCCTTTCCTGCAGCCTGAATCCATTGCTCCTTGTCCTGGTCTCTGGAGCAGCAGAAAACAAGCCCCCTCCTTCCTCTGCATGGCATCCCTTCAAATATTTCAACATGGCTATCATGTCCCCTCTTAACCTTCTCTTCTGCAGACTAAACATCCCCAGCTCTATCCCCATAGGGCATGGCTTCCAGGCCCCTCATCATTTTGGTCGCCCTCCTCTGGACTTGCTCCAGCTTGACCATGTCCTTCTTGAATTGGGGTGCCCAGAACTGGACACAGTATTCAAGATGGGGTCTAACCAAAGCAGAGTAGAGTGGTAGCAGCAGATTCCACTGCCGGACAGCCCTGAGTCCTCTGAGAATGGGCAGAGTGCCTCCCATGTTCTCCCCCTCACCGCCTCCTTTCCCACTGGCTCCTCTCCTCATGGCTTTGAAATTTAGGATAAAAGGTAAAGAAACTGGGACATGCCATAGAAAAGAGGAGCTGAGGGTGCCCTGTGGGTTTTTCTCTGCTCTCTCGGTGTGGGTTCTGTTGGCTCCTTGGTGAGGATTTATTCCAAAAGGAAATAACATTTGTAGAAAAAGGCCCATCCCAGGCATACTGTTTTTATTTTTATTTTTTTTGAACACAGGGCTGGTTCAGACACGCGCCTTCATCCCTTGATGATTCTGATTTACAAGGATGACTTGTGTATGCAAATGTGCCCTTGCAGGAACTGGCACCTTGGTCATTTTTCATATGGCTTCCTCAAATGCTGGGTTCTTCTCAGTGGAATCAGGTTCGCACATTGAGCTGCCAGGTATTATATACGGCCATTTCCACACTGTACTGTTACTGTGCTATTATTCCATTTTCAACATCCTGTGGAATCCTGGGGTTTGCAGTAAACTGCAAACCCCAGGATTCCATAGGATGTAGAAAGTAAAATAATAGCAGGATTCCATAGGATGTTGAAAGTAGAATAATAGCAGGATTGCATAGGATGTTGAAAGTAGAATAATAGCACTATAACAGTCTAGTGCGGAAATGGCCTTAGTCCCTATCAAATATGTGGGGCTAAGATGCTGCACGCGATGTCAATGAGCTGAAAAGAGCTGCTGGCAGTACAGTGCTATTCAGGTAGGCCCGGAATGGCAATTACATGGCCTGCCAGGTACTGTTGGACTGCAACATCCAGCGGCCCTAGCCAACCATAATCAATGGTGTGGAATGCCAGGAGCTGCTATCCAAGGCACATGATTCCCAGAGCTTCTTTCTGGATCTCGGTTGCATGGAGAGAGCCCTACATGTGTCTAATGATGGCGCATTTCAGGCATAATTAATATGTTGGCTTGGCTGCATGAAGTCAACTTCTTTGTAAGAACCAAAGAATCATAGAATCATAGAAATGTAGAGTTGGAAGAGACCCCAGGGGCCATCCAGTCCAACCCCCTGCCATGCAGGAACACCCTCAAAGCACTCCTGACAGACGACCATCCAGCCTCTGCTTAAAAACCTCCAAGGAAGATTCCCACTGGATCCTCCCTAGTCCAGCATGTTAATCCCACAGAGATTAACCTGATGCTTCTGGGAAGCCTGTTCAAACAAGACACAAGAGAGCTAGCCTTTGCCTGCTGTGCTTCTTCAGTGACCACTATTTGGATGTACATTGCCTCTAACAGAGATGGCATATAACCATCTTGCTTAGTAGGCATTGATTGTCTTATCCATTAACTTGTTCAATCATCTTTTAAAGCTGTCTAAATTGGTTGTCACCATGTCTTGTAACTAACTCACAAGTTTTAAGACCTCTGGTCACTATGAATCCTGACAGTTGATACCACTCACCTACCTCCAAAGTTGCAATAATTTAGATTAGATTTGAACTCTGTTGCACAGATATCACATTTTAAACTGACACCCAGCTCTGACTGTGAGTTGTAGTGCAGAATTCAGAGATTGTAGAAGAAAGCAATAGACTTAGATAGACTTAGAGAGCTGGGTATGTTTAGTCTGCAGAAGAGGAGGTTAAGAGGGGACATGATAAATGTTTAAATATTTGAAGGGATGCCACGTAGAGGAAGGAGGGGACTTGTTTTCTGCTGCTCCAGAGACCAGGACAAGGAGCAATGGATTCAAGCTGCAGGAAAGGAGATTCCACCTGAACCTCAGGAAGAACTTTCTGACAGTCAGGGCTGTCCGGCAGTGGAATCTGCTGCCTCGGAGTGTAGTGGAGTCTCCTTCCTTGGAGGTTTTTAAGCAGAGGCTTGATGGCCATCTGTCGGGATTGATTTGAGGGTGTTCCTGCATGGCAGGGGGTTGGACTGGATGGCCTGTGTGGTCTCTTCCAACTCTGAATTTCTAATTTCTATGAAAGCAATAAAAAAACAACCAGAGATTGTAGAAGAAAGCAATAAAAAACAACCACAAACTTTTGGCCTGGGCTTTGAGGATACACTAAATTATATGGTTCACAGTCAATGGAGTGTAAGTTAGCTAAGTAAACTAGATAAGATTCTCAAATGTAAAGATCTATAATTAAACACCAAATTAAGAATTGTCCATGGTATAGTATTTCCAGTTCCTCTGTATTGGTGGGAAAGCTCACAGTAAAGACAGCTGACAGGAAGAAAATCAATTCATTCAAAATGTGGTCCTGGGGGAGATAGTAGGGACAACCAAAAAGACAAATAAATGAGTGTTAGAGTAAATCAAGCTTTGAACTCTCTCTGGAAGCCAATATGACTGCACCGAGGCTATCATACTTGGGACATATGAGACAACATGACTCATTGGAAAAGATAATAATGCTTGATAAAGTAGAAGGTGGTAAAAAAACGGGGGGAAGACCACACATTACAGATTGATTGATTCAATTGAGAAAGCCCCAGCCCTAAATTTGCAGGAGCTGAACAAGACAGATAATGACTGAGGTTTTTGGTAGTCTTTCATCCATAGGGTCACAGTAAGTCAAAGCTGACTTGATGGCAGTGACAATAAGAAAGCTTAGCTATGTACTGTGTAAATACAGTCAGCTTCCACATTTGCTGGTTTCACTTTTGCAGATTTGATTATTCGCGGATTATTTGCTGTCCCTTCTGCTGCCTCCCTATGCCATTTTTAATAGGGACAGCAAGCCTTGTGAGACTGAGAAACTGCAACAAGGCTTGTGAGTCCATATTGAAAATGGTGTAGGGCAGCAAGGGAGGTGTCAGTAAGTCCCACCAGCCACCCACTTCTGCCTTGTGAAGGAACCCTGATGCCTCAAAGGAATCCATGGTGGGTTGAATACAGTGATCATACTTTTTTGTGTGTTAAATATGGTTTGGGAGGGCCTAGAATTATTCACAGTTTTTCCACTTTGACAGGGGTCCCGGTGCCCCTAACCCTAGCAAATGTAGAGGGATGACTGTATTTCCTCATGTCTTTCCTGAATTTTATGCTATTTGTCTTTATATGATCATCCCAAATTCTGAGAAATGGGGGAAGAACATCTCTGTATTCACTTTCTCCACATCAAGTATAATCTGATAAACCTCTTATTCCGTCCTTCAAAATATGTCCTTTGTCTGTGTTCATTTAAACTGTACCAAAGTTCCTGTACCTCAATAAAGGCTAATAAATGTGGCTCATATCCCCTTCTTCTAAGGTGCTTGGTGCTCAGATTGGCTCCAAATTATTATATTGCTTCTTATGCTTGAGAAGCAAATCCTTGATTCAAATCATACTTTGACCCACAAGGAGGCTTTAATCGTACAACTTAAGCAGTTAATTGTCTCAGTCTTAGCAGCATTGCCCCCAGCCTGTGCAACATGAGATCAATAATGCTGGCCTGCTTTACATCATTGTGTAAAGGAAATGTAGATAAGATGCATTGCATTTACAGCCTGTCTTTCCCCCCAAAGAGTTTGAGGCAATGTGTGTGAACCTTTCTCCCTGTGTTATCCTCATAAGACTCCTGAGGGGTAGGTTAGACCAAGAGAAAGTGACGGGCTCAAAGAAATGGTTCCAAGGAGCTTTGTGGCTGAGAGAGGATTTGAAACTAGGTCTCCCCGGTTCTAATCCACCACTCTGATCATCATATCACATTAGTTCTAACATGTCATACTATACTGCTTTCCTAGTCTCTGAGTCATGAGAATTCTAATTTATTTATACAGCACCATTGATGTGCATGACTTCCAGGGAGACAGCCTGTACTTTTGGTTTCCTTTGGTGATAATGATATTTTAGTAATATTTGCACTCACTTATGTCACTGCAGGTCAAACTCTTCAGCAGACTGTCCCAAATCTCAATCCAAGTTTCAAGGCTATCCCCAGCAGCGCGGAGCTCTTCCAAAGAGTTATGAAGTGTACATCTCTTCCAGTTATCTTCCAAAGCTGTAGATCTGCTCTTGGCTTTCCTTCTTACACACTAATTCTTGTTGCTCTGCATTGGCACATTCCACAGCTTGGTTGAGAGGGGACCCTCCAGAACAGTCCAGGATTGCATCTTTGTCATCCAGAGAGTCTGGGGGATGGCAAGCTATCAGACCAACTTCTGAAACAAAGGACTTTTCTACACTACACTGTTCTAGTGCTATTATTCCACTTTCAACATCCTATGGAATTCTGGAGTTTTGTAGTTTACTGAGGCCACGGAGCAATCTGGCTAAGAATTCTAAATGCCCCTCCCTAAACTGCAAACCCCAACATTCCATAGGCTGTTGAAAGTGGAATAATAGCACTAGAACAGCCTAGTGCAGAAAGACCCAAAGTGAAGATACTGAGCTGGTTGCCATCATGATTGGCAGGACCAAGGTTCTGATCAGTGAACCTACACTGATATTAAAAAAAAACTCATTCAGAGACAAGAAACATGCTTGAGGATGTCCAGAATGACCCCACCACCACTAAATTTACAACAATGTAAGTCACAGGTCCGGTATAGTTGGTTGTCAGTGGCTGCCCATAGACTCTGGAGCTCCTTCCTTATGGTGGCAAGAATGGGTTCCTCCTTGTGGACCTTCTATTGGTAGGCAAGATTTTGTTTTATTCCCTCAGACTTTTAGAACTGAAATTCTTTTAAGCAAAAGGCTTTTAAGAGGGTGCTGTATTGATTTAACTTGTACTATTTTTAACTACCTTTTTTTCCCTTTTAAAGTATGTTTTAAGTAAAGTCAAAGGCTTTCACAGCTGGAATCCGTGGGTTGTTGTGACTTTTTCAGGCTATGAGGCCGTGTTCTAGTAGTATTTGCTCTTGACGTTTCGCCTGTATCTGTGGCTGGCATCTTCAGAGGATCTGGTGGCACGGAGCTGGAATGGAGTCTATATACTTGTGTGATCACCGGGTGGGAGGGATTTGCATTTTACGTTGTTTTATGTTGCTAGTAGTTTGGTTCTATTTTAACGTTGACTTTTTGTATGTTTTTAAGTATACTGTGATCATTTTAATTTGTAAGCCATCATAGGAAAAAGGCAGAGTATAAATTGTGTGTGTGTGTGTGTGTGTGTGCATGTGTGCAAACATATCGCATAAAGCTAAGAATGTTATAGGGCCTAAATACCCTAAGGGCATCAGAACCTGTCTGTTCTTGGAAGCTAAGCAGGGTCGGCCCTGGTTAGTACTTGGATGGGAAGCCACTAATAAATATTAGGGTTATATTGGAGAGGGAGCAACTGGCAAAACCACCTTTGAGTATTCCTTGCTTAAGAAAACCTTAGGGTCAACGTATATACACACAAAAGTAGAAAGATCTTGTAGCACCTCTGAGATCAGCTGAACAAAAGAAGTTGATAGCATAAGCTCTCATAGACTAAAGTCTATTTCATCAGAAGCAGTTAGTTTCAAAGGTAAAGCGCCAATGTGTATAAGGGTTTGAGTGTGGGACTGTGACTCTAGAGACCAGAGTTTGAATCCCCAGTCAGCCATGAAACCCACTGGGTAACTTTGGGCAAATCATACTCAGGAAGACAAAGGGAAATCCCCTCTGAACAAATCTTGCCAGGAAAAGCTAGTAATAGAGTCACTTTAGGATCGCCATAAGCAGTGATGTAGACTCAAGCTTGATAGACTCAGACTCAACTCGGACTTAAGTCACTTCAGTGACTGGACTTGGACTCGACTCAGCAATATACAAGGCACTAACTTGTTACAAGACTTGTATATTTTTAGTGACTGACTTGCTGTCTTTGGCTTGGTAACATAACACGTTAATGCAGAAATCTTACAACTTTGAACAACGCCTTCATCTCTTTTTGCCTACTGGTCACATGGCAATCTATCTCAAACCCAAAGTGTGAGTGCATTTCTCAGAAAGTAGCAGCAAATGGGTTAGGCAATGGGCTTGTGTCAGGGTTGAGGTCTGCTCAGCAGCCTGTCCCTACTGCATATTGGAGGAGCCTTCTAAAATGTTTCCTAAGAAGAGAAGACAAGACTTACCCCCAGAGTGCAGGGTGTGTTTCTCAGAGGGGAAACCAAATGTGTTAGGCAGCAGGCTTGAGGAGAAAGAATCCTTCCTTCTAAAGCTTTTGAAGCTTCAGTAATGGGAGTAAGAAGGATCCTATTCCCCATGTCCAAAGTTGCAGATGCCAAAATTGCAAATGTGGAGAGCGGACTGCTTAAATTGTTAAAACTGACTTTATTCGACTCTGTCTACAAATTCTGGAATACAGATTGGGGTATAAAGTTGGCTCCCAGACTTGAGACTTGACTTGAAAGTATCTTCAAGGATTTGAGACTTGACTTGAGACTTGAAGGTAGAGACTTGACACTTGACTTGAGACTTGAAGCAAAAGACTTAAATATATCACTGGCCATAAGTCAGTGACTTGAAAGCACACAGTAACAAAAGTCTCAAAGGAGCTACAAGATCCCCTTTCCTACTGACCCAAACTAACACATCTATGTCTTTAAACGCTAAGTAGAGTTACTGTTTTGTACTTGCTTGTTTTGTTATTGTATTGTACTTGCCTATTTTCCCAGAGACACAATAATTTATTGGAAATCATGGCAGTGTAATTTGGCTGTTGTTACCCTGATTTCTGGGGGTCCCGTGAGGGACACCTAAATGCGCTCCAAATTACACAAGTTGGGGAAATTAGTCAAAGAACACAAGCTAGCAATACGAGAGGCAGGGCAACAAAGCGAGATCTTTTACCCAACGTCTGTGGGGTCAGGCCGAGTCAAGGAGCAAACAGAAGTGAAATAATAACAATTGTTTTTATTAAAATACAGTCAAACAGTGTATGCAGCACAGTCACGCAGATAACTATAGAAATAAAGGTTGGAGTGGGATAGAGGGATTTTGAGAGGAGATTGTTGCTTTGGATAATACTACACCTGTCCTGAAGCCCAGGTAGCCTGGAGATAGAGTTCGTAGGTATGAAGTTCTCAGTATGTGGGACTGAGGGGAAGGCTCGCCAAGCAAAGCCACAGCAAGGCGGGATGGAAGTCAGGAGCGATCTGAGGAAGCTCTCAAAGTCAGGGCTTTTTATAGGGGAAAATGTGGCCACAGGCTAGTCCGTACTTGGGGAAAACAATGAGTTTCGGGCTGGAGACAAAGCCTCCGAAAGGTCAGAATTTAGCATGATTGAGTTAAGTTCAAATTGTCAATAGAGTAGCCAGTATGCAAACGCGGAGTGCTTGACAGATGAGTATTCGGCTCATCAGGCTGCCTGCTCAGGGCAGGGAGTCCTTTGTAAGTACCGTGCATACATAATGCGGTACTTGCCTTGAGGTCTTCTAAAGCAGCTGAACGGTTATTTCTGGCCTGTCTATATTTGTTGGGAATATTGCAGCAATTAGCGGCCATGCCTGTATGTGCGCTTGCCTGAGGACCTCGCAGCACGTGGAAAGGCATAGGTAAAGAAGGCCAAATTATTGATATCAAAATGATATCTAATATCCCACAAGCCTGGGCTAGAAACTGCGGTAACACTGTGATGGTTCAAAATATGACATTTTCCTCCTTCAATGTTTGCATCTCTCCTTGGGTAACTGAGAAGTCCTGCTCCTTTGGCAAACTCTTAATGGGCAGTCCTTCTGAGAAATAACAGGAAACTTTTGTGTATCTACCACTCGTATTTCCTCTCTTTTGGTTAGTAGTTAATGCTGACAAAACATAGCTGTTCTGTTTTTAACCACTCTCATTCTTAAAGAGCCTTTTGGGAAACATTTATCTTGAAGACATGGATGTCAACTGGGAAAAGGGCTCCCTCTTCTGTCTGCAGAAAGTAAGGAAAAATCTCCACATAAGAGCAGCAGAAAGCGTGGGAGGAGAGCCTGTCTCCGTGATCAGTGATGTAATGTTAACGCCACCCTCCTGCTCCTGGAGTACGCAAGAATTCCCAGCGGCAGGAGTGGAAAGGAAGTATTAACACCTCAGCAACAGGAACAAAATATTCTAGATGGAGACACTTGACTTGTGTGTATGTCATCAGTTAGCTGCTGATTTATGGCAACCCCATGAATTTCGTAGGGTTTCCTTGGGCAAGGAATACTCAGAAGTGTTTATTTTAGGAACACATGCTGCCCCTCCCCACAATACTCTACAACATAAGAATGCCAGTAAAGAGGCAGACATGTCTTTTAGAGATAAAGTCAGCCCTCCACATTCGCTAGGGTTATGAGCACAGGACCTCCCTAAAGGTGGAAAGATTGCAAATATCAAAATGTGTGCGTATGAGTCTGTGGGAGGGGACTAAGGCATGATGGTGAGAGTGAGTACCCAAGATCCAAACCCAGTCAGGGAAAGGAGGTGCATTGGCCTGGTAGCCTTATCCTTCCTTTCTTGCCCGTCTCCTTCCGTCACATCAGTGCTGAGAAATCAGGCGGCAAGCCATCCTTAGATGGTCAGACAGCAGCCGGTGGAGGAGGAAGGGGATCACGGGCAGTTTTTTAAAGGGCTGCATAGTCTGATCAGAGCCACTGAAAAGAAAGGTTCTGTAAGGCCCCCCTTTGAGGGTCCCTGATACGAGTATGGTTTGGATGGACCCCATACCTAATTGGCACCATATTGGATTGGCAACTATATTAATTGGCTCTGATATCAAAATCAAGCCTGAGAGGTCAAACCAAGCAAGGGAAAAAACCTGACTGTAAACAAGAGAGGCAAGTCAACCTAAATACCCTCCAAGTGAGACTAAGTCATCTGTCAGGCAAATAAATGCCATTCCTGTGGATAATAGGCTTAAGCAGAAGCTAGAGTTTTCCTAGAAGTTTTCCACTGTGAGAAGCCCACCAGGACACTGATTGACAGACAGCTGTCCCTTGTGCACCTGGACTCCTTCCTCTTTTCTCATAGCACTCACAATAGACAGCTGTTACAACACACATTATGTCTTTGTCATCCAAACACTGCAAACATTAGTGGGTTGATAGTCCACTGTCTGTACTGCAACTCCCATTGTTCCACACCTGGAGCTGCACATATCCTTCACTGCCACAGGCTATTTTTTGGGTACAAATACCCCTGATTTCAGGATGCCCAGTACAGTCTCTCGAAGATCTACCCTTCACTCTGTCCATCTGGCTCCTGAATGAGAGATGACCTGAGGTCCTAAGCCAAGCCACATTTCAGCTCTTCACTACTCTTCTGGACTGGTAATTATAAACCCCCCCAAAAAACTCTCAGCCTCTGTAGCCATAATTTTTTCCCTCCCTTTCTCCTTCCATTAGCTCTTGTGTGAATGTTTGGCTGTTTGTATTTTGTGTGCATGCATGAGTGAATTCCCCTCAATAAAACATATTTTAGTTTACTTTTGAATCTTTGGCTGGCTCTTTTCCTATGTGAGCCTGTAAAAATTGGTAGAAAGGTCTCGCTGAATTGCCCCTCTCTCATTAGCCTCCTGATTTTGAGCTATTTCCGCACTACACTCTTATAGCGTGATTATTCCACTTTCAACATCCTATGGAATCTTGGGGTTTGCAGTTTTGGGAGGGGCCACCTGGCCCCTCCCAAAACTGCAAATCCCAGGATTCCATAGGATGTTGAAAGTGGAATAATCACGCTATAAGAGTGTAGTGCAGAATTCTCCACTTTTGCAAGGAAGTATTTGGCATCAGGGGGTGGCCCTTGTAGCACCTACATTTTGGGGTAACAGTTCCTTGAAAAGAAGTGTTAAGGGGGCAGGGGTTAAAAAAACTCAGAAATAATCAAATCCGTGAAAGTCAAACCCACAAATGTGGAAGCCTGACTGTAACACACTTTATATAGCTACTTTCTCAAACTTTTAGACAAAGAAAACCAAACTGCATGTCTCTGGAACACGTTCTCAAAACATTCTTGATAACGTATAGAGAAGGAATGAGCAGAAGCAGTACCAAACTGTTCATCGTTGACTAAAAGTAACCCTAAGGCTAAATTGCATTCTTATGTTTATGTTAGTTGCAGAATACAGAGGGAGAGACTTCTCTGCCAACTTTTCATCAAGGCTGGTGTCTTTGTCAGGCCTTTGCCTTGGATGTAATTGACAATAGAGAAGCCATGATTTTTATATCTGCTCTTTTCCTCTTTAGAGGCCTGGGGGGGAGGTCTCTGTGGCCATTTCTGCACTAGCCTGTTATAGTGCTATTATTCCACTTTCAACATCCTATGGAACTCTGGGATTTGCAGTTTAGGGAGGCCTCCCTAAACTAGTGCAGAAATGGCCTGTATCCTAGCAGTCAGGAAAATATACTCTTGGTGAAGTTAGGAGAGGGGCTTCACTGCTGTGGCACCTTGGTTGTAGAATGTCCTCCCCTCAGAGTCCTAACTGGCCCCCCAATTTTGCTGTTAAAACATGCTTGTTTACAAAAACCTCTGAGGCTTATCTAGTTTTATACAGATCCACCCGTGTGCATGATTTTGAATTGTTTTAAAGCATTTTTAACTGGTTATAATCTGTCTTCTTTTAACTTGTTGAACTGTTTCAAACATTTTCAGCCTTTTAAAAATCATTCTATTGTTTACATGGTTTTAAGCTGATCATGTTGATTTTATTGTACACCACACTGAAATATTTATATAAAAGATGTGATAGAAATATTCTTATATAAATAATAAATAAAAGTGGGAGCGGAAGCTGAAATGGCTGTGCTGGATCGGAGTCTGAGATTCAATACAACCCTAGACTTCTTATTTTACTTTTCACATTGTTATCAGGGACTTCAAAAAATTAGCTAATACATTTAAACATTTTCTTTGGAACTGAAACATTCATCAATGTGTCCTGATCTGAAATAGATGGACTTTCTTGATATATGACTGCTCACATCAAAGTCACTCCTCTTTAAAAAAAAAATTAAACATTTATAACAGAAACTGTTCTTTTTCTCTGCTGCTCAGATTTGTAAAACTATGACTCAGACACATATGTCATACTTGGGGCTTGTCTCCCTTTATAATTTGTACTAAATGATACTAAGCCTATTATGTTTTTAAAAATTTTAAACAGTTCTTGAATTGATACCTTCTTGGTCTGTTTCATATTGTTTAGCTTTTCTCTCACGTTTGTATAACAGATATCTTGTGTTTTAATGGTCCGTGACTGCACAATAAAGATTGATTGATTGATTGACTGATTGAAAAATGGACCCATACCAATCAGGCTATCTACACCTGTAGGAATTGTTACTCATCTTTTCAGATCTTCTGAAGTTAAAAAAAAAATACATTGCGTAGACACAGGAGGACAAAACACGAATCGTAATGGCCCAGGGACTACTCCATCCAAAATATTAGGGAATTAACAAGCATGAGTAATATGCAGAATTTATTATGTAAGAACTGTTACCTGCACAGGCAACTTGTGGTCCCAGCATCCTGCAGCGACAGGATGACCCCATTCCACATACATACTTGGGCCATACGCCAACAGTAATTCTGCCCAGGAATACATCTTTTTAATTCACATTCCACATGAAGATCTGCATCAAATTTAAATAGAGAGCATAAAGGGCCCCTTTATGGCACAAAGGAATAAGAATGCCTGCCTCTGTAGGTGCCAACCTCAGTTCTAAATCAAATGTGATATACAGCATTGGCATTGCACTGAAGAAGCTGGCTTGTGATTGTCAACCACAGTTTTGCTGGTTAATAGGAACAAATGGCCCTGTGGAAGGATATTGGAATCAGTGGTTAGTACCACAATGGCTGTGATTCATCTTCGGCAATTTAACTACATGCGGAATCTGTTTGTGATTCTCTACCATGACTGTCAACGTCTCAGTTGGATCAGACAAAAGAAAAATAGTGTAATGTTCCTCCATTCTACTTCAATTGGCATGGAAAGTGCAGGAGGACAGAATGGATGATTGAGAGTAAAGTGACAAAGGCAGAAGGACCTGAACTTTTGTGTCATCGTCATCATCCCAACTTTTTCCCAGTGCATGACTCAAGGCATCTTACAACAGATTAAAAAAAAATGACAGGTGAGTTCAGATAGAAAGTACAGAGGCAGGTTTACAGTTGAACATTAAGAAAACAAAA
The DNA here is from genome assembly GCA_948474755.1 of Ctenosaura bakeri. Taxonomy (NCBI): domain Eukaryota; kingdom Metazoa; phylum Chordata; class Lepidosauria; order Squamata; family Iguanidae; genus Ctenosaura; species Ctenosaura bakeri. The sequence continues at coordinate 390,981 of CAOLHI010000328.1, forward strand.
ATAATGACCACAGATTATATACCTAACCTCAAAGTGGATGATGAAGACATTGAAACAGTTTGAGTTTTTTTATACCTTAGCTCAATCATTAGAATTGGGACTGCAGTCAAGAAATCAGAAGAAGACGTTGAAGGGCAGCTATAAAGGAACTAGACAAGATCCTCAAATGTCAAGATATATAACTGAATATTAGAAGTTAGGATTGTCCGTGGCATCCATATTTCCAGTTTCTATGTATGTTTGTGGAAGCTAGATAGAGAAGAAAGCTGATAGGAAGAAAATCAATTCCTTTGAAATGTGGTACTGGAGAAGAGTTCTAGGGATATCCTGGAGTGCTAAAAAGACAAATAAAGGGGTTCTAGGGTGAATCAAGCCTGAATTCTCCCTAGAAGTCAAGATAACTTGGTCATATCATGAGAAGATATGACTCAATAGAAAAGGCAGTAATGCTTGGTGAGGTAGAAGGCAGTAGGAAAAGAGGAAGACCACATTACACAAGGATGGACACTGGCCATTTCCACACTTTTACCTTTCCAAAGCTTTGTCTCACACCCAAAACTCATTGTTTTCCCCAAGTACGGAATAGCCTGCAATTACATTTCTCCCTATAAAAACCCGATTCCGAGACCTTCCTCGCACCGCTTGGATCGCTCCTGAGTTCCATCCCGCCTCGCTGCCGCTTTATCTGGTGAGCTGTCCCCTCAGTCCCACGTACTGAGACTCCATATCTCCGAACTCAATCTACAGACTACCCGGGCTTCAGGACAGGTGTTGTATCACTCAATTCAACAATCCCTCTCAAAATCCCTCTATACCACTCCAACCTTTATTTTCTATAGTTATCTGAGTGCGTGTGTTGCACACACTGTTTGTCTGTATTCAATACAAATCTCAATTATTCTCCAACTCCGGTTTGTTTCTTGGCTGGGCCTGACCCCGTAGACATTGGGTAAAAGATTCCGCTGCGTTGCCCTGCCTCTCGCATTGCTAACTTGTGCTGTAGCTAATTTCCCCAAACTTGGTTAATTGAGAGCGCATATAGGTGTCCCTCCCGGGACCCCCAGTAAACAGGGTAACAGCCTGCTTCAGAAATGGCTCAGAAAGGAAGACACATCCCTGAATCTGCAAGACTGGAGCAGGGCTGTTGAGGATAGAGTGACTTTGAAGTGTCTCATTCATAGGGTTGCCATAAGTCAAGGCTGACCTGAAGTTAGTTAAGAATAACAACAATCCAGTACTATACAGTTTGCCTCAAGTCCATCCTACAGTAGCCAATCACTCTGCAAATACTTTTTCAGGGACAATCCTGACAATCCTTTGCTTTCTCTCAGCTTATTTTAGTGGGTGAAAACTGAGCTCAAAGTGCCAAAGAAATTTGCACACAAACTACTTTGGGAAGAAGAGATGGATCTTGCCCTTCCCAGTAGACTCGGGCAAAAACAAACTCTTACAACCTTTCCTAGTTTGTGTGATCTTCCTCATTAACAACTTTTGCCATCCTAACCGCACTGTGAGGCTGCTTGTCCACATGTGTCTCCAGTCTTCATCTGTATCGCGTAGGGAAAGGGGTGCAAAAGGTATGGTTCGCCCTGGGTGGCAATATTTTTTAGGTGTCCTGGATCATAGCCACACCCCCTGGCCATGTCCCTGCATGCCCTGACCACGCCTCCATGCACCATAGCCACAGCCCCACGGCCCACAGCCACACACCCCTCCCACCCACCCCCACATACTCCAAGCTCTGCCACTGCTTGATAGGAAGAGGGCTAATTGGTGTGGAATAGGTGCACTCAAAGAACACCCAGAACAATAAATATAATACTCTGTGTGCATGTGTGCATGCAGCATGATACGCAATATATTCTATAACAGGTTATTGAAAAAATCAAAATGTCTTTATGAGACTGCTCAAAATTCCAGCTTTCTCTTAGGTCCCTCGTCACTGCATGAGGTCTGCGCTCATACTTTTCCCTTTGCTTAGTGCTTATTATATATCAGGGTGCTTGAATCCCTATAGCATTCAAGTGGTCACTCTGAGCCAATCAAGCCCTATCAGACTAACCTATGTCACACTAAAAATTGGAGTAAGTAGGAGGATGGGGTGGGATAAAATAATGTATAATAGTTTTACTCCAGGTGATAAATGAATAAAAATATCTAATAGCCAAGAATGATATAGCTGGCGGAAAAGCTTGCTTGACATAAAGAACAATTTTTTTTCTTTTTAAGAATGTCTCTGGCCACAGTTCTGGCCACAGTTACTTAGGAGTGAGTTCCACTGAACTCACTGCATTATATATAAAGGCCGTTTCCACACTACATCACTATAGTTCTATAATTCCACTAGCATTTTATTTTTCTATTCTATTATTCTATTATTCCACTGTTATTCTATTATCCACTATTATTCTATTCACTTTCAACATCCTATGGAATCCTGGGATTTGCATTTTAGGGAGAGACATTCAGAATTCTCATCCAGAGAGCTCTTTGGTCTTGGTAAACTGCGAACCCCAGAATTCCACAGGATGTCGAAAGTGGAATAAAGCACTAGAACAGCATAGTGTGGAAATGGCCATAATGTATGTAGAAAAAAATCTGGAGACAAATGTAGGTGCTGGAAAAGTCAAAAGCATGTGATGTCAGTCTAATCTTCCCTCTCTCTCTCTCTTTTGACAGAGTAACAAGCTTAGTAGATGAAGGGAATGCTATGGATGTAGCATATCTTGATGTCAGTAAGGCCTTTGACAAGGCCCCCCATGATAGTCTTGCAAGCAAAGGAATAAAATCTGGGCTAGACACTGCTACTGTTAGATGGATTTGTAATTGGTTGACAAACCAACCCCAAAGGGTGCTCGCCAATGGCTTCATCCTTGAAAGAAGTGACTAGTGGAGTGCCATAAGGTTCTGTCTCCTCCCATATCAGCCTGCTAGAAATTTGAGCTTTGTTGCATGTCCCAACACTTTGTGACGTTAGCTTAGTGTGTAGATGTAACAGGGCTTTCTTTGTAACAGCACTTCGACTGTCGAACTCCCCACCCAAGGAAGCTAGCCTGGCCCTATCTCTTTTAAGCTTCTGGTGGGCACCCAAAACAGTGTTGTTCTGCATGGCATTCAGTGTTTGCAATTGCTGTTTTAACTGCTTAAAAGCTGGATTCTAGGATTGTTTTCAGATGGCTTTTAGAAGTCTTTAAAGAGTATTTCAATGTATCTTAAAAATGCTTTTATCTTTGTATTGTTTTCATTGTTTTTTATTTGTTTCTTGCCTCAGGAGTCCTCCTGGGCTCGGAGGCAACACAAAAACACTTTAAATAAATAAAGACATAAATCCTTGCCTGACGAAGAAGCGCATGAACTTTGAAAGCCAATGTGATGCAGTTTGTGCCTCAGGATTGGCCTAATAAAAGTAAAAGGACAAGATGGATTTTTCCAAATTGATATCCTCCAGATGTGTTGATTGTGGAATTATGGAAGTTGTAGTCCAGCACATCTAGGCAGGAATCTTGGAGAAGATCATAGTAAAGTCTTATTAGAGCTGGGAGCTGCAGTGTAAAAAGTAATGTTTGCCAGCTGGTTAGAAAAGGCAAGTCTCTTCCAGAGGAGTGGTTCCTACATCTCACTACCCATTCCTTTCCACGGTAGAGGACCTGTCATTTCCTTTCTGTGCTTTGGGGAATGTTGTGGTTTTTCTATTAGTACATTTGGTTATGTTTTTTCCACATTAGTATAAGGAACTTAGCTGCTGCTGCTGCTGCTGCTGCTGGAGAAGGTCTAATTCACCCAAGTATCTATTTATATATAAAAAAACAACAACCCAAAACACTCAGGCCATTCCTGCAGTAGACTGTTATAGTGCTATTATTCCACTTGCAACATACTAGCACTATAACAGTCTAGTGTGGAAATGGCCCCAGATAAAGTAATGAGAGCTAAGTTCCTATTAATGTAAAAATTATTACCCATTACTGCTCATGAAACATGAGATGTCTGCAAATAAATAATCTGGCTGGAATCCAGATGCAGGGCTGTTTCATACTATACAGTTATAGTGCTTATGATTCTACTTTAACTGCCATTGCAACATCCTATGGAATCTTGCGATCTGCAGCTTTGGAAGCGGTATTTAGAGTATAGAATTATTGGCCTAAATACTGTAAAGTCACCAGATCCTGCCTGATCTCGGAAGCTAACCAAGGTTAGTACTTGCATGGGAGACCACCAATAAAAACCAGGTGCTGTAGTCTATATGTCAGAGGAAGAAACTGGCAAAACTACCTCTGAGGATTTCTTGCCTAAGAAAACCGTAGGAAATTCAGGAGGTCAACATGACAGGCAACTTGAAGGTACACACACACACACTTAGGCCCTAGACTGTTATAGTGCTATTATTCCACTTTCAACATCCTATGGAATCCTGGGGTTTGTAGTTTTGAGAGGGGCAGTTTAGGGAGGGGCATTTAGAATTCTCCACCAGAGAGCTCTTTGGCCTCAGTAAACTACAAACCCCAGAATTTCACAGGATGCTGAAAGTGGAATAATAGCACTATAACAGTGTAGGGCAGAAACAGCCAAAGACAATAAACAATTCTGCCCTGAATTCACCAGAGGGAGGGACATGCAGCACCAGTCTTTCCTCTCCATGCCTTTGTCCAGGAGCACATCAGATCCTGAGACTGCAAAGAGTGTCTGGGGGGGGGGTTAACAGGCCTGATGGGATGGAGAGACCCAGGCAGGATAGGTGGCCTGATACCCCGCCTTTCCTTCTATAGTTGTGGGGACATTTCCTTTTCTAATAGGGCTTTCTCCCCTTACAAAGAAAGGATGTGGTAGTTAAGAGGGGGTACAACTTATGGAAATAGGCTTACAATGGGTATGCAAGTGAAAAAGGTTGGGAAGCACTGGTGTACAGTGCTCTCTACACATTCGCAGTTTTGACCTTTGTGAATTTGATTATCTGTGAGATGTGTGTGCCTCCCCCCAAATTTTCCTCCTCCCATTCCCTTGCCTTTTACTCGGGCATACATGCTTTCCTCCTCCACAGAGGCAAAAGGCAAGGGAATGGGAGGGGGAGAACCATGCTCAGAGAATGAAGGTACATATATGCCTCCCATCCACAATTCCCTTGCTTTTGCCCAGTGCCAAGGCAAAAGGCCAGGGAATGGAGGTGGAGAGTGCAGGGGGAGTTATTTGTGTTTTTTTCCACTTTTGCTAGGGCTCTCCACCCCGAACCCTTGCAAAAGTGGCGGGGCCATTGTAATTCATACCTTCCAGCACTTCACAGATGAAAACCAAAAATGTGTGGCTCCAAGCAGCATGAGGTCAAGATGGTAACAATTATGAATGAGGAAGAACTCAACCTAGGAGATGCTGCAGCAGTGTGCTTTTACTTGAAGGAGCTGGGAAGGGCAAGATTCCCTCTGCTGTTCTCCCTTCTCCTCTCCCACCTCAGTTAATTCAGTGCAAAACCCTCTTGCAGCTTTGCTCTTTGAACTCAGGCCATTTCTGCCCTACACTCTTGCAGTGGTATTATTCCCCTTTCAGCATCCTGTGGAATTCTGGGGTTTGTCGTTTGCTGAGGCCAAAGAGCTCTCTGGCTGAGAAGTGTAAAGGCCCCTAAACTGCAAACTAGTGCGGAAATGGCCCAAGAGTATATGGATCCTGTCTTCCCTTTTCAGTAAGGAGAAAACAATGGCAAATAACATCATAGAATCATAGAATCATAGAAATGTAGAGTTGGAAGAGACCCCAGGGGCTATCCAGTCCAACCCCCTGCCATGCAGGAACACCCTCAAAGCAATCCCGACAGATGGCCATCCAGCCTCTGCTTAAAAACCTCCAAGGAAGGAGACTCCACTACACCCCGAGGCAGCATCTTCCACTGCCGGACAGCCCTGACTGTCAGGAAGTTCTTCCTGAGGTTCAGGTGGAATCTCCTTTCCTGCAGCTTGAATCCATTGCTCCTTGTCCTGGTCTCTGGAGCAGCAGAAAACAAGCCCTCTCCTTCCTCTACGTGGCATCCCTTCAAAAATTTAAACATGGCTATCATTTCCCCCCTTAACCTTCTCTTCTGCAGATTAAACATACCCAGCTCTCTAAGTCTATCCTCATAGGGCTTCATGGCTTCCAGGCCTCTCACCATTTTGGTGGCCCTCCTCTGGACTTGCTCCGGCTTGTCCGTGTCCTTCTTGAATTGGGGTGCCCAGAACTGGACACAGTATTCAAGATGAGGTCTAACCAAAGCAGAGTAGAGTGGCACCAGTACCTCCCTCGATCTAGACACCATACTCCTATTGATGCAGCCAGAATTGCATTGGCTTTCTTGGCTGACGAATTTAAACAATATAATCCATTCAAAAAGTTGCTCTGAAAAACTTGGAAGGTTGCTCAATAGGATGTTGCAACAAGTGTTGTTCCGACTAGATTTGGTATACTCTTATTTCTTAGGGGGCTATATTTCTATATTTCTAATACTCTCTTTCTTAGGAGGCAGCAGGGTCTCCTTTGTCCCTAACAGATACATGCTTGGCCAAAAAATCTATGAGGAAGCCTCTGTTAGTCCAGTTTTTGGTGCAGCTCCACAGAGTCCGCTCCCTTTAGGAACGGTTATGTACAGATTATCTCTGATTATTTTCTGCTGCACTGTATATGGGCCATGTCCGCACTAGCCTGTTGTAGCGCGATGATTCCACTTTCAACGTCCTCTGGAATCCTGGGGTTTGCAGTTTCGGCAGGGGCCGGCCGGCCCCTCCCGAAACTGCAAACCCCAGGATTCCAGAGGACGTTGAAAGTGGAATCATCGCGCTACAACAGGCTAGTGCGGAAAATGCCTACATTCTGATTTTAAATTGACTTTACAGTCCAATAGAACACGGTGTTGGCAATAAGTAGCTAAGAGTTCAGTGAAGCAGTTTTCAACTCTACTGTTAACTCTGATAGAACAAAGGATCGGTTTTGTTCCTTGCATTTTATCCCACCCTGGCTTAGAAAACGAATGACGGGGAGAAAAAAATCTTCCGCCCAACGTGGGGCTCGAACCCACGACCCTGGGATTAAGAGTCCCATGCTCTACCGACTGAGCTAGCCGGGCGCTGAAAGAACAACTTCCGAGATCATTTCTTGTTGATTCTTTCACGCATGCGCACTTCCCCCTACACCACGCACGCTCCCGTGCACCACCAACTGCGCCTGCCGTGACTCGGCGCTCCTTCGCGAGCGCGCACGCCACACGCAACGACGGCTCCGCCTCCTCCGGCCCGCCAGCCTACAGGCGAGAGGCTATTGGCCAAAACTCCAGAGGAGTTATCCAATGGTGAGGCGCGTTGTTGAGCGGTGGCTGAGGAGCGTGAGTGGGTGACTGTCTGAGGCGGCGGCGGGGGGCTTGAGAAGGAAGGAGAAGGGGCGGCGGGACGGTTGTTTGCGCTCAGGCCTCCTCCGCCATGAGTTCCATCGGCACCGGGGTAAGTGGGCCTGAGGGGGGAGGGGGTGGAGGAGCGGCGCCTCTCCTCGGCCGGGTAGGAGGCTCCCTCAGGGGGTCGTAGGGGTCGGGCTGCGGGTTAAGGGAGCGCCTTCCCCCCTCCCCACCTCCGTGGTCTCTGCCAGACACCCTGGGGGCGCGTTCCGTGACGTCACCTCCGCGCTCTTCGAGGGAGGGGGAGGCGCAGGCAGCGCCGGTCGCGGGCCGCTGAGTCACGGGAGGGGAAAGCGAAAGCGAAAGGCGTCGCGGGGCGGAGGGGACGGAGGGAAGGGGGGCTACCCGCTACCCCGTGTGGTGAGGGGCGCCCTTTGCTTGAGGGTTGGAAAGCTTGCCCCTTATAGGCCCCACGGGCATCGCTTACTGTAAGGCCGGTCCCTCATTGGCGGGTTGGGAACCTTTCTTACACAGTCATGGAATCATAGGCCATTTCCACACTAGGCTGTTATAGCGCTATTATTCCCTTTGCAACATCCTATGGAATCCTGGGGTTTGCAGTTTCGGGAGGGGCCTCAAAGGCTTCTGGATCACATGAGGAGCATCCTCAAAGGCCCCTCCCGAAACTGCAAACCCCAGGATTCCGTAGGATGTTGCAAGTGGAATAATAGTGCTATAACAGTCTAGTGTGGAAATGGCCATAGAGTGGGAAGAGGCAAGAAGGGCCATCCAGTCGAACCCCCTTCCGCCAGGCAGGAACCCGCAATCGAAGCCCTCCCTTTGACAGATGGCCGTCCAGCCTCTGCTTAAGAACCTCCAAAGAAGGAGACTCCACCACACTCCCAGGCAGGAGCATATGGCTTTTGCAGCCATATACAGAAACTGGCAATATGATGGGATGGATGACACTGGCTTTGGTATTTAATGGTATTCAGTCATAGAATCATAGAAATGTAGAGTTGGAAGAGACCCCAGGGGCCATCCAGTCCAACCCCCTGCCATGCAGGAACACCCTCAAAGCACTCCCGACAGATGGCCATCAAGCCTCCGCTTAAAATCCTCCAAGGAAGGAGCCTCCACTACACTCTGAGGCAGCAGATTCCACTGCCGGACAGCCCTGACTGTCAGGAAGTTCTTCCTGAGGTTCAGGTGGAATCTCCTTTCCTGCAGCTTGAATCCATTGCTCCTTGTCCTGGTCTCTGGAGCAGCAGAAAACAAGCCCGTTCCCTCTTTGATGTGACATCTTTTCAAATGTTTAAACATGGCTATCATGTCCCCTCGTAACCTCCTCTTCTGCAGACTAAACATACCCAGCTCCCTAAGCCATTCCTCATAGGGTAGGGTTTCCAGGCCTTTTGCCATTTTGGTCACCCTCCTCTGGACACGCTCCAGCTTGTCAATATCCTGCTTGAATTGAGGTGCCCAGAACTGGACCAAACAAAGCAGAATAGAGTGGTCCTATTACCTCCCTTGATCTAGACACCATACTCCTATTGATGCAGCCGAGAATCGAGTTGGCTTTCTTGACCGCTGCATCACACAGTCGTCCCTCCACATTCACCTAAGGTTAGGGGCACAGGACCCCCGTCAAAGTGGAAAAACCATGATTAACTCTAGGCCCTCCCAAACCATATTTAACACACACAAAGTATGATCACCATATTCAACCCAGAAATGTGTTCCTCATGTAATTGATAGATGTTGAGTTTTAATATGTTAATTTTACAGAGAAAATACATCCATCCATCATTTTATTCATCTCTTACCTTTGTCCCAGACTGGGGCCATTTCCGCACTGGACTGTTATAGCGCTCTTATTGCACTTTCAACACCCTGTGGGATTCTGGGGTTTGTAGTTTCCTGAGGCCAAAGGGCTCTCTGGCTGAGAATTCTAAAGGCCCCTCCCTGAACTGCAAACCCCAGGATTCCATAGGATGTTGAAAGTGGAATAATAGCACTATAACAGTGTAGTGCAGAAATGCCCTGGGACTTAAGGTGGCCAGATTAACTTTCATTTAGTACTTAGATAGATCATGAACTTGTGAATAGGTGCTTCCTCATTGTCAACTCTGCATGTCATGGGTTTTGATGGCCCTTAGAAGTTGGTGGGGAGGGTGATGATGGTGTTGGAGGAAGCTGTAATGGGATGTTCAAGTGGTATGGAGATTACTGGAGGTGCTCTGAGTTGTGTGAGTGGGGCAATAAAAAGTAAGAAAGGCTTGAGAGAAAGGAGGGATATAAATCAAAGGACCAAATTTTATTTGGCCTCAGGTTTTAAAGGCTTTTAAGTCTGACTTGTACCTGATGAAGTAAGCTTGACTCTATGGAAACAGACACAAGCAGGCCAGAGTCCATAGAAAGTTTAGGTCAAGTAAGTGTTCAAGCTATTGCTGTAGGAATCTGTTAGAATGTAATAACAGCTTTGCTAGGAAAGGAAGCAGAGCAACAGTTACAATAGGAATGGAGTGATTTCTAGGAGTCCAGAGCTCTTGGTGTATATGGGCCAATCGTAATCATCACAACAGCTTTTTAAGGTGGTGGGGTTGTCCTCTTAGAATGTAAAGGAAGTCACAAATTGAAGCTGAATACAAATAGGACAGAAGTGTTCGTGGCTTGTCAAAAGGCAGCTCATGGAATAAGGGCTTAGCCTGTGCTGGAAGGGATTACATTGCTCCTGAAATCTCAGATTCATTGCTTGGGTGTACTGGATTCAGCTCAGAGCCTGGATTCCCAGTTTTTGGTAGTGACCTAGAGTGTGTTTGCATAGTGAAAGTTCACCTGTTCCTGGAGAAGTCAGATCTGGCCATGGTAATAACATTCTTCATTACATCCTGTTTGTAACACACTCTACATAGGGCTGTCTTTGAAAACTGTTCATAAACCTCACTAGATCCAAAATGCTGTGGCTAGAATGCTGATGAAAGGTGGTTATAGGGAACAGTCAGCTTCTTTGTTGAAACAGCTTCACTGGCAAATAGTTTGTTTTTGAGCAGAATTCAAAGTGCTAGTTGTTCCCAAATAGCTCTATACCACTTAGATTCAGACTTTCTGAAATGTTGTCTATCTCTGCCCCAGTCTTAAGATCCTTTTGGGAAGGGCTTTCTATCGGTCATAACACTATCACAGATGTGTTTAATGGATATGTGAGAGGGCCTTCTTGGCAGCTGCTTCTGCAGAAGGCTAAGATGGACCTGTCTCTGCTCTCTTTCCATCAGCTTATAAAAGACATTTTAATTTAAACAAGCATTTGATGACTAAAGTTTTTTTAATAAAGGATTTGTGCTGTGCTTTTTTCCTATTATGTTTTTAAATGAATTTATACTATTTTAAATTACTGGTTGTTTTAGTGGGAGTAAGCCATTGCTGCTGAACTGTTGAAGGATATAGTTATTAAAATGGCACTGTTGCTCTTTGATGCCTTTGAGAAATATGCTTATATCTCTCAGTGGTGCTTGGCTTAGTTCTCTAGACCAGTTCTCAGGTTATCTGTTGTGAGGAAACCAGCATTTTTTTTTCTCATGTGCCAGGGATTGATACCAGTTTAGTGTCTTCTGGTTACAGCTTTTTCTTTCTTTCCTGGCAGCTCTCCCTGGAGTGCCAGCCAGTAGTCTATGGACCACTGCTTTGAGTAGCTCTGCTCTAAACTAAAACAGAAGCTGAAACATGAGAAAAACCAAGCAGGGCTCTGGTCCAAGAATAACTTCATAGCATGAACGTGAAATAAATTAATCTGTTAAAAACTTGCCTTCTTTTGTGCCCTTCATAGATCACCTGTAACCAGGCGCTAAGAAATCTTACCTTAAACAAGACAGCATTGCATAGAGGTGTGGGGGAATTTGTGCCTTCCAGAGAATTTCACAAACAAATTATTTTTGACCCTTTTCCACTTTTTGTGTGATAAGAACTATTTCAACCCCTCAGAAGTACAGATGGGGAAATGCCTGATTCAGTAGCACTGCATGTTTTCTAAAAAATTCCATAAATACTCATGTACAAGTCAACTTCATACATGTCAAGGGCAGATTTTGAGACCAACAATTATGGATTTTGATATGACTTGTGGATAAGTCGAGGGGCCATTCCATGGAGAGGGGAAAGGGCTAGAACTTCTTCAGGGGGTCCGTTGCCCCTGGCTACCATTGCTGCTATTTTCCCACAAAGGAAAGGCCAAAAAGGCCAGAATGAACTCTGCAGCAGGAAGCTGCCACCTTTTGATGCCCCATTATCTGATGACTTGCTCTTTTGACACTTCCAAATTAAGAACAAGTTCCATTAGTTTGACAGGGGTTCTGATCTTTCTTCAGTTCGTGCCTATGGAAGCTTGCTTGGAACCACTTGCATGTGTGCACTGCTTGCAAAGTGAGTTTATGGGGGGAAAGGAGTGAAGTCAGCTGAGAGACTTTGCAAATAGCATGCGCACATTTGGTTCCACCTGGGCCTCCATAAATCCTTCATGCACCCTACAGTACAGTACATGGGTTCTACTTTTCACCCAATTCTGTTTTCTGATAGTGTTCTGGTCCCTAACCTGGGGGGAAGCCTGTACAGCATCACTGCGTTTGCCACTACTCAGAGAAGGGGGTGGTCCTTTTTTTGATAAGAGTTAAAGTACAATACTTATTTTGACCTATGGATAAGTCAACCCAGGTTTTTGGGGTCAATTTTTTGACTAAAATTTTTAGACTTATGAGTATGTAATAGGTCCCATTGAGTTCAGTGGGAATTACCTTGCAGTAAGTGTATAGAATTGCAGCTTCATTGCATTAATGCCTGAGTTTGAAGTTACATGGATGAGTTGGAACCACCAAAGGTCCAATCAGTTTTCAGTCAATCAGTTTTCATATAAAATAACTCAAAGATCAGTGGTTAATACAGTGGGCCCTCCTTACTTGCAGTCTCCTGACATGTGAATTTCAATATCTGTGTTCCATATTTTACCTAAAATGGCGGTGATGTGCAAGCTCTTAAGTGTCCATGCACACATTGTCACCATTAAATATAATGGAATGCAAGCATCCACAAATTTCATTATTCACGGGGGTTCCTGGAACAGAACACCTGCATATATGGAGCACACACTGTATTTGAGAAACTTATTTCCCACCAGTCCTGCATAACTGTGGGTAGGACTGAGAACTGTGGTACACCTAGGAAATGGAATATTTCAGCTAGACATATGAGTATTATTTTTCTGAGCAAACTTCATGCCCAATTTAGAGAAAGTGTGTAAGGTATCAAACTGTTAACTGATTGCATCTGTAACATTTGCAGATCTGCTTTTGCTTTAGCTTCTAGGTCACACTTGGGCCCTCAAAAAGGTATGGTCACTGGCCTTTAATATCAAATGGAATCTGGATTTATGGTAAATGACGACAAACCAGAATCAAAAATTTAACATCTGATGTGTAAAATAGACCTCAGATCAAGAGCTGAACTCTGAAAAGTTAAAAGGTAGAAGCAGTTCATTGCAGTTCCTTGTTGACCAGCAGAGGCTGCTGTTGACAAACATATGACAGACTGTCTCCTGTGACTTTGAAACCAAACACTGACAGCCAAGGGGTGGAGTAGGTTTTGCCAAGATAACAACAAAAGAGATGCTCGTGCTAAGCACTGTTATTTTATTTACTTATATCTTGCCTATTTCAATGAACCAGAAATCATGGTAACTTACAGCAGTTAAAACAAGTACAAATAAAACACAAGCAGTTGGAACATTAAAAAAATACTTAACATGTAATGAACCTATCCATAGAATTAAAATGATTTAGAGGCAAGGACAGAAATGATACAAAGCAATTTTTTATAGCCTTTGCAATCAGTTTTCAGAGTCTTGTCAGAATTCAGAAATTTTCACATGTTGATAAAGAACAGAACAGTTATTTGCACATTAAAGAACCTAAAAGTATAGTCTTGCTGTTCTTTAAAAAAATATAAGTATATATGTGTATTTTACCAGTAACAATTTTAATTTAATTTTGCTATAGAAGTGCGAATAGCTATGTTTTGTTTCTGATTGCAGTAATTAATATGCTGCAATAAACAAAAAAATCTGTTCAATAGCCATGCAGTATTGTGATGTACCAACAATAACGCTTATTGTCATTTCCTCAGTAATTCTCAAAGCATATTGATAGGTTTAATATTGCGTTGGGTTACAACTTTGGAGACCAGGGATCGAATCATCTCTCAGCCATGGAAACCCATTGGGTGAACTTCGGCAAATCACACTCTCTCAGCCTCAGCAGAAGGCAAAGGCAAATTGATTCTGAATAAATCTTGCCAAGAAAACCCCGTAATAGGTTTGCCTGAGGATTGCTGTAAGTTTAAAAACAACTTGAAGCACATAACAACAAGAGTTGTTACTATTACACGTCACATAGTTTGTAGGGCTGCACTGAAAATGGAAGTCCTGCCTGCCCTTTCTCTGGGCTGGCTCTTGATGCAACACTCTGTTGTTTTACTGCACTACTTTGATCTTTGTCTGTTGGCTACCTTTCCTGGTGCCAATTGTATAGGATACTTGTAGAATTATGATATTACTCAAACCATGAAATGACTAGGTGTTATCAGGGAGAGAGCAAGAATGAGATGCTGACTATGTTTGTGGCCTCATTTGCTACAAGCTATTGGCATAGTTATAAAAAGGAGTTTTGCTTCCATTTTAGATTAATCACAGTTTGCCCAAATAGAGTTGTTACAACAAACAGTGGTTCATCACAGCTATGGTTTGGTAAGCACAGCCAACTGCAATAGGCAGCTTATGAATCTGGTTTCAGAGAGACTCATTAAAATTAAATACAGTTTAGGGTTTGGACAACATAGTAGCTGTAGCTAATTTTAAGGTAGAAATGCTGTTTTTTGACCTTGCAGCCTCACTGGAAGAGAAGGGAGAACACATTTTAAGGCCAACGCCTCTAACTGCTTTATTATCTAAAGCGTATCTTTGTAAGAAATCAGTGCCCCCTACCCATAAGACAATTGGAAATTATGGTTTTCCTCTAGTGTAAATTGGTTTGAGGTGAAGAGTTTTATGTTTCGCTAGCTGTTTCAGAAGACTACTGGGTTCCAGGGCGGAATGAATGTATTTAAATTGAGATAGTTCAGACTGCTGTAAAAAAGCCAACTAATATAATTCCATTCAATCCAGCTTCTGATTTGTAATCTTAGATGATTCTTAAACATGTAGGCCAAAAGCTTGTATCATCAGACATAACTATGATAACAAAGCTCTGTCACAGCTAATTCTGACTGTCCCAGCCCCAGAAAACCTACCTCTCAAGCAAAGCAGCTCCCTCGCCAAAGGGTTTTTGGGGTGCTGGGCAATTATGTCTGCAGCACTCTTCAGATCACAGGCTGCACTGAGAACAGGTAGCTGGAGAAAAGACCCTTCAGGCTCCTGCAGTAACTGGTTCTTTCACAGCGCCCTGCAGCCAAGTGAAAGATGCATTTGACATTTCCCAGTTAACTGATTTGCATTGCCTCAAAAGCCCTTTGGTTGGAGTGCTTCCTGGCTGAAAAGGTAGGTTTTGGTGGTTGTGTTTGGTTGTTAACTACCATAAATGTGAATCCAAAAAGTTATGACGTAAGTCTAGCTTATGATCTTGTAAGTACTGAACAGAATGCCAAGCACAATGTACAATTATTGCTTGAATTATAGCTTGTCTTAGCTAGGAAAAATTGGCTGAAATAATATGCAACTTTAACAACAAATATAAAAATTTAACTGTAGTTTGCTCTTTCTAGAAAAAAAGGTACAAAATATACACTTAACAGTTATTGCTTGTGTATTTGATTTGTAAAACTGTATAAGGGTAATAATTATAGATTACACAAAAGATACTTTAATATTTTAGACATGCACATATGCTTCTCTTATTATCTGCTTACACTGCTAATCAAAAGAGCAGGAGTGGGAATCATGTGGCCCTCTGGATGTTAGACCTCAACTTCCATTGCTAGTGATAACTTGGACAGCTGTGGCATGCAATCCAGCAACATCTGGAGGCCAGCATAAATCCTTATTCTAAGATGTCAACCCTAATTTTACTTCTAGGAAAATACCATTAAACTCAACATGACTTACTTTCGTTCCCCACTGTTTGTATGTATCAAGACACCAAATGCTTCAAAGTTTCCAACTAGTAGGAAGAGTGTTTTTTCATGTTTTCTTGCATTTTTTAATGGGGACAGGATAAATATTCATGAAAGTTGCGCAGTTTGTTTCTGTTGGTAAACCCACTTACATTGAGATGTTATCAATACAGTTCTGTTGACTCTTGCTGGGACTGTTCTGAAATATTTAATGTTTTTCTCCCTCACAGTATGACCTGTCGGCCTCCACATTTTCTCCAGATGGTAGAGTATTTCAAGTAGAATATGCTATGAAAGCTGTTGAGAACAGCAGGTAAGAATAAAATAAGTTTTTCTGTTTTTCATCATTTGAAAACTCAGCTTAAGGTACAAGATAATTTTACAAGGAAGAGTTTTCTCTGTGAAGAATAAGCAGGATCACAAATTCATGCAGCTGCCTAGTGTTTGCTTTGACCAGTCTTATCTGCCCAGTATTAGCTCCTTTGTCTGGTAGCAGATCTCCACAATTATCCCCTACCTTATCCCTTTGACTGCAGATGCCAGGCATTCAGTCAGGGTCCTTCCTGTTATCTGCCTTTTTACGCAGAAGTACATCCCAGTGAAGTAGGCCTTAAACAGCAGATCTGCTACATTAAAATGAAGACCAACTTTTGGTCTTAATATCAAGAACAGGATCGAACCTTTGTGTTCTAACTTTTGATGGCTACAAAGTATGATGGGAATAAATAAAATTGAATTTAATGGAACACCTCCAAATATGTGCTTGTGCAGCCGGTGAAGTCTGATCTGTGCTTCTTCCAAGTGCCCCAGATTTGAAAGTCTTACAAAGATGCTGGCATAGAATTAAACTACCTAGGTACATATATTAAAGTAGCTACTCTGTAGCTGTTGCATGAAACCAATATAATTTATGTGCTAGTTCTGAACTATTATATAAAACTACTATTTGTACATTTGTTTCTTAGGGAATGAATATCTACTAAGATAACGGTGCCACTTCACTTATGCCATTCCAAAAACTGAAGGTGGTCATATTGATTCATAACAATAAGGCAGAGCCCAAAATCCTGAGGCAGGAAATATTTTTATTAGGATCAAGTGTACTTCCATAGAAATATGTGAGCTTTCAGGTTCTGTATTTACACTTTAGTTTCATGACACGAGAAGGAAGCTTTTTAAAAAAGTACTGATGTTGTAAATGGCACGTTATCTGAATGTGTGCACATATCTTATATTAGCAACAGTTTGAAATGTGGGTAGTTTTACCAAGAGGAATCTCTGCTGTACTGTGCACTTGCATATGTAGTATTCATCCATTTATTTGAGAGTGATGACCTTTTATTTTGATACAGTACTAGTCCTAGAAATCAGATTTGTTTCAAATATGCAGAGGTGATGCATGAATCTGTAGTTAATAACTAAAATACTAGGTCTCTTTATGTGGCTGAAGTGTGCCACCCTTAATTTTTTTTCCTGTGTCTTTCATGTTATTTGGGTGAAATACCAAGAGATCTGATTTTGGCCTCCAAACTTACTGAGGATTAAAGCAATTCCTTAGGTGCCCTGTCACTGGGAGCTAGGCTATTGGTATTTCTCAGACCAGATGCAAGGCATATGGAGCTCTTGTTTGGGTGGCTGTGATGAATTATTATGTAACCTATTTAGAAAACTGTCTTGCTCAGTTTGTCTTCACAATGTTTCCTTTTGTTACAGCAAGAGATACGTTCTTGGAAGGTAGTTTTCTGTAAATGTGGATCTGCTGTTTAAGGTTTACAGCAGAGCTTTCCAAATGGTGTGTTGTGACATGTTAGTGTGTCGGCTGCAGTGTGTATGCGTGTCGCACACATGTAATGGGTGGAGGGGATGCCTCTCCTGCTTCCATGGCAGGCCAAGCATGGGTGAAAGAGCTGCCTCGCCCATGGCTGCTGCCGCCATCCCGAGCCAAGGAAGACCCTGGAAAGGGCAGTGGGCCAGGGCCAGGTGGTGGAGCTGTCTCCACTTACTGAATTATTGTGTTGCAAAATGATGAATGTCTAAAAAGTGTGTCACCAACATGAAAAGTTTGGAAAGCTCTGGTTTACAGTGAAGTGTTGTTTGTTTCATACTATATTTCAGAGGAAGGAGATGGCACAACCAGCTCTGAGTATTCCTTGCTTTAAAAAAACTCTGTGAAATTTATGGGGCATAAGTCAACATACACACACACAGCAACCAAACAAAAAAAATATGAAAATACAAAACTAAAATACTAAAATTTAAATATTTTTCATTCCAGATCCAAAGGCATGGGTTTAGTGGATGCCATCTTAGAAAAGCCTAGCTTTCACTTGAAAACTGTCTTGCTTATGCAGGCATTTGAACAGAATTAATTTCTTGTCACTGGAAGGTTATTATATACATAATTGAACTTTTGTGGGGGAGGGGCTTTTTGCATTTATCTTGTAACTTGTACACTTTCATTTCTAGAACTTGTTTAGGCTAAGCATGTCCTATAAGTAAACACTGAGTTAATTACTTTGCCATGACTTCTTTTCAGTACAGCAATTGGGATACGGTGTAAAGATGGCGTAGTCTTTGGAGTAGAAAAACTAGTTCTGTCCAAACTTTATGAAGAGGGATCCAATAAACGTCTCTTTAATGTTGATCGACATGTTGGAATGGTGAGTCAATGCTCAGAATTTTATACTTATTGTTTAGCACATAGATTTGTTTAAGTGGTGATGATCTAGTTGTTAAAAATCCTCTTGGATGAGCAAGTTGTAACTTTCAGCTTGTAACAAGGAAGAATTTGTGGCCTCAACTTGTGGGAGTGGAAATGCTAGTTTGACCAGTTCTGGAAACATGTGCCTAGTAAACATGTTCCTGATGTAAACGATAATGCCAGAATGAGACTTGGAGATTGATGTGTTGAGTTTCAGATTCCTGAATTGACTTCATTCTCAGATGATGATCTTTATTTCAGGCTGTAGCAGGACTTCTGGCTGATGCCCGATCTTTGGCTGACATAGCAAGGGAAGAAGCTTCAAACTTCAGATCCAACTATGGCTATGATATTCCATTGAAAGTGAGTGGAGTTTTTTCCTATTGTTCGTGCAAGTTCTGAAACATACAGGCCATATTCATACATAATATCTTAGGTGGTCATTTCCCATCCCCTTCAGCCAAGAATAATGTTGGCTGAGTTGTTCAGATATGGAATTGTGGTTAATATTAACTGTGGCTGATTCAAGCAAATCTGGTTCATGACCTATAGTTTGAAGTTGTCTTCTTTGAAGCTCACTATAATTAGGGTTAAGTGTTGCTTGTCATTCTAGGCAGCACCACAGAGCAGAGTCAGCCAAAAGCTTCTGAAATCCTGTCTGTGTGGGGCAGAAGGAAAAGTAAGCATGAGGCTCACTTAATTCTGGTTGAGTGCATAGTGATGAACCATGGCTTAATGTGACATGGAAACATCGCCAGAGATTACCTTAGTTTCTTTGACATTAAAAGCTTCCTTTTATATGAAGAAGTGATTATTATTCCATGCTCTAAAATTCTTCTTTTCTTCTCCCTCTCAATAGCATCTTGCAGACAGAGTGGCTATGTATGTACATGCCTACACATTATACAGTGCTGTCAGACCTTTTGGCTGCAGGTATGAACTTTTATTTACTATATTGCATTTCATAGCATCCTGTGAGCAAAAATAACTTCCTAAAACAATCAACAAGGAGCTATATGAAATACATAGTTAAAAGAACCTGAGTGCTTAAGTGGAAGGGGAAGGAAGGTAGCACCAGAAGTACACATAGGGTGGTGAAGTTTGATAATCCTCAAACAGATGACTGGTAGAGAATCTGCTACAAAAATATCCTGCCAGACATGTTTTGACAGAGAGCTTTCTTCAGGGTGCATAGCTGACTTGTTTCGAAGAGGCACTTCCTGTGAGTTCTACAGAATGATATTTGAAACATGTCACCTATAATATCCAAAACTCTTTCAGGAATGTTACTAACAACTCAGTGTATCCACCATTAGTTACTGAGTGCAGGGTGAATATACAACTTCCCTGCCCTCAGGATGCAACTCTACAAGCCACTCCTACGTATAGATTGTTTATTCAACTTGAGTGTGTGAACATGCATGTGTATATTGAACATAGACACTCTCAACATTTTTTTGCACATTCCTTTCAATTTCTGATTTTATATCTGGAAGAACAATACTTTGGACTTCCTTCCTCTGTAATTCTGAATGTACTAAAAGGTTTAATATTTGTTAGTGAAATATACCTTTGGGTGTTGTGTTTGGCTTCTAGGCTCTCTGTTGACAACCACAACATTTAGTTGTTTCGGAGAGGTAGATGTTTAGAGGGACACACATATTCTACTGACTTTGGATGAACATAGATAACTATTTTTAAAGCAAACTTATAAAAGTTCCAAATTGTGCTTGTAAGTAAGCTCTCAACAAAGAGATGGGAACTTGCCCATTAGTACTTTCTAATCCAGGAGAGTAGCAGTAGCAGAACTCCTTCAGTTTCCCAGACTGAGATAGGTGACTGGCTTAACTGAACATTGTGGTACATTACCACTTCTGAAATCATTGTCTTGCTTATCTTAAAAAGGATTACTTGGAGGATAGGACGTAATAATTGTGGGCTGTGCCTTATAGCAACTGACTTCAAGTGAAACAATCAGAAATTAGACTTTTTTTGTACAAAGTCAGTCTTCTGTCAGAATTATCCATAATTGGATCTTAACAAGATCCCTTGCCTTTTCCAGCTTCATGTTGGGCTCCTATGATGAAGATGATGGTCCCCAGCTATATATGATTGATCCTTCAGGTGTTTCTTATGTGAGTATTTTTAACCACTTTTATGCATGGTAGCTAGTAAATGTTAGCCCTGTGTTCAATAAAGGTCTGGGTTGTAGGAGGCTTCTGATGAGCAAAGCTGCCTCACACTTGCAGATTGTGGGGTAACTGAAAATACACAAGTGTTTTCTTTTGGGAGGGTATTAAATGGGTTACAAATAGGTGGCAACTGAAACCATGATATTTTTTGTCAAGATGAAATTCTTACCAATTGCTTGGTCTTGCTGAGCAGAGTTCCTTGAAAGGTTCCACGGGATGTAGCTGTGGCAGTTGAACTGGTAGAAAGGTGCTATGGATTTATAATGTGAAAAAGACCCAAAGTCTTTGTTGGAAGATCTGGCCTTAATCTGCATTAATCTAGACTTCATAACGAGGGAAGAAAGCTGTCTATACTCTCAACTTACAGCTACTTTCCCTTTAAAAATACAGGGAAATAGAGAAATTCTACCTCTTGTCCAGCATGAGAGAAACTTTCCTTCAGCTGTGCTGGCTGGAAAAGTTGTACAGCTGCCTTCAGTGTAATTAATGGCTACAACTATATTTGTACTTCCTGCTGTCCCCACATCAAATGATAGAGGCAGTTGTGTTAATTTTTGAAGTGTTTTCATGATGGTTCAGCTAAAAAGGAAAGAGGTATAGTTGCTGATCCAGTATGTGACTTATCCCACTTTTCATTTCCCTCATACAAAATTAAACCTTTAGTGGAACCAACATAAATCTGGTTTGAAGTGAGGCTTTGCTCTCATTTCCCCTGTCACAACAACCCTTTACTATGAAAGTCCTGGATGGTTAGATGAACAAGCTGATCAAG
Organism: Ctenosaura bakeri; assembly: GCA_948474755.1. Classification (NCBI taxonomy): domain Eukaryota; kingdom Metazoa; phylum Chordata; class Lepidosauria; order Squamata; family Iguanidae; genus Ctenosaura; species Ctenosaura bakeri. Next base: position 412,145 of record CAOLHI010000328.1, read on the forward strand.
GGGCAGCTGATAGACTCCAGTGACCTGGTTGCTGATTCCTAGTCTAGTTCTTTTGGAGAAGCAGGATCTTTGAGGACCAGCAGGAAGTTGGGAAAGAGGCAAGAATACAGTCCACTTGTAAAGGAGGTGGGAACCTGCAGCTTTACCACTACATTTTTGATTTCTTTTTTCCACCAGATATTTTTGATTCCAGAAACATATTCTTCTTAATAAGTTTGACATTTAAATACATTCTTAACTATACATTATAATATTAACACTATATAAACAAGTTAACATGAAATCGGCCTCGATAGAACTGAGGTGGCCATGGCAAGAAAGAGAAAGGGAAAAGGCAGTAGGAAAATATAACAAAATTTAAAAAACCAAAACAAGAATAAAAAAAACAACTCCACATTTTTGATTTCAAAAGTCTGGATTGAACTCCTGGTTTACTTTTGTATGTGATAAATTATTCTTAAAATCCTAGCTTCCAGTCCACAGATGGCTGTAGGTTCACATTTTTGTTGCTTTTTACAGGGATATTGGGGATGTGCCATTGGGAAAGCACGGCAAGCTGCAAAGACAGAAATTGAAAAGCTCCAGGTAGGACTGTAGTCTTGTACGGGATGTTGTTAGGCCTAATTTCTTGTTGCCTTGCTTCTAAACAAATGTCCCACATTGCTTAAGGACATCAGAAATAAAGGTTCATAGGAATATGACGGTGATTTGTGCTGTCCTCTGCCCCCTTCCTAATTCTATTTAATTTGCTTGTCCAAACATATATATCCTTGCTAAATCATCACTTTAGGCTGTATTGATTGTCTGTGTTCTGGTTTTGTTTGTTTTTTTGCAGAGAATGTGGTGGTAGTTGTAGAATTCACCTTCCTCAAAAATTTCACTTAACTTCTCAGCACACATTTCTAGTCTTTTAAATATTGCTAACACATGCCTAAGTCTGTGAGACCAGTACCCAAGGAAGCCCAAGAGGTGATGGACTATCATTTCCAGGGGTCTCAAAGGGGACTCTCACTATCCTGTTTAATTCTTTGCCACTTTCTCTCAATTGAAAATGTCAATGCCCTAATTCAAGCATAGTCCTCACCATGCTATATCACAGATTCTTCTTGCTATCTTTTTCCCTTCTGCACAGGAAGGGAAAACAGCTATTTCCTGTTTATATTTTTTTTATTATTTATTTGTATCCTGCCTCTCCATATGGATCGAGGCAGCGAACAACTTACAAATAGCTTGTATTTCAAAACATTTCTATACATGCCCCCAACAAGCTGGGTACTCATTTTACCGACCTGCGAAAGGCTGGAAGGCCGGCAGGATCGAACTCACAACCTTGTGGCTTGCAGTACTGGCATTTAACCACTGCGCCACCAGGGCTCCCTGGAGATGAGAAGTGCTTTTGCTCTAAGAATCATTCATTTGCTCTAGGAATATTTGCTCAAACAAATCAGGCCAAACCAAGGGGGTCTGGGCAGCAGACATGCCCAAGGTTTGTTGGCCCACATTCTCGTAATTGAAAATAATGGTTTCCATTAAATCTGTACTGGACATCAAAATGAGCAAACAAGAAATTGTGTGCAGTTAATCAATACAGAATTTAGGTTTTCCTTTTTAAAAAAAATCTATAAAAACTGCAATTAAAGGAAGAAATTAACCAAATTAGTTTAAGTGCTTTAATACTAAGCAAATATTTTGATGAATTCCCATACTTTACATTTCTTGTTTGAGCTCTGTTAGTCACTGAGTTTTTTTTCATCCACATGTAAATTCATAGCCAGCCCTTAAGCTCTGTCTTGAAAACTATTCTTAAAACAAACAAATGGATCATAAAGCCACCAAAATAAAATATTCTCCATTGTTTCAGCTTTAATAACAGTTGCACTGCACAGTAAATCTATTAGGATACACTATCCCTTATCTACACTCAAAATTTCACTTTTTAGAGTCTTAGAAATTTGATACAATTGGAATAAACTTGAGATAAATTTCCAAGAAGTTCATATAAAAAGTCTGTCTGCTGCCACCACTTCACACAGTTCCACCTGATTTTTTTTTCTTCAGATGGCCATTCCTTTTTTTTTGTAATTTCAGTCCTACTTGGATAACTAGTATGGCCTATCTAGTTCTAAAAAATACTTGCAACTAAAATGTTTTAGTATGTTTTCAAACTACTGCTTGCAGTATCCTCCTCAGATAGTGTTTTGGAGAGAAAATATATACCACCACCAAAGTCCTTTAATAAAATTTCTTATTAGGAGTGGAAAGAACTTGCTCTGATCCAAGTTGTGCTTTGGCTGAAACATTACAATACTCTGGGTTTTACCTTGGTTGGTATATTTCAGAACAAAATTGAGGTTGGCAGAGATTTTGTTGTGAAACCAGTTAACACATTATGTTCTACTTGTGGGCAAACAGGGTCAAAAGTACCAACAAAGTTTTGCCTTTGTCTTTAGGGAGTGGGGAGCATCCTCATTATGCCTATATCAATTCATAACACTAAAATCTGGATTTAATATAAAGATGTATTGAAGACATCTTCTGGATTTTGCAATCCTCATACCTCCTTTTGTAGTTCATGAAGCAGGTGCATTTTCACTAATTAAGGTTCAAATTAACTTTTAGGATTTACATGACTTGCTAAACTATAGTTAAACTGAGTGGAAATGGTTAAATGAGAAGCAGTTTGCAAATTGTTTGTCAAATGCTGTAAAAATTGAGCTTCATCTGGTTATCTGTGGTTTTTCTGACAAATCATGGTGTGAGATGTTGGTAATAATGAATGTAAGGAGCACGTAAATACAGCCCTGCCATTGAGCAAATATCCTGTGTTGGCTTTTGATGGTTGCACCTGCTATTTATATTGCTGTATAATTTTTGTGCATCTTCCTCTCTGTCTGCTACTTGATTAAATACTAACTTTATCAATATAACTACAGATGAAAGAAATGACTTGTCGAGATGTTGTCAAAGAAGTTGCAAAAATGTAAGTTAATCTTGACAATCATTCATGCTCAAATTGTCATACATTAGCTTTTGACTGTAAAAACATTTAATGCTGTATCACAAAAAGTTACCTAAGTGGGCAAGACCGCCTCGTATTAGGCCCCTTAGCTCTTGCTTGGGTGGTGGTTCTGAGGACCAAACAGTTCAGATAAATTGGATTTGCTTTTTTAGCTTTACAGGCATGTTGTACTTGAAATTGGTATCAGATGACATGTTCCATAATTATAACTTCATATTTCACATTTGAGAGCTGTAGTTTATTGTTAATTCTGTTTTAACATTTCTGATAACTTGCTGTGTTACAAATGTATGCAAAGCCACTTTACAGGTGATCTCTTCCTTTCCTCAAACTCAGGATCTCTCTTGTTGTTGACAGATAATTGAATAACCATGTTTTTGTTCTGTTTCTAGAATCTACATAGTCCATGACGAAGTAAAAGACAAAGCTTTTGAACTGGAACTCAGCTGGGTTGGAGAAAGTAATGTATTACCTTAATCTTATAAAGTTGAATGCTTTCATGGCCAGAGTCCATAGGTTGTTGTGGGTTTTCTGGGCTTTGAGGCCATGTTCTATTAGTATTTTCTCCTGATGTTTTGCCTGCATCTGTGGCTGGTATCTTCAGAGAATCAGATCCTCTGAAGATGCCAGCCACAGATGCAGGTGAAATGTCAGGAAAACATACTAATAGAACACAGCCTCAAAGCCCAGAAAACCCACAACAACCATCTGAATCCTGTTTGACATTTGCTCATTTAAGGAAATGGTCACATGATAAATTAATGATTCTTAAATGTGAATAATTCTGTATTTAAATATTCTGTATTTAAATATTGAAGTATTACTAAATTATGAGAGCCAGTGAGGTAATGGAGACCAAGGTTCAGTTCCCTATTTCGCTATGCAGACCCAGTGGGGGGCCTTGGGCAAGTCACACACACTCAGTCCCTGAAGAAGACAATGGCAAAACCCCTCTGAAGAAGTTTTGCCAACAAAACCCTGTGATAGGGTTGCCATAAATCAGAAAATGCCTTGAAGTCACACAACAACAATAAATAATTTCAACTGAGAACTAACCTTAATAAATTTGAATAAGTTTGAAATCTAGGTGCTCTGCAAAATGAAGACAACTCGTCTGCCAAATGTACAATCAGATGTGGCACTTTATTGTTCCCTGAAGATAACTTCAAAATCTGTTTTTTTTTCACAGTAACTAAAGGAAAACATGAAATTGTCCCAAAAGACATTAAAGAAGAAGCTGAGAAATATGCTAAGGTAAATACTGTAACTTCAGAGTAGATGGAAGTGACTACTCATAATCTGAATGGCTCCAGATAGTGCCCCTATACTGTCACAGAGTGCAAACTGGTATGATTCAGAAAGCGAAGGAATTCATGCTGGCCCTTAGACAGATACCATAAGGGTGATTCTTTTATTAGGCCAGCCAATCTCACAAGTTATTTTGGCTTGCTTGATATTGTTTTTCAATTCGTCATTTCTGGGAGAAAGACGCGTTCTGCTTTGGAAAAGATAGCTTGGTCAGTTAAAACTCTTGTGTTAAAATACCAGTCGGAAGCAAGCAAAATTGCTTTTGGTCTGCTGTAGTCTTAGCTTTTGTGGACCGACCAGACTGTCACTCCAGAGATGGTGGAGAGCTGTATTTTTAGTTCTCTATACATTTATTTATTTATTTAGTCGGAAAGCAAGCAATAAGACCTGATCTTCTGTTTTTCTTTTGTCAGGAATCTCTCAAAGAAGACGATGAATCAGATGATGAAAACATGTAACATTGTTACTGTTTAACACAAGATTTAATCTGTACTGCAGGCCTGTTTACTGTATTTGCTATTATGTATGTTCTGGAAGAATATTTTGAGTGACCAACTTGCACTAAACATTTTTCCATTTTACTCTTTGGATTTGAGTATTATTGGACCAAGCATTAAAACAGAGGCCAAAAGGCTGAGAATGATAGCGGTCAACACACATGCATTAAAACACACAAGGAATTTAGAAGATGCATCATCCTCATTTGGGACATTATTACACAAAACCACTGTTCTAAAGTTGGGAATGGTTGCATTCCTCTTCCCTGGGCCCTATGCTACATTCATAGCCACACTGCTGTTGAAGGAAAGAGCAAGATTACAAGCCACACACATGCTCTGATGTGAGTTAGAAACCAGGAAGCTGTAATGCAGTGATAGGTTGCAATCACATAATTGCCAAGATGTTGAGTTAAACTAGGAAATGAAAAAACCTACATGAGTTAAATATTTGTACGTAATACAAAAGCTGAGTAGTTAAAACAACTCAGGAGAGCAGGTTACACTGTGGGTTCCTGCAAGCACCTAGCATGAAAACTAAAAGTAACAATTACTTCTATTTGGATTTTCTTGATTGTAAAAAAGAATGCCTGTCTGCTTGCCATAACTTAGCAAGAAGCAAGACAAGTAGACATTCTAGGACGGTGCTTATCTGGAGAGACTTAACTACTGAAGGAGCAAACCTGTAAGTAGACTCTCATAAATCAGAGTACTTCTTCCACAAGCTTACTTCTGCTGAGCAACTGTAGTTGCAAAGAGTGATTCTGCAGAGTACTAAATGACAAACATGTCTTGGAACATAGCTTAGTGGCCAGTGAATACTCTCATTCTTGAGGCAGTTTTGACACAACAGAGCACAAAAAGTGACACTGAAATAGGAGCAAGAAGTGTTCTATACACTCAGCAGCTAGTATATACTAACAAATTCTCATTATTTTTCTAGTTGACATGATAAGTGTGTCTGCATGTCTGAGTCACTTGTTGGCTTATGGCGACTCCATGAATTTCACAGGGTTCCTTTTAGGTAAGGAATATTCACAGGCAGGTCTGCCTGTTCCTTCCCATGAAATGTAGCCTACAGCACCTGGTATTAATTGACAGTCTCCCATCCAAGTATCCAGGGCTGACCCTGCTTAGCATCTGAGATCAGACGGGGTCTTGTGCCTGTTTCTAAATGGGCAGAAACTGTAAGCAAGTTTAATAAAAGGAAGGGGGTAAAAGAAAATTACATTGCTAAAAATCCAATTATGTATTTCTTGAAACCAATGAAAACTTCTGCCTCTACAATACTACAGAAAAGACAAAATCAGGAAAGTTTAGCATACAATGGTAATAATGACCCTTTAGTGAGCAGAGTCAAACTGCACATTCCCATCCTGTTCCATACTGTGACTTCCACTAGCTTTACTGTCTATTCTAACTCTGCCAACTGGAGATAACACTAAATTACATTATTAAGACATGGAAAGGCACAGACAGTAATCTTTTATTTTAGCCAGTTCTGGCTTTATGGAGCTAGGAAAAAAAAATGCTAGAGTGGCATATGAAGGGCCCTATGAACATATCTTGCAAGAAAGAGCAGTGTTGAAAGTAAATATAAGGGTGAAACGAGTATCAAAGGAGAAGAAACTGGAAACGTCCAATAAAACCTGATGTGAAGAGCCATTCCCATAATGTGAAAGAAGTTTTATTTCAAGAAACATGTGTTTTGCCCAAGAAATATTTGTATGCCCTTCAGGTGCTAGGTAAGCTGTCTCCCCCAATGGTAAGACCCTGTTAAGAAGGAAAATGGACTAATATAGTGGGCTGGAACCCTGGTACCCAGAAACTGCCGCTTGCAATTTATTTTTTTTCAACAAGATATGATTATACAAAGACAATTATCTGAGAACTGGGCATGAACAACATGAAAACGGTCAAAAAAGGGCAGACGAAGGTACAGAGAAAGTTATTTGTAGTGAAGTGGCACTGATAGACACAGATCCATGGTTTGGGATTGTGAGATATCACTGGGATTCAAGGCAAGAAACCATGGTTTGTGATTCAAGTGTGGAAGACCACCTCAACTGTATTATTTTGTTACATTTATATGTCACTTTCTGAAACAAATTCAAGACAGCATAAATAGTTTTCTTCCTCCCACCGCATACTCACTATGAAGTAGGTCAGACTGGGGCCATTTCAGCACGACACTCTTACAGTGCTATTATTCCACTTTCAACATCCTATGGAATCCTGGGGTTTGCAGCTTAGAGAGGGGCATTTAGAATTTTCAGCCATAGCTCTTTGGTCTCAGGAAGCTACAAATCCCAGAATTCCACAGGATGTTAAAAGTGGAGCAATAGCACTATAATAGTGTAGTGTGGAACAGCCTGGGACAGAGTGATTGACCAAAGGTCACTGTGTTTTTATTACCCAGCATAGATTAGAATCTAGATCTCCCAAATACCACTCCAACACACTAACTTCTACACAACAGCGACAGCAGTTTCAATACAAAGGCAGACTAAACTTGTCCCCAAAGGGTAGATATCTGAGGATCCAAGATAAAGAGCACACAAGCCTGAACTTACTTCTGTGACAGTTAACTGCAGGTTGGTACTTCATGTCAGCCAAGATGTTCATTAGTTTTTTTTACAATATTAAAATATTCACCAATTCAACTAAAGCTACATTTTGTGATGTACAACCTGTTAATAGGGCCTAGAGTTAAGTAGCAAAGTTGAACAGCTAAGTTTCTAAGGCAAATCAACTTTCTTTGAAGTTTCACAAACCCAGCTGGTACTTTTCTTGCCAATCATGGTCATACAGCTCATTTCAATGCAGACTGGGACCATATGCACAACGAGAAAAGCAAGAACTCTATCCCTTTTGCTTCCTAGATTTAGAAACATCTGTGCAGACAGCAACTAAAACAAGGAATCTCACCAACCCACACCTTAATTGCTCAAGAGTTTTTAATTCTATTGACAGCTTAAGCAACCTTTTTAATGTAACATTTTGTGTTTCTACGTGTATTTCTTTTTATTTGATAATCCAGTCTGAGTCCCAGTTTTGGGAAAAGACAAGGTATAAACAGATGAAATACAAGAACTCGTGCAAAAGAAGACCAAAACAAAAACAAACTACCCACATTCCAAAATAAAAATTATCAGACTTATCTTTCCTAGTACAGACAACTTCTCTAGCACAAAGGTCATTCACCATCTAACCGGCTTACCCCTGACAATAAGCTGCTACAGGAAAGTGCAAGTTCTAACATGTTTTCTTTTTTTTTGTTCAGTAAGCAGTTTAAAGCTTCTATTAACCATTACCACAGGTATAGCCTTACATGACCAAGCTTATTTTCAGTCATACTGAATCATCTTTTGATAATTTGATCATCAGCAGTTTCAGTTACTGAATTCTGTAAGGATGCCATTCCCCACCTCCACTACCTGCTTCTACTTGCAGCATTATTGCCATATCTTCATCACTATCTGCTTTCCATGAGGGATCAGAACCTGTCTGATCTTGGAAGCCAAGCAAGGTCAGCCCTGGTTAGTACTTGGATGGGAGACTGCCAACCGATACCAGGTATTGTAGGCTGTATTTCAGAGGAAGGAGCTGAGTATTCCTTGCCTAAGAAAATCCTATGAAATTCATGAGTGCCATGAGTTGACAGATGGCTTGAACACACACACACACACACACACACACACTTTAGCCTTATGGAATCAAAATCTAAAGCTGAGGTATTTGATCTGTCAACTCATACACTGCAGTTCTTATCTGCTATCATGATACCAGGAATCTTAAACTGGTGCTGTGTTCAGATCAATATTCAATCTAAAGGGCATCCATCACACGGACTTTTCACTCACAAGATTTCTGACCCACTACTGCAGTCATGTTGTACAACCATTTTATCAACGTATGGAGCGTTACAGCCATCCTTCAGCTGTCCTCAGGACCATGTACGCCAAGTCTGTTCATCTTGAATTTATTTTCCAAGTTTTGCAACTGTAAAATTCTCATTCTCCATAAGTCCCTTGATGTCATAGGCTCCTTCACAAAGTACTTCATCACTTCTCCAGTTTTATTTGTCACTCGTCTGATGACCATGTCACTTAGATGCCATTCTAGGGTGAGTTCTGAAGTAGAAAACTGCTGAAATGAGAGACACAGTTTCAGTAATCTGTATCATATAATCTAATTGTTACAGGAATTTGTCATGATTTCTGAGCTTGGCTTTCCAGGTTCTTAATGTACACTGCCTTATTTCCCACCTCTTTAGATCAGCACCAACCACCTTCCTCACAGAACCTCATGGACAAAAGCTTGTACGCAGTCATGTCCAAAGACCTAGAACTGGGATATAAACCCAGCACTGACAACATGCAGGGAACAAAGGAGCAACTCATCAAACTGGTTGGGAAAGCAACCAACCCTCACAAATCAAGATGAATCAAATAAAAATTTCTGCTAAACGGCATTCAACCCACCCACTTTGGGGCCTGTATGATGTATCAAGCTCTATCTGTTTTAAGACATTACATTCCCCTGTGGGACTGCCACAACCACTGCCCTGCTGGTTACATGCAGGCATCCAAATCAGCAAATGACAGCAGCTACCTCAAATCTCTTTCAGGATACATTACATCCCTGGATGCCCATGACAAAGCAATTAGCCCCCTCCCCCAAGTTTGCTGGGGACTGGAAATACAGTAGAGTCTCGATTATCCGTCCTGCGGTAATCCGACATTCCGGATTATCCGACGTCGCGACTGCTTGGGGGTGTGGCTGTAGGCATTTCCGCAACGGGCAAGGAGAGAAGGGCGAGTGAAGCCTCGCCCCAAAATACAGTCCCAAGTGCAGCAGCGGCGGCAGCAGCAAGCAGGGCGAGTACCTCCAGGTCGCAAAACAAAGGCCAAAGCATGTCAACGGGGAAGGCAACGGGCGCAGCCAGGCCCCCAAACACGGCCCCAAGCATTGTAACAAAAAAGTGTGGTTATGAAAAGGTCAGTGAAGCTTTGTATGTTTGGTTTCTGCAGTGATTTCAAGGCTTTTCTTAGACCCTCCGGATTATCCGACATTTTCAGCTATCCAACTATCAGCCCACCTGTTTATGTCGGATAATCGAGACTCTACTGTAAGAGTGTCTCACTGGATGGCACTTGGGAGAGCGAGTTTTCATCCCTTCCTTCCAGCTCTCTGGAGTACACAAAGAAAAAGTATCACTCTGTAGTTGGGTTCAGAAATATCACAAACAGCCATTTTGCTTACTGTTCACAAGTGTGTTGAATCATGTGTTAAGTAAAAGACTGACCCAAGTCCTTTCCTGAATTATATACCTTTCCAAGAGGGCTTAAGAAAAGAGAGTGTCAGTGTAAACTAGGCACAAAAACAAAATCCAACAAAGGCTAGCCAAAATATGTGGACATCCAATTCAATCTTTCATAAGCACTTCTGTGTTTTCAGCACCCATTCTATATTTTCCCTTCCTCAATAGCCACTGCTCTATAGGTGGCAGTGGAGGGAATGATACCAGGAATCATTCCATCACTCCTAACATGAGACCAACCCAATTTGGCTCCTCCTCTTCCTGAAGAGTTTCTGTTGCAGCAAATCATGATTAAAAAGTTACATTCAATTTCTTTCTTTTGAGTTATGTCTTTGAGGCTGAAGACAGAAAATGTCTTGTTTTATTGATCATATATGTGAGTAGTACTTGGGAACCTTTCTTAGTTGAAGAGCTGGGCAATAGTTGTTTAATTAAACCATGAGAAACATGTTAGCCCTAGATGATATAATTAGGATTAACTAACAATATGGAAGAGCATCCTCTTCTCACTCCATTCCAATTTGTATGTAATGAATGGCATGATAAGTATGCCGGAAAATATGGACATGAATAGCTACTTTATGCCTCCTAGGAGACCTTTCATTTCTAGTTGAGTTGAAGTGTCAATTGTGATAGAATGCTAGTAACTAATTTTTATTTTTAAAAAAAGGCAATTGAGAGGTCTTTTCCCTCATAAAGTTCAAATAAGCACTTCCTGAAGGTAATTATGGACTACAATGAGGTCCAAGTCAGTGTACAGTAAGACCCCTGTATCCGCGGGGGATTGGTTCCAGGCACCCCCGTGGATACTGAAATCCATGGATAGTACCAAACGCCCTGTCCAGCCACCCAAGTTGGGCCTGATCATGCTGGTGGCGGGCAGGAAAACTGTTTTCCTGCCTGCCACCACAATTGGGCCTGGGGCTGGAGGGAGGAGGTGGGAAAACAGCAAGGAGTGCAATCTCACGATCTCTGGTGTTTTCTCACCGGCCACCACCATAATAGGGCCTGGGGCTGGAAGCAGGAAAACAGCAAGGAGCGCGATCCCACAGTCCCTGCTGTTTTCCTGCCGGCTGCCACTGCGATCAGACCTGAGGCCAGCAGCTGAGGGAGAACAGCAAGGAGCGCGATCCCATGATCCCTGTTTTTCCACCTCCAGCCACTGACTCCAGGCTCGATCGCGGCAGCAGAGCTGTTTTCCCATCTCCAGCTGCCAGGCCCGATCACGTCAGCGGTGGGTGGGAAAACGGGGGAGCGCAAAATTCCACTCCTCGCCACCTCCTGCCGCCTGCCCACAGCCAACCGTGGATAACTGAATCTACAGATCATGAATCTGCAGATACAGGGGTCCTACTGTAAATGTAAACTCTGTGTGTGTGTCCATCCCCACATGTGTACATACATACATACCTTCAAGTCACTTGTCAACATATGGTGACCCCATGAATTTTATAGGATTTTCTTAGACAAAGAACTTTCAGGAGTAGTTTTGCCTGTCGCTTCCTCTGAAATATAGCCTACAGAAGCTAGCAGTCACTGGTGGACACCCATCCAAATATTAACCAGGACTGACTGCTTAGCTTCTGAGACATAACAGGACCTGCTGCCTTTAGTGTATTTCAGTCCCTGCAAAAGTAAACTATCCTGTACAATACAGCCAAGTTCAAAGGAAATATTTCCAGCTATACAAGAGGAAGGATGATCCTTATGCTTTTACCCCGACCCATTTCAAGAGTAAATACTGGCAATGTTCCTACCTCATTTTTCGCTGTAGTCTCCTTGAAGTCAAACGCACTTGTCTCACTATTCCTCTAACATTTTGACTGCTTCCTGGAAGAACGTTTGTCTAACCTCTGCAAACCATGCATCTGCAGTCTCTATCACCTCATTATCCAATAAAAGTCTCCTCCCACGCAGGTGTTCCCTCAGTTTTGGGAAGCGTCTGTAGTCACTGGGAGCCAGATCTGGTGTACACGGTGGATGTTACAGCAATTTGAAGCTTCCTTTATGAATGGCGACCATGGCAACACAAGACCTGTCGCTGAGTGCACTGTCGTGATGAAGGAGCACTCCCTGTCTCAGCTTTCCATGATGTTCCTCCTTGATTACAACACCTAATTTTGTAATTAAATCCACATAGTAAGAACCTGTTATTGTGGCTCCACCTTGTAAATAATCCACCAAGAGAACACCTTTGGCATCCCAAAAAACTGACAGCATAACCTTGCCTGCTGATGGCATGACTCTGAATTTCTTAAGGGGTAGAGAACCAGGATGTTCCCATTGCTGACTCTGCAATTTGGTTTCAGGGTCATAGTGGTGGACCCATGATCCATCCATCGTCACATATCCATTGAGGAATTTGGCTGTCCATCCAAAAGGTTCGTAAATGTTGCCTGCAAAGCATTACCCTCATTCACTTTTGTGTGGCTGTTAACATTCGAGGCACCCATCTTCCCATTAATTTTTTCCATGTCCAATTCTTTCATCAATGTTGCGTGTACCGTATGGTATGAGACACCTGTTTCCTGTACTATATCCCTGATGGTCACTCGTCAATCTTGCATAACTGTATCATGGATTCTGTTGATGGTTTTTTCTGTGTTGACAGTTTTTGATGGGCCACAGCCATGTTCATCTTCATACGATGTTCTTCCACATTTAAATTCCTGACACTATCTTTTTACAATATCATATGACATAGCAGATTCCCCCAAAGCTGTCAACATATCATTGTGGATTTCTGTAGGAGTCATCTCCTTCTTTTGCAGGTACTTGATCATGGCTCTCTGCTCAACACGATCCATTTTCCTACTCAGCCGCCACCACCTCTATTCCTTTACAAACCCGTAATGAAAAAACAAAATGTACAAATAATGTAATTTGGCATGTACACTACATAGACATCAGTCATTAACATCGCACAAAATCAAAATCATAGCACAATTCTAAGTGGGTCAGAGATGGAGCATAAGGATCAGCCCTGTAATCAATTCCTTTCAAAAGGTTACCGTCCTCAGTGTGAATCTTCTCCGTTCAAACATGACAAGACCACTAGAATCACAACACATTTCTTCTTTCAGTAACTGCTGACTCTGATAGCTACTTTTTGAATCTATTGAAAGCAAGGTTTTAACTGAACCAAAACAACCTGTCTTCCAACCCACTTGTGCCATAATCAGACAGAATAAAGTCATGGCCTTTAAAACAGTAGTATAAACTCAAGCTAGATGAAATGAAGTTATACCTTCTAGGTCAATAATTGCTGCCCTCAGCACAGATTGAATTTTCCAGTTCATCTAAAGGCACTATGGTGTACAAAAACTTGCAAGTATATAATGGATGGGTCAGTGTGAGGTAAGAAGTCAAATATGAACTTTGAGGCAAAACTGAGCATTTGCCAGCACAAGAGCTGATGTTTGCATTTTTCAGCTACTTCTGCTCCATTATAGGCAGGAATAAACTTCAGTTTTCAGAATAAGTTTCACTGCACAAAACAATTCCTTACTACTAAACTCTTCAAATATCACTCTGAGAACACTATGTTCCTTTCTTTACTATAATCAAAATGAACTGCTCTATTAATCATGGCGATAGACGCTGTCCCACAATGACAAGCCTATTTTCCTATCAAGAACCACCACTTCCTTCACATCCACAAGGAAGTTAACGAATATAGCTTTGAAATTTTCTCCTTGAGGTTTCCTAGGTTTCCTTGGTATTTGTAGTAATTTCCCTTCCTGAATAAAGAGACTTATGGAACCTAAAAAACAGTAAGTTTCAAACTATTAGAAGCATTAATCAACTACAGACCAATCAAATACAGAATCACTCAAGTTATTATAACTGAATATTTCATCTGAAAATGGGTTTCTGTCCATTTTTATTCTGAAAGGAACCTTGAAAACTAGTTCAAAAATACTAGTGTAAAGAGAATTCATTAAGTTACTTGTCCATCTATTTCTATGTTCTTCATTTATCATCTAAAATGGGAGGGGAAGGTAACACCCTCAAAGCTTTTATCTGGTCATCCAGAAATGTTTGTGTCAGAACAACATGTACTAAAATGGAAAACAGACACAGACAACCTGTACCGCAAGTCAACAGGGACAACATTCTCAAAAATGAGAATAAGTCACAGAGGAATACGGCATATGTAACAACACGTGTATTTGGGTAGGTGGAAGAGAGGCACACAAGGTGTTCATGTGTGAGAGTATCCTTCTCTTGGAGTACACTGTGGACTCCCTGTATAAATACAAACTCCAAATAGGAACGCATGTTACCCTTCAAGGTGCCTCAATAAATGTTTCTTTTTTCAAACTTCTAACAATTTCATTTAGCCCCCAGCATCAGATACATTTTTTTTAAAAAAAACTTGCTAATTAGTTGAATATTTAGATCCTGCCCTGGCAGACTGATGAGATGGAGGGGTTATAAACCAAGAGGCTGAGGCACAACAAAACACAAGGCGTAGAAGCATGCCTGGTTCATTTATAAACATCATTTTTGAGTACTTCACACAGGCATGCATCTACCAACTCAGAATACCATGTTGTGTTATCTAATAACGAAAGCTCTGCAACACTCTATTTCACTGACAGTCAGTGTCTTTCAAGAGTGGGGCTTGGAAGAGCCAGGTTCCCACCTCCATCAGGGCATGATAGTGACTATGGTCCCTTTCATTGTTCTCTCAGTTGGGCCTAATTCACAAGGCTGACATGAAGCGTTTTACACTGTTGCACCTACATGCCTTTTAAATACAATTCTGTTTGTTTTTTAAAAAAACTTTTATAAGTAAGGTATTAAATGAACTTTGCTTTAATTTTTTTTCTAAGCCGCTTTGAGTCCTTTACCAGGAGCAAGATGGGTTAACATTGGTATTAACATGTATATAAATGTTTCGAAATACATGCTATTTGTAAGTTGTTCACCGCCCCGATCCATATGGAGAGGCGGGATACAAATAAATAGATTAAATTAAATTAATTGGCTAAATAATAGTAATATTGACAAAGCAAGGAGGAAAGCCGTGTATTATCCTGCCTTGAGTAGACTGGAATAAAGCTGGGATACAATATTTATATGTAATATATAAAAGTCAAAGTTTGTCTGTGTCAGGAAGAGATCTCATGATTGGCCGCCTAAGAAGATTCTATGGAATTCTAGGGTTTGCAGTTTAGGGAGGGGCCTTTAGAATCCTCAGCCAGAGACCTCTTGGGCCTCAGGTTGGTTGCTGTGGAGATGAGGCCTAGCACCAAGGAAGAGGGCAGGAACACAACCTGTGTATGTTAGTAACTCTGAATACAGATTGGATCCGGGAATATGGGGAAAAGTTACAGGTACCTGGACAAAACTGTTGCATTCTGTGAATGTATAATGGACTCCTTGCTCCACAAATTCCTCACAGCCCTGTGTGTGTGTGTGTGTGTGAGAAAGCAAACTATTACAAACCTGTTGTTATGGCTGGCCAGTTCCATGGCAAACTTTTCCTCAGTGTTATCAGCTTGTCCGGAACTGGCACACAGCTGCGCCATCATATGTGTTTTTGCTACATGACATGTTATGGCTATGAACATGTTATTCACGCTTGTTGTCGTAGGTTCAAGGTGCCTACAACATGCTTACTGCATATCATATAACCCCGTGCCTTGTGTAAAAGTTATCACTACTAACAAAAACAGTCTGGGGAATTGGAGACACAGGATCTCAAATCTTTCCAGCAAGTATTACCTATGAGAAGATAAAATCCCGGGCAACGCTGAGTGTATACACTTCCTCGCTTTCCCCTCAGCCTTGCAATAGGAATAAATATGTCACCGTGAATCAATCTGAAGCATCACAGACCGGGCTCGTGTGGGAACAGCAGGACAACTATCCATCCTAGCAAAACAGACCCACCGTAAGACTTTCCTGGTTTAAGGAGCAAAACAGAGAAAGAATGGAACCGGGGCCATTTCCGCACTGGACTGTTATAGCGCTATTGTTCCACTTTCAACATCCTATGGAATCCAGGGGCCTTCGAGACCCCGCCCCCTAAACTGCAAACCCCAGGATTCCATAGGATGTTGAAAGTGGAATAATAGCGCTATAACAGTCTAGTGCGGAGACGGCCTGGATCACCCTTTAAGAAACGCTCCTCTTTTTCTCTGGCCGACGGAGAAAGAGGAAGCGGCCGCAAACTCCTCCCCCCAATGGCGGCTGCGCCAGTGCTTACGTCACACTCAGTTTCCGGTTGGCGCTCCCCCCTCCTCCTACGCAAGCCTGTTCTCGGGCCACGCGCCAGTTTCTTCCGGTAACGGTCTTCGCGGCCGTTCCCCCCGCCGTCCGCAACGAGGCCGCCTCCCTCATAAACAACTCCGCCGTTCCTTAAGCAAAGGCGAAAATGAGTCCTCTGCTCCCCTCAGCAACCGCGCCGCCCGTACTCGGCTCCCGAGGGGGCTCCGTTACCTCAGAGCAGGCACTGCCTCTCCGGCCGCAGCCCTTCCGCCGCCTTCGTCCTCGGAGGCCCCCAAAGAAATGGAATTAGGACGTGACTGAGGAGCGCACAAAATGGCGCCGGGCGGAGGGGAGGGAAAAAAATTACAATCCAAATCTCCAAGGCCACAAGCGCATGCGCGGTGGGACTCCAGTCGCATTCTTCATTCACCACCACTACGAGGCTTCCCTTGGCCCCGCCCACGCCTTTCCGTTTCCAAGAGACCGGGACCTGCCAGCCAATCACCACACACTATCTACTCTTCCCCCCCCCAGCTTCCTGCCCCGCCAGGCTCTGTCCAATCCCGGCGCGCGGCGCTCACCATCCCCACCCCGAGCTTCCTTCCGAACCAGAAACAGGAGAAGGAGGGACTAAGTGGAAACTTTGACTTCACTCCCTTTTTAAGCCCTGGCTTCTCCGACGGGAGAGGGCGGGCTTTTGGCGTCCCGCATCCCGACCAATCAAAAGTCTCCGTCACCAAAAGGAAGCGGGAGGGGCGAGAGAGTCGAAACCCTCACCCAATGGCGTCGTCGAGGCTTTCCTTCCGCAGTCCAATGAAAGGCGGGGGGGCGCGCGCGGCGCCCAATAGGGGAGGGGCAGGGCCCCCGTGGGCGTCACGAGCGAGGAGGAGGAGGGGGGAAGAGAGGCGGGCGCGCTCGCGCAAGCGCGGCACGAGCGGGGAGGAACCAATCGGAGGCCGCGCAGCTCCAGCAGCTTGTTATTTGGGGGACGAGCGGCGCTGGCGGAGGGAGTCAGTGAGGGAAAGAGGCGGGCGGGAGAGCGGGCAGAGCCCGGGCTGTCGGGAAGGGGGCGGGCAGGGGGAGGCGGAGCAAAGCGGAACAGCCCCCGCCGCTTCTCCTGCTGCCGTCGTCGTCGTCGTCCTTCGCCGCCGCCGCTGCTTGTTCCTGGTGGGGGTCGGACGGTCGCCCCACTCCCCCCCTCAGACCTCTGCGCCGGGAGAGCGGTCGCCGCCGCCGCCGCCGCCGTGGCCGCTGGCGGATTGCGCTCCCGACTGTGTGAGTTTGTGGCAGGCTTTGCACAGATGTGTGGAAGGGGGAGGCGGCTGAGGGAGCCGGGCCCCGGGGAGGGAGAGGCGGAGGGAGGCCGGGAAGGAGAGGAGAGGAGAGGGGGGCCGGAGGAGCCGCCGCGGTCCCCTCAGGAAGCGTGGAGGGGGAGCGGTATCCCAAACCGGGATGGGGTCTCCCCTCCCTCCTCCTCCTCAGCGCCAAGGCGGCGGTGGGGCGTGTGTGTGTGTGTGAGGGAGAGAGAGAGAGTTCGGGGGCGGGGGTTATCCCCCATCCTCGGGGATGGCGAGGGATGGCGGTGGGGTGGGGAGAGGCGGCCGAGGCTCCCTCCCCTCACGGGCGGTCCGCGGACTCTTCTTTTTTTGGGGCTCCCCACAAGAAGAGCGAGGCAGGCAAGGTGGGGGGTGGGGCGGGCGAAAGGCTCCTCTTCGTCCCCTCAGCTTCGTCCCCTCAGCGCCCCACGCCTGAAGGGGGCGGGCGAGGCTTTCGGGGCGCCCGCCCCACACGCGCCCCTCCGCCAGTCGACCAGGCCCTTCTCTGAGGGGAAAATTCCCCCCCCGCCACACATTCACAGGCGCCCCACTCTCCTCTCTCCCACGGCAGCGGAGGGGCGAGGAGGATCCGTGTTTTCGGGGCGTGTGGATGTAGTTGTGGCTCCGAGCTGGGGAGGGCTTGGCCGTGAGGGCCCAACGGTTGTCGCGAGGGGCCTGGAAAAGAGGGGAAATGTTGGCCCCTTGTGTGTGGGGAGGGGTGGGTTCGGAGACTGAGGTGAGGGGGAAAAGCAGCCTCCTGGAAGAGAGTTTCAGCCTCTCAAAAAATAAAAATAATCACGTGAAACTTATTTTTGCTGGTGGAGGGGTGAGGGAGGCGAGCTGGAGCCTATGGGGAAGTGGGTTAGAAAGGAAAGGGGCAGGTTTTGTCAAGAGGAAAATGTAGGTTTTGGGGTGGGCTGTGAGCTGTGCATGGGGGTCCTGAGCCTTCTGCTAGGGAAGGGGGCATCCTTTATTCCCGGGGTAAATTATTATGGACTTTGGAGAGGGTGTTAAAAGCAACTGCAGCAGCACTGTGTGCACACTTGAGAGCCAAGTCCCACTGTACATACTTTTGATTGAACACATGTATGATCAAGAAGTGATAAATGGAGGGTGTGTCTGCATGTAGTTGGCTTGTCAGCCTCCCCTTTGCAGATCTGTTTCTTTGCCTGTGGATTGTGTTTTGATCCCACACTTAGGACTGAGAGGGCAGCTGAAGATGCCGGCTGCAGTTTTGTTCCCTGATCAAATCTCTCCTTTCTACTCTTTGCTCCTCCTAGAATGACGGTGGGAATCATGCTGCTCTCCAGATATTGGTGACTGCAGCTACCAGCAGCATTAGACAGCGTAGCCCATGGTGAAGTGTACTGGGTACTGAAGTCCAGCACCAACTGCAGGGCTGTATGTTTCTCTACTCTGCCCTGAAAAAGGAAAAGTGTGTCTTCTGCATGCATGTAGTGCCTCTCTTTTTCTTGACAGTTTGCAAAGAAGGAAGAAGCCATGGCAGTGATTGACAATGAGGGATGTAAAGTTCAATAAGAGGGAGATGGAGGAGAACATGGTGGCTTCTGCTTCCTTTCAGCCAGAGCTTGAAAAGGCCCAGTTTAGATTTTCTTGTGCTTTCCTTTAACCTTTCTAAAACATGTTAGGCCTGGAATGGGTGTTTTAGAGACACAAAGGGTGTGTGTTGTGTACACTATGGAGAAGAGTGTGTTTAATAATCAGCCAGAGATTTTTGTAGTGAATTTTGCTTACTACTCCTGCGTCACATGTAAGCATGTGTGGGTGAATCTACTCATTGTCTTTCTTCTCTTTTGTCTTCTAGATTTTTCTTCAGCCGTGGCAAAGAGAAACTTTCTGAGCTGGAATCCCTCAAATAATTTTCCAAGATGAAGGTAAATGCATGCTGCTTAGGAGTGCATAAAGGACATCTTTCATTTTCTTCCCCTTTTCTCTTGATCTGCTAGCCTGCTCATTTGCATATTTGTGCTTATTTTTCTTAAAATTTTTTAGAAATCCAACATCCTGTTGAATGTCTGTTTGGTTAAATATGCTCCACCTGACATTTTCTGAACATGCTTGCAACTTGCTGAGCTTCTTCAAATGTCTCCAACTAAGTGAGCAAGTTAATGCTATTATTGCAGAGAAATATAACAGAATACCTGGGTGGATATAAGCCTGCTATTTCTATGGTTACTGTAGCTTTCCAGGGTCTCAAGCAGCAGTATTTATCCTTACTTGTGGCCTGATGTTGGAAATTGAACCTGGGACCTTCTGCAGGCAAGCCATGTGCTTTGGGACAGAGCTGTAGTCTCTCTTCATCACATATGGATGTTGAAATCTGCACACTGAAGAAAACATCCTGCTTGTGTTTTGTTTAGAATGTACTTTGACTCCGTCAGAACTTTTGGGGTAGCACTATACTTGAGGTTCCTCTTCCAAAATGTTTTTTTCTGTTGTGTTTATAAAATTACCGACTACAGTCTTTGTCCTTAAGTTAGGTTTTGCAAAGCAGAAAGGTAGTCATTCAGAATTATTCTATTTCTATAAATCAAATCTCCTACCCAGTGTTCTTGGACTTCAGCTTTCGTAAGCTGTCTCAGTCTGTTGTCCTGGCCAATGGGAGTTTCAGTCAAGGAGCATCTGGAGGGCCGTTCCTCCCTGACTCCTGGTGTAATAGAAGTGGGTGAGGCAGGGGAAGATTTGTTCAGAGAAATTGTTTTTTTTATATGTTGATACTCTGCAGTATAGTCATTTTTGTATTGTAGTATTATGCGCTTCAGTATTTGGTAGGAAAAGAAAAAATACTGATAGATGGAAAATACACATGAAAATATTACACACATGCACTCATTTGGAAGTTAGTACTCTAGTAGTCTCCAGAAATAAAATGAATCCCCCTCCTTTTTTTCTTCTCTTTACAAAAATTAACACACATTAAATGAGCAACTGTATCTTCATTGGTGAAGATACTTGTATGTTGAACTTTTTGCTTTGACAAACACTTCCGTGTAAGTCAAAATTGGATTTTATTTTCCTTGGAGAAGCGAAGTGAAGTGAAATTACATGCTTGGGTTTATTGTTTGACTTTGTAAGAACTAATGAATGATCTTATAGTCCAATGTCACTTAACCACGTTTTGTGATGCAAATATGGAATTGACACCAGTTGGTTGAAAAAACATTCACATTTGGGGGAGTAAATTTCAAGTGAAAATAAAAAAACAAAAAAATCATTCAGGGTTCTGCTGAATCCTGACTGCAATCCAGCATGTGTTTACTTAACAGAACACTGTGTTGAATGTAATGAGACTCCATGAGGAAATATGTAGTCTTGCTTGTTTTGATAATTAGGAACAGCCAGCTTTGGAAAAAGAAGGGAAAATGTTGAAAAGGAAAAGAAAGTGCTGCATTCTATTAAACACTAGCTGAAACCCTGTTTCCCCCCTCCAGATGGCATATGCAAAATCTGTATCCTTGTGAAAAAGAATATTCTATATACTTACAGGGGAAGATTCTTAGGGAAGTAAGCGTGGACCACTACTATCTCTGGTTGAGAATCTTTTTGTGGCCAGTAATTGGAAAAGCGCATCAACATTTTGCATAGAACTAAACTTGGTACAAATGCATGTTTTTGCTTTCATTGTGTTTTCAGAGCTGCTTTTAAGTTTTGGTGACTGTAGGTTGAATCCCAAATAGTAGGTGACACTGCATCATGAAGATGAGAATGGTAGCATTTGTTGTTCTGATAAAGAAATCTCTTCCCTTGTTTTTGTTGCAGAATTTTGTGGACACAGAGTTCTCTTACATTTGAGTGCTTCTAAATGACTGGTGTAGTTTAACAATTGTTTGAAAGCTCTTGTAGACTTTAAAGCTTTTGGTGCTCAGTTTGTTTCCGGCAGTGAAGCTAAAGGTGGAAGCATGGACTCCAGATCTGAGGTGTGTGTGTGTGATAATGTGTGTGTATGGGCACTTTTGACCATGGAACACTATACTTAATGATGTTTCTGTTCTTCAGGCAGCAGATGAGCCTGCCTACCTGACAGTGGGAACTGATGTCAGTGCCAAGTACCGGGGTGCCTTCTGCGAGGCAAAAATTAAAACTGTAAAAAGGCTGGTGAAAGTTAAGGTAAGATGAAAAACTACCAAGGGCTTAGTAAGGGCTATTAGGGGACATAAGGGGCCTGCTTGTGCTGTTTCAGGCTGTTAGTTGATCTAGATGAGTGCTGCCGTGTGTAATTGGCTGTAGCTCACTCTTTCAGGGCTTTTGCATCTTCAGCTCACATAGCTGCTTCTAGCTCTACAGTGGGCAGTTTCAGGGGCTGATGAAGGGGCCAGTTTTGCTGTTTTCATATGTGCCACACCCATCCAGTGTGGTGCAAGCAAAAAGACTCTAGAACATGGCTTCTCAGCCTTTGATTCTCCAGATGTTTTAGACCTCAGTTCCCAGTATTCCTTACCATGGGCCATGCTGAACTGAAGTCCAGAGCAGCTAGGGGAGCCAAGGTTGAGAATCACTGTGTTAGAAAAAAGCAGCTTATGCTGCTGAATTCCAGCGGTGTCATATGGGGAGGGGGTCTGCAAAAATGGCTTGAGGTGCCTGCAGCTGATGGGCCACATGTTGCCCACCCCTGATTTAACTGGAGACACCTGGGACCTTTTGTATGCAAACTTTGCGGCAGGTTGTGATCCATCTCAGGGGAGACACTAAGTGAAAATAAAAAGTTTGCCAAAGATAATGCAGCTCTTTCACCTGTGGTAGTAGGGGGATGTAATGATTGTTATAGGATTACTTGAGGTAGCTCTGTGGGCTTTCAGAAGTAGGGAAACAATTATTTTCTTTTGGTTTGTAAGTTTAATGAGAGGGAGCAGGAGCTTATGTTCCATTTGACAGCTGCTTTTGCCTGCCTTACTCTTGGTGTTTGTTCTGGGTTAAGAGCAAGATGACTGATAATATTTACAACGGACCTTGAAGTTTTTGTAGATTAAACCCCTTTGAGTCCGCTTGTATGATGTCTTGAACTTGCCTTAAAATAGCTTCATTTCTCATAGATCTCCAGTGAAAACTTTTTAAGTAATCTAGTATGCAGACTACAGTTTCTGGATTGTTAATAGAGCTATTGAATTAGTGTAATCTGCTGTGCTATCGGACATTCACGCCTAATGGCCTTGTTGCTGGTGTAGCAGGAATTGTGATTTGCCCAGTCATTGGCCATAGGAAAATATAACTTTAATGGTCTAAGTTAATAGCTTAGTTGTAGGTAAAGCCATGATAATGTCAGTTTCCTTTATAATTTAAAGTCCTATGACACATTTGAAGGATAACAGATTCAAGCTGCCATCACATACCTATATGCCTGTGAGCAAACTCCATTAAACTTGTTTTTTAGTAGATAGGGATAGAATTGTACTGTTATTGTGGTGTAAACATCTGCTGACTGAAACATGTGAAATTTGTATCAAGAATTTAGACTTACTACAGAAAAAAAAATCCCTTAGGCAGTACTATTTTTTTAATTACTGGCTTATGTGGCTGGTTGACGTTATTAAATGAGATAAGTGCCCCATTCTGTCAACAGATAGAAGTGGTTTAAGTTTCATGTAAATTCTTCCAGGGTTTAATTTTATGCTTTCAATGTATGCAGACCTACACCTCTGCAGGGAAGTTCTAATCTCACCAGAATGCTAGCATGGTCTAGTTTGGATCTATGTTTGCTCTTTCATGAACAGAAAAACCTTCTTCTCTCTTCTTGGAAAATAGGTATATCTGGGAGAGTATGGCACTGAAGGAAGGGGCAGGAGGTGATATTTGCTGACGCCTTCTCCCCTGTCCTAGCTTCCCATGCTATTTCCTGTGCATTATTCCAGAATGTCCCCGAGGGCCTGCAGGGCACCTTTAGGGGGGATTCAACAAAAAATAACCTCCTTCCCTACCTCAAGCGAGAACATCCTACAGGTAGCATTTTGCTGATTCGTACTCTGAATCTCAGCCACCCTAAGGTATGTGTAATTTTTTTTACCCTACATGTAACATTGTTCAAAATCTCTTTCAAATTATTTAGGTGATTTTAAAGCAAGATAATTCAACACAGTTGGTGCAAGATGACCAGGTGAAAGGACCTTTACGGGTATGTATGCAGCATGTTTGTTTGTTTTTTTCCCATTAGATCAGTACATTATTTTATGGGTTAATTCAAGCTGAGCTGATTGAATTTCTGTTTGTTTTTAATCAGCAATAGACTTTTTTAATTCAAATGTTACATGAAATAGAAAAGCTATGAATAGATTAGTCCAAAACAGAGAAAGAAGTTATTAATGAAAATAAAAATGTTGGAGTTGGTGTACTAAGGTGAATTTAAGTGCCATGAATATGCTTCTGTAACTGTTTCTTTTAAGAAACAACTACCTGATAGAAAGTTTCCAATTTCAAAACTGTGGACATCAAAGAGATGATCTTCTGTTGTGGTTCTGTTGCAGTACATATATTCTGTTATTAGCTGGCAGTAAAACACAGATACCAATTTAGTGGTAGACTTTTTCCTTTTGCTATTAATAGTCTTTTAAGTATTGCAACCAATATTCCTTAGATTGAGCACATTTCTTTCCAAGTGATTCACTGTTGCTTTTCACAAAATCACCACTACTGCAAAAACATTATTTTAAGTCCACCTACTGTGAGATGGGCTGAATTTTGTCTCATGAAGAAGTAAGCTGCTGTCTTGGATGTATTTGCCACTCTTTGTTGGGTAGGAGAGCCCCATATAGCATTTATTGAGCACTGAAGAAATGATGAACTATGAAGGCACAAGCTGCCCTACAGCTGATAAATAGAGGAGAACATACAGCATACCATTATTTTCCTGAAAGTAACTTTATCATTGACTGTGTGGTTACAGGAGAAACAAAGGTACTTGTAAGGCAGTATTTGTTAAACTGTTCCACAAAGCTGAGGAGGATGCTGACTTATTGCTTTAAAAGCAAACTAGAGGGGAAAAGTGTTTCAAAATTTGAGCTATATAAATCAAAACCTACATCAAGTACAGGCATACCTCAGTTAACAGAGTCTCTGGTGGTGAGGTTCCTTTTTACAAAGTCTTAATGCCCCCCAGCCCCCATTTCATCTTTAGCCCCAGTCTAGCAGGAAGTTTTTTCAGCGGCATTAGAACTGGAAAGATGGTGAAGGACTGGAGAACGCTGACTTTTGGTGTCAGGTTGCAGCAGCATTTCTGCAGTAAACAAAGCAATAATAACTCTTGAGTGGTGAAGGAATGGGATTCCACTCTAGCTAATTCTGTTGTGGCCTTGTTTGCCAGAGCTACCTACAACAGGCAAGGTAAACTGGCTGCCTCCAGAATCCCTTACTGAGCATGCATAAACAGTAGAACAGGGAGAGAAAGGGGGAGCAGATAAGCCTGCTTCAGCAACCACATCTAGCATATTTTTGGAAAGGGTACATCTTGCCACCAAAACGAAAAGCATAAGAGAAGTAGGGGTTAGTAATAGAAAAAGCTTTCAAATATCTTTTGGAAGAAGTCTTCAGGTGGTCTCCAGAAGCTTCTTAATGTTTTTGTTTACTTATACAGAGTTTACCTGATCTGGTTGTTCATTTCACATGTGCAATATTGTTAGTTCTGAAGAAAAAGTTTGTCAAAACGTGTTGAACTGCTCTTCATTGTGCTCTTGGAGCCTGTCCTATTCTTTCCATGTTCCTCATACCAGATTATTTTCTGCTAGAGAAGGAATGGTCAGGAACACACCTAATCTGTTAAACTCAGGTATACTAGTATCACAAACATGAGGAACAGTTCAGCACCCAGTAAGGATGTTTACATGCAAGAGGACATAAAGTGTAATCTTTAATATTATAGGCCGGTGCAATTGTTGAAACCAGGATGCCTGATGGATCCTTTCAAGAAGCCATCATTAGTAAATTGACAGATGCCAGCTGGTATACTGTAGGTGAGTAATTTTCATGTCTCATTTCCAGTGCCAAAGCATGTTTCAGTGCCATGGAGGGGCACTTCAGTTCCTTTCTGTCCCAAACATCTAGTGTTCCCTGGTTAATTGTCTTAACATCCAAAGAAAATATGGTATCTGTGTGTTAAAAAAAAGTGGCTAAATGTATCATAGTGGTTTAGAGTTGCAGTAAAGAAACTGAATGGTTGAACTAGATGAAATATCCTACACTTTTATCTCTTTAAGGCTATTCTTGGATGAGTCAGAAAAATATTCTTTCTTTATGGGCAATTTCTTAAAATTATAGCAGCTAAAGTCATTGAAACTGAGCAAGCATTTTATTTATTGAATTAATATCCTGCCTTTCTTCCAAGATGGTAGTCAAGGCCACTTATAATAATTTAAAAAAATTAAGCCGAATTAGGCAGGAA
Organism: Ctenosaura bakeri; assembly: GCA_948474755.1. Taxonomy (NCBI): domain Eukaryota; kingdom Metazoa; phylum Chordata; class Lepidosauria; order Squamata; family Iguanidae; genus Ctenosaura; species Ctenosaura bakeri. The sequence continues at coordinate 438,213 of CAOLHI010000328.1, forward strand.
TACCAGCAACTAGTTATTTGTTGAGTTAATTTGGGCTAACATGATCAGTGCCTGAGGATCCATTGATGGACTACCCAGTCATGTTAAAAGTGATTCCCTGAATGTGCAAATCTAGCACATTTGCTAGAAAGTTTATAGATGAATCTTCTTTGTGACATGCTGCTTTTGCCTATGTGGGGGGAGAATTCAGCTGTTAGATTTCCTGCCTTCAGTATGAAATAGTGTAGTTAAAAGGCCCTGTCAAATTTGTGGGGTCACCATAAGTCGATAAGCAACTTGAAGGAACATATACATGTACAGTTGCACTATGAGTGCATCATATTGAGCTGTGCTCATGTTCTGCTTTTGGACTTCTCACAGGCATCTTGTTGGCTACTGGGGGAACAGAATGCAGAGCTAGGCAGGCTTTGGTCTGATAGCCTGGCTATTTTTATATTGTCTCTTATTTTTTTGTCTGAATAATCCTGGTTTTGGTTTGGGGAAATCAGCTTCTTAGGAAGCAAATACAGACTGAAATGACTGTTCAAGTCTAGAGAAGTTTGATTTGATTTCACTGAAACCTTCATGCAGCTCATTTATTTGCCTCAAACTAAACATTTATTTAAAGCAGCAATTCCCAGACTTTGCTCCTTCAGATGTTTTGGACTTTATCTCCTAGAATTCCTGACTGGTAGCCATGTTGTCTGGAGCTTCTGGGAGCTGAAGTCCAAGACCCCTGGAGAATCCAAGTTTGGGAATCACTGATTTAAAGTATTTATAACCTTTCCTTCAGTCACAGAGGTTCTTAGAGTGGCTTGCAATTAGTTTGACAGTTTCCTACGTGCAGGCAAATCTAAATAAAACATGACACACCAGGAATAGGAGATGGTGGGAATTAAGTCCAGCCGTTCATGGTGTTTGTCCTTTTCTCTTAAATGCCCAATTGCAGTTGGAGCATGGAGGGAAGGTTTCACAAGCAACTGGGCCCCAGGCACAATGAAGGTGTGCCTGGCTGCTCTCCTCTTTTCTCAGAGGCCACAACGGCCAGAGTTGGAGTATAGAGGAATATGATTGTACATTTAATATTATTTGAAGTGCTTTTGAGCAGGAGAGGAGGGATGTGAATTTGGCTGTATATTCTGCTGAATATTACTATAACCTCGGCTTAGTAACATCTATTTCTGTCTTTGGTTAAAAAAAAAAAAGATAAACATAGGTACGTGTGGGCAGACAGGCTAAAAGGTTATATAGCCGTATAAGCAAATCTTTCTTGAAGGGAGGAAAAGCCAAAGTGGAGGATTTTGTTCAGATGTCTACATCAACAGAGGAAGAAGTGGTTTCAAATAAAACTGCTTGCATAACTAGAAAAATAATGGAAGAAGAAAGAAATTACCATATTTGCTGACATATAAAACACACCTGTGCGTAAGACGCACCTGTGTGTGTAAGACGCAAATACTATTTGCCAGTGTATAAGACACACCTCATTTGTAAGCAGTAGTTTTTTGGGGGAAAAGTGAGACTTATACACCAGCAACTACAATATCTTCGCTATTCTGAATGTCATTCAGAATTTTCAAAAGTAACACAGAAGTGGTTTTGTTGTATAATCTTAACTTAGATTTCTTTGGCCTCATAATGATAGTCCCAAATTTTAGAAATTCTTTTAAAAGTGCTAAAATAGTATTGATAGCAATTGGCATCAAAGTTTATGAGGGTGGACATCTTAAAGTCACTTAGAAGTCTGGCTTACTCTTTTGGGGGCATGGTTATAGTTCAGTGATAGATCACATGCTTTGCATGCAGACAATTTCAGTTTCAATGCCTGCTATCCATAGATTAATACATTTCTGGCTCTTGAGAAACTAAAGACTAGAGATTAATGAGTGGGCCCTAACCATGACTCTTCAGAGGTTGTTGGACCCCCTTTGTCTAGCCTTCATAGTGGTCATGGGTGGGGAGGGTTTTAGTCTAGCTGCATATGGTAGCCCACAGCTAGGAAGCACTGAGCTTGGTAAATCAGTGGCATAGTGTGGTATTAGGTAGCTTGCTTTCCTCACAGTGAAGTCTTTGCTAGCTGAGAATTGCTGGTGACTACAACAAAACAGAATATTTTAAAAAAATTTGAATTAAATACTTCTGAAGTATTAAAGAAAAAGATCTGTAAATTTAGAATGTCTTACATGTTAGTGAGAGATAACTGCATGGATCTGGAATGAGTTTTAGCCATTGGGACAATGGTTGTATTTCTAAGTTACATCTTTCAAGAGGTTTCCTAATTGCTTTGCAATGTAATACTTGAGTAAATATTGATCTCTGGAAGAATGACTTAAAGTTGTTCTAGGAGTGTTTCATGCAAGTGTCAAGGACAAAGCTATAATGATAATCTAATTCATTCTCCAGAAATGTTTCAGTAAGTAAGAACTAAACTTGCTTTATAATTAGATATTTGTTTTGGTAAACTTTGATATGACTAACGTTTATGGAGCTGGTGCATTAAACTGAACTTTTTGGCTCTTGTTTCCTGTGAGTTCCAAGAGACTGTTTCTGTACTTTGCCCTCTTGTTGCTTCCTTGCAGGATATGCTCTTGAAACATTTGACAGGACTGGGCATTAAAAAGTTGCTTGTCACTGGAAATAGCTGGAGTGGGGTGCACTTTAGGCACCTACTTCATTCAAAATAGGAACCTTCTGGTACAGATATTTTTCTCTTCAGTCTTCTTTGTGCTCACTGTGACTTTTGGCAAGGCCAGCAGCTTTTGGCAGAGATGAATTTTCTTTCCCTGGAATTATTACTGTTTTGCAGGCACCCTTGCTCTCCCAATGGATACTGAGCTGCCAGTCTTAAATCCAGTATGTTTGTAGATAGCATTGTATCTTCATGATGCAGTGAATTTTTATGTCAAATTTTAATTCAAAGAAGGCATTCAGATTATGATTAAACTTCTTCCTGAAGTCCATGCAGGAACAAATATACATTCCTCCTCTTCTTGGTGACATCTCTTGGCAAGAAAACAGTGGTTTGGTTCCTGAGATCACTCCTGCCATCCCATGAGCACAGTTCTACAAGCAAAACAGTGTTCATCAGTGTCCCTTTCTCCCTACCGTGCCTCACCCCTTCCAAAAATCTCCTCTGAGGAGTTGGAGGGCTGTCTGAAATAATGTAGGAGTGCTTCAGGAGGAAGGGGAATGCATGCAGATTCCCACCCTTCTTGCAGTGGGATCCTCTGCTAGATCAGAAGTCTTCAGAGAATGGTAGGATTCCTGTGAATGGAAAGCAAACTTAGGATCCAAACCAAGATCTTTATTTTTGGGAAATGAATCCTGAATAATACTAGCTTGACCCAAATATGTGTACAGCACAGTCTGTGGGATGTCTGTCTTAGCTACAAACCAGCCTCCCTGCTGCAGTAGATGTTGACATTTCAATCTTTTTCACTTTAGTTGGAGTAAAATATTTAAGTAGAACAGAATTTGCTGTAACTTGATTGTCACTGGCTTGCGTGTTGGTTTAAGAAGACAAGTTTATGTAGGATTGGCAGTTAGAGGGAACAGCTAAATGACCTTAGTATCCCTTTGAATATCAGGTGCTGGGGACAAATAGGATGGTCTGCTAATGTGTTTTGTTTCTATGCTCCCAGAGGTGTGGGACTGGCTTCTATTGGAATGGGAAGATTGATATTGAGGTAATCAGCTCTTACAAAACTTCCCACGGTTTCATCTTTAACCTGGATCTATTCAGTTACTTGCACTGATGCTGCATCTTTCATTAGTGGAATCAGGAAGACAATGATTTCTCTACCACATTGAGTCTCCCAGAATTGATCTAGATGGCTGGAAAACCCTTCAGAGCCTACTTCCAGACTTTCCCAAAGGTTCAGGAAAATATGTTCAAGCTTCGGCTTCATTGGTCTTACTAAATAGCACTTAAACACAATTACTGTAGAGCAAGTGAGTTGAGTTCAGTGAGAACTGGCTATTGTGCCTTAAGTACTTTACATGTTTCTGTGTGGTTTCAGTCTAAAGTCCAGTTCTTTAAAAAAAATAAAATCACTCATTTATCTAGGCAATGACAGTTTCAGTGTGAAGATAGAGAAGGGGAGAACAGATTTGATCATATGGTGAATGGCGGATCAGAAGATAAATGAATAAACGTTACATGGGCCATCAGCAAAGATATGAGTGTACCAGGTTGATGACAAAAGACATTTCTTTGTATGAACCAATAGAAATTCAAATGCATGTCTGTTGAGACATCAAGAGTTGTGTTTGATGCTGCCAGCTTACCAATAACTCTGTATTCTACCTGTGTATGAGTGGATCTCAAGCTTCACCCACCTGAGAGGTGTGAGAACACCACAGAAGAGATGAGCTGCTGACCTGATACTTCTTCCAACTTGTTATGGTTTAGATATATAGTAGCCAACTTCTGAGATGCTACAGAGACATGGAACAGGGGATGAAGCTGAAGTGTTATATTGTACACACCAGAGTGACATAACTACTATGGGCTTATCAAAGTAGTAAGTCAACACCTATACAGACACACAACCATTCTTGGAATATTTTACATGTGGTAAGTGCTAAACTGAGACAAAGGAACACTTTCCAACTGACCTCCATTTTACGAATAAATTTTGATTGAAAGATGTTACCTCTGAATACCTTTTGGCTCCTTCTCTAAAAGGCAACTATTGAAAGGCAAGTAATTTTGGGGAGAGTTCTTTACTTTGTCCTGAAAAGCATAACCACATCCCACATATTATCACATGAAAGCCAGTGTGCAAAAGTGGGTAGAATGTTGAATGAGTACTGGAGAAGCCCAGTATGATCATAAATGCAGTGCGTAACCTTGGACTAGTCACTGTTTTGCAGCCTCTTCTAAGTCACAGCATTGCTGCAAGGATAAAATGGTGCAAGGAACAAAGAGAATTGCACACTATGTATATGAATATACTGCACATATAACAAAATGAATCATTCTTAAGAGAGTTTTGAACCCTGGGAAACTAATGTTTGGTAAGTAGGCTTATTGCTTTACACATCAATCCTAACTGACTGCTGTAAAGATCTGGAAGATCTCTCTCGTCTTGTGCAGCCTTTTGAAAATCTAGAGCAGAGGTCATGGTTTTCACCTTTCTGGATCCAGTTACATTTTATCCCACTCCCACAACTGTGTAAATATGCTTTTGCCCGAGGCCATAACACCACTAGGTAGTGCATATGAAGAAGTGGGTTTATATTCACAAAAGCTCATGTGAAAATAAAAGCCATTTAGTTTTAAAGGTGCTGTCACAGTTTTCCCCTCCCCTTTCTTTCATCCCTTTTTTGGTGAGAGGGCTGTCCTGTACTCTGAGGAAGGCAGGTGGTGATGGTATTTTTAAATATAAACTGTGGAAAGCAATGAATTGGTTATATTCAGTAAGGATGCTTGGTTTCCTGTTCCTTAGTCCTTTACTATACATCTTGCTTTATATATTTCACTATGGCGAAAATGTTTATAATAACAGTGACCCCGTAACAGTCTTCTACAGGTTTATGCAGTATATGAACTGCTTTGGCAGTTCTGATGCTGCAGTATAAAATGAAATGATTATGTATGCTTGACTCAAGGTTTCTTATTTCTGAGAAAATGAGTAAGTTTTGTTGGATGCAGTGTGCACAATTATGAAAGAGCAAAACTACTCCAACCATTATTCTTCTAGGAATCTTAATTCTAAGGCAACTCGACAATATATTATTTAAGAACAGCTGAGGGATATTTTGGAAAGGTCATGCTCTGGGAAGCTTTGTTTTAAAAGAGGTTGCATGTAAAGTAGATTAAAAAGAAAGGAGATTTAAAACAGCAAGGAGTATTTAACTGGGTGAAAGGAGTAGGAGGCGTTAGGATAGAAGCATGGTCATAAATAAGCATTGAAAAGCCAGATGCTTGTGCTCCTGCTTTTTACAGTACCAGTAAGAAAAGTGGAAACAGCATGTTTCATATGATGAAATAACTATTTCTGTGGCATATAACTTCGTTGCTGTTGCACGGTCTTGATCTATTCAATAACTTATTATAGCTTCCTTCTGAGAAGTAAGGGTGGCTTTCATAAAATACTGAGAAGTATTGTTTTCTTGACTAGTAGCTGAAATGGGGGAAACCACTGTTGTGAAACTGACAGGTTTATACCTATTATGGTTCCTTTCAGAGACTAACAGGAAAAAGAGGTCTGGGTGGAAGTAATTAACTAAACACATGGCTCCTGTGTATATAGTCTATGGCCTTTTCTGAAGTGTAAAACCAAGATGCACAGTCTGTCCCCATTGCCAAAAGCCATAGATAAGTTAATGGAACAGGTCCTGCATGTTGAGTGTGATGTGAAAATCTCTGTTGCACGTATGCTATACATATATAGGGACCATGTGTGAATTATTCTAGTAAAATATCAAATCTTCTAGTCTTTTCATTGGTCCTTTGGCTGAAAATGAAAGTTTTATACAAGTTTAATTGAAGAATGTATCCTTATCAGACATGCTAACAGCATTAAATTTAGATGATAATATTTTAGTTAAATTATATGTTCAGTGCCTAGGTGTTACAAGCATCTGTTATCCTACTAGGATATGTTGTGCCCTCAGTCAAGACAAGGGAATAAGCTTTCAGGTTAAAGCAAATCCATTATAATAGATGTTGGTAGGAGCAATGTTGCTTTTCAATATATTTTTCCTTATCTTCATAACCCAGTGGAAGACAGAAAAAAGCAAGTGTTTGCCACGTCACAGTGATTCTCATTCTGTGACAAAGTCATTCTAGTGTGTATACTTTCAGGATATTAAAATCCTCTAAAGAGTCTAGAAAACTATAGCCTGAATTTAAAAGATAATCAGCTGTCCCTGTTGAAATTGATGGGCTTTGATACAATTAATTGTGAATAAAATGGATGGTACTGTACTTAAGTAGCAGGAAATGTTTCTTGGCTAGGAGGGGGAGTTAGAGAAGGTATCACTTGTGGTCCTTCTCCCAGCTTTCGAAATAAAAGATAGAAGACACTCTTGAGTCACATATGTATGTTAAAAAAATGGAGAAGAAGTTTAGCTAACTAGTACCCAGCTTGCTCATAATCAAGATTCAGATTTCAGTATGAGCTGTCCTTGAAAACTGTAAGTAGACTCTAGTTTCTGTTGGGCTGGATAAAGTAGGCTTAAAACATGGTTCCATTATCTTGATTTAACTAACCTTTAAGATGTGGCTCTCTTGGCCATGCACAAAATTTAGGCCTTAATTAAATTGAATAGCTCTTATAGTTTTCAGATCCGTGATGTGTGTTTTGTCCTGTGCAGAAGAATCGTGTGTCTGCTGAAGAGAGATTTTTCCATTTTTGCTTAACTACTTTAAATGCTATTTTTTAGAAACCAGAAGTGTTTCCTGTTGTCCCCTGCATAGTTTTGGATAAGTGCACTGGAGTAGGTGGCTATCCATATGTATAGAGGAGATGTTGAGCAGGTTGAGACCTGAGTTTTTTCACCACTGTTCAGAATAAAAACCATGTTCCTGACTTCCTGCTTCTTGTGTTTGTGGCATCTGCTTGAATTTTATTTGGAGTCCTTGGGGCTTACAGTTCACAGCCTTCCCCCTTCTCAGCAGCTGTCTCTAGGAGTCACAGATGAGCTATGGTAGATGAGCTGTGGGCCTTTTTGTAAACAAAAAGTTTTGCCTAAAAAGCTGGTCGGTTTGTAAGTGTATGATCTAGCTTACCTCTTGTTGATTAGAGACAGAATTAAAAGGGCCTGAAAGATTTGTTCCTGAGGCTGTGGAGAAAGGAGTATACTCTGATAGTCACTTTCCTGTCTATGTTATCTATAGTTGTGTGTCTCTCTGCCTATGACATGATAAAGATTCATTTAGTATTTTGTCTTCTGGAGAAGTGATATGTCTTTAAATCTGTGCTGGAAGGGATTTTTTAAAACTCATTTTTCTTTGCTTAGTCTCCCATTTTAACAGAAATATATCTGTTAAATCTTCGTATGCACAGTAGTGTTTAGCAGTATCCTACTCTACTGTTGATTGGTGGTTCTTGGGTCCAGGAACTGGGTAAGTGGAGGGGGTTGCAATTTCTCTGAGGTAGTAGGTATATATACTCCCAAATCCAACTCATTGGAGGCCACAGTAGATTTCCTGGCTTGGAGTGCTCAAGGCCAATTTTGACTTGCCCACCAGCTGTGGCCTTTCCTGCACATGGATAAGATATCCACAGTAGTTCATGCACTGATAACTTTCCAATTAGACAAGTACAATGCACTCTTTGAGGGGCTATCCTTGAGGATAACTTAACAGCTGCAGCTGGTGTAAAATATAGCTGTTAGTTTGCTAACTGAAACATCATATAGAAACATATAGTACCAGCCTTAAAGAAATGAGACAATCTGCCAATATGCTTTCAGTCTGAATTCTAGGTGATGCTGATAACATAGAAATCTCTAAGTGATTTAGGACCTTGATAGTTGAAGAAGCACCATCTCTATATGCCCCGTCTACAGGACTGAGGTGTATTGGATAGGCCCTCCTCTGTGAGGGGATTTCACTGTGTAATAATAAAGAGAAGGCTATTCTCTGTATCTTTGTCAATAAAGATCTATGTGTCTGTCTTAAATGTAAGTTTCATTGTTCTGTGACATAAGTGAAAGGTGAAATACTTCCTATGTTCAGGAAACTCATTCCTTCAGTCAGTGCACTCAGTTAAATAACTTCATGTTGTGTATGCGTATGGGCTCCTTGCCTTCCCATGGGTGGTGGTCTGCTGTACTGTAGAAGATCTCCACTCAGCTAGAGGATTATGATCTCCTCTTCATTTCACATTGAAATACTTCATAAGAAGCAGTATGGGATGAAATTTATGTGACAGAGCCCAGCAAATGGTTTGGAACCACCACATTCAACCACATATAGACTTCATCTAAAATGTGGATTGAGACAGTTGGGGTTTTTACTGGAGACCAGGTTATGTTTACTTGAACAAGATAATTTGTGGTATAATGTGAGGTGACACAGGGTTACAATGGCTTCTGAATCCACATGCTTAGATAGCCTCCATGGCTCAAGCTCTTGGAGATACAAGAGTTCAAACAAAACTCTTCTGAGAACTGCTGCTTAGTTGAACGATTCACATCCTCCATTCAGCTACCTTTTGCAGACAGAATGCTTTCCTTTATATGTAATATTGTTTTGGTCTGGCTTTGTTTAGTTTTTGATGACGGTGATGAGAGGACGCTGAGGCGGACTTCGTTGTGTTTGAAGGGAGAGAGGCACTTTGCAGAAAGTGAGGTAATGCTGTTAACATTCATACTAAAAACTGTATTTTTCAGTGTTTATTTTATCTTCATACTGAAATTAATAAGCTTTTCTCTTCCTTCTTCTAGACCCTTGATCAACTGCCACTAACAAACCCTGAGCACTTTGGAACACCAGTCATTGGGAAGAAATCCAACAGAGGAAGAAGATCCTCTCTTCCGATGTGAGTGTTTCATGATGCTGTATTTTACTAATGATATTAGTAGCCTTTTCTCAAACTTAATAAGCTTTAGCCTTCTTCTACATTAGAGTGAGGCGGGCAGGTGTTGGCAAGCAGAGAATTAAATGTGCTGCGTCTGCAGGGAGGATAATAACTGCAGAAATATATTTTAAACATTTTTTTGTTTAAGATTGTTAACTGCTAGACACTCATTTGAGGGTAACGGTTTAATAAACCATGTAGAAATTCAAACAGAAAGTGGAGTGAAAAGAATGGCTTTAGGCATGTTTAAAAGAGATTTTTAAAAAGAAAACCATTGCCAGTCTCTTCTACCCAGACATATCAAAGATGGCCTCTGGAGTTTTCATTTCAAGAAGTCTGCTGCATGGCATTGAGGGACTGAGAAGAAGACTATACTACAGCAAACCAAAGAGAACATGCAAGTCCACTACTCCTTGAGGACCATAGAATGGACGTGTCTCTGTGGATCCAGGATAGGAGGGTGGTTTGAGAGTTTAGTCTGCAGATAGCTTCTGGGGTAAAGAAAGGACAGTCACTAGAAGTATTCTGGACTTTCTCTGTCCCAACTCCTGTTCTTTTTTTCCCCCAAAATGGGATATTCTCTTCTTGCTGGACAGCTTGAGGATTTGTGCTGGAGATAGTTGCAAAAGTTCTAACTTTAAACCATTATGTCAGGAAGGTTAAGGAGCCCAGGTTTTAGTAACAGTTTTTGCTTTCCAGGTGGCAATTCAAGAGGAGAACTGTGCATGCTTACTGGGTTTTAAACATAAATTTCTTGTCCCACAGCTCTGAAAGACTTGAAAATGTGGTAAAGGAAGAAGCCAGAATATGAGCAAATAGAATACAATTTCGCTGCTCTGTGAAGCTGTTCACTGTTTAACCATCAGCAGAAGTGGGTTAAATTATGCAAAAATAGTCACATTTTTTGTAATATTTGCATAATCATAGAAGTGTTTTTCTTGGTATAGGAACTAGGCTATTTTATTAGGTGTTTTTTATTTCTTAACCTGCTGACAGAGTAATCTGTCCTCAGTTCCATAGAGGTGCAAAGGTTGATTATTACAGAATAGGAGGCTTTGAGCAGTGCTGTCAGGGAGACAGGAGTGGAAGAAAAAGTCAAAAGATGGTGGGATATGAACCTGAGCAGTGAGCTGTGTAGTTGTGCATAAATATCCTTGAACGTCAGAAGAGAATCGAACCCACTGTATTGTAGCTTTGGCTGCTCAGGAAATAGGGTAGGAGCGCACAAGTCAAACAGTTTACAGTTCTAGCCCGAACATCTCCCAACGGAAGCACCAGTGCACACTAGGATCTGAAGTTCTTCAGTAGTACACAACACAACACAAAGTACGCAGGCTTTTCCACAAAGCATGGAGGTTGCCAAGCAGGAACTCCTGACATATTCAGGCCAAGATATAGTGACTGTGATGGCATGGTATTTGGCTTTTTTTATCTGCTTGTTCAGGCTGTCTAAATCACCATATTCTTAATCCATTAGTAATGAAGATGAAAAAGAGGAAGAAAGTAGTGAAGAGGAGGAAGATGATAAGAAGCATCTCAGTGATGACTTGCTTGGTAAAATTGTCAGCGTGACATCCAATGCTGAGGAGGGCGAGTGGTATCCAGCACTGGTGAGTTGTGTAAGAAGTATTTAGGGTGATCTTAGTAAAACATAGAATATTGAGAAAAGAGAAACTCTAGAATTTCATCTGGGCAAAATTCAATTCAGTATGAGCTGTCATTCAACAAAGGTAGGGCAGAGCCTCAGGTAAGGATGTCCCGTTTCTTAAATTCTTTGAAAAACAGAAAAAATGTTAAATACTCTAGCAGTTCCTTTTAATTCTGTCTTCAGTGAAATGCATTCTCAAAAATGTGTAACTAAACTGTTGCACTTTCCTTTTCAGCCCAAAGGTTCTGTTAGGCCACTATGTGGAATATAACTCTTCCTCTTGAGATCCCAGTCCAAAGTATGTTAGGTGCACACAAATAAATGTGCTTTGTTGAAATTGATCTATGTGATATAATACCTGAGAGCATGATAAAAGGTCTTGACTCTTTTCTCTATTTCTCAGTTGACCAGTTATATTAAATATAGTCTGAATACTTATAATTAAGCTTTGTTTGTAGAGCTCCACAAATGCACTCACCAGCAGAGTGTTTCTGCTCAGCCAGTGAGAGAATCATCCTGTCCCCAGACTCTGGAGAGAAGAAAAGTCTCATAGTACACTGGACTTTGGAGCAGGCAAAAATACTTTGTGTTCAGTTACAGTTTCTCTTGTCTGCTGATGATGCCCGAGGACTATTTGTATGAAATGAAGTTTAAATTTTAAGTTAGATTTGCCTGAAACCAGCATACATTGTAGTTTCCTCAGCATAACATTGCTTGAAAACTGATGAAGACTTTTTTATCTTGTATATTGCCTGAACAAGGACATATACAATTGAGTGTTAGAGTAGTTGAAGCATATTGATTTTCAGCTAGATTTCACAAACCGGAAGCATCTTTCAGAACCTCTAGTATCATTGTTCTTTTACACTATAGAATTGATACCTGCTTAGGGAGAGAATTGTGTCACGTTGAGGATTTCAGTTCTCTTTGCGAGCATTGGAGAGGATACTAAACAAAATATTCTATTTGAAGACTGAAGTGCATAGGGTTTTCAGGAAATGATGACTGGTGCTTTCTCGGTACAACAGTGCTCCCTGCCCCAAGAGAGAAGGTAAACATTCATACTTCATTGCTGTTTTTCTAAATTGCTTGCAAATTATTTTGCAGCATACTGTAAACAACAGACCAACATATTTATAATGCTTGATCTCATTTCACATTTTTCTCTTGCTTTGTTTTATATAGAACGTAAATTTTAACTCTGTTTTGAGAATCATAGATTTAGTTCTAAGAGAGCTATGGTCTTGGCACATTTTCATTTCAAAGCAAGTTATTTTTGAGAAGAAGTCTAACACAAATGAAATTTGAAGAAAAAAATCCTAGTTGTTAGATAAATCCAACTTCATTATTCAAAAAAATATAATTGATTGTATGTCTTTATTTGAATATGCCCTATGTATATCTGTGAAATTAAGGGAACTGTCTGCTTAATATCTGCACATTAGGGTCAGTCAACAAGGGTAAAAAGGATCCATCTTTAATTTCGGCTCCCAGGTTATGGAACTTCGTTCCACTATAGAGTCCAAGCAAAAAGCACTCCACAACTAGGGGGGCCACAGCAGAGAAGGTCTTTTCCCATTATTTCCCATTATTGCTCCCACTAGTGGGACACAGAAGACCACCACTCGACCAGAACATTATGCTTGGGCAAGTCTGTATAGTGGGGAGGTGCTTCTTGGTATGTCAAAGTCCCAGCCTGTTTAGTGTCTTGAGTTCAGACGGAAGATATATTTGAATTTGTTGTAATTTCTTCTTTTGGTGTATGGAAAGCTGCTGTACGCTCTCAGGTTTGTTTGTGTTCGGATGGGACCAGCTTTTCCTGCCTGGAATTACCAGTGCTTTGTGCAAGGTTGCTGTGGCATAGGAGCTGAGTATGCTAGTTGGTTGAGTTCTCTGTGTAACTGAAGGAGGACTGTTATTGTCATTTATAATGATAATAGTCTAACATTGTTTATTTTAACTCTGGATTGCACAGATGTAAAAACAAGTCAGTCTTGTCTTCAGACTTGGGGAGAGGGAATGATTAAAAGCTGGCACCAGCTACTGATGTTCTAGCAGTGACTAGTTTGAGCAGAAAAAGTCCTAGGAAAGGCAGTGGGTCTCAAAGCCCAGCCATGGAGTGGGCTTGCTATTGTATCTGTCTTGTGGCCAGGTGGAGTGGCAGCTGCTCGGTGATAGTTTTTGGGAAAGAGGAGCTCGGTGGCAGCTTGTCCTTCCTTTTAGTTAAAATTCTGTGTTTATATATATGTGAAAAACTTAAAAATCGGAGGAGTTTTGATCATTCTCAATAGTGAAAGAAGCTCCACCAACAGTCTCTGGAAAGTCTTGCCTTGATCCCAGGAGATTTTCCCAGTTGGTATATGGCACATGTGTGCAACTGTGAAAGGGGAACGGGCTCAGTGTATGGTCAGCAGGGGCAGACCAAGTTTAGCATGACGTCAGATGGAGTTTGCAAAAGGAGCAGATAGCTATGGAGTTGCTACAGGAAGCAAACTTACTTTAGTAGCTCTGACCTACAGCCCCTAATGCCACATAAAATGCATTCTGAGGCTATGGATTTCTCCAAATAGCTTTCAGGATCTTAGAACTGTGGGATTGGGAAGCCTATTCATGTTTTGGAGCATGCCATAGTTTTGGCAGAAAATCTCAGTAAAATGTAACATATCTAAAGGTTCAGCTTGTAACATTATGGCTGCTGTTTGACAGGGCTGTTTCTCAAACTTGGGCTTGCTGTTACAGATGGCCTGTGTCCAAGATGTTTGGCTGGTCAGTTGAGGAGCTGATCAGGATCACTTCTTTTAGCTGTACGCTTGAGCAAGTTTAGAAGTCATTGTAACTACATATGGGTTAACTACATGTGGGTTTTTTTGTTTTGCTTCATTTTGTTTTTGTGTCTTGTTATGAAGAAAAATAATACAAAAGTGGCTTTGCTGATGGAAACAGTCTAAGTTATTAAACTACTGTGCATCCCCTTCACCAGCAAGATGACCTGTTGTCTTACAGGACTGGATCAAATTCCATTTGATCCTTTATTCTGTTTTGGATGATAAGTACCCAGACCCCACATAAGATTTTCACATAGTGGTTTTCCCCAAATTAAAAGGTCTACTGCTTCTGCATTTTGCAGTCTTGGCTAATAGCCATTGGTAGACCCAGCTCCCAGAAATGTGACTTATTTTTAAGCTTGCTGCATAGGTGGCAGGTAGTATATCTTTTATTTTATTTTTTACCTTATGCAAAGATACTTATGAGATCTTGTAGTACCTTTGAGACTAACTGAGAGAGAGAAGTTGGTAGCATAAGTTTGTGTAGCCTTAAGTCTACTTCATCAGATATAGAGTGAAGTGCCAGTGGACAGACATTTATACCCATGAATGAACAGATTCTGTGTATGAACAGCAACAGAAATGCAAAATTTGTGGGTATGGGGATGAGATGACAAGTTTATTTTTAACTGTGCAAGTTGAGGGATTAAGGTAAAAGGAAAGATACTGTGTAAAGCCAGTGTGAGTTATTCATGGTGTGAACTACTTTTTGTAGGTTGTAAATATGCTGATTTTATCAGGTGACATGTTAAGAGAGGGAGAAAAACTATTATTTAGTGTAGTTATTAACTTGGAATTGAGTTCTTCTGGGGAATTAACTACTACTGAGAATTGATGTAACAGAGATGAAAAGTAATTTATGAGCTTTTTTCCCTTCAGATGAAGATATGAAAATCCTAAATGTAATATTCTTATGTGTGTTTTTTGAAATTCCAGGTTGTATCCCCCAGCTGCAGTGATGACATTTCAGTGAAAAAGGACCAGTGTTTAGTTCGATCTTTTGCAGATTCTAAATTGTGAGTAATATTTTTAAATGACTTCTCTGTGCATCTCTAAGATTTAGGGTGTTGCAAATTTCAAGACAGGAACAACTGATCAATTACAATCAAAATTAAAACATAACTTTAAAAAATGCTCCCAAAGTCAGAACTTTTCCTATAAAAACTTCCAGACTTAATGAAGGCATGACACAATTAAGGCAACATTTGGATATTTGTTAGGTTTAATCTTAACTTATTGGCTAGGTATTGATGATAGTAATCAATTGCGCATTGAGGGTTTGTCCAGAATGCAGCTTTTTGTAGCTAGTAAAATTGGAGCAACAATGTTTGAAGCATATTCAAAATGTAGAGATCAAGAAAGCTGAGTTCCTGTTTCCTTTTTCCTATCTTAAATCTATCTGAGATGGAATTCTTTATATGCAGAGAGTTCTGAGCAAATACATTAGCCTTCACCCTGACCTTTTATTTAGACCAGATTCCCAGTGAAGAATAACCAGTCAAGGATCTAAACTCACAATTGCAAGATATTTTCCATGTTTATTTCTCCTCCTCCTCCTCCCTTTTTTAAATAAGAGCTTTTTAGCCACTCTTATTTCCAAGAGGATCTTACTACTTGCCTGTTTCAGTAACTTGTTTTGCTTGGTCACCTGTCTTGGTGAGCCTGCCTTCCAACAACTATTCTATCTCCTGGGCATAGCACCTGAACTCTACATCTGAATGCTATTGGGACTAAACAGGAAGTAAAGAGGGGACTGCATTGAAGTGTTTAATCCTCTTTAGAGAGACATGTAAAAGAGCTATTGGCTGACTAAAGAATTTCTCTTGCATTACTTGCATGCCTTTTTAACTATTTAATTGATTTTTTTAATGTATATTACCAGAACTTCAATATAGGTATCTTTTGGGAGCATATTGCAAGATAAGTTACACTCCAATAAACAAAAGCTATTAACTAATGGAAGGAAGGGCCATCTATATTTTACATTACTTTCCATATTAAAGGCTCTGCCTCAAACCCCAAATCCCATCCACCTGCATTTTCACTGTCTGCCCAAGTAAATTTCAAGTTTAGCCACACTCCATCTCAATGTCCTCCAGGTATATCATACTATAGGTCCCAGCATGCCTGACTTGTGGCCATATTGGACAGGACTTATGAGGATTAGAGTCTAAAACCTTTAGAAGGTTTGGGGGAAGCTACCTTTAGTAAGCTTTACTACCCTGATAAATGTGTTGATCTTGCAGATTTGTGTTTGTTCATGTATCTGTTTTTAATTTTATTGATTAATTATATTTGTAACTCCCATGAGGTCAAGCTTAGCTACAGCTATTAATTTTTGTAAGCCTCCTTGGATCCCAGACTGAGAAAAAGGGGTGGGATATAAATATGATGGTGTTAAGAAAGCTGGATAAAGCAAGTGTTGCTTGCACATAGGTGAATGTTTGTGGCCTTACTGCTTTACAGTCCTCAGTTCAGTATCCTGATAACTAAAGAGAGTTTGTGGAATGAGTTACTATTTCTTTGAGACTGTGAAGTAATGACTTGGCTAAATTCAGCTGGTAAATCTGTGCTGAAACAGTAATCTCAGCCTGATCTGTGCCCAAGTGTTCGTATTCCCATTCTTGTATGAATAAGGCAAACCAAACTAGTGAAATCTAAAGACTTAAAATGATACTGAAGTAGTTGTTTATGCTTTTTATTTGTCATGTTAAAAACAAGAATGCAAGATTTACTTACTATGTTGTAAACATTGAAATAACCTGTTCAGTTGTTTACCAACAACAAACTGTGCAAATTTTGTCACTGTCAGCATGCAGAGGAAAACTGCTTGTAGTGAAGAACTTAAAGGGAATAAAACTCAGCCAGATCTTAATGTGTTATGTGTAATGGAATAAAATAATTCTCTTGCAGTTACTCAGTAGCAAGAAAGGATGTTGAAGAATTAGACATCCAGAACATTACAAAACCTGAGTTACCATCTAGAAAAGGTAAATGTTGTTGTTATACTTTTAGGACAAAATGTTCTGATAGGATGATGACAGTCTTACCTTGCAGCAGTGGAAAAGTACCTAATGTGTTTGCAGATACACTGGTAAAAATGAGCAAACCTTGGAAGATACACTTCCATTGTAGGTTTCATATTTGGAAAGCAAAAGCTTACAGCGTCTCTTGAGTGAAAAAATAATTGGCTGGACCCAGACTTGGTCATACTTGGAGTAGGCCCATTATAAAGAACCTTGATTGATTTTAAATGGATCTACAACCAATGTGACATAAGTATGAATCCACCCTTATAGATGTTTATAGGATTGGGATGTATCTCTGGTTGTCCTTATGCTTACCATCTTGATATATTGAAACCATTGATGTGGTTTTCTCAAAAGTACTGAAAAGCATGACACAGTCTTCTTGGAAGCAGTTTCTCTAGTCATCTATCTGCCTCCAATTAAAAGAAGACTTGGTAGAATGACTAGGAAAGCTCTACATACCAAATCTGGTAATTTGTGATCTTAGAGAATCACTGCTATACATAATAGAAATTACTGGACCATTAGTCTGACTTTGTATAAGTTGGCCTTGTAAGTTAGAAAGATGTTCTGCTATGATGAAATCCAGTTAGGTTTTCTGCTAATGGAATTTGGGACTCTACCTTTTGGCCTGGCATCTGCACCTAGGATTTTTACCAAAGTACTAGTTCCTTTGATAACTTTTTGAAACCACAGAGGATTCAGTTATTCCCCTATTTAGTTGATATTTCGCTGAAAGCCAGATGCAGAGAGAAGGCAGAACTCACCCTCAGACTGACATTACAGTGTTTATAGGCTTATAGTTTTCTAATAAATTTCAAAAAGAGATCAATTAAGAGCTAGAGAGATTACAGCTCATTTGGGAACAGAAATAAGGAAGCTGATATAAAGGATGAAATAATAAAATCGGGAAGATGAAACAAAAGATAGAGCACTTCATAAGGCTCCGACTTGCCTTTCCCATTTTTTTCATACACCTTCTCCGATGCCATTATCTTTTGCCACTGTTCTGTGTTTTTCTCTGTTCCAATCTATTAATTTTCCCCTGATTTGCTGGAGAGGGACAAATTACGTGTTGCTAGCACGCAGGAGAAAACAAAAACTGATGGAGGGGGACAAGGAGCAGTTATCGGCTGTTTTGAAATGGAATGTTGACAGCTCCTGCTTCGGTTGGCGTGCAAGGGATAAACCATGTGTTGTGGATTGCTCCTCCTGTCAGCCCGAGAATGCATTTGACCAGGATACTAGGAATATTAGTATCAGTGATCCAACTAGTCCATTGGTAGGGTTCCACACAAGGACACTGGAAGTTTTCATTAGATCATATAAGAGTCATGTAATAAGGAAAAGACATATCACCCTGACCATACCAAGGTGAATAGAGGGATTTGATTTGTTGGGTCAAACCCGTGAAATTTGATCAGGGAACTTCATTTGTACTACAAAACAAAATGACAATAGATGCAAGTCTTGATGGACGGGATGACCATTGTCAGGGTCAGGGAGAATGGACAGAGAAGGAGAGAAGACTCAGCATAAATTTTCTGGAGTTGAGAGCAGTGAGGCTAGCTATGTTAAAGTTTGCAACAAGATAAGAATGTGCAGATGTGGACAACATCGCTCTTTCAGCCAAGGGGAAATGAGATCCCAGCAAGTACTTAAACGAGTCAACCAGAATACAGGCTTGGACCAAGAAATGGTTGAACTCACTGACAGTAGTGCTTCTCAAAGGTGCTTTGAATTTGGTATTAATGGAAGAGATATAGACAGGTGATGTCTTGTCCTTTCTACAGAGTGGAACAGATAAAGGACTGAGGCCTAATTTTTTAAAGAGGCAGGTTTTAGATTTTGTGATTGGTGCTGTTAGTTAATGGAAAGCCTTTGCCAGCTCATTCCCACATCAAGATTTCTTGAAGGGGGACAAGTTTAGAAGTTTAACCAAACATTCAGAGATTCCCTGTGTGGGGCTTTGAATTTGATACTGAATACTTTGACAAGATCTCCTCTTGAGCTGTTTCATGAAGCATCTCTGAGATTAATGACTTTCAAAGTCTAATAATGATCAGCAAGGTGGTTGTCAGATATTTTATCACTTTCAGTAAACCCTAACCTGTGGAGATTTGATAGAGATAAGTTATCTTTGACAAGTAATCCTTCCCTCTTTCCAGAAACAGGCTCATACCCACACATGAGTCATTTTGTTCAAATGCAACACATCCTTTTGAAAGAAGCTGACACTTGTTGAATGGCAGGAGGGCTGTAAAGATTTATATTGAAAGAACAAGAGGAATGAGGTGTATAGAGGCATTATTTTTTCATTTCATACAAGAACTTAAGTTTCAAGGTTATTAAAACGATGATTTCGAAATGGTTGAAAGGTTGCATTCATTTGTGCTATGACCATATATGCATGCCAAGACCACAACAAGTGTGAACTCATTCAACAAGATCAATGATGTCAGTGTAATATCTTCATTATTATTGTTGTTGTTTGTTTATATATAGTGCCATCCATGTACATGGCACTGTATAAGTAAAACAGCCAAAAACAGTGGGTCTTGCCAAAGGCGTACCGTCTAAAATATATGTACATACACACACACACACATGAGGGAGGGAAGGAATAATAAACTATACCATACAACTGTAAAACAAATTATCCAAATCAAATTTAAAAAAATAAAATATAATATAAAAGAAACTATCAAAAACATAATCAAAATATACACTGGAAAAAATGTGTAAGGCAACAGGATGGAAAGAGCCATTAACATTTATCAGGTATTATAAAGTGTACAAACTTAAATCAGAGCAGATGGTCTTTGGCTTAATGATTTTACAAGCAGTAATTCAGGAACTGAACAGCCACTCCTGCCCATGAAAGGTTTGCCTTGAGTATATCCCGATGGTTGTGGATTGTTCCTTCAGCTCTCCTGAGAATGAGAGGTTGATACCTACAGTGCGTGATCATTTGAGGAAGGCTGTAGGAGCAACGAACCCCAGCTGTGGCTGCATTTAAAAAATATAAACTGCCCATTTTCTGACTAAGTCTTCATTTAAGTGATTTTAAAAGCTGTCAGCATGCAAGGCCATGTAACAAAACTGAAGGAGAGAAAAAGAAGGAAGCAATGGAATAAACAGTTTGGAAATTAAGTATCTTGTCTTGATCAGCTGGCATGGGGGAATACCCTAATGGTAATACATTGCTCCTTCAGCCTTCCTAGAATGACATTCATGACAGATATCAATCTCTCATTCCCCTCTTCAAAGGCATCCTCTTAATCTGCTCTGGAGAATTTGAGGATGTTCCAGAGTAGATTGGGGAGGGCATGGAGGACTGTGAGAGACAGAAGTCCCATTGCATAAGTTCTATGCTGAATTTTGCTTCCAATCTAGATTAATCTGGGATCATAAACAGCCATTATAAGTTAGATTTTAGCCATGCCAAGGTGAGCAAAACGTGCTACTGGTTCAATGTACCATGTTATAAGAATTGGAGAATTTATTCTGAAATACAGAGTAGGAATTCTACACTATATATAACTGAAAAGAGATAATGATCATGTATACAGGTGAGTCTGATAGAAGGGGGAGTTTTTCGACATTGTGGTGTTTTAAAAACCAGAATTATTTTTTACCTCCTGCTTGGTAGCTCAGCATTAAATTTTGTGACCTGAACTTGAGATTTAAATTGGCTGAGCAAAGAAGCAATGGTAGTGCTAATCGGTACTAATATGGTTTTTGATTCTTTGTACCTTGCATGACTAAGCACAGGATGTTTTCCTCCAAAGGGTTACAAGAGGCGAGCTGCTTCTACAGTGAGAAAGTTATACCTGCTAATTGGAAGATGGATATGCGTGAAATTTTGGAATCATCTAGCAGTGATGAAGAAGATGGAGGTGATCCTGGAAGTGAAGAGGAAGAGGAAGAAAAAAGAGAACACAAGGAAGAGGAAGTAGCGGTGAGTGTATTGGCTTTGGACAAATATGCAGTGTAACATGTTCCAAGTATGACAGTGCACCGTGAATGGCATGCTTGACGATCTTAGCCTGATCATATAAATCAGCCCTCTGACATTGTGTCTTCCAGTTGTTTTAACTATGATTCCCATCATCTCTGACCAGGGACCATGGTGGCTGGGGCTAATGGGCAATGTAGGCAGAAATCTCTGAAGGACAATACTTTAGGGATGTCTGATAATGATGTTGTGACGAACCTGACAGGAGAGGGTTTTACAACAGAGCCTCCTTGGCAACTGAGAGTGTTTAAACTGATTGGCTGGTGAAATGGAATCTTGGAACCGGCTGAAAGAGGAAAATAACGGATTTTAACTGTTTGGTGTATGTTTGAAGAGGAGTGTGAGTTGTGTGTTTGGAGAGGCTGGAGATTTGAAGAGCTCTGTGGGAGAGAGAACTGAGAAATGAGCGATAGTGAATGAATTGAGAAAGAAAGAGAGAGAGAGAAGAATGGTGTGCTGTTTATGAACATTTAGATACAAGACACATTTTAAAGCAGCAGTGTTACAATAAATGTTTGAAGTTCTGTGTTCCTTAAAACAGTGTCACAGTGTCTCATTCTGAATCCTGGAATATACACGCTACCAATAATACCGTCTATATCATAGTGCCAGTAGTACCACAGTCTTGGAAATTATAAATCACTGCTGTTCCTTACATCTGAGAGGAGGGCAGATTTAGGGAACGCAGTAAAGGGGGAGAATCCTTAAAGGAGGAAGCCAAGGGGGGACAAGAGTGAGGAAGGGACTTTGTTCTCAGAGAGGGAGAACGGAGGCAGACCCGTCTGCCCTGGGCTTGGCTTGATTCAGAGATCTCCCTGGCTGTTCAGACCTGAACACAAAGAGAGGGCAGGCCTTGAGTGCAAGGCTTGAGTACTTTTCGCGCTCGCGTTTTTGCGTTGTGACAGATGTGTACATGAAAGTAAGTCCTAGAGTTTGTTCCTATGTGAGTAGATAGAGGATTTCAGGACTCTTAATGTAAAAAGGGTTATGAAAAACCTGTAATTACAGATGGCTGACATTTGCAGAAAATGGTAAGTATATGTTGCTGAGAACCATCATTCTCGAAACTGAAGGAATAGATTAATAGGTAATTTTAAAAAACTTTTTTCAGTATTCACTTGTGGTACAATGGACTTCTCTCATCATTTAGATGAGGGGAAATTTTAATGAACACTACTCTTAAAAATCATAAATTAACAAAGTTAACATTTTTGTTAATTAAGGCTGTTTCAGCAACCAGTGATGAATGTGAGTGAGCAATGGTGAAACCTAGTTTATAATGGATGGAGAGAAACATGTGGCACTCCAGATGTTGTACTGTAAGAGCCATCAGTTATAGCCACTGTAGCCAGTGCTACTAGATGAGTCAAAGTCTTAAGAACAGATGACTGGGAGCTACACAGTCCTCGTTGCTGTTTTATATACTTTCATGTGTCCTCATGCTATGTGTGTGGCTAAGAGCACATTTGCTTTTACATTTGCATTGTTACTCATCTGAAACCTATATGTTTTCTTTTTCCTTATTCTGTTACTTTATGCTTTCCCTTAGGATATGTGGGTGTGACTTTTCTTTCCCAGATTCTGAGATCAAAGGTTTTTCTATAATTTTCTCAAGATGAATTATTTTACATTCCTGGGCTTCAGAACCATGTGCAAAATGTATACATGAAAGTTTGAAATTTCTTCCTCATACACAACTGTGTTAAATGTCAAATCTTTTTGAAACTGTATGCTTGATATGTAGTTTTAGTTGATTGCTTAATCTGGAGTAGAAACACAGATTCCCCTCTTGGGACTTGAATCTTGTTCTTAATGACTTGACAAGGGTGCCATTTGAGCCTATTAAGGAAGTCTTGTTGAGGATGTTGACGCTGAAAACAGCTTTTCCTGCTGCAATTACATAGCAAGACAAGTGTCGGAGTTAGCAGCTTTGGCCATTTCCGCACTACATTCTTACAGCGTGATTATTCCACTTTCAACATCCAGTTAGGCCCCTCCCTAAACTGCAAACACCAGGATTCCACAGGATGTTGAAAGTGGAATAATCGCGCTATAAGAATGTAGTGCGGAAATGGCCTTTGTCTATTAATCCAAATTTATGTAAATTTGAATAAGATAAATTGACTCTGGTTTTGGACCCAACATTTCTCCCAAAATGTGCGTGGTCTAAGAGCATGCCAGATGTGATTTATTCACCTAATTTTTGTCCTCAACTGAAGCATCCAGAGGATAAGAGGTGGCACGCTCTGGATGTAAGGAGGGCTGTTAAGTTTTACATTAAAAGGATAGCTCAGATTAGAAGAACAGAATCTTTGTTGGTTTCTTATAATCCTAGAACTTTGGGGCATAAAGCATCAAAGTCAGTGATCGGGAGATGGGTCAAGGCATGCATTTTTTACTGCTATGATTATGCAAGTAAGCCAAGACCAAAGATGTACATCCTCACTCCACTAGTTCAGTGGCTACTAGCACAGCTTACAGTGTGACTTCCTCCTTGCTAAATGTCTGTAGTGCAGCTGGTTAGTCAGAACCATCCATGTTTGTTAAGCATTATAAAACTGACAAATTTAATAATATAAAATAACAAATTTAAATCAGCTGAGGCAGCCTTTGGGACAACAGTGCTGCATTCTATTGTGAAAGTGTAGTGTTATTGCCCACCCAGGGTGTGGCTTGGGTAAATCCCAATCGCGAATTGCTCTTCCGTGCCACCCCAAGAATGAGAGATTGGACTTACCTTGAATGGTCATTCTGGAATGGCAGGAGGAGGAATCCACACCCACCCTGGAACAGTGAAAGAAGGATAGTAGGTAGGAGTTGAGATCATCAGGTTTCAGTGGATATTAAAGAAACTGACGGAAAAGGAGGGGAGTCTAACTGACTCAACTGAAAAAGAATGTTGTCTCCTGCCTGATCCGTTGTGGATTCCCCCTCTTTCCATCCCAGAATGACCATTCACGGTAAGTCCAATCTCTCAATCTGGAATAGATCAAGTTACTAGTAGCACATCACAACATTGCTGGAAGCTAGATACTGATTAAACTCGTGCTAATGAAAAACATTTACACCTATATCAGGTAAGCAAATTTGAAGAATGAAAATGTAACATAGCAGAAAGTTAAAGGTAGAACTTTTTATTACTACCTATGCAAAAGTTAGAGTGGCAGAGGCAAAAACAGAGTCAAACCTCTCCAAGAAGTATCTCCTTGTTCTAGAGGAGCAGAGAGAATGTTATGGCCTTTGAGCTAATGCAAAAGGTCTTGAAAATTAGTGTTTCAATATGGAAGAAGGCATTCTCAAATAAGGTTTAGATTGCATGTAGCAATCCATCTTTATTAGTTGCAAGTATCCTTCACTCCACTTTGTAGATTGCTCTCTTAACTTAGATAGGATCTACATTAGTTTCCTTTTTTAGTGGCTTATGTTTATATTTTTGCTTATGTCACCTTGAAGCCATGGAAGGCCAACAATGCGGGATATATCTCAGTGGTCTCTCTAGAAGTCATAGTTGAGCTCCAGATTATACTAAACTAGAATGTGTTCTTCTAAACCCTTTCTTTCTGTCTGCACCATGAGGATAGGAAACTTTAGAAATAAAGATCCTTAGACTTCTTCATTCAGCAAGTGTTGCTGTTAATGCATACAGGAGGCCCTCAGTATCCACTAGGGTTTGGTTCCAGAACTCATGGATGTTTAAGTCTCATTATATGCAATGGTATACTAAAATGACACCACTTATTTACAATGGCAAAATCAAAGTTTGCTTTTTGGATTTTTTTTTCAATATTTTCAAGCTGTGGCTGGTTGAATCTGTGGATACAGAATCCACAGATACGGAGGGGCAACTGTACACACATGTACATGTGCCCTATGGCTTGGAGAACATGTATTGCCCTTTCTAACTCTACCAGACCTCTTGAACTCCTTTAGACTGTATTTTATGACTTGATCTTTTTCACAGCGGTAAGAAAAAAACGATTCAAAGAAAAATAGTTTGCACTGAAGTATTTTTCTTGCACATCATTTTAACATTTGTGAAAAATGCCAAAGGAACAAGTTGACTAGTAGAATAAAGAGGATGTTTGTAATATATTGAATGACCATGTATTATTAATATTAATATTATCATTATCATTATCATCATCATCATCATTATTTGTATCCCACTTTTTTCCCCTGAAATTGGGACTCAAAGTGGCTCACAATTCAAAGGAACAATACAATTGAAAGTATACAAAAAGTGAACATTAAAACAGAATTAAACTATTTACAGTATTAAAACAGTGCACCCTCAGGTTAAAAGAATAAAATACAGTTAAAAAGTCAATAAGCTGTTCAAAATAGTTCTGTTAAAAATATACAGCATCTCCAGCCCATTGTTAGAAAACTTTCTGTCTTAAAAGCCTGTCTGAATGGAAAGGTTTTAGCCTGCCTCCAAAAGAACAGGGAGAGAGGCATTCTGGCCTCTATTGGGAAGGGAGTTCCAGATTCTAGGGGAAGCCATCAAAAAGGTCCTTTCTTGATGATCTCAGGGCCTGGGCGTGCTCACATAGGGAAATATGGTCTGCCAAGTAGCCTAGACTGAAGCCATGTGGGGCTTTGTAGGTTATAACCAGCACTTTGAATTCTGCCCAGCAACAAACTGGCAGTCGGTGAAGCTGTTTCAGCAAGGGCATAGTGTGGTCTCTGCCCCAGTTAACAGTCTGGCTGCAGCTCTTTGGACCAGCTGACAACACTGGAATAGCATACATTATAGTGAGCACGGTTAGTAATCTAATGATGTGTTGGTATGCAATGTGGTACATAAAGAAGGCTGTGAGAATTTAAAGTTGCTGGGTAGAAAAATAAACATCCAGCCATTACGTTAATAATGTACTAAGGCTTTCTAAAATCTTTTTTGTGCAGCATTCATTGTATGAGTGCATAACCTTTTAATATAGATTTGGCCTGCCTAAAAGTGAACAGTGATGACTTTTTTGCTTTGTGACCCAAAATTTCATTTTCATCCTCCTTCAGCAGAAAACCCTGTGATGTGAAACACCACCTCCCCTAAGCCTGTCTTCTCGGTCAGAAAATATGGGATTGACTAGTTAGGAGAAAAATGCCCAGAGCATCTTTTGCCGTATTGAGTCTTTCTGGAACAGTGGCAGAGGTGAGAAATAGAGTCAGACCTCTTCAGAAAGCATCTGCATTATGATAATTCATGTGCAGAACACTGCCTGTTCTAGAGGGGAGGAGGGAACCATTGATCAGACCTTTGAGCTAATGCAGAAGTCTTTTTTTCTATTTGTGGATCACTGTTACAGTGCTTTTGAGAAACCTCAGCATTTATTTATGTGTCTGCTTCATGTGCTGAACCTAATTTTAACTTCCTTTTTTTCTTTCTTCCCTCCTATATTTATATATTTTTTAAAAAAACCAGATGGGGCAAGCAGTGATTAGAAGTGAATGTGTCTTCCCAGCTGAAATCTCATCTTGGCCCTGAACACATGAGATACCCTTTAGCAAGATACTTTCTAGCCCTGGCCCGTCCACATATAGTATGGGAATAGTAAACCAGCTGGTGTATTACATGGTCCCTCAAGACCGTTAATGGTCTTTTAAGAACCTTGGTAGGATTTTAAGAGACATGATAACATGGCTAAAAATGCTGGTATTACTCCCAGATCAAGGAGACTTATTGATTCAATGGGAACTTGTTAAATCAACATGTAAATCCTGAAGTGAAAAAACATATTAGAACTTTGATTTATTTCCTAATAAGAGCATTCTTGACTACAAAGTTCTGTTTTATTTTAATGGATGTGAACTTAACACCAGTGCCTTTCTGTGTCTTCTTTACTGTATTGGTCCAGCTTAGGGCTCTAAGCATAACAGATTTTTTAAAGGAGGCCGTGACTTTATTTTAGGCTCCTTTTCCTGTGGGGGAAATGAGATGTGTGAAAATTAGGGCTGCCAGAGTGAAAACTGAAGATGCCTCCTATACCTTTAATGGTTATGCAGAAAGGGATTTTCAGCAGGTGCCACATAAGCAGGTAACAAGCGACACTTGCTGACATTCCCTTTTTTTTTACACCAGTGCTACTCGATGAGATGGACCTTGGGCCAGTGCCAGTCCTCTGAGCCGTTGGCTCCTAGTCCCTGCTAAGTTTTCCAAGAAAGAACCAGTCTCACCCAGTGGGCCCGGCAAGCTGGTCTGTGGCACATAGAAACACAGCTGCATCCTGAGAAGCACTGTTCTGCACAGGAGCCTTCTCTAGTTTTCACTCTGGCAACCTGAGTGAAAAGCAACACTGGCTGAAAAAGTGTGCCTCTGATACAGAAACAGGCCCACTTCACAAAAATGGCACACATGATCTGCTTGGAAGGGGAATGGCACTCGCGTTGGCCTCCTCCACCCCTCAGGCTGCCTCAGGATGCAGATGGCTAGTGAGGGAGATCCCGTTGCTTTGCACAGCGTATTTCTACGCGCTCTCGTGAAGCACACGGCAGGTAGACGTTGCTGCGTTCTTTCCTCTTGTTTGCCACTCAGTTAACGTGGGAGTAGAGAGACTTACATGGGGCATTCAGAGAAGCTTTCCTTATGCTTCCAGTTTATTGGATCTAATCCTGTTTCCAAGGGAAATATTTCTGGAGAGTTTCTTTGTTGGGGGGGGGAACGATTGTCAAATAGAAATCATGAAATCGAAAAGAAATCCAGAGCTGAGGGAAGCCGTGGCCAAATATTACACCTCTGGTCTCAGACCTTACTTTGTTTTGTGAAAATCCTGCAGTTGCAAGTTTTGTGCATGCCTTGTTTAAATCGCAGCTGAGATTTGATAAGGAAACACAAATGGGGTGTGGTGTGGTGGGACCCGAGTTAAACTTTGTGAGTTTGTGCACCCCAGTGTGGAATTGTGAGCCCACAACGCAAACCGGAGAGCGAAGAAGAGGAAGAAGAAGAAGAGAGTGACATGAATGGGTTTAAAGCACAGTGTTGTTTCCCTTTCACTTCCCCCTTGTCGTCTGTGGTCTTGTAAGGGCCGAAAACAGAATGTCTGTTCATGCTTAGAGGCTGCCTACGGGGTTGCCATGGTGACGCACTGTTGGTTTCCAGTGAGCATGCTCAGGAAAGGGGAAGATTTAGCAGAGGTTGGCAGGCTGCCCGGGGAGGCTTACCAGATGCTTTGAAATGGGCTGTCTCTTTCTTTTCCTTTCATGTAATGTCTGATGGTGTGTTTTTGTTTTGTTTTTTAATATGGAAGAGAATGTAAGCAATGCTGCATAACGGTGGCTTCGGTGCAGCCAGAGGAGGAACACAGATATTGTGCAAGCTAGGATGAAGTACAATGACGTGCGGTGAGCCGATTAGGTAGAAAAGCAAATATAATCAGGCTTTTTCCCCCTTGCACTTCAGAGAAAATGCAGCACCTAGGTAAGGATTCCTTGTGCCTTCAGTCAGTAGCATTTCAACCAGTGTGGGTGTGGAGTTACTGAGGGGGTGGGGTTTAGATTTTCTAAGTTTATGTTTCCTTTCTCCACGGCCCACCCCCACCAGCAGTGTGAAGATCCATGCAACCTTTCTTTTTCTTTCCTTGCTAAAAAAAAAAGGGCGAGAGAGAATGAGAAAGGGAAAAGAAAACTGTTATATGTAGATAGATTTTGCTCTGCCATAAAAGAAGGGCTTTTTAACAAAATGGAGTCACTTTCCATGCAAACGTGCTAATACTAAGCAAAGTGTGAGCGCTTGATCATTTGTGGAATGTGGAATCTCTCCTTCTGCTCCTCCTCTTCCCTCTTCTCCCTCCCTCATGTTGTTACACACGGTGAACAGGCCACATTTTGCAGGGTGTGAACTGTTGCAGAGCGCACTGGCTTTGTGTCTTAGCATTGATCAATGCCCCTTTCTTGCAGGTAAGTGAATATGAAGGATTGTCAGTTTGGGCTCTGGATAATAATTTTGCATGTTGTTCCTTACAGCTGATCAGTTTGCTCCAGAGAGCTTCTACCTTTCAAACAAAAGAGGAGGGAGGGGGAGCTCTGGCTTTTTGAAAAGAAAATGGGATTCCTAGGGATCTTTTTTTCCCCCAGTCTTAGTTTGGAATATAATAAACTGTTGGTGAGGACAGGAAGATAAGGGGCACTAGTAATAAAATACTTGGAGGAACATCTGCAGAATCTATTGTTTCATAGGGCAGTAGAGCTTCTTTTGGTGAAAAAGAAGATCTGAAGATAAATGTAGGCAGTAGAACACTGGTATTTGCTTTTTATGCTTTCAGCAGAAAATGGCTATACTGAATCATTAAACTAAATTAATTATTTTAAATTCTTAAACATGAGGCACTGATACCTCTTGTTCTTCCCTCTCTCCTTGTGGTTTTTCCCCCTGAAGATAATATTTGGATTCTGGATTCTGTCTTCTGGTTTCCTTCAGAACCGTATGTGTTCCTAAGTATTCCAGTAAATAGACTGATTTATTTTGGCTTCTCTGCCAGCTTTCTAAAATGAAGCATCTTCTGTGTGTTTTATTTTTAAAAATAGGGTATTTATTTATGTATTTATTGTTTATTTATAGATCATTTTCTAATCAAGGTATACCATTTTCTAAACCTGCTTTTGTGCTGAGATTTGCTACTTGGATATCTTTGTGGCAGTTCTTGGCTCCTTAAGAAATGACACATGGGGCCCAATCCACTAATCATTGCTTCATTTAACTCCAGCAGAGCTTTTTTGAGGCTTCAAGGCATCTCCTCTTGAAATGTATGGAGCATGTGCAGCAGCAATATTTGCCTGCCCAGGAGTTGCTAATTAAAACCCAACCAGTTTTCTACAATGTTAACACTCCTTTTTCCACACACACACACATATATACGTGTGTGTGTATGTGTGCGTGTGTGTATTAAACATGTATATAGTACATAACTGACCTGATTAATTTCAGTAGGTTTCTTATTGGACCATTGAACGATTGGTCAGATCAGTTGGATCTTGACCCAAGACATTGCTTACACAGAAACTGCTCTCAGGGCACCTGTAGCAAATTGATAATGTGCCTCTTCTGTGAGGTGACTTGCACAAACAGTGCTTGTAGGAGGCCAGAGGTGACTTCTGCTGCTGCCATGTGCCAGAGCAAGGTATTGTTATACAGAAAAATCAGTTTTTTGTTTCTGTCCTGAAATAGTGTATGTAAATCTTGAGCTTTAATGTGTCATGTTTTGAGTAAGAATTTCATGCGTGTTCATATTTTATCAGTTTTGGAAGGAAATCTAATTATTATTCTTCCCCACATAGCCCAAATCCATATCTCTTCCATTCTCCAGAGGTTAGAGAGTGGAATTTAGATTTGGCCAAATAGAAATCGCTGTCCTTGAAATAAGTCTCATCTGCCTGAAACTCTGTAAAATAGCAATAGGTACATTTCTTCCTTGGATCTCGGATTTATTCATAATAGGCTCATGTACTCCAGTCTTCAGGGAGTTACAGAGATTCAAGAGGCTTCTATTCAGAGGAAGCAAAAGCCATAATTCCATTTTCCAGACTGCTTTGGGTTTCCCTTATCATTGAAAAGAAGGCTTATTGGAGATCTTGCCTTAGTCAAGGGTAGATGTTAATTTCAGGAAGCCTTTTACCATTGATCAAGAACAAAAGGTTAAAATTGGGAATCAGATGAAGCTGCAAGTTAACTGTCTGTCTTATGACTGAAATCATACTATTCCTGTGTATGACTGATATCTTTTAATACTGTTTTTCCCCCCTTGGAATTGTTCTTGCCAAAATGCCCTTGAGAGTCCAAATTGTTACCTAAAACTGCATGCAGCCATTAGTGCAAAGTGTGTGTTCAGAAAATGTGGCTTAAAAAGTGTGCCGAGATGGTGTGCTTTGAAAATTCTTAAAACCTTCATAACATAAAATGTAGTGTGTTCCCTCTCCTTTTGCCTAAACATGTTTTCTGGGTAACTTAGGACATCTGTATCTGCTGCAGCGCAAGGCCAATATCCTTCTGACTCTTGTGTCCTTGTTGGAAGGTGTGCCTGCACATTTTTGGGTGAGCTTTTTTTCTGTAAAACTGCAGTTTTACAGTTTGGTTTTCTTGAAAATTTCATAGTCTGTTGACCAAGTAACACAGCAAAAGAAAATACATTTGTGGCCTTTTGGCTTATCTAGAATGCAAAAACAGCATTCCAACTTTTCCAGCATGTTCTAACATATTGATGCTTACATAGCATGGTGACTTCAGCTACTGTTATGAGTGTTTTGCATAAATGGTTGTGCTTGCTTGCTTGTTCTTTCTTTGGGGCTATAAATAAGATTTGGGGGAGGGTTGTTGATATTAGATGTATTGGACCTTCAGCCTTCTGTTTAATCCTTCTGAAAAACAACAAATGATTATATTTTCTTATTATTTCAAACCCTTGTAATGTTAAAAGCAGAAGCAAAAAAAAGTGTTGCTCAATGTTGTTATGTAGCCTTAGGATTTGCTTGTTATTTCATTAGATGTCTGGTTTGTCTGTCTGTCTGTGCGCGCGTGCATGTGTGTGTGTGAGAGAGAGAGAGAGAGAGAGGGAGGGAGGGAGGGAGAGGGAGAAGGAGCAGGGGAGAGAGAGAATATGTATATGTGTGTCTGTGTGTATATAAAGTGCTTCCGGGTCTGAACAAAGGCTTCTATTTGCCTTTGTGATAGTAAAGCAATCCCATATCACTTGCAAAATGTGCTTCTGTCACCATTAAAAACATTCAGAAAGTAACTGTGCAGGTCCACAAGTTCCTTTGTTACACAAGTTAGATTTTAAATGAATTCAGATTGTGGTTTAAATATTTTACTTTATGCTGAGAGCAAAACCTGCTATGCTAAATTACTGGATGAAGAAAATACTTGTATTTAATTACTGTGTCACACTCATTTTCAATCTATAATAAACTTTGTTTTAAAAAGAGCTGGTGGAATTTTTGAAGGGAAACAATGGCTTCATTATTTAAAACAGGATTGGAGAGCACAACTGAATTTGGTCAGTAGATATCTAATTGTGCAGCTTCCAAAGAAGGAGCTATGAATCTACTACTCTCATATGTCCAAACCTTAAGGGGTTTTCTCCACAGAATCTTGTTCTGAGTACTCCAGACAATTGAAGAAGCTGAGGCTGGTGGTTCTTGGGGAAGAGTACCTGCTCAGATGCAGCTCCAGCTGTATCATACTTTCCCCAATCTAGCATCTTCTTTAACAGCCTTTTTATTTTTCCAGGCTCTAAGATAGGAGACCCTAAAACTGATTTCTTAATCCATTACTTTTATGTTGTTTACTTTTCAGTTATGCCATGAATTTGGATTTAGATGTCTCTCTTCTAGGAATGTTTATTCTGTGGCGTGTTAGATATTTTTAATGTTTTATTTTTGTTAACTGTCTGCAGAACTGTGAAAATAAAATGCTTCTAGCTGTGTCATTTTCAAATTAATAGGCTTAAAGCTGCACCTGGGAGAGCCTCCTATGTACATGTAAAGCATGCTGTCCCAGACTTCATCCATTCTTCCTGTATGCAATGAGTTTAAACCATCAAAGAGCACATACTCAGAACTTTAGGTACACTGTAGTTTTACTGGAAACAAACAGAAAGCTAACCTTACTTTTAGTTGTCATAGCATCGCTTTGTTTCTTCAAAGTTCAGCTCAGTTACATCTGACAAATTTACATTAAATTTACAAACTGCTGGATTATTTTACAATTATTCAGTTAAAAAAAATTAACATGAACACTGGTGTGCTGTTCACGAGGAAACAAGAAATCACACGATCTAAGGAATTCATATTATTCTACTGATGTCTGCTAAATACTGCAGTTAAGTAGAATAAAGACTTCCATTTACTTTCTAGAACCAGTGAAAAACATGAACAGACTGGCTTTAATGTCAAACCCCACTTACTACCTAAACTGAGATCTGAATGGAGAAGAATAAAGAGTAAGAATTGCTAAAGCTATTGCAGTAAGAAAATCTTGTCAACAAAAATGCACTTTTGTTTAGTGCAGTTTCAGGATATCTGGAGGGGGAAATCAAAGCTTTCAGGAATGTAACCTCCCAGAAATATTTTTGCCATTTCTGATGCGGGTAGAGGTTCTCAGGGGCTCGTTTTCCCCCGGGCATGAACCTTGTTATAAAGAGTCATTTATGCAGATTGTCCTAGGTTCAAGCTCTTCCTCAGATTAGTCTTTTGTCGCAGTGTGGTTATGAGGATGAAGCAGGGTGGCGAAAAGACGTGTTCCTTCGTGAATTCCTTGGAGAAAGAGCAGGGTAAAAACAGTAATGAAAAATCAGGAGGTTTTCTGCAAAGTTGTACATTTCACAGTGTAGTCTGTTCTCTGGCATGTTGCAGTAGAATTCCAGAACTGAGAGCTTCATCCTTGATGTGTCTGCTGCAATTATCTCAATTGTGAACTTGTACAGTGGTTACCAACAGAAATAGTCAGAACAGGGCTCCTGACAAATAAGAGGGAGCTGTTAGCAGGGTTAGGGGAACCCTGAAGTTTGCAGAAGTAACAGAAAAATCTTAAATGAGCAATGTGTGTTTGGTAGCTGTGGAATGCCAGCTTCTGTTGCAAAACAAAAAAAACCCTGAAAATGTTAGGGGAACCTGCAGGCGAAAAGCCTAGCTTTCAGAACGTTGCAGGAAGGCATGGCGGGATAGATCCCCGAACACTTCCAAGAGGTGGCAGCACCTCCTGCATTGCATGTCCCACTTCCTGAAGACTCAGAAATCTTGCCTATAGTTCCATGTCTTTTCATTTGGAAAGCTGAACAGAGGCCACTAATGGAGAACACCTTGTTTTGGCCTGGTGAAGATAACTTTTCAGGGCAATCAGTGATTTCTTAGGACTAAGGCCAGTATCTAGAAAAGGAAGAGTGTTTGGTTGTTTCCAGATTGTGTCAGTTTTCATTAAACATCAGCATACAGTGTGCTTTCCACCGAATTGCTTGGAGTTCCATATCGTGCCCATTTGTGAATCTTAACTTTTTTTAACGGATCTGAGATTTGCTGAAGCTATCCCAGTGCGAATGTTTGTGATGTTGCCATTAAACCAAATGTATATCTTTTAAAATCTTGACTTTTGTGCTTGACAGCCCGAGGAAGAGCTTGATCCTGAAGAGAGGGACAATTTCCTCCAACAGCTTTACAAGTTTATGGAAGACAGAGGTAACTAACAACTTGGAATGAAGTGAGGGACATTTTAGCTGGTGTGGAACTATATTTAACCAGTGTTGCATTTGTATCTGCATGGAATGCCTTAATGCTTTATGTCATATTCTGAAAGTACGTTCCATTAAGCTTACTGGTTTAGTTCTGAACACATACATACAGAATTGGCACTATAAATGCTAAGCATTTAAAACTTAACCAAATGTAAGAGATTTATTGTGATAAAAAGTTCTAGCAGCAATGATGAGGATAGGTACTTTGTTATTCTGAGGGCCAGTGTAGTCTAGTGGTTTGAGTAAGCTAAATCACTGGGAGGCTAGAGTTCAGATCACTCACAGCCTCAGAGGAAGGCAAGGACAAACCCCCTCTGAACAAATTCTTCCTAGAATATCTGACAGTAAGTTCACCTTAGAGTTACCATAAGTCAGAACTGACTTGAAGGCACATAGCAACAACAAACTTAGATGTAGATATGTGTTGGATCATATTGTTTTGTCAGTAAAATTTAGTAGAATATGCATTTGTATGGTTATACCCAGAAAGCTATAAAATATAAGTAGAGAATTTAAGTATAATATATTCCCACTGACTAATTCTTGTTAATCTAGTAGCTGGAGCTGCTCAAGATTTTCTGACAATTTTCTTATGTCTAAAACTACCAGTAATAGTTAATTTATACTGAACTTCTAATAATTGTAAGAAAATGTTGGAATTCCTGTTAACATGACATTTAACTGACAGATCTGAATATTTAAACAAGTCTGCTGTTTAGGGTGACCTTTTTTTTCCTCCCAAAGTCAGCAAATAAATGGGAATTTTAGGTTTTAAGATGCCTCTTCTGTCTAAGTAATTAGAAGAAGCAATTTGTAATGGAGCCATGCAGATAAGTCCATTCATCAGTCATTAGTATTTTCACTGGCCCGCAGTTACTCTTTGGTTGTGGTCTAGAAAGAATCAGCTTTCATAACATTTCAGTGCTGGAGGCAGTCCTTGTGCTGTCACAGGTGTCAGGCAAGAAGCTTGCTGAACTGTGTGTATGATAAAAGTCTTTATCATATGGTAAAACTGCAAAACTTAGCATAGTAATACTTTTTGTCTTTTTTTTAAAAAAAAACCTCTAATTAGGTACGCCTATCAATAAACCACCAGTTCTGGGCTATAAGGATCTTAACCTGTTCAAGCTTTTCAGACTGGTATATCAGCAGGGTGGATGTGACAACGTAAGTATGACAGTTCTTGAAGCTAGCCTGCATACATGTCCTTTGATTTTAGAGGAACATTGAATTAAAAATTTTGTTAGCAAATATGTTAACAAATAAAACTTCTCTCCTTTCTCCCACCCATGCACCCTAAAGATTGATAGTGGAGCTGTATGGAAGCAAATTTATATGGACCTTGGCATTCCTATTTTGAACTCAGCTGCTTCCTACAATGTAAAAACGGCTTATAGAAAGTAAGTAGTCCCTTTGCCTGTCTAAACTACACACCTGCTGCCTAAAGGACAAAAGCCCCTGAGCACATAGATTTTTACCATTAAGCTTTTCTCTTTCTGCACTGGACACCCAAATAACTCAAATAATATAGATTCAAAGGAAAATAAGAAACAGCATTTGGGGAGGATGAAGGATTAGAGCCAGTGTAGTGTAGTGGTTTGAGCATTGGACTACAACCCTGGAGACCAGGGTTCGATTCCCTGCTCACCCATGGAAACCCACTGGGTGAACTTGGGCATATCATGTACTCTCAGCCCCAGAAAATCCCATGATAGGTCACCTTCAGCTTGCCACAAGTTGGAAGTGACTTGAAGGCACACAACAACAACAAGGATTGCAGAGAATAAGCACTACTTAGAAGGGACTCTCATTAACAATAACACAGTTTTGCTGCATATTTACTGTTCAATTTGTGAGCTTTTGCAATGGCTAACAACAGTTTAAAATACCAGAAATTATACAGCTCAAAATGGAATAGGAAGCCTGTTAATAGAGGCTACAGTGAATTGCAGTAGCATTTCCTGTGGTCTTCCATGGTTTAATATATTGTGTCAGAGCATCTGAAAGAGAGAGGAGGGAAGGAAGAGGGAAAACCAGCTTGCTGATGAGCAAAAGGAATGCAGGAGTGTGCTTTGGAGATGAAACCAAGAATACTTCTAGAGGTCAGACTGTTATCTGATGGGGGAGCTTTAAAAAAAGAGTATATTCTTCCTTTATATTGTTGAGTAGATGAGAACTCTTTGTGCTTCCATAGTCCATAAAGATGACTTCAAATATTTGTAGGTATCTTTATGGTTTTGAAGAATACTGCCGCTCTGCAAACATTCAGTTTAGAACCATCCACCACAATGAACCAAAAATAATACAAGTAGCTCAGAAGCAAGAAGAGCCAATGGAGGAAAGAATAAAAGAAGAGCTGGAGATGTCCCCCGTAGAGGTTCGGAATGAGGTGGAAGAAAATGATGGCGGCAGTGAAAGCGAAAAGGAAGGAATCGAGCAGAGGTCTCCAAGGGTAAGTGTTTCGAAAAAATCCTCTGCTATTTGTATCATCTTTATCTCCTGTAAAGTAGGTGCTGCAATTTGTGTCCTCAAATTCCTCTAGTTCTGATCCTTATAAACTGTTTTATACTCTGCTTTCCCCCAAAACCGAGGCTCAAGGGAGCTTACAGATTTTAGTATACATATTGCAGTATAGTAAGAAACATACAAATGATCAACATTAAAATGGAATTACTTTTAAAGTAATTTTTTAAAGAAGAATAAAAAAACTTTAAGAGTTAACAGTGATTAGAAAAAAATATTGATAATAATAAAAAGCAATTTAAAAATAAAATTTAAAATGTGAAAAAAATCTAAAAATGGTACAATGCCATCCGTCTTCATACTGAGCACAAGTGTATTTTGCATTTTTTCAAAGCTCTTTGTGGACTTTGTCCATCGTTTAAATCATAGATTATTTATGACATTTCCAAGCTGGCCTAGAACAGGCTCCCAGGGCAGTGTTACAGAATAAAAGCAAAACAGGTTAAAATTCTTCTGCTGCTTGCTTTTTGGAAGGCTTCTGCTAGGTCAGGGGTGGGCATATATGAGAGGCTAAGGGACTGCATTAACCTCCTAGGAGATACCTTGAGGGAGCAGCACCTCCAACAGCA
Source organism: Ctenosaura bakeri (assembly GCA_948474755.1). Taxonomy (NCBI): domain Eukaryota; kingdom Metazoa; phylum Chordata; class Lepidosauria; order Squamata; family Iguanidae; genus Ctenosaura; species Ctenosaura bakeri. The sequence goes on from CAOLHI010000328.1 coordinate 475,554, forward strand.
GAGGAAACCTCAATATTTAATGCCCCCAAATACCATTTTGTCATGCTCTTTAGGTGTCCTCCTGGACCATTTTAGGTCCAGGAAAGGGCTTTTTCAAAAGAAGAAAGCAATTTACAGAAAGGCCTTTCCTGAGCCTAAAGTGGCCCAAGAAGTTCCCCAATATGTGGCAGAAATGCCTCCCTTGTCCCCTACAGGGCATTTTGGGATTTTTTAGGGGGGATCCAGTGGAGAGCTAGGGACCACAAAAATAGACCTGGGAGGCTACTGCATGTTTCTCACCCTGTACTAGATTATAGATTTTCTGTGAATAGGAGGACATCTATTCTTTCTCATGTCTGGAACTCAGTGCCTGGCTACTTGTCTGATTCCATTTCTCTCTCCTCTGTCAAATCCACTCTCAGAGTCTACTTTGTCTCTTAAGCCTCAGAGTTCACGTTTGAAACCAAAGAGGAGTGCGTGCATGTGTAAAACTGTATTTACTTTATATTTTGCCCCTGCTTTCTCATTCCAGAGGTCTCTTAGAATAGATAATGTTGTATTTATTTAGAAAACTTCACCCTTCATAAAAAGTTTCCTTAAACACATTAGAAATCCTGTCAATGTTTACAGTATGAACTCTCCCTCTATTTGTCTTCCATGTTTTATATTAGGAGTGTGACCTGATTAAAGAAACCAGTTGATTACTCAAAACAATATGCATTGATTTTGCCCTGTATTCATTTGCTTGTGGCTAAAATAGCATTTCTGAAGGGGAAAAAATAGATTTTTGTTTTTAAGTGTGTGTGCATAGCAGCACTATCTTCCCTTTCACTCTTACGTAATAGAGACCATTTTTGTAAAGATTATGCCTGCCATCCACTGTGTTTATAAGTACAGTCGCCCCTCCACATTTGTAAGTTTGACTTTCATGGATTTGATTATTTGTGAGTTTCTCCAACCCCTGCCCCTTCCCACCTCAAGGTGCTTCTTTTTTGTGGGAGCCCTTCCTCTTGGTTCCTCTAATAAGGCTGCACAGACCTTTAAAAACCCACCTCTAGTCTTCCACCACCAGTCACTCCCTGGCCAGCTAAGGACGCTCACAACTGCTTTTCCCAGCACCATAAACTCTCCCTGATGCTCCTCCTACTCCCAAGGAAGGAGATGGGCAAGAGAGAAGATGTATAGGGCCACTATGCTGACCGACACCTGTCCCTCCCCTGCAAACTGAGTTTGCAGTTGCCTGGTAAAAAACAGGACAAGGCTCCATCACCTTTAAGAGTTATGTAAGAGAAGGCATTTCAGCTAATGTTGCTTGTCATCCAAGCTCCACCTGCTGAAATTCTCTTTTCTACACAATCATTAAAAGTACAGAGCCCTGCCCTGGTTTTCACCTGATAACCCTAGCTTAGCTACATGTCCAAAAACACTTGGAGTCATTGTTCTCCCAGCAGGCCTTTTTAAAAACCTATCTATACCGCAAGGGAAGCATACTTCCTCTCTGTTTCTTTTAGAAATGATTGGCCACTTATTCTTATCTTTCTGGCTATGTTTTCATTTCACAGGAATCCAGACCTGTAAAGAATTCCGGCTTACTGTGAATGAGGCTGGGTGCTGATGCACAATGCTTGGTATTCGCCATTTGGCTCCTCCAGTCAGAACAAAACAGGCCTTCTGTCCTTGCTTTCATTTAGCTTATGGCTTGTGTAGCATATGGTGCATGAACTGGGAACTCTGACTTGTTTCTCTCCAGTCTGAAGTAGAAGGCCTGTGGTTTGTTTAAACGACCCTCTCCCTGTAGGATGAGTTCAGCATGTTCTAGCATACCACTTGAGAACAGTAAGCCAGAACCATACCTTATTGTTACTCCTCCCAGTTTTTCTCTGATTGCCTGCTTCCCTTGTTCATATGTTAACAGAATTCCCATCTTCAGATCTTGAATAGCAAAGCCCCAGTGCTGATTTTCTGCAAATTCTCTGATATGCCGTTTGTCAAGAAAAAGCTGTAATTTAATACTGCAGTGTTATATTGTGTAATCCTGCTGCCGGAAAGGCAACAGTGCATTTTAAATGGCCTGGTTTTCCCTTCTCCTGTCATAGGGACGACGAAGACTTGTCCGGGATGTTGCTGTTGCTAAAAAAGAAGGCGAAGATGATAAAATGCAGGACAAACTGAAAGACAGTAACAAGGAGAACAACGATGTTGAGGAAATGTCCAATAATGCAGAAAAAGGTGAAAATGAGATGGTCCTTGGAAGCAGGAAGAGCACACCAAAGCAAAAGGAAAAGAAAGCAAAGCAGGAAGAGGAATCTGACAGGGATTCAGATGAAGAAGAAGAGAGGAGGCAAGAAAAATGTCCTTTTCCCCCTTTCTTTTTGTCTGTCTGGTGTTGTAGCACATCTGCTGAGTACGAAAGGCTTGGAATCAGTCAGCTTGTGAAAATGATACTTAACAGTGCAGTACTGTATGTGTCTACTCCATATCTAATTCAGTTGAGCTTACTCCAGAGTAAATGAGTACAGTATTGCAGCCTTAATCTGTAATTTGAGTGAAAAACTGCTTTTATTTTGCAGTTCTGTCTAGATCCATATAAAGGGTTCATCTCTGCAAGTCTAATCTTCATGGTTGTTAAGAGCATCATAGTGTGATTGTCATGGATGCATTCAGATGTGATGCAAATTCTGATTCAGTGTTATCAGAAGAGGCTATGACTGCCCTTGTTCAGAATGTGTGCTTCACCTTTTCTTTGGTGCAGCTCCAAGTGGGAGTTCAGAGATTTCCATTGTTAATTAATAGCAGCCATCCATGTTGAAGCCTCAGCTGTGGTTAAGCTTAGCTGTCTAGTGAAACCTGCACCGTTTCATAAACAGTGGTTGAAGTTGGCTTGTTTCCACTAGCTGTGGTTAAAATTTCCCAGTTTAGCCAAGTTTGGATGACACAGTAAGCTGCAGTGAATCTAAAACAGAAATGAAAACTGCCAAATTTCTTTTCCTGACAGAATGAGTATGCAAATCTGGATGTGCTAGGCCTGTTCCTGGAATGCTGAACTGTGTGTTATCATTACATTAACACTAGTCCTTCCTCCTATGGCAGAATAAATACGCGCTACTATATAATTTGATGTTAAAATTTACGTAAAATCTGGGTTTCCTTGGAACAAAGTCCTGCAATGTCAAGTCTTTCCCCCTCATTAGATTTTCCTGGTCTCTCTGTTTTATAAGAAGGCATACAGATCTCAGCCCAAAGTAACTTTTGAATTTGTGTTTGAGTTCAGTCATCCATCAGTTTTGGGAGAAAGAGGTGTTTTTGGAATATAGATACACATTCCTGTTGAGGTACAGAATAGTTCCTGGGTTTTATGTAGCATGTTCTCAAAATGTTGCTTCTTATGGCAGCAGTATACTTATGAGGAGGATTTCTGTAAGGAGTCAACATTCACACCATATTGCAGAGAGGAAAGAGGCATTGAGGCTGCAGGAATGCCTTTCTTAAGACCACCTTTTAAGAAATCCCAGCTGAAGTGAAATTGGAACTGGAGACTTCCCTGCTTCTTGCTTTTAGCAACTTCGCCACATAACAACACCTTAAATTATGAGAATAACAATTCCACCTAAAAGTACTTACTCCAGAGAGTAAGAGCTCTTCAGTCATGGAATAAACTACCTCAGAGACTCATAGAATCTCCTTTTGTGAAGGTCTTTAAAAGAGGCTGAACAGCCACCTCTCAACAGTGCTTTAGGTGTGTATTCTTGCATGTCAGGGGGTTGGGCTAGAGGACCCTTGTGGTCCCTTCCAGCTGTATGATTATCTAAACCCACAGTGCCTGTGCTTTGCTGCCTTTTAGTTCTTGTTTAAATTAGAGGTGGATAAGCTGCAGCTTTTGGGCTAAAAGCACATCCAGACTGATAGAAAAGTTCCAGAATTTATTCTTGGGTTTTTTCCCCCCTGATTTTATATTGGGTTAAAATAAACCGACCTGAGAAGCTGGTATGACAAGCCTCTGCTCGTACTAGCATCTGACAGAAAGTATTCTGGAGTAAACAAAGTGTGTATGGATCTCCAAAATAAAATCAGAAAGAACAGGAACAAAATCTGGGACTTTCTTGTCTTTATAGTAAGTCTGGATGCACCCTAATTTCAAAAGTTCTGCAGGTAGTTAGTTCACACCTTTGTCAAGTATCAAGCGATCTGTCCCTTTCTGACAAGCTCCCTGTGTGAGGACGAGGAAGAGAAGCCAGAGAGAGAGAGAATAAATAGGGTGGTTCCACATGCTACCAGTGTGCAGTCCTGGCAAATTCCCTCAGTGGAGAATGACTCTCAGTAGAAAAAGCTTCTTGGCCCTGCTGTCTAACAAGAGAAAGGAGTTGTGTCCCACCCTCCCAGGTGCTGGGTCCCTGAATACTGTTCACTGAGGGAATACCATTGAGTTGGTGCCTTTGCTCCTCTGTCCTCTTCATGGTCTCCACATAGACATTTGGTTGGTCACTCTGGGAACAGACCTAATCCAGGACATCGCATGTTCCTAATCCATTGTTTTTGTTTAATTATATTTTAATTTTTAAGACATTTTAAAATAAGCTGCAGCCTTAATTCTGAAGTAATCTTCAGGGGCTCAGCTGTACTGGTGCTATGGTATCTGAATCAGTACTGCACCTAGGAAAGCTTGTATTCTAAAGCAAGCAGACAAATCAAAAGGGAGAGATTGTGAATTAAGTAGATAAAAGGGCACAGACTGAGATCAAGATCCTTGCTTCTGGTTTTCACTGAAATGTATTCTGTAGGGTTAGAAGGATTTAATTAGACAGACTGATAGCTAGTGGCTGGAAGTGGGGAGAAGTCAAAAGATTTAAAAAGAATATCATAAAGATGGATAATTTTATGTGAAATTTGCAAGATATGAAGCAATGATACATTTGCTTCTAGTCTTGTCCTGAAGGTGATGGTACATTAGAAGAACAAATGGTGCAAGAAACAGGTTTTAATGAAGTGTGGCCCCCAGAGCCTCTGAAGTACTTGTGCTTAAGTGGGGTTTCCAATAAACTCTTACCCTAGGCGCTCTGGAAACAGGGACGTCACTTTTGATAGAGCTCCTGCCTTATATGTAGATGATCTCAGATTGAGAGCTCCAAAGACTGTAGCTTAAGAGGTTAGCAAGTTACTGCACAAGGAGAGATTATTGGGGTAGATATCGGCTCCATATTGAGTGATCAGGTCCAGACCTGCTTTAGTTTCAACACCACTGAAGCAAGCGGCCCCTCCCAGACAATTCACAGAGCCTGCTCCTTGAGTTATTTTAGTTGTTACAGATCTGTCCAACACAAGTCTGATTCAGCTGCACAATGTCCTGTCTTGTGTTGGAACCTGAACATAGCCTGCTCATACATCAGGCCCTGTGACAAATGCAGTTCTGTTTATTTTGATATGTGCACATGCAACTGGAAGTCTTGAGGAGGGCTGGGTTCCAATGGAATGTACCCATGGCAAAACGTATGTGCAGCCTTTATTATGCATAACCTATGCAGTCTCCTAGATGGAAACAATTATTCATTAACAAGTTTTAATGTGTGTGTTGCCTTCTCACAGTTTTACTTCTCTGCTTTGTGTTTCATAACTAGTCTAGCTAAAGATACTATAGAGAAAGAACTGACACTCGTGCCTCAAACACCTTTTTTTAAGCAGTAGACAACCACTTTGGAAAACTCACTACAGTGCCGAAATGTTTAAAAGCGGCTCTGAAGAGGTTTCATTGATCACCTTGTATCACTGCAGGACTGATTAGGTGCTTCTACAAGATTCATTACTTGGGAAGTGAAGGTTTGCCAGGATTCCGTTGCTGAGTCACGCTCCTTAAAGGCAGAGGTTGGCAGCACTGCAGACCATCTGAAAAGCGTAGCATGAGGGAGGAAGGTGACCGCTATTCTGCTGCTTGCGTTTGGCCTCTAATTGGTCTGCATCCTCATTCCCCTCTTGCTGCAGGGAAGAACTTGAAAACCGAGGAGAATCAGAAGGAGAGGAGGGTGAAGAAGACGCAGAGCCTTGTCTAACAGGAACCAAAGTCAAAGTGAAATATGGCCGTGGGAAAACTCAGAAAATTTATGAAGCCAGTATTAAAAGTACAGAAAACGATGATGGAGAGATTTTGTATTTGGTACATTACTACGGCTGGAATGTAAGGTAAGGGGAAAGATGTTAAACCAGCCTTGATTTACACTGTTGTGTAACATTGGCTTGGATAATTCATATTGGCCAGCTACAGTCTGGTCCCTATCCCACCACTTTTTCTTTGGATGTGGCTTCTCCTGGTCTTGGTTAGACCAGGAGCAACCCATTGTTAATCTGTTAAGTTTTGCTCTGGTTGTTTTAGGAACTGGTTGACAGAACCGTTTTTTCCCTAAAGTTACAGGTTATCATGGACTATTGTACCTTCCCTTCAGTTTGAATTTAGAGAACCTATAGCCGTCCAGTTGTTAGACTCCCATTAGCCTCAGACAATGCAACCAGTGGTCAGGAATGTTTGAAATACTAGTTCAGAAACATTTGGAGCACACATGGACATACAATAGTAGTCTTGTGGAAGGGTCTTGACATAGTAAGATTTTCTGTTCCCTGCATCCATGTTCCAAACCAGCAATTAATTGATGGCATCTTTTGCATGGAACATGGTCTGCTCAGCTATTTTTATCTATCCCCTATCAGTCTTATTGGAATTTTAAATTGAGGCATAGTTGAAGTATCCACAATAGTGTTTATTAATACAAGAATTAAAATCAGAAAGTTTTTGAAAAATTTTATATGTATTATCTGTTTATTTGAGAGCCAGCATGGAATAGTAAGTGTTGAACCAAGATTCTGGAAGACCAGGGTTTGAATCCCATCCATGAAAACCCACTGGGGTGACCTTGGGCAAGTCACAAACTCAACTTCAGAAAAGGGTGATGGCAAACCTCTACTGCCAAGAAACCTCTACTGCCAGGAAAACCCTGTGATAGGTTCACTTTAAGATCACCATACATTGGGAATAATTTGAAGGTGCATAGTAGTAGCAGTAGTAGTAGTAGTAATAATAATAATATCATCATCATCCTTATTTATAATCCTGCTTTTTTCCTGGTAAGGACTCAGAGCAGCTTATAGTACAGTCAGCCCTCCACATTTGCAGTTTTCACTTTTGTGGATTTGATTATTCACGGATTACCTGCTGCCTCCCTTTTTTAGTAGGACTGCAAACCCCGTGAGACTGAGAAACTGTGAATGAGGCTTGTAAGTCCCTATTAAAAATGGTGTGGGGCAGCAGTGGGGGTGGCAGTAAGCTGTACCAGCCCCCCCACTTCTGCCTTTTGAGGGAACCCTGATGCCTCAGAGGAATCCACAGTGAGCTGAATATGGTGATCATACTTTTTTATGTGTTAAATATGGTTTGGGAGGGCCTAGAGTTATTCACAATTTTTCCCACTTTCATGGGGGTTCCGTGCCCCTAACCCTAGTGAATGTGGAGGGATGACTGTAGTTTTTTTTAATGTACTTATTTATTTAATTCATAGCTTGAAGTTGTCCTAGTATGAATGGCTTCTTTTTAAAGTGAATTTTATTTATTTCTAGAACTAATCAAGATCTGGAAAGATAAGCATATACTAGAAAAATTAGCAAATTTTATAAAAATTACTAGATTCCCCCCCTTTTTTTTAAGTATGAGCCTGGACTTTGCTTGCATGTTTGCAATCAGCATTGTCTGAGGTTGCTAAATTCTAGGTCACGGATCTTTTTACAATTAACACATGATCAAAAGCTGTTGTTGATAGGCCTAATAACGTGGGGTGTGTGTTTCCTGTAGGTATGATGAGTGGGTGAAAGCTGATCGGATTATTTGGCCTGCAGAGAAGGGAGGGGCAAAGAAGAAACAAAAGAAAAAAGCAAAAGTAGGTAACATTGGTGAATTGGTTTTTCAACACTGAAACCTGTTTTTCTAAAAAGACTCTTTCCTTCTGACTACCATTTGAAAATATTGCAGACAATGTGTCAGTTAACCACAACTAGAGATATGCATTAGATTTCCATAAATGGTTGCCTCTGTCAGATTAGTACTGGGTGTCAGTGTGCTTCTTGTCTGAATTCAAGGTGGTTAAAGTGCTAAAAGGCTTGGGGCCTCAAAATGTGAGGGAGGACATCTCCCTGTAGTTGTCTGGCTGGGATGTCAATTCACTGTGTGAGGATGTTGGAGGGGACTTTCTCAGGCGTGGCATCCCAATTGTGGAACATCTTCCATTTGGAGGCCTAGTTGACAGCAGTGTTGGTGTAATTTGGGCACCAGGTAGAACCACTGCTGTTTACTGAAGCCTTTGGCCCTCACTGGTTTACTTCAAATGCATTGACTTTTAAAATTGTTTTTATCTTTTAAATCTATTTTAACTTCTTAATGTATTTAATTGGATTTTAGTATGTTTAAATTACTGTTTTAAATTGTTTTATGCTACAGTTTGCTGATGTAAGGTATGATAAGAATGTTTTAGTGATACATTAAAAAATACATAAACAATATGAATTTGTCAGGCTTTGTCTCCTGAGAATTGGCTGCTTTGCTTGCAGGGTTTATCCAGTGCCATCTGAAAGCTGAAAAGCTGTACCATTTTAATGCCTCTTAACATTCAGTAGGAAAGGGGGAAATCTTTGGTATTCAGAAGGGAGATTCTTACTTGTTCCCAGATTAAACTTTGGTAGCTGCCAAAGTGGTCCACAGAAATCTTCTGAACTGATATTATCTGAGTCCAAACTTTTAGTTGGTGCCCACCCCTAAATAAAGTCTATGTGCTTGTGTTCAGAGCAAAGAAGACTGTGAAAAAGATGAAAAGAAAGAAGAGGAGAAACAAAAGGCAAAGCGCGGACGCCCTCCTCTGAAGTCCACTCTTCTGTCAAACCTGTCTTCCTGTCTAACCAAAACTCCAAATAGTGAAAATAAGCCAGGAGCCCGAAGTTCACGGGGTAGCCTGCCGGATTGTTCACCATTACCTAATGGAACAGAAGGTAGCTTCCAATTTGGTGCTGTAATGAATTGGGGCCTATGCTCCTTTTTCACTCGGCACAACCTGCTAATGATATCTACTAGGGTAGAAAGCTTCGTGTCTCTCAAAAATGAAGAAATGTAAAGCATTTTGTGTTGAGACAGTCACAGGCATTGCAGAAAGAAGTAAAATTAAAGGTTTTCTTTGTAGAAACTTACTGCAGCCTCTTCTTTTAATTTTTAGGAGTGCCTCGCAGACAAACAAGACGAAGCTCAGGAATGTTGGATTCTGATAGAGGCTCAAATGGTGAGCAGGGTTTTTGTAAATTATGGGAAGATGGTGCACAAAAAGGGAAAGAGAGGGATGGAGAGTTAGTGCAGGCCAGTATTAACCTGTAGAAAATGAGAGCAGGGTTAGTAACTGCAGTGGAGAATGTGCCATGGATTTATGTTTACTTGACACTTAAAAGTATAAATACTTATGTTAATTCTTGGTAGCACCTGGTAGTTACTAGTTGTCAATTGAGGTGGTTATTCATGGTCTCTTGTGACTTACATACTATGATCAGTAGTTAATTGAGCTTTTTTCTTCAGTGTTAGTATTCATTGTCCTTTCATGTCTGATTTTAGGTTAGCATAACTTAACCAAATAATACAGTTCACTTCCAAGCACACATGCGTCTTGTTCCAAAGAATGATTATAATGAGATATTTTGTATTCTTCATACCAAAACTAGAGGATAAAATTACAGTAGTGGTACATTTACATATACCTATGTGAGCTGATGTTTTAAATCTTCTAAAGACTTTTGAACAAGGAACATGATGTACTTCACAAGTATCATTGTTAGCAAGGAGAAGAAAACAGTATTTCATAAGCATTTGCACCTTGTATAACTGATGTCAATGTCTGTGTTGTATTTTGATACCTCTACAAAACATCTCATGAAAACTAGTCATAAAATATCATTGTCTTTTTTTTCTTTTTCTCCTCCTGAATGAAATGGTGTGAGACTTTTTTGACTGAGAAACTACCTGAGCATATCTTCAGTGAACACATCTTATACTTTATCAGGGAGCAAAAAGCAAAGCATACTTGAATATTAAGAGATGTGCTTCGCATTGATACCATTGTCCTAGCCCAGTCTGCTTGTAGCTTTATTTGAACAGTGCTTTTATAGATTGTATGTGGAGTTGTGCCTTATCTTGATCATTCTGTGGTATGTGATTTTTGGCAGACTCCATTTCATCTGACAGCGAGGCAGATGAAGCTTCTGAAAAGAATATGAATGAAGAGTTTTCTGCAGCCAATTCTGAACTGGAAAAAGAGGAGAAACGAATCATTGATAAATCTGAGGAAGATATCCCAAAGATCACACATGTGCTAAAAGAGAATGACAGGAATCAAGTCTATTCTCTAGAAACATTGAAATTAGAAGTTGAAGAGCGTGAACAAGTGGTTCAGATTTTGGTAAACAAAAATGATCAAGTAGAGGAGATCAAGAGAGAGATGGAGAAATCACCTAAAGGCAAAGGACGAAAGAACAGAACAAGAGACTCTTCCTTAGAGAATGTAAAGATTGTACAGCTAAACCAAGAAGAGCCGATTGAACACCTTGTTGAATGTGAAAGATTAGATACTTCTGCCTTGGACAGTAAATGTTTGAGCACCACTTCAGAGAATGAAACAGATGCTTGTGCAAAAGACAAGAAGCTGTTGAAAAGGAAAACAACGGAACAGTTGTCACCTGACAAACGGCTGCGACTGGAGAATGAAATGGAAGTGCCAAATATTGTGACTGAGGGGAGGACGAGCGAATGTTCTGGAACAAAAGAATGTAAGGACTTCAGTGCTGATGAGTCCCTCAGAAATGAGAATGAGGAAATGCCCTCCTTGGTGGCAGAATTGGATCAACGTCTTCACGTGCAGGGGAGCGAGCATTTTAATTGTTCTTCTGAGGACGATGGTAACATCCCACTGAAGGAGGAAGATGACTGCATGCCACACATTGGGCCCGAAACCCTCCTTTGCCATGAAGTAGACTTAGATGACATTGATGAAAAGGACAAGAGTGGGCCTGAGAACTCTGTAGCAGAAAAACATGACACCAATAATCCCACTTCAAACCTATCTGCCTTACCTCCTGTGGTCCAGCCAAACTTCTCTGTTGCCTCACCTCTAACTCTCAGTCAGGATGAATCACGGAGCATAAAGAGTGAAAGTGACATAACCATTGAAGTGGACAGTGTGGCTGAAGAATCTCAGGAAGGTCTGTGTGAGAGCGAGTCTGCAAATGGGTTTGAAGCTTGTACCACTTCAAGCAATTGTAGCATAGCCATCCCAGAAAGGGAGATGGGAGAAAAAGGTAAGTTGTACTGCCTGAATAAAATACCAGTCTTGGTGGTCCATAAAAAAGTGAGTTTCTACTCTCTGTGGTGAATTAGACATGTTGAAAGCATGATTGCAAGAACACTGCAGCATGAAGAACAGGAAGGGAAAAGTAGAACCTAATTGGTTGTGGCATTTGGAGAATTGCCTCCAAATTCTTCACATTTATTTGTTTGTTCTTTTTTTTTGCCCCGTAAGGCAGCTAACAATAAAATGTTCAAATGGGGTAAAAATATTAGAATAATCTTCAATTTGCAAATCAATTGTGTTAGCGGCAGCAAGGTTTTCTCTGCCTGCTGACAAACATGATGAACCCAGCTTCTATTCTGAAGTTTCTTACAGCATGTTTGAATTTTAGCACAACTGGGGGTGATCGTGCAGATCCGAAACAGAGTGGAGGCCTCCCGTTCTGGATCAGAGTGAGACAGAGGTTCTGTGCCTGACCCCAGTCCAAATTTAGGAGACTTGGAACAAAGTCAGGAGTGAGACCCTTCTACATGATTCCCAAAATTGAGTTTCTACTTGGTAACCCCAAAGGCCAGGGAAAATTTATGGATCCCTGTTTTGTTTCTGAAAACAGTAACCAAATTGTGATAAACTGTGCCCCTGAAATAGGTGCTGGGGTTTCTGACAGAGGCTTCAATACAAAGCTGTCTGTCCTTGAACTAGCATACTGTAAAAGTACTGGGTATAAGCTCCATGTGTATATATTTCCTCAGAACAGCAGTGCAAACCACTTCACGTTTATTTTCCAATCCTGCTTCCTTGTGCTTTTGTAGAAGGAATGAGCTATTTGAGCAATGGAAGCAGGGATTATGAAGGACATGTAGGCTCTGCAATAAAATGTAACCATGCAGAGTGCTCCCTGTTCAGAACTGCAGCCATTCCATTCTCCCCTCCTTATTTTCTATTTTCATTTGATTTTCCATCAGTTAGTTATCATTCATTGCTCACTGAATGCCCTCACCATGATCCATGAAGGTTTTCCTAAAGATTTTTTAATTTCATTTTTCTAAAGCTCTTGGGTACCCCTGAAAATATATGTATTGGTGGTACTGGTTTGACTCTGTAGAGATCCATACTTGGGAGAATTGTGGTCACTCTTAATATCAGTGTTGTTGTCCAGATGCTGTGCTTGAGTGCCTTTGCACAGCACCATCCTTCCAAACTCTGCCTTTGTGGGATATAGCACAGTGATGAGTGAGACAAGCATTCCAAGAGCCATTTGTAACCTGGAGGTCATAGTTTAGAAAGCAGCGTTATTATCAAAGTGACTGTCATGGCTTCCCTTTACTTAACTGTCATTCTGTGTATCAAAAACAAAACCAAAAAACCTTGATCATAGGGTGCTAGAAATCTGCCTTCCCTAAATAAGTGGAATTTACTACTGTTTCAAGCAAGAAATATGCTAGTGGACACCACGGAACAGAATCATAGAATCATAGAAATGTAGAGTTGGAAGAGACCACACGGGCCATCCAGTCCAACTCCCTGTCATGCAGGAACACCCTCAAAGCACTCCCGACAGATGGCCATCAAGCCTCTGCTTAAAAACCTCCAAGGTAGGAGACTCCACTACTCTCCGAGGCAGCAGATTCCACTGCCGGACAGCCCTGACTGTCAGGAAGTTCTTCCTGAGGTTCAGGTGGAATCTCCTTTCCTGCAGCTTGAATCCATTGCTCCTTGTCCTGGTTTCTGGAGCAGCAGAAAACAAGCCCCCTCCTTCCTCTACGTGGCATCCCTTCAAATATTTAAACATGGCTATCATGTCCCCTCTTAACCTCCTTTTCTGCAGACTAAACATACCCAGCTCTCTCAGTCTATCCTCATAGGGCATGTTTTCCAGGCCTCTCACCATTTTGGTCACCCTCCTCTGGACTTGCTCCAGCTTGTCAATATCCTTCTTGAATTGGGGTGCCCAGAACTGGACACAGTATTCAAGATGGGGTCTAACCAAAGCAGAGTAGAGTGGTACCAGTACCTCCCTCGATCTAGACACCATACTCCTGTTGATGCAGCCGAGAATTGCATTGGCTTTCTTGGCTGCCGCATCACACTGCTGACTCATGTTCAGCTTGTGGTCTATGAAGACTCCTAGATCCCTTTCACACGTACTGCTATCCAGCCACGTGTCCCCCATCCTATATTTCTGTATTCCATTATTTCTGCCTAAGTGTAGGACCTTACATTTCTCTCTGTTGAATTTCATTTTGTTCGCCCTGGCCCAGCTCTCCAATCTATCCAGGTCATTTTGAATTTTGATCCTGTCCTCTGGCATATTAGCAACCCCTCCCAATTTGGTGTCATCTGCAAATTTGATGAGCATGCCCTCTATTCCTTCATCTAAGTCATTGATAAAAATATTGAACAGCACTGGGCCCAGGACAGAACCTTGTGGCACCCCACTAGTCACTTCTCTCCAGGATGAAAAGCAGCCATCCGTGATCACCCGTTGGGTTCGGTCGGTCAACCAATTACATATCCAATTAACAGTAGCCCTGTCTAGCCCACATTTTACTAGCTTCGATGCAAGAATGTCATGGGGAACTTTGTCAAAGGCCTTACTGAAATCGAGATATGCTACATCCACAGCATTCCCTTCATCTATCAAGCTAGTAACTCTATCATAAAAAGAGATCAGATTAGTCTGGCATGACTTATTTTTGAGAAATCCATGTTGACTTCTCGTGATTATTGCGTTGTTTTCTAAATGATTAGAAACTGAACGCTTAATGATCTGCTCCAGGATCTTTCCGGGTACCGATGTCAGGCTGACTGGGCGATAATTATTTGGGTCCTCTTTTTTTCCCTTCTTGAAGATGGGGATAACATTTGCTCTCTTCCAATCTGCTGGAACTTCTCCTGTCCTCCAAGATTTCTCAAAAATTATAGCAAGCGGTTCCGAAATGACCTCTGCCAGCTCTTTTAATATCCTAGGATGCAATTCATCTGGCCCTGGAGACTTGAATTCATCCAATGCGGCCAGGTATTCCTGTACCACCTCTCTACTTATTAAGTGCCTCATTTCCTCTGCTTCCTCCCCTGCTCCCCTACCGCCAGGTTGAGTGCTTGTATCCTTCTGGGAAAATACGGAGGCAAAGAAGGTGTTAAGTAGCTCTGCCTTTTCTCTCCCCCCTGTGAGTAATTCGCCATCTTCTCTGCGTAGCGACCCTACTGTCTCCTTCTTTTTCCTTTTGCTGCGGACATATTTAAAAAAACCCTTTTTATTGTTTTTAATGTCTCTGGCCAGCCTAAGTTCGTTCTGTGCTTTAGCCTTTCTGACCTCCTCCCTACATCTCCTGGCTACTTGCTTAAATTCTTCTTTGGTGGTTTCCCCCTTCTTCCATTTCCTATACGTGTTTCTCTTAACTCTTAGCTCAGCTGAGAGTTCTTTAGTCAACCATTCTGGTTTCTTCAGATGCCTTCCATTTTTCCTCCTTATTGGCACAGTTTTAGACTGTGCCGTCAGTATCTCCTTTTTAAGGAACTCCCATGCCTCCTGAACTCCTTTCCCTTTCACTATTCCTGACCACGGAATTCCAGCCAGCAGCTCCCTAAGTTTACAGAAGTCCGCTTTTTTAAAATCTAAGACGAGTGTCTGGCTACCCTTATCTTCTCCTTCCCACTGAATGCTAAATTCCAACAGGGCATGGTCACTCCCCCCTAAAGATCCAACCACTTCTACCTCATTCACAAGGTCATCCCTGTTGGTCAAGACCAGATCTAGAATATTTGATCCCCTTGTGGCCTCTTCCACCTTCTGGACCATGAAGTTGTCTGCAAGACAAGCAAGAAACTTGCTGGACCTTGCTGTCTTGGCAGAGTTTGACTGCCAGCATATATCTGGGTAATTGAAATCTCCTATTATTACTGTATCTCTCCTCTTTGAATGTTCAGTCATTTGGTTGAGGAAGGCGTCATCCAAGTCCTCAGCCTGGGTTGGAGGTCTGTAGTAAACCCCCACCAGAATATCCCTATTGTTTCTCGCTGCCTTAATTCTTACCCAAATGCTCTCTACCTGGCTTTCTGGGTTTAAGCCCAGGATCTCTTCACAGGTGAAAACATCCTTGACATACAAGGCTACTCCTCCTCCTTTCTTGTTTGGTCTATTTTTACAAAATAGGCTATACCCCTCTATTCCTATATTCCAATCATGAGACTCATCCCACCAGGTCTCAGTGATGCCTATCAAATCGTATTTATTTTCTTGTACTAGGAGTACAAGCTCATCCTGCTTGTTTCCCATACTCCTTGCATTAGTGTAGAGACACTTAAGTCCCCAGGCCCTTCCTGCAAGTCCTGTACTATTGTTTCTACTCCTCCCGCCATTGGCCGCTTGTACTACTTGTCCAGTATCATTTGGGCCTTTTCCCCCTGTGTTCTCTGAGTCCTTGCCCTGAATAATATTGTCTCCCTCCCCAGTGTATCTTAGTTTAAAGACCTCTTAATCTTCCTTGCAAGACTGTTTGCAAAAACATTCCTGCCCAGTTTTGTGAGGTGCAGCCCATCCCTTGCCAGAAGCCCATGTTCATGGAAATTCAGGCCATGTTCCAAAAACCCAAACCGTTGTTGGCGGCACCATGTGCGGAGCCAGTTGTTGACCTCTACTATTGCCCTTTCCCTACATGCGCCGTATCCTTGAACAGGGAGGAGAGACGAAATGACCACCTGCACACCAAGGTCCTTAAGCTTGGTCCCCATACGCTCGTAGTCCTTTGCAATGTGGTTTAAGCTGCTCCTCGCAGTGTCATTGGTTCCCACATGAACCAAAATGAGGGGCTTATAGTCAGTGGGTTTGACTAGCCTGGTTAGCCTCTCCGTTATGTGGTTGATCCTGGCCCCAGGAAGACAACAGACTTCTCGATTGAGCTTGTCCGTTTTGCAGATTGCTGTTTCAGTTCCTCTTAGCAAAGAGTCCCCAACAACCAGAACTCGCCTCCTCTGAGACTTGTCCTGGGCTCCTCGGCGAACCTGTTCTACTCGGACTGCCTGGGCATTCTGTTTAGGCTGGGAGTGTTGATCTAGTCCCTGTTGGTGAAGTTTGATTCCTTCTTGTTGACATTCTGTTCCCTCCGCGTGGTGCTCCTCATTGTTCATAAGGCCAAGTAGTTCGAAGCGATTGTGTATGCTAAGAGTCTCTGTTACCTTCCTGGTCCTTTTACTCCTCCGTGTGACATTCGCCCAAACCTCCGTTTCCCGGCAAAGTGTGGTGACTTCCTGATCTGGCAGCTCCTCCGTGCATTCGGTCTTCTGGTAGGTCTTCTCTGCCCTATCCAAAAACTCCTCCCCTTCCCTAATAAGATGGAGATCAGAAATTCGTGCCTCCAGCTGGCGAACCTTCTCCTCCAAGAAGGTGACCAGCTTGCACTTGGTGCAGGTGTACCCGAGAACCTCTTGTGGCAAGAAAAGGAACATGCCACAAGCGTTACAGGTGACTGCAGCAGCTCCCTCACCTTCCATCCTTGAAACAACAGAGAGTAGTACAGGAGAAGCTCGAGAAAGTAAAGGAGTGCAAGTGCGCGCGCCGAAGGCGCTTGCCGTTGGTAGCTCCTAATAAAGCTCCTCCCCGCTAGCTGCCTCCTCCCTCTCGTTAGTCAGACCGTGTGATCAGGCAGAGCCCACGGCCAGGCAGTAGCCAGCAAACAATAGCAAGCAATTAACAGCAAAAACAAGCAAGGCCCCCAAGCACAGCAAAAACAAGCTCAGCAAAAAAACAAGCCTGTGAAACACACCTGGTCTAGGACGTCTTCACAGGCCCAGCTCTCCTCTGCTCTTTCCTCTGGGAAATGAGCTAGAGGCCCGTTGGTAGCTCCTAATAAAGCTCCTCCCCGCTAGCTGCCTCCTCCCTCTCGTTAGTCAGACCGTGTGATCAGGCAGAGCCCACGGCCAGGCAGTAGCCAGCAAACAATAGCAAGCAATTAACAGCAAAAACAAGCAAGGCCCCCAAGCACAGCAAAAACAAGCTCAGCAAAAAAAACAAGCCTGTGAAACACACCTGGTCTAGGACGTCTTCACAGGCCCAGCTCTCCTCTGCTCTTTCCTCTGGGAAATGAGCTAGAGGCCCGTTGGTAGCTCCTAATAAAGCTCCTCCCCGCTAGCTGCCTCCTCCCTCTCGTTAGTCAGACCGTGTGATCAGGCAGAGCCCACGGCCAGGCAGTAGCCAGCAAACAATAGCAAGCAATTAACAGCAAAAACAAGCAAGGCCCCCAAGCACAGCAAAAACAAGCTCAGCAAAAAAACCAAGCCTGTGAAACACACCTGGTCTAGGACGTCTTCACAGGCCCAGCTCTCCTCTGCTCTTTCCTCTGGGAAAGGGAAACTGCTGCAAGATCAAGGTTTTCACTACGTCTTTTGTCCACCACTGCTTCCCATTTGGGTTTCTTTGCTTACTCTATGTAATTTTCATTGCCATCCTGTCTAGAGAGTGCTTTTCTATGCACTTCTCTCATTCCTATAGAGCTGTTCACATTGTTGGACGGTAGGAAATGTTACTCTATTGAATTTTCTGTCAGTTCTCCTGCTGTCATTGTAGAATATTGTAACCTCTGCTGGGGGAGCTCTGTGTAAAATTATGCCCTGCCCTACAAGTTTCCTCAAGCTGACTTTTATACCAGCTTATGGCATACTATATTTTGGTTCCCTTCATTTGGATGCTTTCATGCCTCCTTTCAGTTCTATAACTTTAACCAATCATGCCCTAAAGAGTTATTAAATTAAAAGTGCCTTCATTTTATTTCCAGGTCAAAAAAGGCCTTGCGACAATAGTAGCAGCTCATTGACAAAGAAGCAAAAGCGTACCCCAAAACGAGCAAGCACTGTAGCCAAAAATGAGAAGAATGGGGCAGGTATGTTTTTATTTTTCAGAAGAGCACATGCTCTATTTTTCCATTCTTTCTTTAATTCCAGAGTTACATATGCTACAGTTACAAAGATGTGGATTTCCTCCAGGCATTTTGAGTAGTATAGGTGTGGAGGGATTGGCACTTTGCCCAAGAGGGAATCATTTTCAATTTAGGAGGTGAAGATTCATGATTTTTCACCAGCCATAATAGAACTATTCAGTATGGATTTCTACAGTACTTAGGGTTTGTTTGTCCTTTTTAATGTGTTAAGTACGAAAGTCTTGATTTGGCTGCTCTTCCACAGTTTGGATACCTCATGCTGGCAAACAAGACTTAAACAAAATCAAAAGCAACTCCTTGAACTCTGAAGGTGAACTATTACTTTGGTCAACAATTCTTAGAAATGTGGTTTATTCTGTCAAAAAATATTTTCTGCATTCGACTGCATGCTGATAGGGCCAAAGAAAAGAATACAGAAGCCTATAGTTTTCCAGTATGTTCCAGAATTTAATTTTAAGCATGTGGTTACTGAATTGGACTCTACAGTAAGAACCTAATGCTCACATTTATAATTAATCAGTAGCAGTGATAAGAATTCTAATAGTGTCCCCTGCTCAGCTGAATTGTGTATGCTTGTAAATACAGCTTACATTTTGCAAGTATAAATGGGTTCTTGGCTGCTGCTAGGCAAAAAGTTTTCATCGTGATTCTTACATATGTAAAGGAGTGTGTCCTAGATTCTATTGGAGATATGGCTTCACAAACTGGCTGCAGTTTATGAAACAGAAGGGTTCGTGTTCCACGCTTCAGTTGCAAAGGATTCAAATGTCTGGTTTTCAGGCTTTCCTTCTAACAGTCAGATTGCCCTTGGCATTTGCCCTAAATGTCTCTCAGAATGTACTAGGTTTTGATACTGCCTAAGTGACTGAACCAATCACTAGTGCCCAAACATATTCTTCACGATATATAATGTTGGTTTGTAAACAAAAAGATCTATGTTCCACTTCCTGTAGATGTCAGAGTAGGGAGTTTATGGCAGCTGGTATAGCATCCTGGCAGAGAATGTGAGCTGAAGTTGTCCCTGCCCCTGTTCAGATCTTAATAAATCATGCACTCATCTGCAGCCTAACCTTCCTCATAGGATTGTTCTGAGGGTCAAAAAAGGAAGAACAATGAATGAGCTACTCTTCTCTTAGTTTCTGTTCTACCCCCACTCCACCCCCAGTATGCAATATGGTGATAATATTGACTTTCTTTTAAGAGCTGGGGATTACTGAAACAATATATTTTGACAGTTAGAAATGCTGGATATTTGTATGCTTGACTAATAGCAGAAGACCAGTATTGGAGATAGGATTTATAATTCTAAGGTAAGTTGTTACTGAGAGTAAGTGCTCTAAGAATTCATAGATGCATAATTCTTTCCATTTAAAATACTGGCTGTATATAGAGACCAAACATTATCTTGTTACAGGGCAAAGCAGTGACAGTGAAGATCTTCCTGCCCTGGACAACTCAAGCAAATGTACTCCTGTAAAACATCTTGGTGTGTCTAAGCCACAGAAGCTCACTCGGTCACCTGCAAGGGTGATATCTCCACACATCAAAGATGGAGATAAAGACAAGCAGAGGGAGAAGAGCCATCAAAATGTTTCCCCAAGAGTGTATAAATGGAGTTTCCAACTCAGTAAGTGTTATGTTTCTGATTATAAATTAAAAGTCTTCATTTGTTTTTGGGGAGGAACTAAGGTGACATAGAATGTATTCACTCCATTTTGGACATTGACTGTTGCTACTGTTAATTTCAGAACAGCATTCCGGGGAATCTCCCTTAGTTCTTTTAATTTTAATCTTTGATAACCTTCCTGTGAGTATTAATTTACCTGTACAGCAGTCAGAGACTTAGGCTTCTCTAAAATTTTGCCAGTAAATGAAAGGGAGAGTTCCCACCACTTTTGAGCTTTGCAGTTACAGAACTACAGGTGACTGTTGGGGACAGGAGGCAAACCATGATAAAGCACGGTAGGCAGCAGTATCCCCATGTGAACTCAAAAGACATCCTAGCTATGACTCAGAATCCTTTGCAAGTGTGCTGCACTTTCCTGGTAGATTTAGTAGGTAAAGCATAAATGTAGGACACTTGAAAATCTGTTTTAAAAATCCCTTATTGATTGTAGTCAGTTCAATTCCTATCTGTCTAGAGTTTGAAACAGCTCGTAAGACTCTGGTTTTCTCTGCACCCAATCTCTTTAAGAAACGGCAGTCCAGGTTATCCATTTTTGCCCCTTTCAACTGCAGTAATGATCCAGTTATCTCAGCGTTGCTTAAAAGCGTCCAGTTTGGCTGTTAACAAAAATGTAGTCAATAGTAAACAACACAGTATGAATGAAAGAATCACATTAAAAGCTGGGAACTGTTAAAATGCCATTAACACGTATTTAATAAGAAAGTGGTGACAAAATGCCAGAGGATGTATTTAACCACTTTATAATCCAGAGGTCTGTCAGAAAGACAGAAGTGTAAATGCAGTATTAAAAAAAAGATAACAGAGAGAACAGGAGAGGCCTCCCTGGGGAGACATTCTGATTCCTGGGAGCACTCCCCACTTGGATATCGTCATCCTATGAAGTTTAGCAGTTGCTGAACGTGCTAAAGGTTTCTCTGGAAAAAAATTTAGCTTTTTGGCATGCTCATATGAAAGGAAGTGACCCTTCAAGTGTCCCAGTCCAGAGCCAATCTCCAAATACAGTATACATTTTTGAAATACATATTTTAATGTATTTTTTAAAACTAAAACTGGCAGTAACTATGTAGACTATAAACATTTTTTAACCTTTTGACTGAATGTGGCAGATGAGTTTTAGATGCTCTCCCTGCCTCCATTATGTTCCATATACTGGCACTGTAGTAATGTAAGACTGTCAGGATATATAGTTTGTTTTTCATTACTGTGAAGGGAAACTGTGCTCTACCGGGATCTCTAGCTTATGCCATAATCCCATATTATTTTAAAATCCTTGAGAGGTACATTAGGCTGAGATGGTGTCTGCCCCTAACTTGATGTTTGTAGGTTGGCTTCATGAGCAGGGATACGAATTTTAGTCCAGGCTGAATAGTAACAGCTGCTCTGTCAGCTGATTTATATAGAGCACACAACAAAGGTGATGCGTTCATACATGACCTGAGCATAAAATTTACTTTATCTTGCTCACAGGATGCAGCTGGGAAGATGCAGCTTATTTGTCTTTAAGGCAAATTATTTCTTTTTCACTAAATACCAATACCATGAAAGTTGGATTTCATCCAGTTTTTTTTTATTGAAGCATGTATGCCTACTGCATATTTGGTTGTCTGTGGCAAATACTGTTCTATTCAGTGGCACAGAGTGTGATAATATTCACTACTTCTTCATATATTTACTGCTGCTTTCTGTACTAGTCTAAATATTTACAGTTATTTAAAAAGGCTTTTAAGTTGGTTATGTGTCTTTTTAAAATGTGTCATTTGACTTTTTAAAGATGAATTGGACAACATGAGCAGCACAGAGAGGATTTCCTTTCTGCAAGAAAAACTGCAGGAAATCAGGAAATACTACATGTCTCTGAAGTCTGAAGTAGCCACCATAGACAGGAGAAGAAAACGATTGAAAAAGAAAGATCGAGAAGGCAAGTTGAGTCATTGTAACATATACAAGCTTTTGCATCAGTGGCCTTGTTAGACATATTTTGTACCTCTCCTGACCTGCTACTTCTCCCTCACTGCTGAAGCTTTTGTATATTTTATATGGAACATTTAGATGTAATGTTAACGGGAAATTTATGTGGTATTTGTTAAATATTTTATCCATAGCTCTACAAAATGTTACTCAGGGTTATTTTTAGCTGCTGTTGTGTGAGGAGCAATGATGTCATGGCTTGGGGGCTCACTGAAGTTTTAGTGACTCCAGCATAGTAGGCTGGTAGCAAGTTAAAGATGTGGAAGGCCCGTTTAGCAAGTTATCAGAAAGTGGGGTAGTTTGGGGCTAACATTTTACTGACTTATTGGTGAAGGGGATGGATAATTTTTCCCCCTGTATTTTACAGTGTCCCATACTGGAGCTTCCATGTCTTCTGCCTCTTCAGACACTGGAATGAGCCCTTCTTCCTCCTCTCCTCCTCAGAACGTGCTTGCAGTTGAATGCAGGTGATACTGGTCTGCCCTGCCTTGCGCAGCATGTTGCTGTCATGGACAGAAATCCTGATATACCATAGAAAGCACTCAGCTGGTTTGACATTGCCAAGTATATTCTGTATACTCTTCCACTGCTGGACTGTGTCTGTCTCTCCTCCTCTTTGTGCCCCTCCCTCCATTTTGTCATTGTGGATTTTTAAACACCCCTTTATTATGGAGATGAATTAAGCTACTTGGCAATGGAAGGTGTATGGGTGCACTTAGACAACTCTGTCTTTGTGCTTTTTAGGGTTCCACGACCACCACCTTTAAAACAGTAAAAAGGGCACTTAGTATAATTTGGAAACACCAATATCCAATTTAGCATTTGGGCGTTATGAAGAAGTTTGCTTTTTTTTTAAACAAAGAAAAAAGAGCAAGCACATCAAACTGGCATCAGAATAGACTCATCTGAAAATAGCTACTGCTGCACTTTCTTCACCAAGCTGTATCTTAATCCTGAGTGAGAGTCCCATTTTTTTTTATTTTTTTTATTTTTTGTTTTTGAAGAAGCACTTGCTATACAGACCTGCCAAAGTGTGTATTCAGCAATGTGCCCAATTTTAAAGGTGTAAATTGGACAAAATAAATTGTGAAAGGAAGTGTAGTTGACTGGAAACTACCATTGTAACGAGTCTTCCACTTTTTATAGGATTTTTGAGCACATGATTATGCAAATATTTTAATGTTTAATGTTTACAGTGGAATTGTGAATAGGTTTTCAGTGGACTATCTTATCCCTTGACAAATGTATTTTGTCTCTTTTTCTATGTAATTTCAGAGTTTTTATTTTGTTACAAAAAGGCAAAAAATTAAAATATATAGCAATGAAGTTATTTAACAAGATTTCTAAAGCTGAATTTTTTTGTGTAAAATAAGGTATCTTGCAACTTGTTAAATATATTTATTCAGACATTGGATGTTGTATTTTTATGTATTTTTTAAAAAAAAACAATAAAATTGGGGAGAAAAAATCTGTTAGGTTCACTCTTTCAGTAAAATATACCTGCCACTTAAAAAGTAAATCCATATATAGGTGGCTTTATGTATTAGCCATACCTGTATATGAAATGGTTTTGTCTGTTCAACTTTTCACAGTGTAAAACTGTAATCTGGCATCTGGATTAAACTGTAACCTGTCTTGAAAACTTTGGCAGTCCTAGTACTTCTGTTGCTTTTAAGGAACACATTTTCTTGGGTTGCCCTCACAGTTCTTTGTCCATTTTTTTTTTTTTTTTCATTTTTCATATTGCTGAAATGAGTCTTATAGCTGCCAAAGTTGAGATGTGTATCATCAAAGAATTAACATGACTGCTTTGGCTGTGGATTGTCCCACAGACTGAAAACAGTTTGTAAATAATTTTCCCAAAACCATGTATTTAAGAAGGTTTGCATATACATTGTGTATAAAGTGATTTTTTTATCAATTTTTTAAATCCACCTTTGTACACTGAAAAGGGGCTTTCTGCCTTTCCTTCTGTTAATATGCTCTAGAATTATAACAGATGTTATCTAGACTGTCCGGATCCTGAAAGTTCACACAATCTGACATTCTCAACTGTGAGAGACTTGTGAAGGGGCCCTGTAGCTGAAGCTTGATGTCTCCTGCAGTTTTATTTTGCCACTCTGTCAATTGTGATTCCAATTCCTTCCATTTTCAGAGAGAACTAAAGGAAAAAGTACTCTTGTAAAAATGCACTTTTCTGTCTTTTCTTAAGCAGAGCTATTTCAATGTATGATACAAATGGAGCTCAATGGAGAGCATTAATAAAGGTTATCTTTTTAAACATAGGCTTTATTTTATTTTAAGTGATTTTGTAAACCTGCTATCATGACCAAACAGAAGAAAGATATGGCTTCACAATGTGTTGTAGAATTCAAAGTTGGGCATCTATATACTTAATAAAAGGCATTATAATTACTGTAAAAATGTGGGTCACATGTTATCCTGCTTAATATTTCCACTATTAATTTGAGAACAAGATAGGCATTTTTTTAAATTTATTACCATCACATTTATTTATATCCTGCCTTTTTCCCAGTTCAGAACTCAAAGCAGTTTACAACAGCTAGAACAAACATGATTAAAAATATACATTATAGAAAAGTTACAAAGGAATTAAACCACCATAAAAGTGAAACCAATTAAAACAGTAGCAACAACCAAAAGTCTAGCCCATTATACAAGGACTTCCCCCGAGGAATTAGTTCTCAAAGGCTTTCTAGAATAAAAAGGGTTTTAGCCTGCTTACAGAAAGAAAAGAGGATGCCAGTCTGATTTCAATAGGAAGAGAGTTTGATAGTGGCCCTGGAGAATGTTCTCTCCTGTGTTCCTAGCAAATGTACCAGTGAGGGTGCTGGGACAGAGCTGGGCCTTCCCAGAAAATGACCTTCATATAACCTTAATCTGAAGTGTAACGGATTTGTAAGTCACTAGCATTGCCTGGGATTTTATTTTCCTCTTAGGAACTCACTCAACTGTCTGCTACAGTACCTGTAACTTTCCCTCATATTCCCCAATCCAATCTGTATTCAGAGTTGTTAACATACAGAAGTTGGGTTCCTGCGGGAATACACTGTCCTCCTTCTTGCTGCTAGGCATCATCTCCATAGCAACTGGCCTATTCCAGTACCTGTAACTTTTCCCCATATTCCCCAATCCAATCTGTATTCAGAGATGTTAACATACAGAAGTTGGGTTCCTGTGGGAATACAGTGTCCTCCTTCTTGCTGCTAGGCGTCATCTCCGTAGCAACTGGCCTATTCCAGTACCTGTAACTTTTTCCCATATTCCCCAATCCAATCTGTATTCAGAGATGTTAACATACAGAAGTTGGGTTCCTGCAGGAATACACTGTCCTTCTCCTTGCTGCTAGGCATCATCCCCATAGCAACTGGCCTATTCCAGTACCTGTAACTTTTTCCCATATTCCCCAATCCAATCTGTATTCAGAGATGCTAACATACAGAAGTTGGGTTCCTGCAGGAATACACTGTCCTTCTCCTTGCTACTAGGCATCATCTCCATAGCAACTGGCCTATTCCAGTACCTGTAACTTTTTCCCCATAATCCCCAATCCAATCTGTGTTGTCTGGTGACATTGATGTACTGGCTTTTGATTTTTTCTTTCTTTCTGTTGAATTTGTGCAATGGCTTTACATTTTTCTGGAAGCATCGAATTTCAACTGTAAGATTCGTCACCTATGGAACCCACACAATCTACTGTGTGAGGTGAGAAGACCTGGTAACTATGTTGTGACATGCAATGCACTCCTGGCTTTCCTTTCATCTAGCAGACCTCTGCTAACAGAAAAGGAGGGGAGGCAATTTTAGTTGGTTCCCTCTGTAGCCCTCCTCCCCATTTCTATAATATGAGAGAATCCTTCAGAATGCTGAAACATGGCAAGGGAGCTTCAAGGGAGGGGGGAACTGGTGAAAATCCCGTCTTCCTCTTATTAGTAGAGGCATCTGCAAGATTAAAAGATTCTAGTTCACAACTAGACATACTTGCACACAGCCCTCATTTTATTTCAGATTTGCTACTTTACAGTGGTGAAGATCTTGGTATTGCACATTATTGGAACATTCAGTGGGAGTCAGTTGGTCTTACTTGTTAAAATAGCAATTGGACAGCTGTAACAATGCTGAAAACTTGGAAGAAATTTCTCATCTCCAGGCTTCAGTACTAGCAGAGGTGGGAACTGTGTGCAACTCCAGATGTTGGAATGCAACTCCCAGTATTCACCATCATATTCACTGGCCGGGGCTGCTGGGAACATCAATCCTACATCTGGAGGGCTGCAAGATTCACGGTATTCTAAGCATGGTAATTTGCTTTTTATTAATAGTGTGGCCCAATAAAATAAGAACATAGTAGTCCACTAACATATGAGGGCCAACTGACCCCAATGCAGCATGTTTCATGTCCTGCACCCTGCCTAAAATTCAGTATGAAGCAAAGCTGCATTGGGGACGAAAAAGAAAAAGCTAGGCATGGTATTAAAAGTTTCAAAGCTTGCGACTTGGAGGAGACATTGGGCAGATACTTTAATTAGATTGGTCTCTGGTAAAGATGGAGAGGAAAACTCCACATTGTTTTATTTTTAACTAGAAGTGGACCGCCTCGGGTCCTGTGTCAGGAAAGGTGGGACATAAATAAACAAGACTGTCAAAGGAGGCTGGTCCCTTCTTGTGTTAACATATTGGACGCCACTGTGCACATCAGGGCCGGAATCCAGCACGGTGACAACAATGTTTTTGGGGAAACCTGCACTTGAAGGAAGGCAAAAGGTTGCTCTCTACTGCTTGCCCCTCTCCCAGCAAGAGATGTCCATAAGCACCCTGCTTTCTAGTACAATATATCTAAATATTGTCACTTTCCAAGCATCCTCCAGAGATCATGAGGGAAAATAAAAGCTGGAAAAGTGGGGACTATGGCTCCCAGAATCAACCTGCCACCATGGCCAATACCCATGCAAACTGGGGGATTCTAGGAGCTTCAGTCCAAAAAGTCAACTTTTCCAGCCTCTGCAACACAGTCCCTTTGCAGCCTCGGCCATAAAAGATCCTTCTTTAATACATAAGTTGCTATTACTAACCATACAGCTGTTTCCGGGAAGCCCCCCATTCCGGTGTTGCCTACCCCAGACCCCAAAGCAACTGATCTGCTGTGATATACTGTCCCTGACTGTGGAAGTTTGTTCCCTTTAACTGTGCCCCCCCCCGCATGTGTTCAATCAATGCAAAACTGGCAAGAACAAGCTTGGGTTTTATTTTTCCTGTTTTTCCACCACCTTGGGATGGGGGGTAGAATAGGGTTGCCAGAATGAAAGCTGGGGGGCGGGCTGTGCCTCAGAGAGATAAGTAGAAGATGGAATTTCAGCAAGTGTTTCCTGTTACCTGGTTATGACTTCTTCTTCGTGGTCACTGTGCCTCACACATTAGGAGCTTTCGCGCGTGCGCGGTAGCGTTCGGAAGATTCTAGAGCTTAGTAGCTTGGCGGGAACCCCTCCCCCAATGCCAGTACTGCGCATGCTCCTCCCGCCGAGTAACGGTCTCTCCTCAGTTCTTTCTCATCCACCATTGCAAACGGAAGGTTCTTTGCTAGCGGCTTCCCTACCCCAGAAATCTCAGGCCATTTCCACACTACATAGTTATAGTGCTATTATTCCACTTCCAACATCCTGTGGAATCCTGAGGTTTGTAGTTTACTGAGGCCAAATAGCTCTTTGGCTGAGAATTCTAAAGGCCCGTCCTTGAACTGCAAAGTCTAGGATTCCATAAGATGCTGAAAGTGGAATAATAGCACTGTAACCATCTAGTGCAGAAATGGGCACTGTTTCAAAGGCCAGCACAGGGCAGGTATCAGCGGTGCTGACTGTACAGCCATTGCCAAACTACACTTATAGCAATATTATTCCACTTTCAACCTCCTGTGGAATTCTGGGGTTTGTAGTTTCCTGAGGCCAAAGAGCTCTCTGGCTGGGAATCTGCTCCCTAAACTGCAAACTTCAGAATTCCACAGGATGTTGAAAGTGGAATAAAAGTGACAGTCAGGGCTGTCCGGCAGTGGAATCGGCTGCCTCGGAGTGTGGTGGAATCTCCTATTTCTTTGGAGGTTTTTCAGCAGAGGCTGGATGGCCATCTGTCAGGAGTGCTTTGATGGGTGTTCCTGCATGGCAGGGGGTTGGACTGGATGGCCCCTGGGGTCTCTTCCAACTCTATCTTTCTATCATTCTATAATAGCACTATAAAAGTGTAGGGCGGAAATGGCCAATGAATAATTTTAAGGAGAAAAAAAAATCTTGCGGTGAGAAAGTCTTTGAAAACTGCAAAATCTCCCACAGACTATTTGCCGTTCAAGACTTATTCTGGTGCCTAGTCATTTTGCGCAGAAAACAGTATTTTTCTATATGGCCTCGCTTGGGCGCCAAGGCCCTTGTGGGCTCTTCCAACTCTATCTCCGTTTCTGCACTACAGTGTTAAAGTGCTGCTATTCCACCATCAACCTCCTTTGGAATTCTGGGGTTTGTAGTTTAGGGAAGGGCACTTTGAATTCTCAACCAAAGAGCTCTTTGGTCTCAATAAACTACAAACCCCAGAATTCCACAGGGCGTTGAAAGCGGAACAGCAGCGGTTTAACACTGTAGTGCGGGACTCTTCCCAGTAATCACTCCCATCCCATTTTTAAATACTGAGGAGATTTTCTGCCTTCTGTGGTGGTCAAATCTGAGGTGAAACTGCCCTTCCTTCCCCTACAAACGCGAGAGCTGAGGGGAGCGCGTGAGAAGAGCGCGAGTTCCCACCGCTCTGAGGGAAACAAGGCGGCCTGTGGAAGAGAGCGCGATTATCGGAAGCGCCGCCCAAGACGCCCGAGGCCCTCTCTTCAAGCCTTCCCGCCCGCCCGGCCGCCCGCCTGCGGTTGGAGAAGAGGGGCGGGGCCTGGGTGGGGGTGGTGGCGGCGGCGGCCATGGAGCTTCGGCGGACGCTCCTGTGGCTGCTGGCGGGCGCCTGCGGCCTGGCCTTCCTGGGCTTCTGCCTGTATTTCGACCGGAAGCGGCGAGGCGCCCCGGACTTCAAGCGGAGGCTGAGGGAAAGTGAGTGGCGGTGTTTCTGCCTCAGGCCGAGCGCCGGCCTTCGCTTCTCCCTCAGGGACGAAAGCGGCCCCGTGGCGCCCCTTTGGGGGTGAAACGGCAGGAGGACAAAACGACACCCACACACAGGCCGTTTCCCCGCTAGACTTTTAGGCCGTTTCCGCACTAGGCTGTTATAGCGCTATGATTCCACTTGCAACATCCTATGGAATCCTGAGGTTTTCAGTTTCAGGAGGGGACGGCCGGATTCCATAGGATGTTGAAAGTGGAATCATCGCGCTATAAGAGTCTAGTGCGGAAAGAAATGGCCACAGATACGTAAACATCCTCCTTTGCGCTCAGTCACCCGTCGTCTAGCCGAGTTTTTCAAAATGGCAAATTCAAAACCCCACCATCGAAATTCATGGCGTGCAAGAAGCCGTTACAAGTTTGTGACCTACCCTAAACCCCAAAATGGAAGTAACTGTTTCATTTTCTCTGTAAAATGAGCATATTGATGATACTTTTTAGTCACAAAAGTTTTCAAAATATAAAACATATCTCTACATTATTCTTTTCTATGGTTGTACAATATACCTGTCTCCCCCAATCCTCGATTCCATTTTTTTAGCGTTTCCCCCAAATTGTTCCCTCTTGATGTTTTGTTAGTTACTCCTTTTTTTGATCATTATCCTTTTTTTGTCCTTTACACACACTAGTTTTAACATTTATATAAATGTATATAATTTACATTTTTTATCCATTTATCTCCCAATTTTTTTTATCTTGTTCAGTCTGTATAAAATAAAAAGCTTCCCAGTCTTTAAATAGGGGATATTATCTCAAATAACGAGCATTTGGCCAAGCCTATTCACCTGCTTATCCTACCTGTGGCCATTTCCACACTACACTCTCATAGTGCTATTATTCCACTTTCAACATCCTATGGAATCCTGGGGTTTGCAGTTTAGGGAGGCGCCTGGTGTAGCCAATTTTAAGTGATATCCTCAATACCCACTGCAGACCCAGACACTCCCCTCCTCCGCAAAAAATGTTCTTTACAGCTAAACATAGAATCATAGAAATGTAGAGTTGGAAGAGGCCACAGGGGACATCCAGTCCAACCCCCTGCCATGCAGGAACACCCTCAAAGCACTCCCGACAGATGGCCATCCAGCCTCTGCTTAAAAACCTCCAAGGAAGGAGACTCCACTACACTCCGAGGCAGCACATTCCACTGCCGGACAGCCCTGACTGTCAGGAAGTTCTTCCTGAGGTTCAGGTGGATTCTCCTTTCCTGTAGCTTGAATCCATTGCTCCTTGTCCTGGTCTCTGGAGCAGCAGAAAACAAGCCCTCTCCCTCCTCTACGTGGCATCCCTTCAAATATTTAAACATGGCTCTCATGTCCCCTCTTAACCTTCTCTTCTGCAGACTAAACATACCCAGCTCTCTTAGTCTATCCTCATAGGGCATGGCTTCCAGGCCTCTCACCCTTTTGGTCGCCCTCCTCTGGACTTGCTCCAGCTTGTCAATATCCTTCTTGAATTGGGGTGCCCAGAACTGGACACAGTATTCAAGATGGGGTCTAACCAAAGCAGAGTAGAGTGGTACCAGTACCTCCCTCGATCTAGACACCATACTCCTATTGATGCAGCCAAGAATTGCATTGGCTTTCTTGGCTGCCGCATCACACTGCCGACTCATGTTCAGCTTGTGGTCTATGAAGACTCCGAGATCTCTTTCACACATACTGCTATCCAGCCACGTGTCCCCCATCCTATATTTCTGTATTCCATTTTTTCTGCCTAAGTGTAGGACCTTACACTTCTCTCTGTTGAATTTCATTTTGTTAGCCTCGGCCCAGCTCTCCAATCTATCCAGGTCGTTTTGAATTTTGATCCTGTCCTCCGGCGTATTAGCAACCCCTCCCAATTTGGTATCATCTGCAAATTTGATCAGCATGCCCTCTATTCCTTCATCCAAGTCGTTGATAAAAATATTGAACAGCACTGGGCCCAGGATCTGATTCACAATGGGGATGATTCAGACCATGAAAATATAATTTAATTTAATTTTAAAAAGGACAGGAGGACAGAGACTACCAGGAGATGCAGTTATGGATCTCCCACATCATTTGTTATTTCACTTTTACATTAGAGGGAATCCGTAAATGAACAAATATGTGTTCCAGCTTAAATTTTTCACAGTTTTGGAATATTAAATATAGAAACTTAATATTCCATGTTGTTGTTGTTACATGCCTTCAAGACATTTCTGGCTTACAGTGACCCTAAGGCGTATTTATCACAGGGTTTTCTGGGACTGAGAGTATGTGATGTGTTGGAGGTCACCTAGTGGGTTTCCAAGCCTGAGCAGGAATCACACCCTGGTCTCCAGGGTCATAATCCAGTGCTCAAGCCACAAAACCACACTGACTCTAATGTATTCCATGTTGCTGTTACAGAAAGAAGAAAAAATGAAAAGGCAAAAGAGCATGATGCAAAGGTGAAATACCACATTTCTTTATTATTTTCATGTACAGCCTGTCTTTCTTACAGTGAATGCAGGACAGCATAGACGGCTCTGCTATCCCCCCTCCCCGGCGTTATCTTCACAACAACCATGTGAGTGTGGACAAGCTGAGATAAAAATAGTTTCCCCAAGATTACTCTCTGAGTTTCATGCCTAGTAGGGGCTTGAACTTGGATCTCCTAAGTCCCATCCAACATTCTAACAAACTATACTATGGCCATTTCCACACTACACTCTTATAGCACGATTATTTCACTTTCAACATCCTATGGAATCCCGGGGTTTGCAGTTTAGGGAGGGGCTGTGCTCTGTTGGGTCTCTGCTTTTGGAAATGATACCAATTTTCTAGATAGGGCTGCCTGGCCTTGAATTTTAGGGCCTGCACTCTCTTCTCCAGTCCTTAGAGTGGAAGATCACAACAACAATGCTACTTTGAAAAGTATCTGGGTATATAGTTTCCTCATTTATTAGTGTTGGTTTTTTTTAAAGTTATTATTTGACTGGTGTACTATGTGCAACTGATGTTTAGCAACAGCACCAAGGGATGTCCTTTTTAACATCAATCTTGTAATTTCACAAGGGGTTTGTTACCCTGATCTCTGGGGGTCCCAGGAGGAACACCTAAATAACCAAACAACAACCCACCTTGGGGAAAATTAGCTGGAGTACTCACTAGAACTAGCGAGAGGCAGGGTAACTTAGCAGGATCTTGCAACCCAGCGTCTACAGGGTCAGGTCAGTCAAGTAGTCAGATGGTTTAAAGTAATAAAATTGATGTTTTATTAAATACAGACAAATATTAAAGACACCACAGTCACACAGCTAACTAGAGAATCAGAAATAGGGATTTTTAGAGGGAAGCGGGTGATACGACACCTGTCTCGTAGTCCTGGACCTTGAGAGTGAAGTTGGGGTGCAGTGGAGAAACTCGGCGCGGCAGAGCGCTCCGAGTGATCCGGGGTTGAGCAGTCTTAGTTACCGGAACTGAGGGGAAGGCTCGCTGGGCAAAGCGGCAGCAAGGCAGGATAGAAGTCAGGAGCGATCCGAGGAGGGTCTCGGAATCAGGGGTTTTTATAGGGTGAATTGTGACTGCAAGTCATACCTTACTTGGTGAGAACAATGCAATTTGGGAGTGGGACAAAGCATTGGAAAGGTCAGACTTTAGCATGATTGACTTAGAGCCGAATTAACAATAGTGTAGCCAGTATGCAAATGTGGAGCGCTTAGTACAGCTTTGTTGGGTTACCTGATCGGGCCAGGGAGCCTTTGTTAGTATCGCGCATATGCAATGAGGTGTTTGCCGGAGAGGTCCCTGAAGTGACGAACTGGGTCTGTCTGGCCTGCCTGGGTGGAGAATGGAATGTCCAGCAATTATATGTGCTTGTCCGGGGGCCTCACAAACACGTGGAGCGGGGTGGCAGAGGAAAGCCAAATGGTTTGATATCAAAGCAATATCGAGTGCTATCTCCAGGTAGGCCTGGACCGTAGTAACAGGTTGTCCTTAAATTTCAGGTTTTAGGCCTAAAATCTCAGGGTCTGAGATAATCCTGACCTGGCAACCGTATTTCCAGATGGTGTGTTAAATTTAAAATGCAATTTCAAATTTGCAGATTTGTAGAATTATAACAAAAGACCAATTCTTATCTGAATTCTCTCCCTGATTCAACCTCCCTCCCCAATTAATTAGCAGCTAATAGAGGGTGCTGGGAAATTATTATAATAAGGGCAACACTCATTATCAGTTTGGGTGCCAAAATATGTGGAAAACTCTGAGGTAAATGAAAAGAACTCAGAATTACATTTCAGCTTTCATGTTTTCTATGTCTATGACTCCCCACCCCACAAAATAATGAGTTTAGAGTATCAGTCTTGGTATTAAGCGTGTTATAGAAGGTTACACATGAAGGCAGCAATCCTATACACACTCAGTCCACAGTAAGTCACCTTGAATTCAGTGAGACTTACTGTGGAATAGTCATGGATAGGATGGACCTTGCCAAAGGGCTAGTTCTTTAGCTTGGCAAAGAGTCATATGGCACCTTAAATACTAGCCAGTTTTATCATGCCATAAGTTGTCAAGATGCATGAAGTGTTAACTAGAATTACAGGCAGATTTTAAGTATGTAGAATGTACTGTACTGACAGTAACTATTATTAGTACTGACTGCTCATAAAACCATTGTTGTTGAACACACACACATCTTGGTGGTACTCAGTAGTCTAATTATTTAATAAATTGTGATAGGAAACCTTTATTCTCATTCTCTGGAGACAAGTCCAACCTGCTGATGAGTTCTAACTCAGCAGTCCTTTGTTCTGAAATCTTTTTTCCCCCTTTGTTCTGCAATGATCACTTTAAAGTTAGTGACAGAGCTTCTTGGAAGAATGAAATTTTCTTTCAGTGCTTTCTGAATATTACTCTTTCAGCTCTTTTATTTGTGTCCTTATTAGTTTGTTTGGAGGTTGGCTTATTTCCCCTATCTAGATAGCAGAAAGACATAGCTGTTGCTTCAGCTGCCTTGGATCCAATTCTGGGAGAAAGGCAGGGTAAAAATTCAATCAGTCAATCAATCAATCAATCAATCAAGATGTCATATATCACATTGGAAGAGAAGCGAGTAAACAAACAGCTGAAAATCTTATGAGTAAAAATATTAGGTGCTGTGCTAGTTTTGCCAGAGTACAAATGGGTACAGAGTTGGTATCTAGATTTGTTTCAGAGTCTGGTTCCTGTGTTTATGTCCTTGTTGTATGGCACTTTGTTGCTAGTGAATAGCTACATAGGTGAGCTGGTTATCTTTAAGCAAGAATAGGTGTACTACCCAAAGGCTGTGACAAGGAAATTTAGTTGTGAAAGATTGGCTATTTTTCACTGATTATGTTTTTGTTCGGAGCTTGGCCATGGAAACCCTCTGGGTGACTTTGGGTGTGTCACACCCTTTCAGCCCCAGAAGACCCTGTGATAGGTTCACCTTAGGGTTACTGTAAGTCAGAAATGGCTTGAAGGCACGCAACAACAATAAGTGGTTTATAACTGTTTTGTACTTGCCCGATAGTATCAGGAAATTTAATCTATTATGTGGTCTAGGCTCAGACTGATGGCAGCCTATAGGTTACTGAAGTCTTGGTGGAACTTCTGAAGTGATTCCTATCCACATATCTGGATGATAAAGGTGTCATCAATGTGTCACTAGTAGAGGAGAGGCCTTGAAGGGAGTGGATCTAAACAAGTGTTCTGTGTCATCTATGCATGTATTGGCAAAATGTGGAGCCCTCTGACTGCCCATTGTGGTGATACATTTTCTCCCCAAAGCTGAAGCAGTTGTGAATTGTGAAATGGCAAGGCATAAGAGTTTGGCAGCTAGATGTTCTCCAGTTTGGAATGATTATCCTAATATTTGGTAGTCCACATCTCTATGACAAATATTGTTGTAAAGGTTTCAGCATGCATGTCTAGGCTGGCATTCTCTGAGAGACTCAATGATTTTAGTTTTCCAGAAGAGCAGTGCTTTCCTGTAAGTAACTTGGAATCTTGGTATCATATAGCCTGAGAAGTGAGTCCGTGCGGCTGGATCCCCCAAGTGTGTTAGCATCCATGCTTCAGACTAGAGAGCGAGAATCCTGTTCATGACTTATGCCACCAGAAGTCTCACTTACATCAACATAAGTTGTTTTTTGTTTTTCACTGAGATGCAATAATAGTGGGGGAAGAGCAGTGAAAGCCATCTTCCTGAGGAGATACAAGCTGCCTTGATACAAACTGCTTTTCCTCTGCCACTGTGAAACTGCTGCTTCCACTTCTCCTGTTGTTGTAGTTATGCTGGCAAAGAAGATATTGGTCAGAAGATGCCAGGTGCTATGGGTTGGCTGCATAGATGCAGTCTTACACATCTGTAAGAACGGCACCATTTCTTAATTGTAGCTTTCCTTGCTGCTAATTAATATGCAGATAAGTTGTGATCCTTCTGCTCAGGATGAATGTCCTATTTAGCTGAACAAACTGTCAGTTCTCTCTTAGTCAGTAATCCTGTCTGATAAAGCAAGGATGGGAACTGCATTCAGCTCCAAAGGTCATGTCAGAAACATCAACATTTTTCATAATGGTTGGTGGTTCTACAGATGCTCCAGTTACAGGTGGAGTATTTTTGGAAACAGACGCTTTATTAAAAGAAGGGGAATTATTCACAAAACATGGGCAAGGAAATCCTTGCAGGATTAATTTCTAGCACTGGATACTTAAGCTTAGTAAGGCATTTTTAAAAACTTTTTTCCACCTTATTTTCTCATTAGCCTTCAGATTCATTAGTCAGTGCTTCATTTTTCTAAGATGAAAATGTTTGTAACACCCTTAGTTTCGCAAGCTGAAAGATACTGAAAAGCTACAAGATTTTTTTCTGCAAGAGATACAACTGGCGGAGCTGTGGTTGGCAAAAGGTAAGGATAGGAGAAATTATGGGAGTTTTGGTAGAACATGCATGTATGCACATAGGTACACATACATTAAATTGCTTGAAAAATATCCATTAAATTGATACACAGTCAATATCATCATCATATAGCTGAGCGAGATAATTATTTTGGCAATAGCAATCATATTCTTATCTGTTTTGGTATTCCTCTTTGTGAACTTTGTATATAGAACAGAAGGGTTTTGTTTCTGCAGAATTTACTTATTGATGATGCTTCCCTTCAGGAACTGAAAGTAAAAAAAGAAAAAAAAGAAAAAAGGAGCTGGGATAAAATTTTGGCTAATTATGGGACTGCTAAAGTGCAACCCAGAGATCCATTTTGTTCCTTTGAAAAGGACACTGAAACATACGATACAGCTCTCATTTTGTTAATTGATTTCAGATGATCTCTGCTGTTTCTAAATGTAGTTTTGGAGCTAAAATTTTATGTGACATTTAGGTTAACTTTGGATTATCAGAAGAAAGATTTGAAGAATAGAAAAGTTAGATCATAATCAATTCATTCATCTATAAATCAGAAAATATATTGGGGTGGCTAAAGATGGATCAGGATCTACTCTTGTAGATTTCTGGGTGATTTGCTGTAGATCAGATTTCTGACAGTAAACTGGCGGGGGCATGGAAACCAACACCTCATTTCTGGGTAAAAGAATCTACCATCTTGGTCCTGGTACTAATCACAAATTCCTGGGCTGAGTATGTTCTCAAAGGCACAACCTGCTTGAGCCAGTATTTTTTACTTTGCTGTGGTTGTTGGGCCTTGTGGTTCAAGTTTAAAAATAAAGCAGATCTTGCAATCTGAACTAGATTATGAGAATCACTCCAGAACAAGATTATGTTCCCTAATCTTGCAACAATTGAATCTGAAATTATAGGAAGAATTATACAGGCCCAATAGTGTTCTAAAAATTAGTGCACAGGCTATGTGGTAAGAAAGTACAAATCCAGAGATTCTCTACCTTGCTTTGTTGTTAACTTTAACTTTTGGTGATCCTGTGACTGAGAAGTCTCCGAACCACCTTTGCCTAGCCATTAAATATGCAACATTTGTTTTCTACCAGTTTTTATAAGATCTAAACTGTATGGCTCAACATTTTACTAAAACCATTGAGGAATTTTTATATATGCCTTCTGAAAAGATTGTGGCATATATTTACCACTTGTGGCTCAGCTCTGTCAAGCATCCATGTTTTCAAAGTACTTAGATATTTTGACAATGACTGGAAAGACAGAAAAGAAGAAGGCAGTGGCAAAAATACTGAGAAATGATGAGCTGAAGCTCAAGTAGTACAGTGCATGCTTTGTGTGCACCAAGTTTCAATCCCCAGGCGCTGAAAGATCTTGTACATCAGGGTTCAGGATAATTTATCTCTGGTTGAGGCCCTGGAAGGTGGAGCTGGATCAAAAGCCAGACTCAGCATTAGGCAGTTTACATTTAGTTATGAGGAAACTATGCATACATTTGAGTGAGAACAATACCAGATCTTTAGTTCCTCATACAGTCCTTCAAGAGTGGTACAAGTGCAGTGCCATGCTCCATAGGGAGACTCAGAGAAGTTTTCTTGAGTAATGTTTTGAATCCCTTGCAGCTCTGAAACAGGCTCTGTCAAAATACATTTCACCCCAACAGAATCACCAAACAACATCCATCAGCTCAGCCAATAACATTTTTACCATAAAAGAATTAACAGAATGTATACCAGTTATGCTTTAGATTAAATAAATACAAATAATCAGGTTTTACTTGATCTGAGGTAGAAAAATGGCTAGGAGTCATAGCTCTGGTTAATAATGTTCAGTTACCTTCTAGTAGTAAGAAGTTCCTAGAAAAGCTGAAATTATATATTACTGCTCAGTAATAGTGATACTTTTGGATATCTGGCCTGAATTGTCCATCTTAAGAGGTAGTACCATTGTGATAGCGGTTATGTAGATAAAGTAGGTTCTCAGCTCCTTTGCTACGTTCTGTCAGATGAATGCCTTTTCTCAAACTATTGCCTTCCCAATATGTTAGACTTCAACTTTCACCATCCCCAATCAGAAAGGGCACCTGGAGCCCAGAACAAGCAGAAATTTGCCTACAGTAGGTAAAGGGGATGAAGAGAGCAGGAGGTA
Organism: Ctenosaura bakeri; assembly: GCA_948474755.1. NCBI lineage: Eukaryota > Metazoa > Chordata > Lepidosauria > Squamata > Iguanidae > Ctenosaura > Ctenosaura bakeri. Next base: position 513,655 of record CAOLHI010000328.1, read on the forward strand.
GGGCAGCAACATCTGATACTGAGGCAGTGCTACAGATACAGACTGAGGTTGGCTTTGAATGGAATGTAGTCCTAAGGATCACACACTCCTGAGTCTCAGGAAAATAAATTAATTACAGGTGAGCCCAAGAAGAGCTCTGAACACCTTGCCAATGCCATTTCAGTGTGTAAAGATCCAACTCAGCTAATGCAAGTCCTGGAGGAGACTCTGCCACCCCAAGTATTTGAGATGCTTCTGCACCACATTCCATATGCAATGCAGGTAGATATATTTTAAACTTTCCAAGATCAGATAGATGATACATCATTTGATAACCCATGAGCACAATGCTCAAATGTGGAAGAAAATTTTTACTTCATGGTTTGTGCATACAGTACAAAGTAACATTTCCATACTGTGCAGTGTCAGGAGTCATTTAATTAATATAGCTGAGGCTCCTGAAGGCAAACGAAATTTGGGACTCAGCTTTTCAGAAAAGAGCAAATGTAGTAGGAACATTGATCCCCAAGAGAAAGGCCTTGGTTCTCAACATCTAGCAATATCTGAATGATACTGAGATACTCTTTTTGCACAGTAATGAAAGTGTGGAAGAACACTCTTTTAGTATACTGTAAACAGGAGTTAGTGCTGAAATAGCCCGATCAGAATTTTGTTCAGTAATGGCACTACATTCAATTTCACTTCTTCATATGAATGTTTTGCTGTTATATGGGATTTGCAGTGGTTCCTCTTTCAAGTTACTAAGCAGGTCCATACATACTTAAGCTCAGCACTGCTGCAGCATCAAGATGCTGTTCAGCAGGTCTATGCTAGAATTACTTGAAAGAGCGTGGTGTACGCTGAACTGACAGCTAGCCCTGCTTATGGTTAGGTAGCCTATTTTGATTAGTTTACTGCATTTGAGCTGTGTGGTTTTTTTTCCTCTCTTAAATTGAACGACAAGGGATGCACACTTGGGCTACAAAAAAATCAAGAGGAGTCACCTGTGAGCATAGGTACTCCCTTACATAAACTAGTATATTTTATAAAAGACAGAACTCAGAAGATTTAATTCATTTGCATCCTTCAGCTGTCAATTCTTTCTTTCTCTGATAGCGGCTTGAGATGGCTCTGAATGAAGAAGATTAGAAATGAGAGAACACAGCATCACGCAAACAGCTGCTCTTAAGGCAGGACCTTATGACAGTCTGTGAGCCTTCATTTCAAAAGACTTTCAATAAAGACAGCAATTTCCGTTTATTTACTTTGATTAATAAAAAATAGACACTTTTGGATATAATTTTTGAATAACCCATTTGTGTTTAAAAACAAACAGTCATTGCATGAGAAACAACAGAAAAATTAAGTGTTTGCTTTCTCCCATCTCTAACCTAGAGACTGGCAGAACCAGTCTGTAGGCCTCTAGAAAAGGCAGCATGAACATTATTCCACTGAACAATAAAAGGTGATCTTGTAACAGACTCCCTCAGTTCCACCACTGATGGTTCTCCCAGTCTGTGGTTCTCTGAGCTGTTCTGTTCTGAGTTGGTGGATGTTGCTCCAATAGTAGTGGAGACCAGCACACCCCTTGGTGTAATGCAATCATTGTTGGCAACACCTTCATATAGACAAGCCACAGACTTCTAGCGAGGCTGGCTAAGAAGTCCTGCTTTGGCCGCAAGTGCTTCATTCTGCTGAATGTGGTACTCTTGAAACCTCATAGATATCCTCTGAGTCATTTTTAAATATTTCTGTAAGCAGTGCTCCGAACACGTCATCTGTATCAAAGGAAGAGACAGGAGGACAGGGGTGATCACTCAGATTTTTAAAACACGTTTAATGTTTTGAAATGGCCTTCTATCTTCGTATAACCTGTTTTTTATGTGGATAGAGCCCATCATAAACTTTTATTCCAGAGCAGTTCATAACACAATTTTAAAACTTACTGATACCTCCTGATTTGAAAAACTTAGCTTACTTAAGTCTCTATGTTTAATTGACTATTACATTGTTTATTGTAGTTAGGAACAGATGAGAAATTAATCTCAGTTCACTTTGAACAGAATTTGTGCAATTCAGGCCTTCCAGAACAAAACACAGATTCAGCAATCCAGATGAAGTTCACAGATCTAAGCTTATGACATGATTCACATAACAAAACATGCTAAAAATGCATACATTTGAAAAATGTACGCACACATGTTATATACAGTAGGAGAAATGTGCCTATTTCCAAACATGCATAGAATTAATAATGTATACATTTCAGAAAACATCAATGAGCTCAGGTTTTCTCATGCAGTTTTTCTAAGGCTTCATTCTTGCATTTGATATTTTAACACTGCATCAGCTGATTTTCAAAAGAGAGAAACCCCATAATGGACAACAACAACAACAACAAACAATTATTTGACTCTTGTTCTGAGGCTTTGCCATTCTTTCCAATATCAGATGCTCACATGCACCACTATCAACGCTCATTATTCTAAAGATTTTGCTAATAATTAAAAAAAAAAGAAGTCATTAATTCCTTTTTGGCATTTACAGCAACATTAACTAAATAGATTTACATAACTCAAGATGCACCACCTCCATCACTGCTCACATTCTGTATGCTCTTAACAATCCTTTGCTGTCTACTTGTAAATCGCTGCTCTTCTGCTTATCAGCTTCTAAACTAATACAATTTGGCCAATAACTCCAATGTTATATACATCCCATCAACTAAAAATCTATGTTAGTTAAGCATAGCTGATGTATGAAATTGGTCCTAACAGTAGTTATCTATAAGTGTACATGTAAAAATGCGATCTCTGCAGTCCAGACACCAAGAGAATTTCAGGCAAAGCATTTGTTTTATTTGGGACAGCAGGACATACAGGGCAGCACAGTGGGCTTATACAGCTTTTGAAAGGGTTTTGTCAATCCCTGGGAGGAGAGCTCTGTCAAAGGGTGAGACCCAGTCCTGCCTGGCAGTTTAGGTGGTAGAATTCTGCACCACTTGTGAGAGCTTCCTCAGTGCAGCATTTTTTTGTCCTCCTACATGATGCACTCTACAGCGGTTGGTATTTCCCCTGCCCTCTGCCATTGGTGAGCCTTTTCTGGTGGCGGGGCTTACAGAGATTATGGGGGAAGAGGATCTGATGCATGACCTAACATTCCCTCCATGCAATGTTGCATTCCACCCAGAAATAGGGCTTCCATATTCAGAAGCAGTACACTTCAAAATACAAGATGTGGGGGATATGTTTTATATGAGTGCTGTAACTCTACTAAAAGGTTTCCAAGAAGCCTCTGACTAGCCACTGCTGGAAAGAGAAAGCTGGACCACACAGGTCTTTGGTCTTACCCAGGAGTTTCTTTTATACGTTTGCTTTATAAGCTACACAGACTGAAAAGTTGAACTTCTTTTTTTCTTTTTTTGTACTGGCTGGCTTTTAATTGCCTTTCTTCATTAAACATAGTTTTCCCATTTACACTGAAGCTTCAACAAAAACAAATCCAAAGCTGACAGAACTGCAACTTACCTCTTCTGGCTTGACTTCTCGGCTAGTGAAATCTTTCACACAATCCATGAAGCAGGTTTCTGTCAGTCTGTTGTATGTCCCAAGAAACTCCTTGAACTGTAAATAAATCAAATAGATCTTTAGAACTGGGTAGATCCTTGCTTCATGGGAAACTGGGCATAAGTGGGTACAGCAGGATGCAGAAAAGGTAACCCCCACAGAAGTGAAGGGCACTTATACAGCATATAATAAATAACTCTAATGATAAAATCAGCATTTGATACATGTAGGGAAACCAACTTTCTTGGGGAACACCATTCAAACTATCAAATTGTTATGTATGGCACACCTTCCGTATACGCAGGGGTTCCCTTCCAGGAACCTCCATTTAAGAGGAACCTCCATGTAAGAGAAGAAACATCAGTGTTGTGACCCACTGTAGTCAATGAATGCAGTGTGCCTATGCCCACATGGGTGTGCACCCATCCATTGCAACTATTGACTATAATGGGAGCAATGCTTCATGTGATCTTGCATTCATATATGTGCAGGTCATGCAAGAAGACGGCACACTGTAATACAAACATTTCAAAAGCATCCTGTAGGCTCCAAGTTGAGAGTACTGTATTTACCTGCTTGATTTGATCAGATTCTGATATTTGCCCAGCCATAATTTAATGCTCAGCCAACTGCCACCTAAACTGAACAAAAGATATTTAGGTCAATGTTCACTCCATTAACATTTATGGCAGAAATACAAACATTGCTGCCGAAAGCTTATATTGAATTGCTAGTTCCAGAGCAGATGCACTGAATCAAGTGTGTGCTTGATATGTGTCTTCAACAGTTGCCTGTCAATTTATGCCAGGAATGTCATAGCATTTTTTTAGGCAAGGGATACTTGGAGGTGGTTTTCCCAGCTCCTTGCTCTGAAATGTGGCCTACAGCACCTGGTATTCATTGATGATCTCCCATCAAGCACTCCTTAATACTTACATTTATGCATAAGACAAAATGATGTTTGCTCTGGTGGAGCAATGATTCCCATTTACTTAATAATTGATATTCTTATCATGCAAGCACTTACCATTTTTACTGTATCAATCATCCAACAATACCATGAATGTCTTCACCCATTGCAGTTTTCCACATGTTTTAAACATGCAAATGTACACCATAACCTTGCAGGAAACATAGTTTTTCTGGCCATTATTCTAATAGGGATAACAGAGAATATACCCTATTTGGTGGCATATAAGATGCACTCTTTTCCTGAGAAATACAGTTTGAAAATGGGATGCATCTTATACATCAGTGCAACTTATATGAGGTGTGCCTTATATGCTGGTGCATTTTATATGCTGGCAAATATGATAGATTTTCTGCCATATAATGAAAGCTATGGTGTATTTATTTATCAATGAGGTGTGCCTTATATGCCGGTGCATTTTATATGCTGGCAAATATGATAGATTTTCTGCCATATAATGAAAGCTATGGTGTATTTATTTTATAAAGGAACCTTGGAACGGAAAGAGACATAGGCCACTTCTGCCCTGCGCTGTTAGAGTGCTCTTATTCCACTTTCGACATACTGTGGAATTCTGGGGTTTGTAGTTTCCTGAGACCAAAGAGCTCTCTGGCTGAGAATTCTAAAGGCCCCTCCCTAAACTGCAAACCCCAGGATTCCATAGCTTGAAAGCGGAATAATAGCACTAGAATAGCGTAGTGCAGAAATGGCCCATAACTTGTCCAAAAACAATCAGTTAATCCATGACTGAGTCCATTTCACTACAGTGTTAAAGTGCTGCTATTCCACTATCAACCTCCTATGGAATTCTGGGGTTTGTAGTTTAGGGAAGGGCACCTCGAATTCTCAGCCAAAGAGCTCTTTGGTCTCAGTCAACTACAAACCCCAGAATTTCACAGGGCGTTGAAAGCGGAATAGCAGCGGTTTAACACTGTGGTGCGGCAACGGCCTGAGAAATGAAATTTTGTATCCGTGCTAAACTCGTTGCTTTCAAGTCTCTCTCCATAACGGCGTTTGGTGACAGTTGTGGGGACGGCCAAAGTCATAAGGAACGCTTGCCATTCTCCCTTCCTGGAGAGCAGCGCTAGAAAGCCGCCAGGAACCCACCAGCCCAGCAGCAAAACCCCCTCCCGTTTCCGTCCCCGTTCTCCCTTCCCTCCTAGGCCATTTCTGCACTACACTCCTATAGCGCGATTATTCCACTTGCAACGTCCTATGGAATCCTGAGGTTTGCAGTTTCGGGAGGAGCCCTAACGGACGGCAGCCCCCTTTCGCCGCGCAGCCGAAGGACCCCTCCCTTCTTCCTCCCCCCGGGCTACCCTCCTTCTCCTGAGCAGCCCTTATGTCGAAACAGCAGCTCCCCCCGACCTCGGTCCCCTCAGAAGCAACAGCCCCTCTCCCCTACCTCGTGCTGGCGACGAATCGGCGATGGCGGAGGCCGGGGTGATTTTACCTTCCATCTACCGCGAGGGGTGCGTCACTGAAAAGTGTCCCCCTCACCTCAGACAAGCTTCCCCATTCCCTCCCCCCTCCCGGGAAATTTGGGTCCCCATCCCCTTTGGCCAAGGCGAGCGAAAGGAGAGCCCGCGGGGCTCCTCACCGGAGCGGATTAGACATACTCGTACGGGCAGAACGGAAAGGGGCCGGAGTAATTCGTGCAGAGGCCTTGTTTCTACCCGGATGGTTGTCAGCGATGGAACAAAGGAGGCGAGGCGAGAGCTGGAGACGCATGCGCGTGAACTTCCGGCGGGCTGCTCGGCGGCGTGACTGTATGTCGCACATGCGCACTCGCTAGGCATCCGGCGTTTGTTAGAGGATGCGGAAGGGGTTGGGCCACCTTGGTCTGTTTGGAAGTGGCGGGAGCCCTGCCTGTGGGCGCTGCCGTCGTCATGGCAACCGGTGTTTCGGGAGGGAGGCGGCCAAATGCTGGAGGTAGGTATTTGGGAAGGCCGAGGGGGGCCTCCCGCGGCGGTGGACGTGGATGGGGGCGTTGCGACTTTCTCTCCTTTGGATGCGTGTAATGTATGGATTAGTATAATATATAATGTATGGAGCTGGGGCGGCCTGTCTGGATGGGGAGTTTCTTTTTAAACGGTCGAAATGCCTGGGTTAGAAAATCTGGGCCTCCAGATGCATTTTAAGTGTTTTAGTGTATTTTAACTATGATTTTTTTTTTGTAGTTCTATTTCCTTTCTTTTTTTATTATTTTACTATTTCAATAACATTCAAAGTCTTACAGAAGGGAGATTTTCCCCTAGAACAGTGGTTCTCAACCTTCCTGATGCCACGACCCTTTAATACAGTTCCTCATGTTGTGGTGACCCCCAACCGTAAAATTATTTATTTATTATTTACAATGCCTCACCACCACCACCCCCCGGCAAAGGCCGCCTTGCCGGCCAGGAACGGGGGGGGGCAGGCAGGGAGGGAAAGAGGAGCTGTGCGCCTCCCCTGGGAAAAAACTCAGAGACCCCCCCCGGGCTCTGCTCCTGCTTCGCTCTCGTTTCCGCTTGGGGGGGCAGTGTGGGAAAAGTTTCCAGAGTGTCGACCCTGGCCGGGGGGGGGGAGGAATCCCAGCACCTTTATCTTTTGCACCGGGTGCAGCTCACCCCCCAGAAAAGTGCCGCCTTGAGGCCCCCCAGCCCTTCCACAGCACCCCACTCCGTGGTGAGTGGGGCAGGGGCCGTGGCAAGGAGGGGGCCTGCCCCCCGTGCTGCTGCCGCCCCCCCCCAAGCTGGCCCGTCAGACGGGATGTTCTCTCGGTAGCGGAGAAGGGGAGCGATTTCTGTCCCTTCTGAATAGGGTCAGGAGGACGCAAGCGCGTGGCTTGCGCACCACCACTCCTGCTGTGGCGACACTGTGGCCGCACGCGCTCCCGCCAAAGGGGGCAGGAGGACGTGTGGCTCGCGCTTGCGCACAACCACCGAGGAGGGAATGGAGCCTAAGACCATCGGAAATATGTATTTTCCGATGGTCTTAGGCGACCCCTGTGAAAGGGTCGTTCGACCCCCAAAGGGGTCGCGACCCACAGGTTGAGAACCACTGCCCTAGAATATAAAATAGCTATATTAGTTTCATATTCCCATTCCTATATTTCTCATGTTTTATATTCCCCCTTCTCCTAATCTATGTAACTCCATTAATATGCAACTTTAATTATTCCCATAATTTCCCCCTTCCCTCCCCCCACTCACCCTAATTTAATCCTGCCTCCCCATCCATCTTACTATCCTTATTTTGCACTATTTATGCTGTACCCCACCTCAAGTCTTGGTGAGAGGTGGTTACAAATTAATAATAATAAGTAATGTACTACAGTTCCTATCATTCTAGACCATTGGGCAGGGTCCTGGGACCCAGTGGGATTTTGAAGTTAATGGAAGACCTGCAGGTCTCCCATATCTAGTCTGTTGTGTTCTGGTCCAAACAAAAGCCAAACCAAATGTTTTTACCCCACAAGCAGCTGAATCCTAAGTATACTTATTTATAACTAAGTATCAGAGATCTTAGCATGCCTTATTTACACATAGTGGTGCGTAGGCTGGCATCCAAATTGAATACATCGGCTGAGCTACCTATGTCTTTGGTGTTTGTTTGCCAGCTGATGTGGTTACCAATTTATGTTTCATTCAAAGAGCATTTAGATGTCTTTTGGCTTTATATGACTGCAAAAATGCATTTGAACTTCCATGCAGAGAGACAGTATCTCTCTGTATACCAAATGCAGGGAATATACCGCATAGTTAATGTTTGGGAATTAAACAGACTTTAGCTACCTAATGTAAAAGACTTCTTGTATTATGAGACATCAAGATGTTAAGGTTCCCTTGTGTTCACATTTTCTTGTGGTTTATGAGTGTGTGGGGCTTTACAGAGAGCAGAGTACTATGCCATTAACCAGGAAAATTGTTTGGGGAATCTGAGTATCAGGGAACTGCAGTTCTCCTTCCACATTCACAGGTTTCATTTTCGCTAATTTGATTATTCACAGGGTGCCCACTTGCCCCCCATTCTCTCCCTCCCACCCCATCCCCACCCCGCTTGCTCCTCCCATTCTCCCTGCCCCCAGTGCAGGTGTGCTCCGCATGGGGGGGCAGGAAGATCCAGGGAGGGCGATTGTGAGTTCCTTGTGCTCCTCCCACTTCTGCCACAGGTCTGGGTGCACCCACTTGGGTGGCAGGAAGATCCGGAGAGGGCAATTGCCAGTTCCCCATGCTCCTATCACTGCCCTGCCGCTTGTGGGGGAGCACCCCGTGCCGACAGCAGGAAGGTTCAGGGAAGGCAATCACCAATTCCTGCACTCCTCCTTTTGGTGCTGCCGCCGGTGCAGGTGTACCTTGTGCGGGTGGCAGGAAGGTACAGGGAAGGCACTCGCATTTTCCCTGCCCCCTGCCTCCCTGCCCCCTGTGTAGGTGGGTTCCCTAGCTGGGCAGAAGCCTGTAGGGAGAGTGCCCTATTTATGATTATTTGACATTCGCAAGGGATCTGTGTCCCTATCCCTCGCGAATGTGGAAGGCCTACTGTAGTAGACTAGTAGACAGTGACAACCTTTTACAAAGTCCAGTGAACTTACTGTAGCTATGCAGCAAGAGAACAACAGAGGATGTTCTTTTCGGCCAATATGCTGCTATAATCTTAGTTTTGTATGCTCAGTTGAAGAATATGGGGACAACTAATCTGTAGACCAATTTCAAAGAAACTCTTTTTTTCCCTCTGTTCCAATTATGAACAAATAGGAAAACTACTGTTTTGTGAAGTTTGGGAAGGTATTTCACTGAAAATGAAGTGGCTCAAGAGAACCCTGTGACTTCTCCAGGCAACTTGGCTAGATCACAACTTTTCTTGTAGTTTCTTCTCTATGTAATGTTCTGTAAAATAGACTTCACTAAGGAAAATATTCCACAAGTTTTTTTTCTCAGGTCATTTATGAGCAGAACCCTCTGGAATATTCAGACGTGCTGTTGCAGGCCTTTTGGTGACGTGATTGTGTCCTGAGCATAATCTCTGTTTATTATAGTCGCAATATTACTTAGTTTGCTTTTTTAAACGGTAACTGAAGTGTGGGATTTAAGTTGCTCACATTTCTCTGTGTTCCCCTTTTCTTCCTGTTACCTCTCAACTGCATCAACTCATCTTGTGTTTCAGCAGCGCATCAACTAGTTCTGTGCTTTCTTTGAAAGGAGCAAGAGTTGAAGTATTTTTTGTGAGCTGCCAATAAAAGTGGAAGAGACTGCTGGTTGAAGTGAAGATTTTTTGATTAGCCTCATCTCTGGTGCCGTCCTTATCCGCTCCACCACATGAAGAAGAAACCCCTTGACACTCAGACGGCAGCATCTGCTGAGGTCAAACCTGCAGCTTGTGCTAAGAAGAAGGTCTCCATTTCAGCGAAGAGGCTTCGGGAAATAGCTCCACCCCGTCATCCCAAATGCTCTGTAGTCACTAAGGATGACGGTGCTTATATTCCACCAGCATTGGTGGCAAACAAGCCTGAACCTCATAAGCCAACAACAGAAGCATCTGAAGTCGTGACAGAAGGTATGTTTGTTAGCATTGTACAAGTTTAAATCTTTTGAAGGTAAGCAATCCAATTGATTGATATCAGTTGAAAAATTCATTGTCACACGTATCTGCAGCACTTTCTCTGAGGCTGTCCCTTTTCTTTGTAAGCCCTAAGTACTACAGATTTGACAGTTTCCACAAAACTTGTGTTTCAGTGATGTCACTTTTTCATCTAGATTACAAGTGAAATGTCTTCTAATGTTGGGTGTTACAAATTTCTCCTTCTCAGCTCGCTTTGCTCCGTCATTTCCTCTTAACCTTTGCTTTGTCTGTCTGCTATCTTTTATACCCTCAGACTATTTGGATAGAGAGCTACAGTCCTTTTGGCTACTACTGGCCTAATTCAATGGCAGAGAAAGTCCATACCTCTAAGATTCTTATTATGGGCTCATCCAATTCTGGACTGCCAAGAAATTAGTGAGTTGATTCTTTCTGGAAACCTTTTGGAATGGTGATTCATCTTCTGAATAAGGCTTAAGTCTCATCTCTGTGATATATATGTGTTTTAAAAACCCTATTCAAAACTAGAAGTGGACTTCTGATCACTTCCGGTTTGTTTCAGTTGTAATTTTTTTGGCAGTCCATGCAGCTCCTGGAAAGCCCAAGTTGCAAAAAATTGTTTCTTAGGTGTGTGTGGATAGAGTGAGGCAGTTGATTGTTAAGGAAGTAAGAGACCTGATTCTCCAGTTCCAAGAGCAAGTTTATGTAAAAATTAAATTGCAGTTATATTGCTAACATGGTATGAGTTTTTAGTGACTTCTTAGGGAGTCTTATGAGAGACTGTCAGAGAGGACTGGTGGGATACTTGGGCCTGATTCAAACTGTTAGTCCTAACTAGATTAGATCTAATGAATATTTTATCTGTATCGGTTAACTAAATCAATTCTGTATTGTTATAGTGCTTGTCTAGACGTAATAATTTGTGTTAACAGGAGGTACAATATGTATAACTTCTTCCTCTGCTGAACATGTATCAAAACTCTCTGGCAGGATTTATTTGGGCTTTTCTCTGCAGAGGCTAGCAAGATACGCCTGAATAGGTATTCCATTCATAGATTAATCCAGATACCATTCATTCAGTAAATTAATGTTTCTTCTAGGTGATCTAAGCAAATATTTTGCCAGAGATTCAGAACAGCTGCCATCTTCTGAAAAAGATGAACAAGCTCCACAGGCAACTCCAGAGGTAAGTACAGTAGTTTTCTCTTCTTTTGCCTACAAGTGGTATTTCAGATTATTATAAACCCAAAAATCAGAAAACTGGCCATCTTGCATTTTTCTTAAACAGACTCTTTGTTTATGCTTTCCAAAAGAAAGTCTTATATGCTAACTTTCAGAAGTTTTACAGTATTGCTGTTCTAAGGGTTTTACTGTCAACTGAAGTAGCCAAGTCAAACGTTGACAAAGTTTTCACTTTTTCTATTGCTTGCAATTCATTATTATTGAAGGAGCACAAACTTGGCTGCTTCTTACTTTGTTTCCTCATCCTTTTAGAAACCTTAACATCTCATTTTGAAGTTTTCTTTTATAAAAATCTAAAGGCTGTTTAAAGCTAAAGATTTCAAGAGCTTAGCAGTTGTGTTTTGCTTGAGAATCAAATGTTGCTTTAAATGTGATTATTGAGCAGTTGTGTTGTATTCTGCATATTTGAAATGCTACACATTTTTAAATAATAGTTTTTAAAATAACAAAATCTTATAACATCTGGCTACTTTATCGAGCTGCAAGATATTTCCTGATCTTTAATGTGCTAGTCGACTCTTTGCTGCATCACATTCACAAGGCTATCCATCTAGAATTTACTGACAGATGATGACCATATTCAAAATCCAGCGTTAAGCAGGTGAAAGGTAAACACTCAGCCCATGAAGTTCCTTGACTTCCTCTTGCCCTCTCAGCTGGCTGCTCTGCTGCTTCTTACCTTGGACAGATGATGAAGAAGGAGCTGGTCTTAGCTAAGAGGGGAAAAGAAACAAGAGTGGTCTCACAGATGGAGTGCAGACTCCTTTCCTATCCCTGTGGAATCCAGTCCAGCCACATCGTCATCATCTAGTTTACTTCCCTCTCCACCAGTAAATAATAGTAAGGCCATTTCCTGGGACTTGATAGCTGCAGAGGGGATTGGTTTTGGATTGGATGTGAAGGGTACAGAGTATACCCATGTGTGGTCCAAAAAGAGACAGGATGCTATACCATCTGTGTTACACAGAATGGAAGCTTTTGTAATTCTCTCCTCCATCCTTCCAATAGGCTTATTGCCATAAAACTGCAGTACATGTCCCTTCAGAAGTAAAAGAGGAAGCAGCTCAACAAAAAGGTAAAGTGTATGTGAAGATGGCATCCCTGCTTCTGTTTGTGTTTTTTGAGATAAATTTTCTTTGTTTCTTTGAGGGAGTGAAACTGAGCCTGAATGAACAAACCTTTAGTTTTTTCCTGGACTAGAATAGAACCTGCAGTGTTCTCTGAAAGTCTTTGTTGAATCTTAACTGGGAGAGTTGGTTTACCTGCATAGAGCAAGTGTTCATCTAAATAATAAGACGAATGATGTTGTACAGTCACTGACTCAGCTAGAATCAGAGTGAGCGCACAAAATAAAATCATGAACTTAGAGGGTTTGTGTATTTTTGACTATGCACAGGCTTTTGTCTACCCTTTTCAAAGGCTGGCTCAGGAAGGCATTGGGAGGGGATTGAATTGGAGGTTGGCTTTCCCTCTTTGACAGAGCCTTGACCAAGGTACGGATTACAGAGCAGAAGGTTACGCATACAGTTGGACTTCTCTCTGTCTCCTTTTAGCATCCCACAGTCTTCTCCATGCAATGGTCCTACCATTTCTTTGTTCTTCCTCTTATTTCAAACATAGCCAAAATTACGTACAAGCCTGGAATCCATACTTCTGGCATGCTTTTCCACATAAGATTGGGTACAAAAAGAAGGTGTGTCAGGCAAGATCCCATCTTGCTGTGTGTCAAGGTGTTGGTGATGAGCAGTATGTGAAGACGACTTGCTTTCTTTTTCATAATGTTGTATTTTGTGACAGTTTTGTTTTCTGCAGAGTATAGTTCGTTCCAGGAGCCAGTGTAAGGTAGTGGTTTGACTGCTGGACTGAGGCCACTTCCGCACTAGCCTATTATAGCACGATGATTCCACTTTCAACATCCTCTGGAATCCTGGGGTTTGCAGTTCTCCCGAAACTGCAAACCCCAAGATTCCAGAGGATGTTGAAAGTGGAATCATCGTGCTATAATAGGCTAGTGCGGAAGTGGCCTGAGTGAGGTGGGTTCAAATCCACACTTGGCCATGAAAACTCACTAGGTGACAAAGGACAGCTCACATTCTCTTAGCCTCAGAGGAAGGCAAGGACAAACCCGTTCTGAAGAAATCTTGCCAATAAAACCCCATAATAGGATCGCCTTCGTGTTGCCAAAAGTCATAAATGACTTGAAGGCATACAACAACAATAGTTTATTTTCTTTCTGTTCTACAGCCACTGACATTTTTATCTCCCAGTACGATGCTGGACAGAAGGAGGCTGTAAGAGCTGTATTCAAGCAGAGGTAAGGCGGAGCAAAGTATTGATCTCGTTGAAGGGCTCTGAAGTGCTATTGCTGTTCTGACAGTTTTTGGGGGCACAAAGAGTGTGTCGTAATTCCCTTCAGTATATTTTAATTATTATTGAAAACAAAAAAGGCATGTATGTAAATCCTGATATTTGGCACAAGCACTGTGCTGAAATGATGCTACAGGATACCTTCAGTGTCCTAAAGGTTCCTGAAGAGGAAATGACATTCCATCTTCCTTTGAATCTATTTTGGCTGCATCCCATCTCCAAATTACTCTAGATGGTTATTTGTTCAATCTTTGGAGTGGGTAATCTGGAGCTCTCCAAATGGTTTAGACTACATTTACCATGAGCCTCAGGCCAGTGATTAAGAGTTACGGGTGTTGTAATCTCAGTCTTCTGGGAAAGGGGACACCAATTGGGCATTGCAGATTTCTAGCCAAAAGTTTCTCATAGCAAGAATTTCTTCTGGCCATTACTACTCACTATCCTGTCCATAGATGGGGAAGTCTATGATTATATTGTATTTACTGTGGGAAAGAACCTGATGTTGGGAAGACAGAGCTAAAGCTCATTTTAGTTTCTTGGGTCTCACTGTGAGGCTGCTCTGTGTTATTGGGAGGCTATATCTTCCTTTGATATAGTGTTCTGGAAAGAATGTTTTATTACAAAGTAGACGCAATTTCCTCTGCATTATTAATATACATTGTTCATGCTTTTATCTGATCATTGGACTTGATCTCACTTTAAGGCTTAGGAGAGTCTTTGCGAACAGATTTGTTGGCTAAGATTGTCCATCTAGCATGCAGAGTGTAATGCTGTGTGTGGATAGTTCTGTTTCTTCCCCTGGCAGATGTCAGGCCTCATGTGCTTGCTGCTATGGCTGCATAATGTCCGAGGGAGGAAGGGGGGACTGCAGTCATGGGGAATGCGGCTCTTCCCAGTTGCAGTTCTCCAGCCAAAGGATGGAAAATGAGGTCCCTCTGCTAGATAGAGAACTGCATTTTTCTTCCTCCAGGTGGAGAACTCTATCTACTATAAGCTATAGTCTCTACTGTTTGGTCTCATCCTTCCTCTGGTCATTGAGCAGGCATACCAGTGTCTCATAGGTCTGAACAGAGTGGTGCACAAAGGACTAGCAATTATCTCCATATGTACCATCCAGAACAAGACATATACACACGTCTAACTCCCAAGTCATGCATGCATAGGTCACCAACAGGATTCCAGCCATTATGTATTACCATTGAAGGGACTCTGGCCTGTGGTCTGCTTGAGCTTTGCTTGCAGAATTTCAGTCTCTGGTAGGAACAGGTAGCTGGGGGTGAGAAGAATTTCTCTCTCATTGAATCATTGGAAAGCTGCTGCTGGTCACAGTATATGATATTCTAACAGATAAAGGAAATTTGTTTAGGTAAGAACAAGGGAAAAAAAGCACACACCTGTCTATCTTCTCAACTTAGAATTCAAAATGCTCCAGTATTTAAAGAGGTGAAGGTGCAGCTTCTGGATGACATTTGCCCAGACAAAAAGGAAAATCTTAAGTCAACACACAGTGAGATGGATTCAGCCACTACCATTGCAGCTGCCACAGCAGCTGCCATTGCTTCTACAGCTCCACTTCTCAAAGTAAGTGACTGGTTTGGATAACTGTTACCAAGCATTCTGTCCAGGTGCATGCTCCTCCTGATTCTAAAGGGTAGCTTTTCTTTATTTGTAAGTTTTTGGTTTACTTCTTCCTCATAGAACCTGCCACATTTGTTCTTTTGGGAATTGTTATGTGTTTCAAGTCATTTCCAACTTATGGCTACCCTATCATGGGGTTTTCTGGGGATGAGAGTGTGTGATGTGTACAAGGTCACTCAGTGGATTTCCATGGCCAAGCAGGGAATCAGACACTGGTCTCTGGGGTTATAGGCCAAGGCTCAAACCACTACACCATGCTGGCTCTGTTTAATCAATTGGCTTAGGAGGTGCTGGTGATGACATTCAAAGTCTTAAGCAGTGTGGGATCTCGATACTTGAAAGAGCCTGTTTCCTCATACCGGCCTCCCTAAGGATTAAGCTCTGCTGGAAGCCTTCCTCTCTGTCCCTCCTCTGGAGGCAATGTGATGGGAGAGGACACAGGAGAAGACTTCCCAGCTGTGCCACTCTGCTTGTGGATTGCCCTCCCATTTGAGGCCTGACTGGAAGCCAAGGTTGGTTTCCTTTTGGCACCAGGTCAAGACATGGCTTTTTGGTAAGGCCTTTGGAGCCAGATTTACCTTTAAGCAGGTGTGTGATTTTAGCCCTTTTAGACTTTTAAAGCTCTTTTAATTTGTTTGAATTGTTTAATATTGTGGAGATCTAGGGTCAGCCAGGGCTAGAACAGACCAGGCCTGCTCTCTTTTCTCCCCCGGGGAAGCAGCACCCCTTTTTTATAATTATCACCCCTGTGGTTCCCTCTCCACAATTAATGACACCTCTGCTTTCTCTAAACCCACAACCTTTGTGGAAAAAGGGCAAAGCATCTGGGTGAAGCATCTTAAAGGTCAACCAAGAGGAAGATATAACTTGTGGTAGCTTGTTGTAAATGGATTAAGTCAAATGGAGAGTATTCCACTGAGTCCGGAGGTTATAAAAATAATGTGTGAGTTTATTTAAAACAGCAAACAAGGAAAAGGTATTGGGCAAATCAATAATTTCAAACAGCACAGAACTTCACTCCATATACACAGGCAAACACTTCCGTATGTTCACAGGCCTTTGGCTTTCCTTCTACTCACAGACTTATTTTGCCAAGTATAGGTTAACCCTTATGACCTAACTCAATATTAGGTTTGTCTCTCCTCTGTCTTTCTCTCTAGACTCTTGAGTAGACCAACACTAATACTCAGGCAACCTCTCTCTCTCTGGTTGACTGAAGCTCTAGCTCAACACTCTCCCTCTCCCTGGAATCTCACTGAAGGATCATAGAATCATAGAATCATAGAAATGTAGAGTTGGAAGAGACCACACGGGCCATCCAGTCCAACTCCCTGTCATGCAGGAACACCCTCAAAGCACTCCCGACAGATGGCCATCAAGCCTCTGCTTAAAAACCTCCAAGGTAGGAGACTCCACTACTCTCCGAGGCAGCAGATTCCACTGCCGGACAGCCCTGACTGTCAGGAAGTTCTTCCTGAGGTTCAGGTGGAATCTCCTTTCCTGCAGCTTGAATCCATTGCTCCTTGTCCTGGTTTCTGGAGCAGCAGAAAACAAGCCCCCTCCTTCCTCTACGTGGCATCCCTTCAAATATTTAAACATGGCTATCATGTCCCCTCTTAACCTCCTTTTCTGCAGACTAAACATACCCAGCTCTCTCAGTCTATCCTCATAGGGCATGTTTTCCAGGCCTCTCACCATTTTGGTCACCCTCCTCTGGACTTGCTCCAGCTTGTCAATATCCTTCTTGAATTGGGGTGCCCAGAACTGGACACAGTATTCAAGATGGGGTCTAACCAAAGCAGAGTAGAGTGGTACCAGTACCTCCCGCGATCTAGACACCATACTCCTGTTGATGCAGCCGAGAATTGCATTGGCTTTCTTGGCTGCCGCATCACACTGCTGACTCATGTTCAGCTTGTGGTCTATGAAGACTCCTAGATCCCTTTCACACGTACTGCTATCCAGCCACGTGTCCCCCATCCTATATTTCTGTATTCCATTATTTCTGCCTAAGTGTAGGACCTTACATTTCTCTCTGTTGAATTTCATTTTGTTCGCCCTGGCCCAGCTCTCCAATCTATCCAGGTCATTTTGAATTTTGATCCTGTCCTCTGGCATATTAGCAACCCCTCCCAATTTGGTGTCATCTGCAAATTTGATGAGCATGCCCTCTATTCCTTCATCTAAGTCATTGATAAAAATATTGAACAGCACTGGGCCCAGGACAGAACCTTGTGGCACCCCACTAGTCACTTCTCTCCAGGATGAAAAGCAGCCATCCGTGATCACCCGTTGGGTTCGGTCGGTCAACCAATTACATATCCAATTAACAGTAGCCCTGTCTAGCCCACATTTTACTAGCTTCGATGCAAGAATGTCATGGGGAACTTTGTCAAAGGCCTTACTGAAATCGAGATATGCTACATCCACAGCATTCCCTTCATCTATCAAGCTAGTAACTCTATCATAAAAAGAGATCAGATTAGTCTGGCATGACTTATTTTTGAGAAATCCATGTTGACTTCTCGTGATTATTGCGTTGTTTTCTAAATGATTAGAAACTGAACGCTTAATGATCTGCTCCAGGATCTTTCCGGGTACCGATGTCAGGCTGACTGGGCGATAATTATTTGGGTCCTCTTTTTTTCCCTTCTTGAAGATGGGGATAACATTTGCTCTCTTCCAATCTGCTGGAACTTCTCCTGTCCTCCAAGATTTCTCAAAAATTATAGCAAGCGGTTCCGAAATGACCTCTGCCAGCTCTTTTAATATCCTAGGATGCAATTCATCTGGCCCTGGAGACTTGAATTCATCCAATGCGGCCAGGTATTCCTGTACCACCTCTCTACTTATTAAGTGCCTCATTTCCTCTGCTTCCTCCCCTGCTCCCCTACCGCCAGGTTGAGTGCTTGTATCCTTCTGGGAAAATACGGAGGCAAAGAAGGTGTTAAGTAGCTCTGCCTTTTCTCTCCCCCCTGTGAGTAATTCGCCATCTTCTCTGCGTAGCGACCCTACTGTCTGCTTCTTTTTCCTTTTGCTGCGGACATATTTAAAAAAACCCTTTTTATTGTTTTTAATGTCTCTGGCCAGCCTAAGTTCGTTCTGTGCTTTAGCCTTTCTGACCTCCTCCCTACATCTCCTGGCTACTTGCTTAAATTCTTCTTTGGTGGTTTCCCCCTTCTTCCATTTCCTATACGTGTTTCTCTTAACTCTTAGCTCAGCTGAGAGTTCTTTAGTCAACCATTCTGGTTTCTTCAGATGCCTTCCATTTTTCCTCCTTATTGGCACAGTTTTAGACTGTGCCGTCAGTATCTCCTTTTTAAGGAACTCCCATGCCTCCTGAACTCCTTTCCCTTTCACTATTCCTGACCACGGAATTCCAGCCAGCAGCTCCCTAAGTTTACAGAAATCTTTTCTAGACCTTGTTATAGATGTGTTCTGCTGACTTACCCACATAGCCTCTCCTTCTGGCTGAAGCTGGGTTCTTCAGTCAGAGACCCAATGAGATTGGGTCACTCTTTGTTCCTAGGCTGCTCTACTAGCTACGCCCCTTAGGGTTCGTCAGAAGTGTGTCTTTATTTGTGTTCACATTATTTATTGATTTTACCTTGGAACGATTTATCTTGTTTCATTTGTTTGTTGCCCTGTGATCTCATAATAAAAGGGTGGGATAAAAATATTTTAATAATGATTATTCCTTCACAGCCCCTCAGATTTTGACTTACATTTCCTCTTCTCAGGTCCAGAGTGACTTGGAAGCAAAAGTGAGCTCTGTATCCGAAATACTTAATAAGTTACAGGAGACAGACAGAAAGCTGCAGCGTGTGGCAGAGCAGCAAGCGGCCATAAAGCCTCAACAGAACGAGAGGTCCCCTTGCCACCAGAGGGTTGGTGAGCTTGAAAAGCAAATAAAATTATTCATGGAACAGCGACTTCAGCATTTGGAAAACTTGCAGCAGCAGCAAATGAGTATTCAGGTAACTTTATTTTTATTTACAGAAACTCATAAAGAACTGTAGGACTCACTTTGTGTTACCATGGTTTTTGCAGCAGTCCCTCCACTCTCAGTGACTGTACACTCTCCCAATATGTGTGACTACAGTTCTTCCCATCTGCATCCAACAATATCCATGTTAGGTAGAACTAATGAAAGTTTTAATCCAATACATTGGAAGGAGGTGCTAGATTGGGGGAGGATGCCTTATATTTAACTTGTCTCAGTCTCTTTGTTCTGCTGACTTTCAGTCTTGTGCACATTGTCACACATAAATAAGTCTCCCTTAAATCTTAAAAATCACAGTCTTAATTAGCTAAGTGGATGCAGTTGTTATATGTAATAAAAATCTGTTTCATAGTTTGAGGAAGAAGTTGGGTGAAATAAGAGTGTGGGGATCTGGGGGATTTAGGACCAGATTAGGTGCGACATTCAGTGAGTCCTTGTGGTCAGTCTGCAGTCTTCAAAATGCCAATAGCAACTGCTGGAAGCAAGAGTGATAGTTATTGGGATTGTGGCATGCAGGGAGTTGGAGGGTAAGCTTTTCTTCCCCTGCTGCAGTTCCGAAGAAGACCTCCCCGTCAGAGAAGCCCAGGAGGATTGTACCTCCAGCAGCATGTGCCAACTGCAGAGGAGGAGTTTTTTCAGGGCTTTCCCTGCCTGCTACAGTTCCCACAATGCTAGCCCCCACAGCTCTTTGCATATTTAAAAACATGCATATTCTCAACAAGTTGAGATGAGTCCTTTGTTCAGATCACTAGGAAACTGACAGATATTATGTCTGATATTTTGCTATAGTGACCACATTGAAAGAGGGATGAGCTGAATGAGCCTGTGTCTCATTCTTGATGTCCTCTCAGGTAGAATCCCACAAGTGAAGCAAAACTTGTAAATGAGATGTAAATATTATACTGAACTGATGATCATTATACTCTGTTCTGGCTGCTTTCTTCCTGCCTTTTACATTGTGGGATATTTAGTCTGAACCAGCACGTTGCTGATCAACTTTAAAAAAAAAAAAGCAAAGGGCATATTTTGAAATGGGCAAGAGTTGAAGACCAGCCACTCTGGCTTTCCCTTCTAACTTGTCCACATGAGCTGAGACCTAGGCAAAAGGCGCCTGAACAAAATCCCCCACCCCACTCCAGCATGACTAGCAGGACAAAGTTGGAAGCAGTTCTTCCCTTATGTAGAAAAGGTAGCTTGCTTCCAATTGCTGTACCTTGAGTCGGAGATGGGCTTCAGTGCTGGTTCGAGTGAATTAAGCTAAAGCTTCCTTTACGTTCAGAGTGGCAGAGAAGGATTCTATATCTCTATCTCTTTCCTGTAGGAAATTGACAGAGGTTGCGTAGATCTTTTGAGTAGGATTAGCTAAAGGTTTGATGGGAAGTCCAGGCTGAGCTTCTATGCTCCCAGTTGTTTTCCCTAATACATGGTACTGGCACTCTTCTGGTGGCCATATATTGTTCATTTTGAATTGAGACAGGATGGTGGGCAGATATTTGAGATTCTGTCCCTGCACCTGATACTGCTTCTGTGTGTGAAGAGGATTTTACCAAGTGATTCCTCTGTTGAACCTGTAATCTCTTCCTCCTAGTCCCATTTAATTAACTCTGCACTGAATTCGGGCGGCTTCCAAGCAGCCAGCACAGCAACTTCCAAAGAAACCACAAAACATGCTGCGAAGCCAGGAAGGTCACTTGCCAGCCAAACCGTACCTCATCGTCAGGATTTATTTTCTGCTAGTGCTGCCCATACACAAGGTGGGAGAGGTTCAGTTGTTGTTTTGTTTGTTGTATTCTTTTATGTTCTTTCTAAAAGGAAAGAAGTGATACCATGTATCTCTTTTCAGATGCTTAAAACTAGCTATTTTTACTTTTTTTAAAGATTCCATAAAATGTAGACAGCATAGAAAATTTGAATTTCTGAATATCCATAAGTGAGTAAGACTGAACGCATTTTTTGTTTTCATTGGCTAGCTCAGTAGAATTAACTGTGGGTCAGCTCAAACAACATCAAGCCATAGTTTGCATTAATTAGAGTCCAAACCATGGTGTGAGATTCTACTTATACACTAGGCAAACCACAGGTTACTTACAGAATTCTAGATTTGGAAGAGACCACAAGGGCCATCCAGTCCAACCTCCTGCCATGCAGGAATACATTGTCAAAGCATTCCTGACAGATGGCCATCCAACCTCTGTTTAAAAACCTTCAAAGAGGAAGACTCCATCGCACTCCTAGGCAGTTCATTCCACTGTCAAACTGCTCTGACTCTTGCTCATTTTTCACTTTTAACAAAACAATGGAGATGACTTGGTTTGTCAATATTAACATCATTACCAAACCACACTCTGCAAACCTACTTCAGATCATGATTACTGGTTCTGGTTTTCCAGCCACTTGCAAACTGCTGCATCTAAGTTCAGATATCTCCTCTTATGTGGTCTTTAGTAGCAGCTATGTTTTACGAACAGTGAAAGGCTAGGATAGTGGATCCATGAGTACATTTCTCCATAGTAGCACCTCATGTGGGTGGAAGTCAGTCTGGATCCATATTTGCTGGGCTTCCAGGGGGCATTCAAAACTATGATTCCATGTGAGCTTTGATTAATAAGATTGGCCTTATTATATTTCACTGTACATTCTTTTGGGGGCCTTGATGGGTGAAACAAATGACTGATAAATTGTTACTGTTGCTGTGTTCCTTCAAGTCATTTGTGAGTTATGGAGACCCTAATGAAAAAAACCCTCATCAAACGATGATTAAGCATCCTTAACCATGGAATGGTGTGATGTCTGAATCGAAGATTCTCCAAAAAGCAAGAACAGAAAATTCATGTAGCTGACATCTACTGAATAATTCTTAAAGAAACCTCCCCCATAAAGACAAAGCTGACCTAGATTTTTTGAAGATTTTATCTGTGCATCGCTTTAATGTTCAAACTGTAATTACCTCTTAAGGATGAGGTAGTGGAAAAAGAGAAGATAGGTGATCTCTCTCTCCCCTCTCCTTTTACTTCCCGTATATTTATTGACTTCCGGAAGATTTCCCAAATAAAAGTTCCATTTCAGAACATCTCCAAGTTTTGGCAGATTTCCATAAGTCTTTCACTCCTGCTAAGCAGTCACCAAGAATCTGACAGCTCATATTGTGTTAAGTACATCCTGTGTCTGTGTTAAGTACTCACAAAACAGATGGTCTGCCTGTATTCTGTGGAGTTTTGTCACTCACTTACTTCCAGATTGCTAGTTTCACCTTTCTTGTAAGATGGAATGGTTTTGTTGGGGGAAGTGGAGGGCTCCCTCTCCTCTGAATGAGATTCCTTTAAACAGTAGCAAGGTTCTTGTAGTTTTGGATTCTCGCTGTCTTTTAATGTGTATTTTCTTCATAGACAAATCTGTTCTTCATTCTACTTTCTAGCCTGTTCAGCGCACTTAAGAAACCATGATACTCATAGGCAGGAGTCCCCCCTGAACACACCAGCACCCCGGCGCTATGCTCCTGTGCCAGTCTCCAGAGATACTAAAATCTCCCAGAAAATGCCCAGGAGAGAACAGCCTTTTGGAGAAAAAGAAAATATGCATCAGCCAGTTTTTGGAAGAACTCAGGGTAAGGGAAAAGAAGGTTCAAAGGTGGCTGTGACTTTTCCTGCTTATTTACATGGATATGCCAAGTACAGTATCACACCCTCTTGAACATTAAGAGCATCTTGCCTTCCTGAATATATTTCAACGTTTTATTCTAAATAGGCACACTGTGATGGTCAATTTATAGTCCATTTTGTTTCAGACTTCACATGTGTCTTTTGCTGGTACTGGTATTGATCAGAATAATTTTGCATTGAACTGAAACTCAAACAAATGAATTTTTTACTACCACTTTATTGTAGAAATATGCCTTGACATTTAAGTTCTGAATTGGTACAAATGCTGCCATTCTAGAATGGAAAATGGAAACCAGTAGTACTTTGCTTGCACATGTGTGTATGTACTCACACACATGTTCATGTTCACACTCACTGCCTTATTTAGTTATGATGTCGCTCTTTTCCCCTCTAGGTGGAGGAAAATTACTAGAACAGATTTTGAATTCTCAAGAAGCTCCATCAAACCGGGATGCATCTTTGAAAGAGCCAGTGAAGAGCAGTGCAGTGCTGTGGCCTTTTGAAAGAGATTGGTAAGTATCTCCCTTGTTGCTTCATAGAATCATAGAGTTGGAAGAGACCATAGGGGCCATCCAGTCCAACCTGCTGCCATGCAGAAATACACATCAAAGCATTCCCAACAGATGGCCATTCAGTCTCTGCTTAAAAACCTCCAAAGAACAAGATTCCACTACACTCCCAGGCAGCATATTCCACTGGCAGACAGCTCTGACTGTCAAGAAGTTCTTCCTGAGGTTCAGGTGGAATCTCCTTTCCTGCAGCTTGAATCCATTGCTCCTTGGCCTGGTCTCTGGAGCAGCAGAAAACAAGTCCGCTCCCTCCTCGACATGACATACCTTCAGATATTTAAACATGGCTATCAGGTCCCCTCTTAACCTTCTCTTCTGCAGACTAAACATACCCAGCTCCCTAAGCCACTCCTCATAGGGCATGGCTTCAAGCTTTGTAATGTGCTTTAATATGAGTTCCAGTTGGAAAAGCAGGTTGTTCTGAAAACCGAACTGCATTTCACTTAATCAGCCATGGTATTCTTACCTCAGCTGCATCTAAAAGAGTCTATAAGCCATTCAGAATAAGCCCTCCCAAGGCAATTCACGGCAAAACTTAAAAACATGAAACATAATAAAAGCTCAAAAATAAAACCAGGTAAACACTATCTATACAACAGTCCCTGTGCAATCCTGACTTGATAATAGACCAGGGTCAATGATGAGTCTTTAAGAACTTCTTGAAGTCCTATGATAATAAGACCTAGCATACATCAGAGTTCTATGAGGGGCAGGTCCACTTCTAGGAAGGCCCTGTCACTTGTCTTTGCCAGCCTAACAGCTTTTAAAGCAGGAACTCAAGTAGGATATGCAGTGCTCGTCTCAGAATACAGGCATGTCAGTGTGGGTGAAGGCCATCCTGTAAGTAACCTGGACTCAAATTTGAAAAATCAATACCAGCACTTTACTTTAGGCCCAGAAATGCAGTTGCAACCAGTGCATCTACTGTAATGCAGGTATGGCATGACCTGGCTGCTTAGGGTGTACCACCATGGCCAGCCCAGTGCAATTCTGGGCCTCATGCAGCCCTCAAGGCTGTTTTTGTAGGTCTTGATTTCTTCCAGATTCCCTCAGCTGCCCTTTTTCTAGCCAAAAAAGAATGAGTTGTCTATTCTGGAAGACTTCAGGAGCAGCAATTCATCTTCGAAATAGGCTTCAGCCCTGCTGTACTGGTGAATGTAACAGTTTTTCAGAACAAGAAGTAAATTTCCAGTTGCTTCCGATTTTTGTTTTGTTTTGTTTGTTTTTGCTTTTGCTTCATTTGTTTGTTAGAGTGTCATAGGTGGAAGTGGACCCCAGACTCACATTAGTTGCCCACTCCTGATTTGCTGATACTTGAGTGAACATGTTTTGCATCAGTTTCCAGACACCCTGTAGAAACAATTGAAAGACTGGAAAATAAAGAGGCTTCCTTCCATGATTGGTTGTATATCACTTTCCTTAAGTCTTAGCTTTCCTTGCAGCCAGGAGGGCATTCTAAGAGAGACTGGGTTTTTTTTGTCTGTTTCAATAAAGGTTTTTGATTGTTGTGGGTTTTCTGGGCTTTGAGGCTTTGTTCTATTAGTATTTTCTCCTGATGAGTATTTTCTCCTGCATTTGTGGCTGGCATCTTCAGAGGATCTGTTGGCATGGAAGTGAGACAGAGGACATATGCTTGTGTAGTCCTTGGGTGGGAGGAAGCAATTTTCATATGTTAAGTTGGCCTGTGTGATGGCCTATTGTTAAATGGGATATCCCCCAGGGTTGAGTTGTTAGTCAGGGGATATGCATAACAGTGTGTTAAGTACGTTAGCCATCTATTGTATTGTTTCTTGTAGAAATACTAAGAGAACATGGCCTCAAAGCCCAGAAAACCCACAACAACCTATGGAACCTTTACAAAAGTTTTTGAATTTGCATTAATAGTGCAAGGTTTAAAAGTACACTTGTATACCCCATTTCAGCTTATCTATGCTAAGCAGTATACTTTGTGTACCTCTGTTTGAGCCAGCTTGTCTTAATGATTAAATGCAAATCAAACAGGATGGCTCTGCAACAAAATAGTGCAGTCTGTCCTCCAGCCAGCTAACCATCTTCTACACAAGAAGCTCTACTGCTTTTCCTTCTTACCTGCTGGCAAAAGTTCCATGTTCCAATGCACAGTTGGTAGCCATTGAACATAGTCTGTCCTGATTGGTTTCTCTGTACTTGTGTGCTTTACTTCCTTATTTTTTTTTTTAAAAAGGTATTTCTTCATACCTAAAGGTGTTAATGCATCCCTCTTGTTTTTTAGTTGCACTGTTTTGGCTGTGTTTACAGTTGTCCTTGGCACCTGGGTTTCTTATTAGCAGTGGTACTACCTCTATATGTTAGTCGCTCTTCTGGTGTCATACAGGCAAAGCCTGGAGTAAGAATTTGTTTTTGTTTTCTATCCAGTGAGCCCACACTTGCATTTATTTTATTCAAAGTGTGTCAGAGAAATGTATGAACAATGTAAGCTAGGCAGAACTATGAATCATGTAAGCTAGACAGAACAGAACTATGAACTCTGTAAGCTAGGCAGAACAGTTTTAAAATTGCAAAATGGTAGATACTTTTCTTTTTTTTATAAGTAATTTTTATTAAAATTTTAAATGAATAAAAAAAAACCCTCCCCGCTTCCAGACATCAATTATCCCAGTTGAATCTGAGTTTAACGTTCCATTCCGTATAAACATTCCATTCTATAAATTATCTCTGTTTTACAACAATCATAAAGTATTACTTTTAACTTATATTTAACTATTTACATTTTATCTTTTACCACTTCATTTTGTCTTTTACCTTTCTCACAATCTTTCTTTCTTTTCCCCTATCTTATTCTTTTATCCAATTCACTGCCTCTCGCCACTCTCTTTCAAAGCCCTGGATTGGCTTATTTTTGAGTGAAAAAGTTAACTTTTCTGTCGCTACCATATCCAGGACTTTGAATTTCCATTCTCTTATATCAATATATTTTCTTTCTTTCCAGTGTTGAGCATAAGTCAGTCTTGCTGCAGTTATTATATATAACAGTGTCTTTTGATGAGATCTGGTAGATACTTTTCTGTGCTGAAACTGGTTCTACTTCTGGGCCTCCTCCAGGTACCAAACACTGAAAAGTTACTACTATCAGATGAGCTTTATTGGTGGTAAACAAAGCAGCAGATGGTCTACAGCAGAGAAACATTCTAGCCCTTTCACTGATGGAGTCCAGCATTCCCTTACAGCCAATGGTAGAACTGTAAACAATTAATTCTACCTACACTATCTCTGGCTTGCAATCCATGGCTGGGTAACTGGGGCTCCCAAAGGTTATATAATGCAGGAGCAAACAAAATCAAAGGGTACAGTTTTGACCCATTTCTCCCTGCCCCTAGTAGCTATGAGAACTATGCAGGCAGGTTTTTTTCCAGCCTTAAATTGCCATGGTATTGCAAAAAAAAAAAAAAAAGTATCTTAACAAAATAACTAATGGAAATTGATCTTTTTTGTGCCACTGGAAAGCTGTTAATGCTTGGCTATCATACTGGTAAGGAATCCAAAATCTGTCTGCCTAGTGGCAGAGGCTGAATTCACTATAGATACAAAATTAATTTTCCTTGTATGAAGTGCACTTTTGTGCTGGACAGAATGAAAAGAGGCAAGGACAGGCCTCTCAATTAATATGTGACAACTATGACAGCCAGAAACAGGACTTGCTTAGATATTGTTTTCCTTGCCATTCTATATACGCTTGTTTTATTGGGACTTGGTGCTCCTTTGTAGTTTTAAACAGTGTGAGCCATAAACACTCACACAGTGATGGGATTTACCTCAGTTTCCCAACAATTATTTGTAAGCACTGCATGACACCTGCTGGTTCAATTGACTTTTACGCAACACCATTCCATAATCTAGACAGCTTCATAAAAATGTGTTCTTACTCTCAGTAGGGATTCATGAGTTTTTGTAAATATTCTCCTTAGCAGATCCAATGTTCAGCAGCCAGAGCCCTTCCATGCATTTAAAAGCACAAATCCAAATCCCACTGTGGTTGAGAGAACTGTTAAGAAAGCAGATGATGTCCTCCGTGATCTGGGACAACTGAAGAGAGAAATGAATGACATCCTGCAGGTGAGGCAAAATATAATTGTGTTGCTTAAATAATTGAGAGTAGCAAAAACTGAAAGGAAAGATCAGGATTCTCTAAATCAGAATCCTGACCGTGGGCATGTGGATGCATTTATTGCAAGTTAAAATCTTGCAACCTGGAAATCCAAACTTCAGGCATTGCTTCAAGCAAAATAATTATGCAGATAGTATGCAGTGGCTGCGAACTGGCAAGCTGCTTAAAACTCTGATGCACATCAGTTTAAAAACAGTTTTCATTAGCTAGCTTCACCTGTCATCTTGTCTGTGAACCTTGCTGGGCCAGTCTTAGGCCATTTCCGCACGACACTCTTATAGTGCGATGATTCCACTTTCAACCTCCTAGGGAATCCTGGCTGGCCCCTCCCGAAACTGCAAACCCCAGGATTCCATAGGAGGTTGAAAGTGGAATCATCGCACTATAAGAGTGTCGTGCGGAAATGTTCTTAGTCAAGTCAGTATCTGTTAGTCATACATATTGCACTGGCCTGTTGTGAGCAAGAACTGGAGTAATCCAGCATATTCTCCTCTCTTTTGCAGATAGTCTTTCCTGGACTGTGGAAAATAATGTGATTCATAAAATATTTGGTCAATACTTTATTACAGGATTGTATGCTTTTGTAATTCATGTTATTAGAACAATCACATCAATTGGACTTCATTAGATAGTCAACTATACTTCCTTTCTAAGTAAGCAAGGATATTTTATTCAATATTATTAGGCCTCATACCATGTTAAATAAGGGAATGGATTTTTTTATACCACACTGTAGTATACACAAGGATGAAGGGCTGTTTTAAGAATGTTTCAATAAACAAGGAAAAGGACCAAAGAAGTAATGGTTGTGTTATGTGCTGTCTTCACCAGAAATATGTAAGAGCAGTTCTTTTATATTTTTGTAAATTTGACATGATTGTAAGATCTTTTTTCTGTCTTACAGGATGCAAAGGAGTGGAAATCAGACATGAATAAGTTTATGAAGGTTCTGTTCACTTAATTTTTTTAAATTATATTTGCAACAAATACAATCTAATGTTCATTTTTTGATGAGAACATGGACAGTGGCAGAGGGACTGGCAGCCATGTGGTCTCAATAAGTCTCCCTTTGTTTTGAAGAAGCTCATGTACTTTTTTCTTGCAAAGTAAAAATATTCTCCAGAAGAGCTTGGTGTTACTGGCTTCTCCTTGCAGATGATTTCTGGTGTTGCTTTAGAACAGGACTTTCCGTATGGTGTGTAGGTGTGTCGCCTACAATCTGGGAAATATATGTTATTATTTATAAATCATATATTTTTAAAAATGTATGAAAAGTTTTCATGAGATATGTTGTGTCCCGATATATTCTGTTATCACAATTTATGTTATGTGTCTCTATCTCTTATAAGGGGTTAGTTTAACCTCTGGTTTGCTAGTAAAACTGAATTACTGTGTTGTGAAATGATGCATGTCTAAAAAGGTGTGTCACCAACATGAAAAGTTTAGAAAGTTCTGCCTTAGAAACATACATAGGTGAGGTGATTGATTTTATCCATTTCTATTAAATGTTTAATAATGTTTCTGTTTAATTGTAGACCATCCCACATCTGAGAGAAGCAGTCCAAGTGAAGGATCGTCTACCTCAACCTCAGTCTTCCCTTTCACTGCTGCCATCATCAGAGGCTCTTCTCCCCGTGCCTCCACCAGTTGAGGTATCTACAACAGGCAACAACCAAGGAGAGGGCCTTCTCCTTTGTGGCACCCTGGTGTAGAATGCTGCCCCTAGGAAGGAACTTGCCTGGAACTTAACTTTGCTATTTTTTTGGCACCTGACATTTCTCAGACATTCTAAGCTCTTTCTTTCTGTTTCTGCTTTCTCTTTCCTCTTTCTTGGCTGCTTTTAAATGGTGGTGTTATTTTCCTATTTGTCATTGTTGTTTCCTATCACCCCAGCTTTGACTTACAGTAACCCTATGAATGAAAGACCTCCATCAGGAAAACACAGGAACAGGAAAAATGCACACAGGGAAAATATTTTTGAAGGGTAGGATAAAAAAATTAGTTAATATAATACTCCCTCCACATTTGGAAGGGTTAGGGGCACAGAACCCTCGCAAAAGTGGGAAAATTGTGAATAATTCCCACCCCCATGATTTCCCTCCAGAGCTCCCCCTCCTATTCCTTTTCATTGCTTCTGGCCCCAACGTTGGGGCAGGGGAAAAGAAAGACACAGTAAAGAGCTTACCAGGACTTTCCCTCAAAGCACATTTCTCACCTTCTGGTTAATTCTGGTGGCCATCCTGAAAAGGGAAGGGTAGAAGCAAGGAGAGTACCTCATCAATCGGCAGCCATTACACAGCAGAAAGTGCAGCCACATGGGAGAGAGGACACACCTCCAGCAGTGGGAGGGAGCTTTGCTCATCCAAAAGGAAAAAGAAAAGCATTTTAAACACAAGCTTGACAAGCCTGGGGTGAGGAATGCAAAGGATGGGAGAGGAAAATGAAGGAAAAGTCAAGCACGTGCCTTATGAATAATCATTGTGAAGGTCAAACCTGGGAACGTAGAAGAAGGACTGCATATTCAGAATTTCAAACCTAGTTTTAGAGAGGAAGCAGGTTCTTTTTCTGGATAGATCTTTTAAAAGCTATTTTTTTTTTAAATGAGTGGCTGACTTTTAAATGCCCTGTTCTTAGAAAATAAAACATGCAAACAACTAATTAGACTTTCTGTAACATTTTTCTTCAGGATGTAGTCCAGTGCTACTCCACATACTTACAAGTGAGCCCAGTTAAATGGAGCTTTTTTCTTTTTGATAGAGACATTTAATATTATTCTTGTAGTATTTCTTCTGAATTACCCTACTTCTGCTTCAGTGCGTTCAACAGCTTTTGATCCCTTAAGTCTATGTTGTGATTGCTTTTGGCATTGTTTTCCATGCTTGTTTGCGACACAGATAGAGATGCGTCCTTTCCATTTTGTGGCTATCTGTATTCCGGGAGATTTTGAGTAGGGATAGACAGCAAATAAACCTAACACTCAGGTTTGGTTTTGGATGGCAAAATGGATATATGACGGATGCTAAGATGACCATTGTCTTAAGATAATGGTTTTCTGTTTCTTTTTTCTTCTTCTTCTTTGGTTTGTTTGTTGATCTTGGGGTGTGGGGAGGGAATAATGCAATCCTTGCACAGTAAAAGGAATGAAACTTGCATATGGAGAGGCAATATTTGATTTATATCCTGATTTTCTTCCAGTATGGCACATGGTGTACCTCTGATTGTTGGATGTTGGTGATAAGCAGAGTGGTCGTTTCCATTAAAAAAAAAATTTTTTTTTGCTTGCATTTTAGCAAAAAGATCCTGTTGCCCCAACTCTCCTTGAGCTTCAGCAGCTTTCTAAATCATCCATTCTTCAGTCAACCAAGGCATCAAAATCCGTACTGAGGGATGCTGAAAAGATCCTGAGAGCCGTACAGAAGAATAAGAAGCTCCTGGAAGAAAACCTGGAAGCCATTGTTCGTGCTAAGGATGGCAATGCCTTACATGCCTTCCTAGATGAGCTTACAGCGGACAGGTTGGCTTCTGTTGCTTTGTAAAACAGATATGCTATGATTCATATGTTGGTGTCAGATCTGTCTATTGGTCTTTACTTCCTTGTACTATGAATATTACAAACCTGAGAGTGGCTGTGACTTCCTTGTCAGATGGTTCTTCTCTGCCTCCTTTGTGAAGACACTGAACTTTACCTTAAATTTTTCTTCACTTTCTGATCATATATTGGGTCTAGAAGTGAAAGATAAAATATGTTTTTCAAAAATGGCAGTATTGGATGGGACAGACAGAGGTCTGGAGTAAGAAAGAATAAAGTAAAGAAGAAGAGAAAAAATGGCACCAGAAAGGGAAAATTGTCCCAGCTGTTGAGATTTTGTGGTTGTATAAAACCACATTAGTATAGTTGGTAGGCAAAGAATAATAGTGACACTCATGTTGGTGGTTCTAAATTTTGAGATTAATAAAACACCACCACAGTGTATTCTCAGCCTGTTAGACTTTAGTTTTCCCTATGTCACTGCAGTCAGCTTTCCATATTTGCAGGCTTAACATTCATTGTTTATTTGGGAGTTTCTCCAAACCCTGCTCTCCCACTTGAAGTGCCTCTTTTCTGGGGGAACCTTCTCTCAGCAGCTCCAGTCAGGCGACACAGTCCTCTAAAAACCTGCCTCTGATCCTTCTCCTCTACCACTAGCCACTGCCTGGCCAGCGAAGGGTAGCTTACAACCAGATTTCTCAGTACCACAAGCCCACCCCTAATACTCCCCCCACACACAAGGAAGGAGATAGTTGAGAGAGAGGAGGTATAGGGCTACTATGTCGACCCACCCCTTTCCATCTCCTTTTCCAAACCTGGTTTGGACCCCGGGTGCCCACTGTCCCCACCATGCCTCAGCCTCCTTCCCACAGACACACATATATTTGATATTTATGATTTTTCCACTTTTGTTGTGGGTCCTGAGGTTCAACCCTAGTAAATATGTCCAGAGGAGGGCAACCAAAATGGTGAAGGGTCTGGAAGTCATGCCCTGTGAGGATCACCTTTGGGAGCTGGGTTTGTTTAGTCTGCGGAAGAGAAGCTTAAGAGGGGACATGATAGCCATGTTTAAATATTTGAAGGGATGTCATGTTGAGGAGAGAGCGGGGCTTGTTCTCTGCCGCTCCAGAGACTAGGACAAGGAGCAATGGATTCAAGCTGCAGGAAAGGAGTTTCCACTTGAATCTCAGGAAGAACTTCCTGACGGTCAGAGCTTTCTGGCATTGGAATCTGCTGCCTGGGAGTGTGGTAGAATCTCCTTCTTTGGAGGTTTTTAAGCAGAGGCTGGATGGCCATCTGTTGGGAATGCTTTGATGTGTGTTCCTGCATAGCAGGAGGTTGGACTGGATGGCCCCTGGGGTCTCTTCCAACTCTATGATTCTATGAATTTGGAGGGCTGACTGCAATTAGATTTTAGTTTTTCATTTAGTGTTTTTGAAGTGTTTTATTCATTGTGCTGATGGATTGAGGGGGGATAAATAAATGTTTTGAATGGATGGATGAATATCAAAATGAAATTAAACTGTCAATAGAATTTAAAAGAATTGTATCCACTAAAATAGGCAAGAAATAAACATAGTATAGCACACTCCTTGTAAGTGGTTTTGGGTAACCAACCCCCATTCTCTCTCTATTCCCAGAGCTGGTTTGGATCCTGGGTACCCATTCTCCCCACCATGCCTCAGCCCCCTTACCACAGACACACACACATTTTGATATTCGGGCTTTTCCCACTTTTACAGGGTCCTGCCCCCTAATCCTAGCGAATGTAGAGGGCCAACTGCATTTTTCCCAATGTGTAACTCTGTGTTTGGTCTGTCCATGACACATTATAAATGTTTGATAATAAAAGTGAGAAAGCAAGCAAAAATCACCAAGAGAAAGAAAGAGGAGGATCACTTACAGAGATGCTGCTTCCAGTGCAGTTTACTGTGTGATAGCAATGATAAAAGGATCCTAGTTCTTAAGCTTTCTAAATGGACTTTTATCTTCAGTTTTAATTTAGCTTATGCTTACCATATATACTCATGCATAAGTCTAGACATTTCAGTCAAAAAATTGACCCAAAAAACTTGGGATGACTTATTCGTGGTTCAGTGTAAGTACTGTATCTTAACTCTTATCAAAAAAGGAACTCTCTCTGCCACAGCACTGCTTCTGGCCTTTTTAAATGCCTGGGTGGAAAATGGTGGCAGTGGCTCTTTGGAACTTCTCCTCAAAGAAGTGTCAAGAGAGTAGAGGGGATTGGTGCTTCTTTTAGGTTCTCTTGGGACAGACTAAGCTCTCACCTTTTGCCATTCTATTCAAGGAGAGAGGACGGTACCTTTCTTGATAAGAGTTGATGCTGTACACTATATAAATAAATAAATAAAAAAAAGAACCATCTCCTTCTCTGAGTAGAGTGGCAAATGGCCATTTTGAATGCCTGGGTGGGAAATGGTGGCAGCAGTAGAGTCTATGGGGTAGCTGGCCCCGTGAGATGGCGCTGGAACTTCCCCTGCCCATAGAATGGTCCTCAATTTATTCAGAGGTCATATCAAAATCCGTAATTTTGGCCCCAAAACCTGGTCTCAACTTATATATGAGGTTGACTTATACATGCATATACATGGTATTCTCTGTTCTGTGGTAAGACTATGTATTTTGTAAGTTTACTGTAAGCTGCTTTGTTAATTCTGCTGATTGAAAGATACAGAAGAAGTCCTTCATATAAATTCTAAATCTTTTACTCCAGATAGAGTAGGGAGCGTTTTGAATTAAGTTTTTCCAGCTAGCATACTGACAGTGGAGATGTCTCCAATAGCAGAAATTGTAGGTCATTTAAAAAAAAAACAACTCAAGTGTATTGTGTTAAACCTCTTCTTTGCAGGATTTCTAAAAGTATTATTTCCAAAATGAATGACAGCTGATAATATCTGATAAATGCTGTCAGAATTTAAAAAATAGCTGATGGAATTCTTTAAAAAAACAAAACAGATGATGAGGGGGAGGAAGTTGGAAGGAACTGATTTTTTCTTTCTTTCAAGAGCAAGGAGAGACACCATATTTGTGTGCTGCCCTAACCCCAGCCCACAAAACCTGTCAGCCAAGATTCTGTGGTTGACAGCGTCGGAAGGCACTGAGAGATGGAGGTTCAGTAGTGTATTTACAGAAACTTACATAGCTAGTAATAATAGGTTTTTTGGGGTGGTCGGAATAACAAAGGTTTAAAGCAGGAGTGGACAACTGTGGGGGGCAGTTTTTCCCTCTAGACCTTCTACAGACCACATTTCCCAAAAGCAACCCCAAATACTTCCATATTCCTCTGTAGTCCCTCTCACAGGAGCGACAGGAAGTGATGTCCTATCACTTCCTGTTGCCATTTTGAGAGGGACTGCAAGAGAAGAACAGGGGTATTGGGGGTTAGTACAGTGTTCTTGGGTGCTTGTGGGAGTGTGGGTATTTTCTCATGTATTCATGGGTTTGTGAAGCTTTCTGCATAGTTTTGGGGTACAAACTGTCTGAAAATTGCACTGGTATTTTTAAAGAATTGGGGAGTGGGAGGGTTTGGGGCCTGGTGTGCTTTCCCCACCTAAGCATTAATTTCAGATACTTTAAGAAAGAGCATCTTTGGTATGAGGTCAGTCCCCTAATCCTTGGGAACAAAATCTTTTCCTGTTGGTAGATGCTATAATCCCTCTGCTTCTCCTCCTCCTCATCTAGAGATGTTCTGGAGGAGATACGGATCAGAAAGACTGTGGATGAATGGATCAAGACCATCAGCATGGAAATCCAGGTATAGCATCTAGAATTACAAGTGGAGAAAGAGTGTTTCTGATTTTTTAGAAGCATTTGTGTGGTCTAACAGTCTAACCCGGTGAAACCCAGAAAACAAATTTTGTGCCTTTAAAGTGAAACCAAGAAAACGGGTTTTCTTTTGTTTCCAGACAGAAGAGACCTTTCACTGTTGACTGTCTCATATAGCTTTTCTGGGGGACTTATGTATGTAGAGATATTTCTTTGGTGATTAGGCTCAAGAGTTACCATAATGGTTGAATCCATACTACGTGGTGGGGCTAAATTTAGTTTGGGGCTGGCTATTATTCTGGAGAATATAATGGCTCCCAGAAATACAGAAGTGGGCTGTACTGAAAGACATGCTGTGGATTGAGCTTATCAGCATTTTGAGATCTTTATTTCTCCAAATTGTAGAGGTTGGTAAATAATTATGAAAAAAAAAATAGTAGTGACTCTGTAAATTCTATAGTCAGATTTTTCACCACTTGGAAAAAAGAGAGAGAGGCTGGGCTATCCTTATGACTTCATTGTGTAGTTAGACAACTGTCCATGTGGATTGTCTTAACAAAAAATCTGTGGCAACTCCCTGCAGAAAACTGGGAATATGTTAGGAATTCTATATTCCAGCAGTACAGAGGACAATCCGGAGGTGCTCTTTATTGTCACAGCCTTCTTCATATTTCATAGAGGAAGGCATGGGATATTTGATGAAATGGGCAAGATTCTTTGAGAATGATCACAGTGCAGAAGCCAGTAAGACTAATTTCTGTGTTTATCTGAGATACATACTGGAACATACTGTGGCATATTGAAAAAGGCACAGACCTATTATCACGCTCTGGATAACTTGCAGACCACAACAAACTCCACTCAAAGGTAGACAAGGCAAGCAACACAGCACACTTCATCTGAAGTTGCTGAGGCTGAAGCATACATGGCAGTTACACGTTTTATATCTTTGCATACAAGTTTAGGCCCGCAAAGCTGTGATTGGAGATCATAAATTTAACATCACCTGACTACTTTAGAGAGACTCGGAGTTGTTTACCCACCTTTCAACGTTGTGGTTGGAAGATGTTTCCTGCCCCCTTATCTCAGAACCCTTCCAGTTCTCACAACACCTTTTGACAATGTCATTCCCCCCTTCTGATCTTCTCCCCCTCAACCAGATACATTGTAGCACTGGACAATGAAGCAGTTAATAATTTGATACATTGGAATACACAAGGAGGCTTTAAGTAGATACATTGTTACAATCAATAATTGGTGTTTGATACTTTGTAGGGCTGTACTTCACTTTAGCAATGCCTACACTGGCAATTCCATCTGTTCTAATACACATTCAGGAAATACCTTATGACAGGAGCCATGCATCCTGACACCTATAAGTTTTTCCACCGAAGTGGGAATCATAAGAAAAGTGGCGGCTGCTGAAATAAAAAAAAATCATCCTGGGATGCACTTTGGAAAAAGTGGTCTTTAGGAAGATTCACAGTGTTCTTGCTTACTTATTGCAGCGCTTACCTGATCTGGTTGTTTCGTTTCACTTGTGGATACTAAGTTTTGAAGAAAAAGTTTGCCGAAACCTGTTGAACCGCTCTCCTTTTTTGCGGTGTTGGAATCTGTCCTTTTTCTTCCCATGTTTTTTCTACCTCTGGTACCAGCATTTCTGTTAAAGAAGTAAATCCCAGGAATGCATTCACTTTGTTAACTGAAGTGTATCTGTATTTGTGAGATATGATTTATATGGCACTGCATCATAAAAAACCCTCACCTGACTGCTTGTTTATATTGCAATCACTTCTGTTGGAAGCATGATTTTCAAATCAAAAGTGTCCTCAAACACTTCTGTGCAATCAAAGTTGTCGTTTTCTGAACTCTTCTTACACTTTGTCTTTAGGATGAAATGACAAGAACCGACTGCCTCAAGATGCAACAGTCCACCAAGATGAAAAGGGTCAGCAGAGAAATCAATGGAAAATCTCAACATCCCCCAAGAATACCAACAAAAAGGCCTTTGCCTGTAACAAGACCCATTCGAGAGCACACAGATAAGGTGAGAATGCAGAGTTCTACAAGGTCTTAGGTGCTAGTTTCAAAGCCCTACAAGTTATTGTGTGTGGTTTCAATTCTCGGTACTGGCAGAAAAGGTCCCATACAGTATCAATCCCTGTAATTACCAGGCAAAATGAAGCCTGTGGATTGATGGACCCAGTAAGAGCGCTAAGAATTTGGGCCTGTCCCGCTCAGGAGAGCAGTGTCTTTTGCTCACTACACCTCAGGCTCCAGCAGTAGCAATTGATTTTAGGGACCTTAGGCTGGAGACCATAAACTCCAAGTCCAGATCCCACTAGAGCATCACCACCTAAGCTTTGATTATGAATGTTTTCAGCTGAAAACCATGAAGACAGCATTGGGCACTTGCCTGAAAATGTTATCTTTCTCATTCGATATAAAATCTAGTATATGCAGTGGCACTGTTTTCTTATTCCCACTCTGCTTTCCCTACAAAACCCCAGGCCTCCCTCTATTGCACTACAGACCTATCCATTCTCAGTGCTGTTTAT
This sequence comes from Ctenosaura bakeri, assembly GCA_948474755.1. Classification (NCBI taxonomy): domain Eukaryota; kingdom Metazoa; phylum Chordata; class Lepidosauria; order Squamata; family Iguanidae; genus Ctenosaura; species Ctenosaura bakeri. Next base: position 551,224 of record CAOLHI010000328.1, read on the forward strand.
ATTTGCCTGTCTGCCTTTTCCTCTAAGACTATACTACTTAAAGTGGTGGTCTGTGGACTTTTGTCTAGCCCATGAACCATCTTTAGGAAAAAAAGAATTGTCCATGGCACTAATATGGTACTGGTCCCTTGCATGGTAGAAAATAATACTTGCCAGTCCCCAATATGAGCTAGCATAAGAAGCACTACTGTAAGGCAGTCAGTACAGTTGCTTAGTTTTGTTCTTACCGGAGTTTTGTTGAAATGGTTAGGTTGAGAGAGTAACTTGCCTGAAGCCACCCCTTTGGCTTTTGTGGCTGAGCAAGTATATGAACCTCGGTATCTGTGGTCCAGTTCCAACATTCTGTTACTTGTGATGCGCTAACTGTTGTTTAATTACCTTCCCATTTAAATTGGACATTACAGGATTTTCTGTTTTCTGCAGGGTCTTTCGAAAATAAGGGTGGAGTTACAAAATGAAGAACTTCTCTCTCAGGTTTATGGCAGACCGATTTACCAGGGGCACAGGAGCACACTTAAAAAATCTCCATATCTCAGGTTCAACTCACCCCCTCCCAGGTCAAAACCTCCAAGACCTAAACTGATAGAAAGCGTTAAAGGTAACTGATCTCTCCTCTTCCCTTTAAAGCCTATATTTTGAAGATCATGTTCCACTGTTTTCCACACTGCATTTTGTTTCTCTCTTGTTTTTTGCTTCAAAGCAGTATCCTTGTTGTAGTGATGTATCCGTAGAACTCATATTATTGTGGCCACTACCATCCATATATAAAATGTCTATAATGGGAGAATCTCTTTAGTATCCCATTCTCTCAATCTTATAGAGGATTTGCTTTCCTTAAGTTCCATAAAATGAAGGGTCTCTGACAAATAAAGACCTATCTCTCCTGTCAGACCTACATAGTCTATTTTTAACTAATGTATTTTAATAATGATATGTTTAACTATGATATATTTATATTTTAAATGGTGTTATCTATTTTTAGTATATTTGAACTTATGATGTATTTTTAATTGTATTTTAATTCATGTTGTACCCTGCCTTGAGCCTTTGGGAGAGACAGATAACTAATAATAATAATAATAATAAATAATTAAAAAAAATAATAATAAAATAATGATAAAATAATAATAATAATATAATTATTATTATTATTATTATTATTATTATTATTATTATTATTATTATTATTAAATCCTGCTCAGGCAAATCATGGCAGGGATCCAGCCCCCTCTGAAGAAAGTGGGAATAGCATCACTCTTTGTGCATATTTTTTCCTTACAGCTGGAAAATACCAGTTAATGCTGCTGAGAGGTGAGGGGTTTCCATGCTTAGTCAGAATCATTTGGGATTCCCATAAATCACAAGCTGAAATCTCTTCCCAGCTTTAAATTCAGACAGTCCCAAGAGCACTGAAGAATTTTTATTTTTCTTTAATTTGCTCTGCTAGCACCTGTTCTGAAACTGCCTTTTTTCTGCTCAAAAGACTCATTATCTTTAACACTTTCTTCCTAGGTACAAAAGTAAAGTCAACAAGGACACAAACCAGCAACCATATGTACAGCAAAATTGCTACTCTTGAAAAGCCACAGGTACCCACCGCTCCACAAGAACTCCACTATCTCTTCAGCCCCATTAAAGAGGTACCCAGTACCTCTGGTCCTCTTGAAGGTCATCTCATTCCAATGGCTATCCCACTAGGTATGACAAAAACCAGGGATCCTTCAAGTTCCCTGGGCTGCTATAACTGAGAGAGAAATCTCTAATATTTATGATGATTTGCCTGAAGCACTTTATCCAGATAATTTAATGCTGAGTCAAAGCTGCTGTTAAAACATTAAGGATGCATATGTGCATAAAAATGGGGGCTCCTGGTGTGTGGTTAGAATTATCTTATAAGTCCCACAATGTGTGTTTCTCCACTGTGTGTCTTGGTTGTCCTTATGGGGGAAAATAGTGTAAAATTCAAACTACAAAAAAAAGAGTTTCCATCTAAATATTAAGAAGAATGTGGGGGCTGGCCGAGATGATCCTTGCAGCCCCTTCTAACTCTATTGTTCTGGGGAAGTTGAGAGTCTCTGTCAATGAACATATATGGAAGATAAGGAACACAGCTTTTGATAGAGTTTCCAGGGGCCACACTGTACTCCGTGGGCATGAAAGGAAAAAACGTGACCCACACGAGGCTGCTACAGCTCCAGGCCAGGCAAAAAACCAGCAGAGTCAAAAGAACAGAGTCCAGACCAAAACATATTTCCAAAAACTATTCTGGTGTTTATTGCATACAGCATAGTTCTTCATTTGTAGCATACTGGCGTCAGAAAGCCGGGAAAAAATCTATTAGGCTTCTCTGTGCCCAGGCGTGACACAGAGAGAAAATGCAGGCAGCAAAAGACAAGACCAGATGGAGGAGAGAGAGAGAGAGAGAGAGGAGAAAAACCTCTCACTGAAATTATAGGCTCTGTGTGGGCAAAGCTTGACCGCTTATCAAAACAAGCCAGCAGTCCCACACAGCGGGGAACCAGGTGTTGCTTATCAGTTGTCTGGGTCACACTGTCTTACCAGGCAGCCAAGGCCAAGAAACAGAGCAGAGACAAGACAAAAATCACGTAGCTGAGAATACATCACTTAGACAGAAGACTGGAAGGCCTAGAATCTTAACAGCTTTTATAGAAGTGACTGGGGTAACTTAAGGTAGGAAGCCAGCCTGATATAGTAGCTTGAGCATTGAACTGTGACCTGGAGACAGAGTTCAGTTCCCAGCTTGGCTATGGAAACTCACCGAATGACCTTGAGTGTGTCACGCACACAGCCCCAGAAAACCCATGTGATAGGTTTGCCTTAGAGTTACCATAAATTGGAAATGACTCGAAGGCACACAACAATATCAAGGTGTGCTAGTTGAGAGCAGCTATGACGGATCACACCAAAAATATATCTTTCCAGCCTCCTATTTCCCATTGTAGCTAAACAACCATGTACCCTTTTTTTTTTGTTAAGCAAAAACCTTTGACCATTTATTTCTCACACTGTGCAGGTTTTTTTGAAAATTAAGCCAAACACTGTATCCTTTTATTTACAGAAGAAGCTGCTCCAGCACCCTGATAACGTTTGCTGCCCTCCTTCCCCTTTTCAATCCTACTGTAGGGTTGTTGTTTTTTAAATCTTTATTGGTTAAAACAAAGAAAATAACATTAACACATCATTCTAACATCACAAAAAATTCTTGGATTCATATATCTCAATCCTAGAGTTATGAAGATACAGAATAATTCTTCCCCCTCTGACTTTTGGGAACGAGTTAAGTTCTATCTATTCCAAAAACAGTCACATAATCTTTTATAGATAATATTCCTGAGTATTTTCAAAAGTTAATGTTCACCATCTTGATACCATTCCATAAATTCCTATAATAGTTTATTATGCTATCCCATTCTTTCCTAAATCTCTCCATTTTCTCTCCTCTTATTACATGAGTAAGCCTATCCATTTGAGTCGTATCAAACACTTTCATCTCCCATTCCTCTAATGAAGGCGTGTAGGGTTTTCGAGATGCAATGGGGTGAACATGTGACACTCCAGATATGTTTGTACCATAGATTTATTTGAAAATGTACAGTACTGTCACCTTTGTTTTTAATCCCATTTCCTAATGATCCCTAGCACGGGATCTGCTCTTTTCACTACTGCCAGACACTAGATTGCAATTTTCCTTTAGCTGCCTCCACAGGTTGCAGTTATTTTCCAGATTGATCATTTTCAGTCCAGATGCTATCGAAATATTTACACAGTTGTCTCTTCTGCTGAATTTTATTCCCACTGTGAAACAAAACAAAATTATTTGGATTCTGGATGTCAGCCTTTATAGTGAAAACAGGTGCAAAAAACTCATCCAGCTTCTATGCCATTTCCCTGCCCCCTGTTAGCATATTGTGGGTGTCTGTGTAAGAACAGCCTCTTGCAACTTGATTGTCATTGTAGTTCTGTTTTTACATCCACAGAGGTCACTGTAATAAAGAAAAATTGCCACAGAGCACTGGGGAACTTTGCTGTTCAGGTGTCTTGTGTTGGCTGGGAGATTTTGCTTGTTGTAATCTGAAAAAGTAACTTTTTCAAGCTCATTCAGATGCCAGTTGGAAATATGTTAAGCTACAGGTTACTTAATACAGGTGAAAAAAATACTGGACGTATCCCAGAATATCCTTTCTTGTGACTGTGTGTCATGAAGAGGAGTAATAGAATGTTAATTCAATTCAAGCTGTGCTGGCATGTATTCATTGTGCTTGAGGGAGGGAGCTCTTTTTGTGTGTGTGTTTTCTGTTATTTTTTGTGTGTGAAAAAAAAAAAGTGGAAACACAAAGTCTCAAATTTTTTCCATATTTTTTTCAAGACACATACATCATCTTTATGGCAGAAAAGTAAAAAAAAATGGTTTAGGTACTGTTAACCTAGAAAAAATAACATTAACCTGGGAAAGGTAACATTGAACAAAGCATTGTGGTTGCTGTAATGTAAAAGTGTGCTTTTCCCTTCACCCAGGTAATCACATTTGTTAAGTGTTTATTTTTTGTACAATCTTGTCATGGTTCCAGAGTTATTAAACGTGGCTTTTCCTTTTGTTTTGAATTTTTATTAGGCCAAAAACAGATTGACGGTATCTCACTTCAGCCTTCAGCCATAAGCATAGGTGAATTCCATCCAGTTACTGTGACAACCTCCATTCCTCCTCCTCCTCCACAAAAGCCACAGCAGAAGGTTAAGAAGCCCAACGTTGCAGTGATACAGATGAAGTCAGAGAAAAAAGACCCTCCCAAATTGACACTGCAGGTATGGAACAAGAAGGACAAAAGCGGGGTTACAGTATGTAAGCCTAGTACTACTTCATCTCTTCTGTGTAGCTACTCAAGCTTTCTTTGTAATATGTAAAACTTCCTGAACAATTTGTAAGTGTTGTTTTTGTTCTTCACTGTAGAAGTGTATGCTGTAGATTTTTTGCTTTTGTGACTTGAGATTTAATGTACACCCACCAACCAACTTTGTATTCCCACCCAACATAGCAAGCTTAGTATGGTTTTAGAAGCAAAGCAGGATTGAGTAAGTTCTTTGATGGAAGACCACCAGGGATCACCACTTTGGACGAAGAAAGAATCCAGCCCGGTACCCTGATCAGCTAAGCCATTGCTGTTAGAACTGACAGTGCTGGACTAGATGGACCAGTGGTCTGACTCAGTAGCATAGAAGCTTCCTTCTTGTATCTCATCTGACCTGAGACACTCGGGAGGGTCAGGCCTGTTTTTACCTGGATGAAAGACCACCAAGGAATACTGGGGATCTCTAGGCAGAGATCCCTGAAACCTGAGACGTTTCAAATCCAGTGAAATTGTATTTGCACCAAGTCAATAGCCTTTGCAAGTTACACAAGTAACCACCGTGAACACATAATTGCACTGGCACTAAAAAAACTATATTATATCTCAAAAATGTAACCCTAATACAGATATTCTGCCTTTCAAGGACAAATTGCACCCCTTGGGCTTGTGGTAGCACAATTTACTATTTGGGGGGCATAATTATATTTCTGGGGTGGCGGTCTAAAGATGGATCCTGTAGGCCACCTGTAGCTTGTGGGCTGCACACTGCCAGCTCACATGCTGGAGGAAACCTGTGGCCCCGCAGTGATTCATGGACTTAGTTGTCAGCTGCAGGCCATTTCTACACTACACTGTTATAGTGCTCTTATTCCACTTTCAATATCCTATGTAATCCTGGGGTTTGTAGGGAGGGGCATTTAGAATTCTTAGCCACAGAGCTCTTTGGTTTCAGTAAACTCCAAACCCAGAATTCCACAGGATGTTGAAAGTGGAATAATAGCACTATCACAGTGTAGTGCACTAATGGCCACAGTCAGATTGTTTAATGGTTCAGTAAGCTTTTGAGCTTGATGGCTTCCCCAACCCAGCTGCAGAAGAATGGTTGAAAGGGGCAGAGCTTGTATGTAAATATATGCTACAAAAATAAGAAATGGCATGGCATCATGGAAACAATAAAGTGGGAGGCAGGACTATAAAACACATGACAAGGTGCATTGGATATCCTTAAAATAAATCCAGCTGATTTGGCTGGAGTATTCTGTAGTTCTCCATGTTCCTATTCCATTATTATTCTATGTGCTTGAGCTGCAATAAAAATGGTTCCATCTTTTCTATATTTTTGCCCTTTGAAGTTGTAATCACATGCTTCAGTTAGAAAGTTGTCTTGAAATAAAGAGGAATGGATTATCTTATATTTGGCATTCTGAAGGCATTGATAGATTACCCTGAACAAGGAGACATGCTGGGATAGGGTTCTTTTCTCATCTTAAGAAACTGGAGCTGACAGGGTGAAAACTGGAGAGGGCATCTATGCCTTTAATGGTTGTGTAGAAGGGGAAATTTGGTTGTGTGGCAATCAACACTGGCAGAAATTACCTCTTCAACATAAGGTATAGGAGCCCTTTCAAGTTATCACTCTGGCAACCTCGTAGTAACTAAGGAAACTTGTAAGTTTATATTTCCTAAAAAAGATGGCAAGAGATTAATACATCACAGGCTTTTAAGAAGTCTATCAGAAATATTTTTTGTAGGCAGCGGGGAGAGAAGGTAGACAAACCTATAATCAAAAGAATATGATACACATACCTAGCATGTGGGCCAAATGCTGCCTTCAGAGGAGAGAATTATGTATGGAGAATGTGCTTCGCCTGTTCCCACCTACTGTTTCTCTGTCCAGATTCACTCCTCCTGTAGCATGACTTCCCCTACATCTGTGTAACTCTCACAGTTGCATTTGGACCTTCTGGTGAGCTGCTTGAAGGTGTGGTGGGGATCCAGTTCCCCTCTCCTGTGTGTTTGCAGTTTTCCTTCTTTCCTATTTTATATACTGTCCAACTAAAGACTCATAAATATCTGAAATAAGAAGCTCCCTCCAAAAGTAGAGAAACACCCCATTTATCTTTGACGTGTTGTGTGGCTCTCAGATTATTGTCTTCCTGTGGTGGCAATGTCACCTTGATTTCCTTCCAGTGTGCACAATTAGTTCTTGCTAATAGCTTATTAGGATCAATGTCTTGTTGATATTGGCTACTCAGCTTCCCTTTTCAGAAGTTGGCAGGGCAGCCCCTGAGTTGTTGTAACTCACAGTTCCTTCTTCAAAACAAGAAGAGCTGGAATTCTTGATTTGATGAATATGTGGATGGAGGATTTTTGCTTTCAGATTCTGCCCTCTCTCTGTCTCTTTCTCTCCAATTCTGAAATGCAGTCCTGTTTATCAGATAAGGTTCTAATACATCTTTCCAGGCATGGATATTTTTTGCAGAGGCTACTGTCTGGTTTGTCATACTGCCAGATGGTGGCCACCTTTGTACTGTGTTTCCGTTGCCACAAGCTGAACACAGATAGATGGTTCAGAAAAAACAAAGAGTGTTTTGAGGAGTGATTTCTGCACTCTTAACACTTCAGAAATTGAAGAAATCAGTTTAAATCTGTTTTTCTTTCTTTCCAGGTGCTACCTAATGTTGATATTGACAGTATTGTAAGTGACAGCACAAGCGTAAACCAGCTTTCTTTAACATCCCTTCCAGCAGAGGCCATGATACAGGTACCATAATTTGCTCCTGTTGGTTTCTTGTACATGCACGTTGATACAATGCCAAGTCATATCATAATGAGCTTTCTTTGTCACAGGAGGGAGGTCTGCAGGGGTTGCAGATGGAAGAGGGAATTTCATATCAATGGGCTGCCCCATGTGTGACTCAGTTTTACAAGAAAGCAGTACTGTGTCACACTTGCATATGTCGCTGTTTCTCTGACTGTATTTGTGCCTAAAAGTCCTAAAACTATTAAGAATCACAGTCTGTGTATCTGGCAAAAATAACCATGTGAGTAACTGGTTTGCATGATTATCTGTGTACAGTTTTCAAGCTTTCCCCCAGAGCTTTGGAAAGGTGCTTTTTTTGAACAAAAACTCTTAGGATCCTCTCCACCCCCAGCCAATGTAGTCATTTATAAACTCTGCCTTTTTTTAATACCAAAGTGCTTTTGTGAGGGGAAGAAGAGGCAGTTCTTACTGTAAGGACCACTGATCCTACTCTTCCATATTTTCCAGGTGATGTGATCTGCAATTACATGTGCAACCCCTCCTCCAAAAAATACAAAACAATTAATTAATTAATTAAAATATTTATATACCACCCTATATTTATTTATTAAAATATGTATATGCCACCCTATATCCAAAAATCTCAGAGTGGCTTACAGCAAAATCCATTTGAAGCAATAAATATGCATGTTAAGGAAAGGCTGTGCTAACCATCTCTTGATTCCTATTGGTAATCCTATCTAGAATAGTTGTTTTGTATCAGTGTGGTTGACTTGCCATCAGCAATGTATGCAGTGAGTTTACTGTAGTTGGCCTATCAGTAGGATTAAGGCCTTTGTGTAGCTGAAGAGGACTTTGTTTGGAGAAGCTTCCGTTGTGGTACGCACAGCAGATTTCTGCCACTCGATTTTGTGTAATGGGCATTAATATCTTCCATTTCTGTTATTCTTGCAACAGCCTGTAAATTGTCTGACTGTTGTTGTTCTGTGCCTTCAAGTCTCCCCTATGATGGGGTTTTCTTAGCAAGATTAGTTCAGAAGGGGTTTCATTTTGCCTTCCTGTGAGTTTGAGAGAGAGCGACTTGCCCAAGGTCAATGGGTTTCCATGGCCAAGAACGATTCCAACCCTGTTCTCCGGTCTGACACTCAAAACCACTATACCACACTGGCTCTCTTTCTGACCATCAGTCTAGAAATTAGCAGGATTTGGGGCTTCCTTTCTCTGATGCTAAAGATTAAATGAGTGGGATGTAGCTTAGATTATTCATGTGGGATAGATGAAATCATGATTTTTTTTTTAGTTTAAAGATCATTGAAACACTACATAAAGATCATTGAACTCAGTGGGGCTCGTATTTCTGAGGACTAGGGATACCAAATCCTATCAGTGCTCCTGGATCCTAGATATAGACTTTTTACACTGCATTTCAGGCCTTTCTCTTGAGAATAAGTCCCACTGAAGTCAGGGGGATTTCCACTGGGTGAACATCCATGGGTTTGTATTCTTAGTGCGCATATATGCTTTGCATCTTAAAATCTACACAAATCTGTACTACTTGGATTTCTCCCACTGATGGGGAGGGGGGGTCAACTTTTTGAGCTGGTAAACAGACCCATTTAGCTGCTTTGTGCAGAAGACAGGCTCTCCGCTGGGCTCACCATTTCACTTCCTGTTTCATTTGGAAGAGAAAATTCCTTACTTCTTCTGCATTGAGGCACTCAGTTCCAAAAAAAAAAACAGGAGCGGCTGGATGTGATAGTCTTTATGGGAGGTGGCTGATTGTGGCCCTGGCATCTGGTTTCCTCCTGCCTTTAGAGAACAATCAGCACTGTCAGATCAATATGATTAAATAGAGGAGGACAGTGCCCTGTGTCATAGTTTAAAGTTGGTTGAAGTCACTGCTAAGACCTCAGTTGTGTTCATGATTGCTGTATTCAAGAGCCTCACATGTTCTTGGGAGAGAGGGACATGAATGTGTGCATCCTGCCACTGCCCATTGAGAAATCACATTTCAGACATATGGTAATCTTTAATACAGGTTGAGCCTCCCTTATCCAAAATGCTTCGAACCAAAAGTGTTCCGTATTTTGGATTTTTTTGGGTTTTGGAATATTTGCATGTACATAATTAGCTATCTTAGAGATAGGACCCAGATCTGAGCATGAAATTTGGTTATATGTCCTATACGCCTCAAATTGGAAAGTCTTGTAAATTATATACTGTCATATATTATTGTTGCATATATACCATTGTATAATTGTTGTAAAGTATGTACTGTTCTTGTGACATGGGGTTTGCTCTTTGGTCAGTTCTCTTCTTCCCATCTTCCTATAGGGAACATGAGGGAATTAAGAAAGCTCTTTAGAGACCACATGCTGCTTGCAAAGTCTCTCAGTTGGCCTGGTGCCCATTTTCCCCCTCTCAGCTCTGGGGACTCTATGTGCACAGCTCCAAGTGAGCTTCTGTAGTTCCTTTATGTTCCTTATAGGTAGAAGACTGGGTTCCACTTTTCAAAAATTTTGGGTTTTGGAATGTTTTGGATTTCCAAATAAGGGAGACTCAGTCTGTATTCCTGTTGACTCGTGACAGTCTTCTCTTCCTGGTCCTTGCTTCCTATGTTGCAGTTCAGCAGTTGTTGTTTACTTGTTTTCTGCAGTTAAGCCTCTTGATTTACTTCCACTGTGTTTTGTAGGCCTCTCCAGAAGGTAGTCTGCTGCAGGATGAAGAACTGAAACTTCCTGGTGCTCATTTTGATGTCACTGATGTCAGTCAGGTGGGTTTTGTGGTAACCTCTCTTGCACTTGAGAAAAAATTGATTGCCTTTTAATGAGCACCCTTTTTACCTATTAATACCATCGTCTTAACAGGTGTCTGATGAATTTATAAATGCCAAAAGGACAGCTAAAGACACAAATTCATTAAATGGCATTTATAAAAATTCAGCACTCATTATTGCAATCAGCAGCTACATCCCTAGTGGTTTTTGTGGTGCACGTGAATTTCAGCTAAAACCTATCCTATCCGTATGGTTTCCATTTCATAAAAACATATCACTGAAGGTTTTGCTGGAGCACTGTAGCACCCGTATGTGAGAACAGCATGGGCCATGCAGGCTACTGCATATGAGAAAAGGAGACAAACACCTAATGAAGAAAAACATGCAACAGGAGGCCAGTTACAGATACATGCCAATACAGGTGAAATCATGGAATCTTCATAGTACTTTTGAGAGTTGCAACTTCTTTAGGACTTCAGGAGCTTGCCTACATGCCAGGGTTTGGAAAGAGCTCTGCATCCTGAAATGGACTTGTATTGCAAGTGTTGTGGGACAGGGTTTTAAAACGTCACAAAAAAACACTGTTGCTCTTTGTAGAAATGAGAATGAGCATTTTGTGTGCGCTGGGATATTTCTCGGGTTCCTATGGAAAAGCAGGCCTACGAGCCTAGCTGGCTTTCCCTTTTTCAGAGCTTAGAAAAGTTACTTTTGGAGACTGTAATCCCCAGAATAGCCCAGCTACTGTGGCCAGTGATCTCACTGGGTAGGTGATTCTGAGTTTTTCCAAACTCTGCTGTTTCATAGTAGGTGACTTTTTAAAATAGCCTTTTTGCTAAGATGCTTCTTGGGCTGCATCAGGGTGGAAGAGGGAGTCAGTTAGACTTAAATGTAACTGTTAATCCCAACTAAACTAGATCCGTTCAACCAATATGAACTTGATAATTCAACAGTCATTGCTTGGATTGGAACTAATGGTTGATTGGATTTAGGACATAGACTGCTCAGAAGAAGGAAATCAGTTGAGCTGTAGCCTGTCTCCTCTCTCTCTCTCCCTCCCTCTCTCTCCCTCTCCTTATTTGGCTGTTCCTTTCACCCACTGAGTCTCATCCTATCCCCACTTTTACGTAGAAAAGTCCAATGTCAGCTATTTGAACTAGGTAAAGCAGAATTTCCTTGATTTTTTAAAGTCTTTTTTATCTTTTCCAAAAGTAAAATAAGATTTTAGAAAGTTTATGGCTGTTGTGGTTCTGGGTTGCGTTTGGAATAAACTGTTTGCATAATCCTCAACATCAAATCAAAAAATAAAAAGGAAAACTGTTGAATATAACAACAGCTTCAGCAGTAAGTTATCATGGGTTTTTTTTTTTGCAGTTTTCTATCTTGTTTTAATTCAGATGTGTTTTTAAAAATCCCTAATGTCAGAAACCACCATTCTTTGGTTTCAAAAGCATTGCCTTTCTGCTAAAAAGTAAAATGAAACTGCCTAGCTTTTTCTTTCAAGTTTTTGTGAAGAAAGTGGCAATAAAAGACACAGGAATCATCATTTTTAAAGATGAGAACATTATTTTCCCTTTCGCCTTTCTGTTTTCTCAGGAATTGCTTTTATCATGCATCTTTGGCAGTTGCAGCACTCTGTTCATATGCAAAGCCTTTAAAACATTCCAACTCCAGCACATGTTTGGCTTAATTTTAGATGATGGGCTGGAGGATGTGTGGGAATCCATTGTAATCCGAAAACATGTATATAAATTCATTTTATAAAATGGATAGATATTTAAGACATGAAAAGAAAATCCTCTTAACAGCTTTGTTGGAAGTGCATGCATACAGAAGAAAATGTCTATTAACTGTTTGGCAGAACACTTTTTGTTATGAAAAGTATGTGAGCTAAAGAGTACTGCCTGCCTCACTGTTCAGTGGTTTCTATGTTTAATACCCCTTTCTTGGCTTGGCTGCTGATTCTTTTCAGCATCATTTTTGTCCTGTTTTCATCTCCCTGGCCTTGACCTCATTTGCCATCGTGGCTGTTTAATTTGGCTGAGTGGTAACCTATGTGGCTTTGTTACCAAGCATCCATGATCGCATTGCATCAAATGTGGAAGTGTGATTTCACCAAAGGGAATCACACAAGTGTCATATCTAGTTAGATCAGTGTTTCCCAAACTCTGGTCTCCCAGATGTTTTGGACATCAGCTCCCAGAATCACTGATCATTGGGCAAGGCAGCTGGGACTTCTGGGAGCTGAAGTCCAAAACACCTTGAGGACTAGAATTTGGAAAGCACTGAGTTAGATGAATATTATGGTTGATGATGGTAATATTTATTCCTTACCTGCCTTCCTTTGGATCAAGGTGGGGCAAAATAACAAATTAAACTCAGAACACTCTTAAAAGTGCATGTGAAATCAATATGTATTAAAAACAATCAATACAAACTTTAAAATTCATAATTTAAAAATCATCTGGATAAGCCTGCTGTCCGAGACTGGTCTTTAGTGCTGTTGTAAACTTGGGCTTGAATACTGTTAAGGGCTGATGAGATGGAAGGCAAGCAACAGTGATGGAACCAGTTACTGCAGCAGCCAGGGGAATAAGCGACTACTGCATAGAATTGGAAACATGTTTCTTCTTCGTGGTCTCTGTGCCTTCATACGCTAGGAGCTTTAGCGCCTGCGCGGTAGCGTTCGGAAACTTCTAGAGCTTGTCTGCACATCCCCTGAGCCGTATGTGTTCTGTTCTGATATCTTCAGAAAAGGCTGGATTTAATTGAAATGTCAGAGGGATCCAACGGAAGAAATACTGTCCAGTAACTTGACATTTGGGTAACAAAATCCTCTTTTTGCTGTCAGAATAAATTACCACTATGATTGCCTGTATTCCATTGGGGAGAAATGCTTGCCAATTCTCTAGGCCTGTGAAGAAGGATATAGGAGTCTTGCTTGAACTTTAAAATTAACGAGGCATGTGAATGTTAATGTGTGGAGTATCGTTTGTCTTTTGAACTGTGCACTGAAGGAAGTGTATGGGTTTCTGCAGTACCCAATTTCTGGGATAGGAAAACTTGGTTTAGGACCAGCGTGGTCCGGTGGGTGGGTTCTTGCACTTGAAGTGCAGAGATCTGGGTTTGAGTCATGCTTCTGCTGTAGACTAGTTTTATGACCCTAGGCATGCCGCCTACACTTGATCTTAGCTCCTCATCTGTAATGTAGGAATAATAATAAATACCTACATCATGGGGCTTGTTGTGACCACATGAGGTAGATGGGAAAACATTCTTTATGGTGTCTGTGCAATCACACATTTGGAGAGCAGCTCTTCAGAAAGACATACAGAGCTTGGAAGAGCCTGCAGTTCTTGTTCCTCTGTGGGTAAAAACACTAGAGCTTGCAAAAATTACTTTTCTGAGCTACAGTTCTCAGTATTCTTGAGCTGGCATTCCCACCTGGGATTCTGGGCATTGTAGACTATCCAGAAAAGTATCTTTCCCGCCCCAAGCAAATGCCAATCCAGTGCAGTGCCAAGGCTGACTTCTTTTGTGGCAACAATTTAAATGATACAGTAAGGAATTTTCTCCATTTCTTCAATGAGACAAATGACTTCTGTTTCTGGAAAAATACTTAACCTCAGAATTCATCAGGCAGGAGCTTTGATCTTTTTCTTACCCTCCGCAAGCAAATAAAAGAAGACATCTTGGCTCAGTCGCTGATCTGCTGCCTTTTTAACATTATTGTGGTGTCTTTTGCGAAGCAGACAGAGGAAAAATATTAAATCTATGTCTTCAGAAGAAGTGGAAGCTGAATGAGTAGAACTTAAAGCTGTCATTGCGTGCATCAATAAGCTGCCGTTCCTCACTGCCTCTTCAGCATGAATTAGCGTTATTTCCATTAAGACTGAGTGAACAGACGATATATATCGTTATTTTCCATGTTATTTTCTACATAGACAATTTGCATTGGTGGTTAAGGGGTGCAGACACCGTATGTATGCCTGGCCATTTTTCTGCTTGTAGGCAGGAGTTGGAGGCACTTCTTACCTTCCAAGATTCTGCTCTTTTCAGGCAGAGGTCTCATATGTATTGCTGCTAGATTACAACTCACAGAACCACAGTTAATGGTGAGTGAGCTACCTTTACCTACCTTGAGCTTAAAGGTTTAGTGCAGGCTCTGAACCTAGATAAAGTCAGTTGGAACAATTTTCACAGGGGTAGCCATTTTAGTTTGTTGTAGCAAAGTGTCCTGTGGCACCTTGCTTTTGCACACATTACTCTTACAGGCACTGCAGGACTCTGGTGTTTTAATGGGAACAGAAAATTGGGAAGAGATATAGGCTCGCGGTGGGTCAAAACCTTTTCCTCAGACATGTGGTGATCTCTACAAGTGCAAGAAAAAATCAGACTTGCAGAAGGGACTATTTTATAACTAGTATTGCATATCTGGAAGGGGTCTCTTTAAAAACAGTAGTAAGTGGCAGAGAGCAAGCCTAGACCCCTGTTTCTGTGGGGAAAAACCTGGGTTCTTTAAAAAAATTTTTTTTCACTGCAAGGCATAGAATCCGTAGTTCAAAAACTAAAGTAAATAAATCCATTGCTGTTATCTATTGTTGAGGTAGCTCCTTGCACATGTACGCGCGCACACACTCTACCTTCTTAATATATAATATCTTTCCCCATCTTACTTTACTTAACATTTTTGTTTGTGTTTTCTCTGTGTGCATTTTCAAAGCCAGTGTGGTCTTTTTCTTTCTGTTCAGATGGCTTGGAGAGTAGCAACACTGCTGCTGGCTGCAGAGAAATAGGAAATGAAATTTCAGTAATAATGATTATGGGCACTTCTAGGAGGAGAATTCTGTCACCAGCACTTACCATCAAGGCTGCTTATAGAGACCCATGCCACAGAGCTGCTTGCAGTGATGCGCCTTCTGATGCAAACAGAGTTTTGTATGCTTTCTTTAAGTTGCACAACTTCATGTAAAACACGAAGTTCAGGTTTTTTTTGTTGCCGTCACCTTGAATGTTTACCACGTGAAAACCCAGGAATGTGATTTTTATTGCTAATAGAGAGGTAATGTAAATTTGCCTGACTATGCTGAACTAGTCTTTGTTGTTGTTAGGATGAAGAAGATGAGGATGTTGGCATCCCAGAATTTGCAGAACCACTCTTAGAGTTCAACAGACAAGGAGAAAGAGAATCCCCAAAATACAACGGGCCTCCATTTCCACCAGCTGCTCCTGCTCCTCAAGTCTCTTCAGATGTTCTGGATGAGATCATAGAGAAACGGGAGACCCTGGAAAACAAATTGGTTGATTGGTGAGTTCTCAGAGGAGTGTTCTTAGAATGTCGATGGACTGTGTTTTGCCTCCTGTTCTTTGTAATATATTATTTTCCATATACTTAATTCTCTTCCAGTAGCATCATCGAGGTATATTGGATTTTGTAGCGTATCATGTACAAAACAGAGAGGTCCCTGCCCTGAGGAGTCTGCAGTCCAAATTTCCATTCTTTTAGGCACAACTGAGGCAAGAAGGAAAGAAGGGGAAGGGATGAGAAAGATAGGTTTGTGCCAATGGTGTGACATCGATTTAGTACTAATTTTGGTTAGATCACAGCATAAGGAATCCAGACAAAACAATCAGTTTTGCAGAATCTGAAGATGGGAAGAGAAGGCTGGCAATATGGAGTTCATCTGAGAGAGGCCCAAGCATCAGGATAGCGAAGAAAGAATAGAAGCATTCATTTAAAGGAACACTTTGGACAGCTTTATCATAGTGAAGCCTCCCCTAGGCTGGTGACCTCTTGAATATTTTGGACTTCAGCTCAAATCAGCTCCAGCCAATAGAGGGGAAACTAACATGGCTTCACGTGAGCTAACCACAAAAAGCTTGTATCTCTTTTAAAATGTGTGCCTTGGCCCTAGGAGATTACTTCTGGATGAACAAGCTGACATTGTGAAGATTACACAGTATATCTTGTTCCCTGTGGTGCCAAGGAATTCAAGAAAGACACCTTTGCTAGCATAGTCAGTGATGAGGAATTTGAGGAGTTGTTGTCCAAAACATCTGGAGGGTACCAGGTTGGAGAAAGCTGTCATGGGGCAATGGACAGTTAGATTTGCAAGTGGATAGGTTAAGGCAGAGAGGTAGATCAGGCCTAAGTCATGAGCAACTTGAAAGGCAAGAACAAAAACTTGGTGTTAGATGTAGAAGGCAATAGGAGAACCCCACACAAAAGTAATTCTCTTCTTGTATACTCAGGATGCTGAGCCACATAAAAGCACATGGGCTAAAAATACTATTTTTTTTATATTATCAGGGTGGAGCAAGAGGTAATGGCGCGAATCATCAGTGGGATGTATCCGGCTCAGAAGGAGGCAGTGCCTGACATAAACTCTTTGGAGAGCGAACACAGCCAAGCTGCATCCTCAGACATTGGTGAGCAAGAGGACTGTTTTTCCCTCTCCTTGGCTATTTCCTCCCTCAACCCCTCAAAAGGGGCCACGGTTTGAATACTAAGTGATCTGAATGTAGGAAAAGCTTGTGTTCCTAACAGCTTGATTCAGATGTGGAACACTGCACTTCCTCTGCCTGACCCAGACATGGGTTCAGAGAGAGAGGAGTCAAAAACTAGTGCAAAACCAATGCTCTTAACCCCCTTTTCTCACTCCACCACTTTTTCTAGTTTAATCACAACAAATAGCATCCATCCATCAAACAAACAAACAAACAGAACACAGTAAATCATATTTGCTATACAGTGTTGTCAAATTCTCCACAGGGCAAATCTGAAGGAGGTGTAAAACCTATGCCCTTGATCTAGAGTTGTCCTCCAAGGCAATTCAGAAAGTTCATTTAAGTACAAATCACCACAGATAGTGGTTGGAAACTTGTGGGAATTTTTTTTCTTTACACCAGCAATAGACAACTGTGCAGAGGGGACAGTAGCCAATTTTTGCCCCTACTCTGGCCCCCAGGAGGCTAGAACATGGTGTGAATTCAGATCCCATAAAAAATGTAAAATATTTTTTTTTCTGGGTTGCTACTTTAAGCCCCCAGATATCTTAGAAAGATGCTAGAACCTTTAAAAAGTGGCTGAAAATTGGCCAAAATTGAAACAGGAAGTGAGCAACGTTACTTCTGTCTTTGACTTGAACTAATGTTTTTCAATTTTATTTTATTTTTGAAATTTTGATACATTACCAATGTATGAGGGGGCTTGGAGGAGCAAAACTGCTGTCCCCCCCATTTTGATCCATTTTGGGGAGCCTATTGGGGAAAAAAAAGCCTGTCATTTTTTCCCCTAATAAATTAGGAGTTCTAGGGGTTAAGGGGAAGCATACCACTCCCAAGTATTTCTTGACCTTCAGAATCACTCAGGGGAAGGGAGACAGAACTTGAGAAGAGGAGTAAGGGACACTGGGGAAGTTCTGTTTCACATAACCTAACTGGAGATTGATTCTTAAGATCCAAGCCATAATACCCACCAATTTGAATTTAGCTTTTACATGTGTTCCAATTTATTTTCAGTTGAAGCTGCAGGCACTGCAGGCTTCCAGCTGTTTCTTGATGCTGGCATCCCCGTAGATTCAGAAATGATCAGACAATTTGTGGATGAGGCACTTGCTGAGACAGTGGCTACCATGCTTGGTGACAGAGGAAGCCAGAAAGCAGCTCCTGTTACAGTCGTTCCTTCAGTAAAGACACTCTTGCCAGAAAAGGTGACTTGCTTCTTTCAGTTAAGGATGACAAGTCTTTTTGTAATCTTAATGTCTTGTTTCTCACTCTGTGTATGTGGCCAAAAGGAAAGTCTGAAAGGGAAGTGCTCCTCGGCCTTTGTGCCCCTGCAAAGTGCAAAGGCATAACTAGAAACCCGGCTCTATGAGGAGCAGCTTAGTGAGCTGCGTATATTTAGCCTGGAGAATAGAAGATTCAGCAGTGACATGATAGCCATGTTTAAATATTTGAAAGGATGTCCCATGGAAGATGGCTCAAGCTTGTTTTCTGCTGCCCCAGAGACTAGGATGTGGAGCAGTGGTTTCAAACTAGAGGAACAGAGATTCCACCTAAACATTAGGAAGAACTTCCTGATAGTAAGAGCTGTTTGGTGTATGCTGTCTCAAAGTGTAGTGGAATCTCCTTTAGAGGTTGTTAAAAGGAGGCTGGATGGCCATCTGTTAGGAGTGCTTTGCTTATATATTCCTGCATGGCAGAATGGGTTTGGACTGGATGGCCCTTATGGTCTTTTCCAACTCCATGATTCTATGAATTTTAAAATCTGGTGCCAGGGCTCAAGATGGCCAGGATGTCACATGCCTTGACTTGGACATGGTAATCCTGTACTCTTAGGAGTACAAACGTAAATCAAGAAGAAATCTTCTCTGTACATTTCCAGAGGCCATTACCTTGGTTACTGAAGTGTGCTTTGGGACTGGACTTCATCCTCCTGCACAATCTTTTTGTGTTTCAGCAGTGAGAGTGGCTATCCTCTTGTCCAGAAGTAGTCATTGTCTGCCCTGGACAAGTGGGATTATTGCAAGATAGGTTTGCACTGATGTGCAAAAACAAATCTGGGGAATCCCAGGGGTCCAGCTCACTTCAGACAAGTTCTTGAGAGCCTTGCTCCCTTGGCGGCTGAAGCCAAAACCAAAATGGTGGGGCAAAACCCAGCACATTTTAGTTTGTAACACTTTGCTGTCAGTAGCTGTGCATTTGCAGAGTCATCTCAGCCTTTTAGAAAATAACCCAAACAGATTCTGGGAAATCACCAAATGATGTTTTCATAATGAAGTGGATAGGGACTCCTTTGATGCTATCATTCCAAATGTTTAAAAAATCAAGAGTCTAGAGTCTCTTGATGCTAGACTTTTCTCTTCAAAACATATATTTCAAATCAGCAGGAAGTAGTTGTTTGAGGCTAATGTGGTCCATTTTCTTCATGTAATTACTCCACAGTGATATCAAGTGATGAACAGGTGCTGTATCCTGGGAGCAGTTATGCTCCATTTAAATCGTAATTCTAAAGGGAAGGTTTTTAATATCCATGCTTAAGAATAAACATTTATTTTCTTTATTATTTGCATGTTTTCAGCCTCAGCCACGACATTTGGAAATATTTGCAAGCTAGACTAATTTTGATCTGTATTTCATCTCCTTTCTCTCTCAACTTTGCTGTCTCACTGTTGCAGAAACCCTACTTTTTCCCTTAGCTTCTGTCTATTGCATATTGGGGATGATAGAAATTGTAGTACATAGTCTTTAGAGGAGCCAGATTGTTTTTGTTGTCATCATTGTTACTGCTTTGATTATCTGGCCTTAGAACTGGGATTCAGGTGTTGTTGATTTATTGTGACCTAAGGCAGAGCTTTCCAAACTTCATGTTGATAACACACTCTTAAGACATGCATCATTTTGCAACACAGTAATTCAGTTTTATGTATTATTTATAAAGAAAGAAAGAAAGCATAAAGTATATATTTTTAAAAATATGAATGAAAGGTTTTCATGAGATATGTTGTGTCCCCGTACATTTTGTTGTTACAATTTATATTATATGTCTGTATTTACTAGCAAACCAGAGGTTAAACTAGCTAACCACCAGCTTTGCCAGTTTCCTTCTCAGCCCAGGGTGGCAGTGACACATTTACACACTGCAGCTGACACACTAATGTGTCGCAACACACAGTTTGGAAAGCTCTGCCCTAAGGTGAACCTATCACAGGGCAGCTTACAAAAATGGAAATACTTATGAATACAACTCATAAGTGAAAACATACAGGAAATTTTTCTGTGTATATACAAACATATAAAAAAGCAGACCTATAAAACCTATGGTGTAATGTTTGAGTGTTGGACTTATAACCCTGCCAGGATTTGATTCCCCGCTTGGCCATGGAAACCCACTGGGTGACCTTGGGCATATCACACACTCTCAGCCCCAGAAGACCCCATGATTGGTTCCCCTTAGTGTTGCCATAAGTCTAAAACGACTTGAAGGCACTACAACAACAAAACCATAAATGCCTTAGGGCCAGGATATCTGAAAGACTGCCTCCTCCTATATGAATATCTCTAAGAACCTGTTACGTATCTCAGCATTCTGGGGCTAGACTCAGGGGTGCACTTGACACGGTTTTCTCTGTAGCAGCACCCCAGCTGTGGAACGAACTCCTTGGGGAGTCAGGCCAGCACCTCCACCCCAAGTATCTGGTGGGGTTCTCTGGCAGCCAGCAAAGACCATGTGTTTTCCATGGCCTTTTAAATTTACGACTGGCTGCTCTGGCTGTTTTTTTCTTTGACAATAATTCTAAACCAGACACTCAGTTTAACATGTATAGTTGGCCTTCCATGTTTGTAGCTTTGACTTTCACAGATTTGCTCACTCATGAGTTTCCCCAACCTCAGGTGCTTCTTTTCCAGGGGAACCTTCCCTCTCAGTGCTCCAGTCAGGCCACACAGATCTTTAAAAACCTACTTGTGGTGCTCTTCCTCCTACTCCTCCACCAGCCACTGCTGGACAAGCTAAAGATGGCTCTCAGCCTGCTTTCTCAGCACCACAAAGCCTCTCCCAATGCCCCTACCACCCAAGGAAGGAGATAGATGAGAGAGAGAGAGGAAGTATAGGGCTACCATGCTGACCAACCCCCCTCCCCTTTTTCTGACCTGGTTTTGACTCTGGGTGCCCACTTTCCCCAGCATGTCTCAGCCCCCCTCCATATTTTGATACTAGCAATTTTTTCACTTTCACAGGGTCCTGCATCCCTAACCCTAGCAAATATAGAGGTCTGACTGCAATTGGATTTTAGTTTTTTATTTAATGTTTTTTAAGTGTTTTACTGATTGTCCTGATGGATTGAGGGGGGATAAATCAGTGACTTGAATGAGTGGATGGATGGATATCAAAATGAAATTAAACTGTCAATGAAATTAAAAAGAATTTAAAATGTATCCTCTTAAAAAGGAAAGAAATAAAAATAGTACAGCGCACTATAAAAATACACTCCTTATAAATGGGTTTGGGTAAGGCTGGCCTAGGTGAAGTCTTGTAAGGGTGTCCCAGAGCTTTCTTTGGGTCTGCTTTCACAAGCACACATAGCTGTTCTCTCCAGGTGAATGGAAATACCTTGAAAATGAAAATGAAAACCAGTAATCCCTACTCAAGCCATGATTATAGAAGCCCATCTTTATGTTCTTCCCTCAGTTTTATCTGTGTGTGTAGCTCATGGATTAACTGCATCAAGTTGGATTTGTTATTCCCACCAAGCGCTGGATTGCGACCTCACTCAGCTTCTCCCGAGTCTCAGTATATGAAATATTTACTCATAGTAATATTTCCCTTCTGAGAATCACAAATGCCTGCTAGTTCTGCTTAACTGAGAAGAACTGGTAAACGAGGTTGTTTATTAGATAAGTTGCTTCAATCTCCCCTCACATTCAATATGAAGATTTAACAGAGAGTCTTTAAAGTGGGGTACATCAGTGCAGTGTTGTGGTTTGACGAGGACTTTGGAGATCAGAATTCAAATCGCCAGTTGGCCTTGGAAACCCATTGGATGATGCTGGGGAAATCACACTCTCTTAGCTTCAGAGGAAGGCAATGGCAAACCCCCTCTGAATAAATCTTGTCATGAAAACGCCATGATAGGATTGCCCTGTGTGTTCCACCAGAATTACCCTTGTCTTTTGACTGCTTTTGTGTGCCATCTTTGTCCCCAGGAAACTGTATTGTCTACTCCTCTGGTCACACCAGAAGCCACGCCACCTCAGTCACCACCACCACCTTTAAATGAACCATTTCCAGTAAAAACCCCAGAATCCTCTCCATCAGTGACTGAAATGGGTGGAGATGTTGGTGAACAGCCACTAACAACAGGAGCAGGTAACAAAACATGTCTCCATGCTGGAACAAGATGCTTATTTAACCATCACCTTTTCTAGGAGAAGAATGGTCCCAGGGACAGATCGCCCACTCCCAGGATCAAGTCAGTGAGCCAGATGATATTATGAGTCTGGAGCCCTGTCTTCCTTTTGGTTATTTAGCTTTGCCTCTTTATAGGCACCCATTTCTCCTATGCTTTGCAGAAAGAGGCATGGAATTCCATGGATAATTTTGGAGGGTGCCTGCTTTGGTAGCTTTACTGGAGACTAAATAGAAAACATCTCTACTCTGTCTCTGCCTTTTCCTGCTTTGGACACTTGCGCTGTCACATACTATAACTGAGCAGAACTTAAGAGAAATAAGCCATCACAAGGTAAATATGGAGGTCTCCTAGTGAGACCCTCCTCTGTGTCCCACCAGTGAGGTCAGGCCACTGTGTGAGGATGTGGGAGCAGGAGTCTTCTTTGCCACGCCATCCTAGCTGTGGAATGCCTTCCCCTTGGAGGCCCAACTAACACCAATGCTGGCTTTATTTTAGGTGCCAAGTAAAACCGTTGAGGCCTAAGTGAGCCACTCCAAACTATTTATGCACCTGGTTTTAAATTGTTTTGACCTTCTTAACCTGTTTGTGACTTATCAACCTGTCTAATATGTTTTTAGTCTATTTTAAATTATTTTTATTCCTTTTAATTGTTTAATCTGTTAATACTGATTTTACTTGTACACAGCCCTGAGGTCTCATATACAGGGTGAGATTTAAATGGTTTTAAAATAAGTAAGTAAATGGTTTTGAGTATCTTTTTATTAAAATATTTATATTGCTTTATTAAAATATTTATATCCCATTAATTGAGACCAACATCTTGTCCTGCCATTCAAGGTGGTTTGGAGTATGCCAGTAAACGTAATACATGCAATAAGAATAAATAACACAAACAAAAACCACAGAATGATGGGGGAGGACAATTGACCCAACTGAAAAGCGAGGTAGATTAAAAGAATGATAATGTGCTAAAAATAATTTTCTGGGTTGGTGAGAGGAGGAATCCAGAGAGAGAGAGAGAGGAAGGCAGGGAAGTCATGTATCTAGAAGCTCATTGACCAAATGGATGCTAATAACCACCTCCCTCAAGTTTCTTTCTCCCACCGAAAAGCAAGGTGAATCAAAACAGGTTGAAAAGTTGACTTAATGCGATTCAATAAATCCGTTCACTCCATATTGAAAGTTTATTTGTGTGTGTTTTTCATACTCTGAACAAGAATTGAAATTAAAATGACTTGAAATCCAATGAGATCTCCACCCAGCTGGAAAGTAAGCTGTCCCAGGGCCTCCTGGTTCATTTCAGCAGAGGGAATCCACTTCCTGTTCATTGCATGGCTGTACTTGGGTAGGTTGAAGAAAGGACAGCTGCTTTTGAGAACCTCAAAGCCCCGAGTAGTAATCCTAACAGAAACTGTAGTAATAGAAACTGAAAGGAATAATTTTTGACTAATTCTGACTGGCAGCTAGGCTTGGTTTCTGGCAGTGAGCAGAATCTTGTAGGAAGGGTACTTTTCAAGACCCAGAAGGGTCTTTGCACTCCTTTTTTTAAAAAACTTCTCTTCTTTTTTATTTTAAATGTATATAGGATCTGAGGCAGCTGTTGCTAGCCTGGTTAACACACCCGTGGCTACCCCTGAGGCTACGCCACCCAAAGTAGCTACACCGAGTCCTGTATCAGAACGTGCTCCAGACAGGGAAGAGTTGGAAAAACCAGCAAACCCATGGGGAGATGCAGAACTTCCTCTGGAAGAAGAGAAGCCCAGCCCACAGAGTGAGGAAGGAACCTATCATCCAAGAGCTGTGTGAGTCCCTTGAGTTAACTTAAAATCACTTTCTAAGCCTGCTGTCCTCAGCTTCAGTGGTAAAGAGATGCATCTATAATGAAGTGCCTTATCTTAAAAAGCAGTGAAATTTTCCTTCAGTTCCCAAATTTCTAGCATTGCAGAGAGTGAGGTATTGAAAATAATTCACAACTAAACCTCTCATTTTTTCTCCGTGCATCTGAAGAAGTGGACTTAAGTCTATGAAAGCTTATGCTACCAGTTTCTTTCTCTCAACTAGTCTCAAAAGTGTTACAAGATCCCTTTGTGATCTCACATTTGCTGTATTGGCATTGCCTTGATTGCTTTGTCTGCCCCCTTTCTTTGGTTGCCTGAACTGTATTTCTAAAGGCCCAACTGAAATGTTAAGCTAATGCCATGGTAGAAAATATTATATGCCCCCTCCCTTGCAAATATGTATGCTACAGACTCCTGCCAACAGCGCTGGCCCATCTCCCTCTTTTCCATCTTGGCACCATGATGCCTCTGCCAGATTTTCAAGCCCCTCTGCCTCCTGAGAACTCAGCAGTGAAGCTGATTTTAGCAGCAGTCACTGGCGACAGCTCATCCTCCCCAACCCTCTCCTCCTCCTTGCCCACCAATAACATACCTGTCCCATACCTCCCTTTCCCACCTAGGGACCACGATGCCTGCCACCACCAAATTTTCCAAGCCTCTCCACCTCCTAGGAACTGCTGTCCTTCTTGCCTCAGTTTTCTTCCTCCTCCTCTCTCGATCACAGCCTCAGCCCAGGAATGATACCAGAAGTTCCTAGCAGGCAGAGGGGCTTGGAAAATCTAGTAGAGGCATCATGGTCCCAAGGTGGGAAAGGGAGGTATGGCATGGGGCTGTTGGTGGGAAAGGAGAAAAGGAGGAGGAGAAGTGGATTGAGGACAGGAGTTACTATGAGGCAGAGGTGCTTGGAATATCTGGAGGAGGTATTTTAGTGGCAAGATGGAAAAGGACAGTATGGGCTGGGGGCTGCTGGCAGGAAAGGAGACAGGGAGGAAGAAGAGGAGAAGGAGGGTGAGGAAGAGAAGCTAGTTAAGCAGCTGCTACAAAAACTTATGAAGTGTCAAAACTGCGAAAGTAAAACCCAAGAGAGCTGAGGGCCAGCTGTATTTTGTCGTTAACTATAAAGGTCCATTCTGTTATCTTTAAAGATGCACTCATCTTTGTTGCCTTTGCTCTAGTGTCAGTGCAAACAGATGCTGTGATAATGGTATATGGGAGGGGTAACATTAGGTTTAATGAAAGAAAATTTATTTTCCTCCATAAACTATGAAGGGTAAAATGAAAAAGTTAGTATGTGGCATCATTTTTAACAAGCATTTTTTGGCCATTTTTAGGATCATGTCTGTGGCTAAACATGAAGAACCAGACAGCTTGGTTTTGCCGGCTTCAGTGCGGATGGAGCCCCATGATCTGCAGTCTCAGGAAGCCAGGGCCCCATCTTCTTCAGTGCATACCCCTAGTTCTGGTCCTTCAACAGAGGAGAGCAGTTTGACCACCACAGAAACTGAGACTGCAGACAAGCCAATTTCAGAAGGAGAAGTTTTGTATAGTTATGGACAGCTGCTAGCTGCAAAAGGTGAAACTATTTTGGGTCATTTGTCCTTGCTTTAGTTTTTTTTTTTTGTTGTTTTTTTAAAAAGCCTCTGCACCCCCTTAAGAGTAGGAAGCACATCTCTGTAAGAAGACAAGTGTGATTTGTTAGATATATATATGGAAAGAAAGAAAGAAAGAAAGAAAGAAAGAAAGAAAGAAAGAAAGAAAGAAAGAGAGAAAGAAATGGCAGTTGGGAACTATTCCCTCCCATCACTGCCTATGTTTTATTACATTTAAGTGCTGAAATGGAAGATTTGGGCAGTATTGATTTAAACTACTAGGAAAGTATATCTTTAGCGTGAGGGACCATTCTAAAAAGTAATGCACCATCACAACTTGGAAACAAGACATTATTACCCTACAAGACACTGATCTCTGTACATTCTTTCTTCCACCCACCTGCCTGCCTTTCCCACAACTAGTTGGAGCAAAGCACATGACTTTCATTCATCTAGTGAGGTAGGTTGACATGATGTTGTAATTGTCTATGCAGTATGATCCTTGATTGCCTGGGTTCATCTGAAGTAAACAATGAAACCCTTTCAAGTTAAAAAGTTAAAACTGGTGTTGAAGAAGCTGCAAACTCATGCAAAAATATAAATATGGAAGACACAAAGAGAGATGCTCCCCATCCACCCCCACCTCACAAAACATATTTTCTCTCTGGAAATATTTGTGAGTGATTATTAATTGTGGCCTTCTCCTGACAGTGCGTATTTTTTAATTTTTATTCTAGCTTTAGCAGAAGGAGGACTATCTCTTCCAAACCTCAGTGACAGTTTGACCAGTTCTCTTCATGATGTTCAAGAGATGGTAATGAAATCCTTTAATTAGACAGTTTGAAATGAACAGGGACTGTTCCATTCTACTTTGGAGTGAGTGATTAAAGTGTTCCATGAATTGCAGAAAAAACAACAGAATCTCGTAGAACAAACTCAAATAGTTCAGTTTGCAAATAAAGGAGGTAGAATCTGGCATGTGTCAACTTCATAAAATAGCAGATTTGGTCACTCATTCTTTTATGGCTGACCAGGCTACCTAGATAGCAGCCCACCTTATTTTTAAAGATGTGAATGTTCCAACACATGATTTTACCTGCATTTTTATTTCCAGCCAAAGACTTGTGGAAGAAGCTGTAGGGAAGGCAAGATCTTCAGGTGCATTTAAATGTAACATTTGAGAACCAAGGAAAGGAAATTGCCCAGGTTTGGTTTACTGTTGTGCATGGTTCCTCACCCCTGTCTCTTAGACTGAGGGGCTGAGGCTTCTTTGCCATTTTTCAGCTAATTTGTATCTGTCCAGAGGTCACATTTATCACTTTTGGTTGCCTGAGTATGCAACTTGTGTACAGTGGCAAAATCCAGATGGGCAGAGTTAGCATCAAGCATTCTTAGGTACTGGAATCTCACATATTTATGTGGGAGACCGAGCGGGCTCTCTGTTAGTCCCTGAGATTATTTATTACATGCAGTCACACACACGCACACGCACACATGCATTCCCTTCACAGTATAGTGCATATTATAAGGCTGCGTACATTCGTTACATTACGGCATATGGTAGATAAAGTGTCATACTTTCATAGGAACTGAACCTGTAGTACCCCTCATCAGAAAGTGTTTTGATGTTCTCCTTCACTTAGCTGCCGCCATTTCTGAATCCATGAGTATATAAAGGTATATAAAAATTTGGAAAAGTGACTGACCTCAAAGATATATAGCTTAACCACCCACCAGCACAATTCTCTTCTGCATCTTTTAGGATTACGATCCCCCCAGTGAAGGGCAGGTACTGCGGGGACATCACAAAGGATACCACAGGGATCTGGTCCTCTCCCTCTTTTCAAAATTAAACCAAGCTCCACTTGCTTCTCAGGAAGAGATCTATGGGTCTGAGGTAGGTTCTTTAATTTTTTAAAAAAACATACTGATCACACAGTTGCTTCTCTACTTCAGTCCGCGCGAGATGGTTAACACTGGTTAAAGTCTGAAGTTTCTGCTCTTTCTAGCACAAAATTATCTTTTGTGTTCGAGGTAGATGAGACATGGAGTGGAAGATGCAGTATTTTTCTGCTTAGGACTACATTTTTTCTACAGCAGCCAGCTTGTATTGACTCACCACAATTTTGTCTCTACTACATGCCCACAGACAGCCCCTGCTGTTCCTTCTCCTTCCAGGAGTTGCTGCTACAAGCTTCCATTACTGCTGCTCACTCCTCTCTGTCTTGTTTGCTGTCACTTGAAGCCAGGACTGATTTGTTTATTTGAGAATTCTAGCCCTGCCTTCCTTTGTCTTGCACATCACTCAAGGCAGTTTACATGACCTGAAATCCACAGTAACAGATAGCATCAGAAAAATAGTAAAGTATAACAGATGAAAAATAACAGATTTTTTAAAAGCTCAATCTTTAACCCATTCCCTTATTTAAATGGACATAGCAAAAGCCATTCACAATATGGAAGTGACTTGTCATCCTTAACTGAGCAGTAGAAAATGGCAAGAGAAACCAGGGGTGGGGGTGTGGTGCTGGAGAGAAGGATCTGAAATCCCCACAGAGACAGGTTCCTAGATCTCTGGTACAAGATAGGCCAATATGAGAGGAAGTGTTTCTTAAAGGATGCTAAGCCAGGGATGCTTAGGGATTTGAAGTTAAGCATTAACACTGAGCAATGTACTGGTCTGTGACCCTTAGAGGACCATCGTTTTGTACACCTGTTATAACTCTTCCACCTCCTTTCCTCCACGCATCTATGCCTATAGGCAAAAGACTTGGAAATAGCCCAAGCACTCTGAAATATATGTGGTGCAAAGTGCAGGTGTGGAAGCAGCAACATGTTTTTCATTGCATTCCAGCTGCTGTCTTCCCTCTCTCTTCACCCCCCCGGCTACATACATGTACACACTGATTATTTGCTGGGCTGGGAAGAAGGATAGATATTGATTAATTGTCAATATGTGGGCTCAGTGTGGGTGGCTTTTAGGAGGAAGATGTGGTTTCTCTCAGACCCATTTCTCTTTCTTTTACTTTAGAATACTGACGACAGTGCTGGGGAACTCAGCGAGGGCCAGAGACCGAGGCTGACAAGAGCTGCAGAAAGTATCCTAATGGGACAATCTGTTTATAGGGACCGGCCTGCCAGCTGGGCTCCAAAACAGCCAGCTCTCCATAAGCCATCACCTGGACAACATGGCAGAGAAGCAGGTGCAGATTTGCAATATTTTTTCTCCTGAGGTATCCTGAAATCCATTTTTGTGTCCCCCAGACCACTCTTCTACCATCTTTCTGGCAGAATTCCCCTTTTTAAAAAAAATAGGTTGCAGGGGACCGTTGCATTATTTTGCATTAAAAAATGCCATCTTTTTTCAGAAAAAAGAAGTGGACTTCTGGTGATTTCTGAGTGTGTTTCATTTTTGGCAGAAGCTGTGGCTTCTTGAGAGTCCCCAGGGCAGAAAATCAGTCTCTCTGTTCATCACAGCTGCCCATCCCTGTCCTAAACAGAGCATACTACAGGTTCAAAAAGTGCCTTCTTGCCACTTCACAATATGAGTTTTTACACAACAACACAAAGGGCTTTCTCTCTGTCTTGCCACCGTCACGGGTGAGGGTACAGGAGAGAGCCTTTGCAATGGCTGCTCCCACGGTGTGGAACTTCCTGCCCGAGGATTTGAAATTGTCCCCCTGTTTGCTGTTCCACTGGCAGGCAAAGACGTTTGTTATTTAGGCAGGCCTGTGACTCTTTAGTTACTGTGCCAGAAAGATATTTTAATAGAGTATGTTATGCTTTTATCCTTTTCACTTTTTTTAATCTGTTTTTGAAACTGTTACAGTTTAGTGTTTTTTAACAGAATTGTTTGTTCAGTGGTTTTTTAACTTTTCTATCAAATAGGTTTTAGCTGTACTTTGTTTTTAATTTGCTGTAAGTTGCCTTGGATCCCATACTGAGGGAAAAGTGGGATATAAATTGAATAAATAAATGAGCGAACAAGCACAAAAGTTACTTTTTTAACACAGCAGTAGAACCTGAGACAACAGACTGTATATAAGTTTTTTTTTTTAATTTGTCAGGGGAAGATAGGGGAAAAAATCAACAGAACTCTACAACAGAACTCTCTTGACTTTCAGAGAGCAAGCAAGGCAAAACTTAGCTGTAAATTACTCTGTAGAATTTGAAGCACAGTATACATAAGTTCTTCCCTTGTATTCTTTGGTTTAAATCCTGAATTCCTATTGCAAATTGAATAGAAGCTTCAGGAAAGGTTCACAGCAATGTGGAAGGGCACATGCCTCACATGTTTGTGCCAGAACTAGTCACTGGGATTTTCAGTATAATGGCTGTGAGGCGGCTAGATCCAGAATAGCCTTTGTCTGTGACCTTATAAGACCCAATACCTCTTACAGGGGACCATACTAGGCTAACTCTGAAAAACTATGAAAAAGCCAGAGCTTTGAAAAGTTACTGTTTCAGAACCAAAGGCTCCTGTAATGCTCTAAGCAATATGGCCAGTGGTCTTGCTGGCTGGGGGATTCTAGGAACTGGAATCATACAATTGGAAGGAGCCCCATTTAACATTGAGTCTAACTCCCCATGACTCAATGCAGGAAATCCAGCTAGAACATCCCCAGCAGGCAGCTATCCAGCCTGTTTTTGAAAATATACAGAAAAAGATACCCACCACCAATTCTCTGGGTAATTGGTTCTGTTGTTGAATAGCTCTTACTGTCAGGAAGTTCCCTCTAATGTTCAGTTGAGATCTATCCTCCTGTAGCATAAAACCATTAGGTCTGAATCTGTTCTCTGGAGCAACAGAGAACAAACCTACATCTTCTTCTCTGTGACAGCCATTGAGATAGAGGGCAATTGGATCACCCTTGTCTTCTCTTCCAACGAGGCTAAACATGCCCAACTCTGTCAACGTTTCCTCATATGTTTTGTTTTCCATACCTTTTATCCTCTTTGTTGTCTTTTTGTGAACCTGCTCCATCTTGTCTTTGTCCTTCTTAAAATCAGGTGCCCAGTAGGGAACACATTGCTCCAGATGAGGTTGGATTAGAGCAGAATATAGTGAAACTGTTACTTTCCTGGTCTTAGAAACTGGTTCTAAAATATTATTTGCCTTCCTTGCTGCAGCATCACACTCCTGAGTTATGTTCAGCCTATGATCAACAATAATCCCAAGGTCCTTTTCACATATGCTGTTGCTAAGCCAAATATCTCCCCTCCTGTAAATGTGCATTTGATTTTTGTGGCCTAAAAAAAGTAACTTTTCCAAGCTATCAACAGCCTGCTTTCTTATAAGGTTATATCTTGTTAATAGAACACTTCCAAATATTTAGCTCTGGGCTGCTCAGCAAGAATTTTTTGTTTGAAAAAGAATCAAAGAGTCTTCTTTCAGAGCAGCCAAAAGCCCAGAACAGTTAGAACAGCAATTCAACAGAGAGCGATCTCTTCCAGGAAAAACTGAAACTTACAATAATTACTTTTTGAATGGCTGCCACTTTTCATGCTAATTCCCTTTTTTTAAAAAATAAAATGTATAACATGACGTTATGCATCAATCCATCAACAGTTGAGGTTAAGTGCAATATTTTATTTCAGTCTTGCTGCCTGTATTATAATTTAGAAGTTGAACAATTAAATAGCCCATTACATCACCTGGTTATAAAAGATTACATATTTCTAGAGTTTGACGTTGTGCATGCATTGAAGAAATAAACATTAAGTTAATCGCCTTACTTAAAAGTAGGCCTTCAGGTTCGATATTTAGCAAATAAAAGATTTACGTGTTAACTGTTATGGTGCAGCATGCCTAGGGATCGTGGCTTCAGTTGTGTGACCTGCCTTTATTTTGCATGTCATAAATTCAGTGAGCTGTTCCAAGAGTTTATGAGCTAGTCATGTCTGCCTGAGCCGCCAAGCCATAATTGTGGCGCTCTCCACATTCCTAATATAAATCAATGTTTTCTGTAGCTCATGGTTTTGTTTTGTCTTTTTAAAAAAACCTGCACACCTCTGACTTGAAGCGCAGCAGAATCAGCATTCTGCTGTTGTCTTTCACAGAGTCTGCAAATGTGCAATTGATCGTGAAGCTAATTACTCTGTCTTGAATTAGTGTGTGCTGGGTTTTTGCTTGTTCCCATAATAAATTGAAATGCTCTTGCTTTTGTGACCACAGTTTATAAGCTTGGATCAGTTTGGAAGCTGTAATTCATAAATGTGCATACTTGCAAACTTAGAATCTCTGCATTTAAGCATTAATATCTACCTTAAGAAAATTAATCAGCACACAGAATGAATCTGGACCTGTGCTAATGCAGCGGAGCAAATCTCTTAACTATTGGATTGCATGTTTCTCTTCACCATCTCCTCTTCTTCCTTTCCTCTTAGTTGTAAATATGCATTATAGTGGCACCAACTTTAACCAAAGTTTAAAGCTCGACAGATTCCCTGTTTAACCAGGTTCAGATCATTCATTCAGAATTGAAGCTCACAACATTAACCAAGCAAATATAATACTCTTATCCACAGTTAAGAGATTGGTCTCATTTTATCTGTACTGATTCTCTTGAAATACATTCACTGTGGGTTTCTTTCTTGCAATGAATTTTGAAAATGATGGTATGTGAGAGATTTATGGCTAAATCTTATTTGATGCCACTTAGAATCCTCCATTTCAAAGCATTCCTTGGTTCTTGGTAAAATTCCCATTGCAGTTTTTCTAGAACAGCACAGTACGGAGAGCTGTGGCTTTGCTGACATAAGAGTCATGCTCACAGGGTGTTGAGCATGATAGAGAATCGCTTTCCTCTTCTGATAGTAGCATATAAATAAACGTAAGTAACGTCTTCACAGTGAAGTGTTCTTGGGTGTGTGGGAGGTTATCAATCCCAATTTAATTTGCTGTAGTTGTCTTGGAACATGCTGCATAGTCCATTTCTGCACCAGGCTGTTATATTGCTATTATTCCACTTTCAACATCCTATGGAATCCTGGGGATTACAGGATTCCATAGGATGTTGAAAGTGGAATAATAACACTATAACAGTCTAGCGCAGAAATGGCCATGGTTTTAACTCACAGCTTTACTGTTTTAAATATAGTGTTACATTTTGCAGGAGAAGTTCTTGAAGATGCTGATGTTACTTTTGGACCAATGAGCATGGCAGAACTGGATCAGCCTGTTTCTCTAACAGCCAGTGGAGACAGCAGAGTGGCATCTCACTTGGATGGCACATCCCTGGTAATGTACTGCAGCATCTCTTACAGATCTGTATTTTTCAAGTGTTCTTAAACTACCCAATCTGGGTTGATGGACTTGTTTGTTTGTTTGTTTATTGTATTTGTAGGCCACCTTTCTCCCAGAATTGGAACCCAAGGTGGCTTCCAACAGTAAATACACATTAAAACACGTTAGATACATTAAGAACATTTAAAACAGTTAAAAAACATTAAAAGGATATAAAACCATAAAAACACTTTAAAGGATATTCCAATCACAACAGTAAATAAAGGTAACCGGCTTACGTAAAAGCCTGTTTGAAAAGTTTTTGCCTGCTGGCAAAAGGAGAGCAGGGAGGGACCCAGCCTAGCCTCCTCTGGAAGAACGTTTCACAGGGTGGGAGCAGCCACTGAGAAGACTCTTTCCCGTGTCTTCACCAGGTGAGCCTGGGATGGTGATGATGTTGGCTTAAAATATGCGTGAGGGATGTTAGAAGATTCTCAGTTGCCCTCTCGTTAGTATGATTAACAAGAATATTGATTAACTGCTTCTATTGACCTATTATATGAATAACCTCTGTTTTGCAAACTCCTGCATGAAACTATTATTGATGAAATCAGGAGTACATTTGTTACATCAGTGATAGACTTATTTGTGAACATTAGGATAGTTACAGATAGTTACACACTCCTCTGTTCTTCCAGACAGCTGACGAAAGAGTTAGATAAGAAATAACAAGTAGTCAGTCTTAGGTGAAATACTAATCTTGTTGATGTATGTTTTATTCTGCTTTCCTAATCAAGAAAATAGTATAAAAATGTGAAGCTTGAAGAATAAAGTTATCCTTCTGGATCACTACAGCTGGACTATTGGACTGAATGCAGTTCTGATTATCAGCAGGATCCTTTGGCCAAAGAAACTCTTTTGTTTGTTTTATTATATTGCATACTTTGCCTTATGTGTTGCTGCCTCATTTCCTACCCGGTTTCAGAGCTCATCCCAGCTCTGTGTCCAGCCCGTTCAGATACAGTGGGTACGAGATTTCGACCCACTCGCAGTGAGACAGAGAGAAAACCTTTGATTTGATTTCACATAACTTAAAGACAAGGGACATTGGGAGAATGGGGAAGTGCTGATTCTTTTTTCAGCCTCTCAGATACTTTCTGTACTTTAGTTGATAACTTCCTGGTATCCTATCGACAAGATTTAGTAACAGATAGAGTCTCGTGCTCACTCCAGATTGCGGGATTCTGCACAGATTCCTCCTGTTTCATAGCCATGCCTACTTCACATCTGAAACTGCTGTGAGAAGTGATCTGGAAACTGGAATGGGGTTGCTTCAGTATACTGAATGCATATGTTCAGTATGTATATATGAACATGCGCACAACAATGGCTGGAATTTTATATCAGCTACGTAAATAGTTGTGTATAAGTGAATTTGAATAACTGTTCACAATGGCTGCTTAACCACAATTGTGACGATAGTATCATGATCATAAGTCCACCCAAACCTACTTTTTACCAGGCATCAACTGCATGGAGAGAAGGAGGGCCGTTCTGCTGGCAGTTGGAGCATGGGTGAATGCCATTTCCATCAGGTTTTTTTTGGGGGGGGAGCAGGTGGACAGGCCAGAAAAGATTACTTAGTTAAGTATATTTTATTTTACTTAACTATTTTATTTATTTCACTTAATTAAGTGGCTGATACAAGATTCTAGCCATTTTCTTTTGGTCCAGTCAAGAAGTAGCTTTCTGAACAGGTATTCATCTGCTGTGGTCCTATAGATTGGAACTCAATGCAGACACGATGGAAGCAGTATTCGTTGGCTATCCTTCTTGCCTCAGAGTGGACAAACATGTTGAGTTTATTTATTTCTTTATCTGCATGGTTTTTTTCAATAGTCATTCGCCAAGCAGCTTACAAGACACAAATGTGAACTGATAGATGAATGCTAATTCCTTAAAACCGGTCAGTTCAAACATCCAGACAGGACTATTTAGGAATGTAGAGTGGCCCTTAAGACAGAAACAAGGAAACATGTCTGCTTCCAGAAGTTCATGATTGGGCAAAATTCACTTCCTGGGAATACTTTTTGGGGCAGCATTTTGGGGCAACATTGATAAGTCCTGCTTTCAGTGAATACTGATCTTGTGTCTACAATAGTTGTGTTTTGAGCAGCACCTGCTTTATTCATTTCAGAATATCAGGAAAATGTGATTTCACTATTACCATACATAGTTTCCATCACTGTATAAAGTACAGAGCTTCAGGATTTTTCTCCATCCTAGGTTTTACAGGTGACAATCAGGGACAAGGACCCATTTTATCAGCTCCATTTTATTTGTGGACTTGGATCATATCTGAAGAAATACACATTAATTACCACCCAGTTTTTATTATATTTTTAATTTTTATTCCACTTTTCTCCCTGGACATGACCCAAGGTAACTTGTGTGACTTTTGTAATCACCCAAGTTTAAGCAAATTTAAATATCACATAATAAGTTAAGAAGAACATTTTTTCTTGAAGTTCTGTTTCCTTAGATTGTTGTTATATATCAGAATATTAACTGGACTTTTAACAATTGATATACAGCAGAAGCACCAAGAGACACTGCAACCAGTGAAACCCAGAGTCATCTGTGTGAAACCCAAATCTGAAGGCACACAGCAGCAAGGTAAATTATTCCTTCCTCAATCTTTTAAAGGTGATCTTCTGTTCTCACATTGAGACAACAGTTTGTGGCAATGACAGTTGTCAATTTAAACCTGGGATAAGCAGCCACAGAGGGTATGAGACCTGTACCTGAAAAGACCTTAAATGGAGAACCCTGCAGCCTGGAAGCTTCTGAAAATGTAATTCTCCATTTTTTCCCATTCATGATGGGAGGTGGGGGCTTGGTGGGCCACGTACAAGTCACAAGCCACCTAATTCCCGCCAGTGGTTTATACTTATTGGCTCAGTATAGACCTTTGTTCTCGTCCCCCCTCTGCCTCACAATGAAAGCACTGCCAGGCACCTTGCATGAATGGCCAATATAGGTGCTCAAGGAAAGAAAAGGACAAAAGGATGAAGGTAATGCATAGCAAGAAGTGTGAGACCAGAGCAAGTAGTACCCAGTCCTTTGCTCTCTGAACAGGGCAGGCTAGCCCAGCAAGAGAATGGAGAAGATTTTTCAGAGAAATCAATTCCAGTCTAGAATGAGTAACTGGGTATTGATCTTATAATAGCTATCATATGTACTTGAATTTTAAAGTTCAAGTCAGTCTGGCAGGGTTGTTGTAACAAAATAGTACAGAAATGGAAAGAATTGCCAAACTTGAGGTTGAATATTTCATTGGAAAATTATGTTTTGCCAAAGTTTCTAAGTAGAATTTTATGTTGCCTTTTGAAGGATTTTTAAGGAGTATCAGCATAGATGTAAGAAGCAGCATCATGTGTTGATGTTTAAACTGCAGAAAGAGGCTTTGAAAAAAAAGGCAGGTTATAAATGTTTCATTGGAAAAAAAATATGCTTAGTTTTTATGGCCTGTATTGTGTGTATACCTGAGTACATTAAGTGTGAAGATAGCCCTTGTGTTAGCACATATGTAGCTACACTTGACTGGGGGCTGGGATTAGCTATGACTCCCTACTACCTTTGATAGTAATTTAGAGCAATGATGTTTTAAAAATAGCAATAAGGGACAATTGAAATTCATGACATGCAGAGTTGACAGTTGGGAACTAGCTATTTACAAGATTGTCATCTGCCTAAATACCAAATGAAAGCATTGATTTCTGTTAACTTAGCCTAGTGCTTTTCTGTAAAATCAACACATTGTTCCAATTCATATATAATATGATGCACACGTTTCTGTCTTTATGAAGGTCCCACACCCCCAAAACCAGGATTTGGGGGGGGCATCTTGTTCAGTCTATATAAAAGGAAAAAGCTTTCCAACACTCAAATAGGGAACATTGCTAATATGAAGGAACACCTGGCAGCCCTATGGGTAGGAGTTTCACACTTTTTTCTGGATAATGTATGAATCTGCTTTAGTTGATCTGCTTGTATGTGATATCTTGGCCACAAGATGGCAGCCATCTGTTTCTTCTTCTTTCAGGAGAATTGCAGATGTGTTTGTCTCCATATATTAATGAATACAGAATTGTTGGTCTTTTAAAAAGAAAAGAAAGTTATTCAACAGATCAAAAATTCTAATCCTTGGAAAATGAAGTTTAAGGGTGATTGTTATGATCTTAAAACAGAGCTAAAGCTAAGACTGAAATGGTTAATGGCAATTCAAGAGGGTCTCTTGACACCAATCCCAGTGTTACAAGAGAAACCCCTGGGCGAGTCACACTCTCTCAGCCTCAGAGCAAGGTAAAAGCAAACCCCCTCTGAACAAATATTGTCAAGAAAACCTCATGATAGATTCACCTTAGGGTTCCCACAAGTCAGAAACAACTTGAAGACAGACAACAACATCAGTAAGGGCATTGTAGCCATACTGCTGTTGAGGACAGTTTTGAATTCCAATATGAGCTTTGTGTTGGGATGGAAAACTAGTTTTCTTTTTAATTGTTAAGATCTGTGGGCTTTTCTGTATATGATTAAAAATAGCCATAAAGAAGAAAAAGTTCACCATGCTTGTTCTTAGATAAAGTACTCAAGTATTGAAGGAACCACCAGCAGTCACCATCATAGGAGAAACATTCTTCCCTTCTTTCACAACTCACAAGGAAATACCTCTTCTCAGTTGTCATCTGCCTTGTATGATTTTTGTAAGTTATAGTATTTAAAATAATGTTTGATTTTTTTAAAAAAAATTGTCTATTTAAGAGCAAATATTTGTTGTTTAATAGATTCAAAACTGCTTTATCACACCAATTTTATAAAGAATTTTTTTGAGCCAGTGGTATAGTGCTTTAAGGACTTCTAGGAGACCAGGGTTCCACTCCTATATTCAGCCACAGAAACCCACTGTGGGCAAGTTGTACTCTCTCAGCCTCAGAGGAAGGCAAAGGCAAACTCCTCTGAAGAAATCTTGCCAAGGAAAACATACAATAGGGTTGCATTAAGTCATAGCTGACCTGTTCTTGTAGCTGACTAAATCTTGCAGGGCTCAGTTCATAAGGTATATGAAAGCAATGCAGTTGCCGATAGGTTGCTTGGACAACACAGGGAAATCATGCCAAGTAAAAATTGTGCATTGAAAGAAGATTTTAGACATATAAAAAGGGAAGGTTGCTTTATTTCAAATGTACCTGTGTAAAGTATGACAAAGGACCCATAATGAAATGGACAGACTGTATTAAATTAAGAGGTGATGTGCATGTGTGAGTGAATAAGTGAGAGGGAGAGAAAAGGAGGATTTTAAATGAAAATCAGACATCTTTTGTCCTGTAGATAAAAGATCAATACCTGAAAATTAGGTGCTACATTGGTATCAACTACTTTAAAGAATAATACTTGTTATGGAACTATTTACATCATTTATAGCAGAACTGTCAAGTCTCCAGGTTATGTTGTACTGCAGTGCCCAGCATTCCTCACCATGGGCTATAGTGGCTGGGGCTGATGGGAGTTACAGTTCAATAATATCTGAAGGGCTACACAATTCCACCTCACATTTATAGTGTACTGTATATACTCATGTATAAGTCTAGAAATTTGAATCAAAAAATTAACCCAAAAAGTGTGGGTTGACTTATCTTTGGGTCTGTGTAAGCACCGTACCTTAACTCTTGTCCAAAAAGGAACTGTCCCCTTCTTTGAACAGGAGCAGTGAAAGGCAAGAGCTTTGGCCATCCTGAGAGATCCTAAAAGAAACTTTGACCCCGTCTACTCTCTCTGCTGTGGCAATTCAAAAAGAATTCCTGAGTGGAAAAATGGTGATAGTGCTGACTCTTTGGTGCTTCCCCTCAAAGGAGCACTGAGAGAGTAGAGAGGGTCAGTGCTTCTTTTAGGTTCTCCAAGGATAGACAAAAATCTCACTTTTCGCCATTTTACTCAGAGAAAGGGATGTTCCTTTTTTTTTGGTAAGAGTTAATACTATACCTTAACTTTTATCCAAAAAGGGAAAAAAAGACAATCCCATTCTCTTACCAGTGTTGGTTAGACCTCATCTTGAATACTGTGTTCTGGGCACCTCATTTCAAGAAGGATATCAACAAGCTGAAGCGTGTCCAGAGGAGGGCAACCAAAATCGTGAAGGGTCTGGAAGCCATGCCCTACGAGAAGTGACTTAGGGAGCTAGGTATGTTTAGTCTGCAGAAGAGAAGGTTAAGAGGGGACATGATAGCCATGTTTAAATATTCGAGGGGATGTCATGTCGAGGAGTGATTGAGCTTGTTTTCCATGGCTCCAGAGACTAGGACAAGGAGCAGCGGATTTAAGCTGCAGGAAAAAAGATTCCACTTAAACCTCAGGAAGAACTTGACAGTCAGAGCTATTCGGCGGTGGAATAGGCTGCCTCAGAGTGTGGTGGAGTCTCCTTCTTTGGAGGTTTTTAAGCAGAGTCTGGATGGCCATCTTTTGGGAGGGCTTTGATGTGTGTTTCTGCATGGCAGGGGGTTGGACTAGATGGCCCCTGTGGTCTCTTCCAACTTTATGATTTTATGGTTCTAAGTAGAATGGTGAATGGCCTTTTTGAATGCCTGGGTGGGTGAAGGGTTGTGGCAGCGAGGGGCAGCTGGCCCCTTGAGGTTATGCTGGCACTTTTCCTTCTCTGCGAAATGGCCCTTGATGTATCCATCAGAGATATCAGAATGCATAATTTTGGCTCCAATACCTGCTCTTGGCTTATACATGAGGTAGACTTATACATGAGTATATGTGGTGTTTACAGCAGGAGCATTTATAGGATGTTCAGTACAGTAAACATTTCTCCATAGATTTATAAGTTATCCTGCAGAAATGTATAGAAAGAACAATGATCTATTTTTTTCTTAAAGTTGTATAATAATAGCTAGTATTTAATGTCTAATCCTTATTTTTTGTTTTCTACAGATATAGTATTTATATTTATAATGGTGTGTGTGTTTGTACTTGTTAAGGAGAGTCTAACAAATCTAGGTCCAATATCCTTTTTTTCTGGCTAAGAAGTTTGCAATCCTGCAGAGCAAGTAAGCAGATAGCTTGCTTAAGATGAAAATTCTTGGTCAGCGAAGTTCTTAAGTGACTTTGTTGGAAGCAAGATGTTTCTTTTGAAAATAATACCTGATGGGTTTCAGTGTGGAGTGTAGCTTTGGACAGATACACATATATTCTGTTCACTAGATCTTGTGGAAATGTTGGCTGTGTATGCTTGCTGGATTCAGAATATCCTTTAATCTTTCTCCATTGCCTGCAGATGTTCTTTTTGATTACAGGACATTAAAATACATTTTCAGAAGCTCAAGCAATTATTTCTGGTGGTAAAAGGATATAAGCTGCCAATTGTGTTAAAATTTGCTCAGTCCAGTGATTTGTAGACCTGCCAACACAATGACCCTCTTAGTTTTTTCTTCTGAGTCGTGCTGTATGTTGAGTCTGTTTTGGCTTTCTGTAGCATTCAAAGTACAAATAAAGGTTGTGGTTTCAACCTGCATAACCTAAATGTCTCAGATGCCCCCTTCCACTTCAGTTAACAAAAGACAAAATTGGAGAGCACTAGACACAAATATCTGTAGTTTGGGCCCATAAATTCGGAAGTAGGCTTGGGTTTTCTTTGTCTGGTGGTCGTTTATGAGGGACTTGCGGTAAATCTTGTGTCAGCAATATATGATGAAATCCTCTGGGTACTGAGTTCCAGAAAGGGGACACATAGTTCTTTAGCTATTTTACAATCTAATCTAAGTTTCTGCAAAATTCCTTGCTAACTTGCTGGTCATGGAGCCAATTAAGTATTGGACCCAGTTTCAGATCGGGCCTGCCAAACAAAGTTTGCATAACAAGTGCTATGTAACATTGCAGACTGGATGTCTGGACCTTCTTTGTGCGTTGGTGTGTCGTGTGAAAGCAGAAGTGAGCATGTTTTTCATCAAGCTTTATCCAGCAGGTCTGGCAAGTGTGATAGGAGTGATGAGGAAGTGGGTGGTCCAAAGTGGAATCTGTAAAAGCTTCCATGAAGCTCCATATTCCATGCTGAAAATAATATCTTCCTTCCTTAGATTTGAAAGCTATTAGGCGTCACGAAATTCACTTCCTCTGTTAATAGGCTCATTATTCAACTTTGCAAGATATTTTGCTGTCATCTCCTTATTAGACAGAAATTATTCTAATGAATTACAGTACTTACTGTGGTATAACAAATCTCTACCAGATGGTCCCATTTGATGGAGTAACGCTAGGGCCACCTTCAGAGCACAAATCAGATTTAAGAAGCACAGTAGTTGATGGAATGGGTGAGAAGAGGAATGCACATAAAGTGGGTTGCGCTAGTCATTGCCAAGAGAGAGTCAAGAAAGTCACATGGTCATAAACTGATTGATCATTTTGCATACTTAGCTCCCCCATCAATTCTCTTTCCAGTGTTGCCCAGAATAGATTTCTTTTCTCCAGCTCCCAACTGATGATGATGTTTATTTATAATGCCCTTTTTGCTAAAGAGCAGAACATCAACATATACAATCAGGGACAAAGGCCATTAAATAACACTATAGCAACACATGGAATGAAATCCCCAAGAGCCCACCAGTTGCTACCCATCTCAGCACCTTAACTCAGCAGCTTAAGTTGGTGAATCAAAGAAGAAGGTCTTCAGCCATTTATGAAAACAGTGAGATCCTCTTCCAGCTGGAGGTCCAAAGGAGGACCGTTCCACAAATGTAGTTCCTCGACAGAGCCTTTACAGAGCTGTACGCATTGGTGGAACAAATAGTAATCCTCTGCCTGTAGATCTTAAATTTTTGGATGGAGCATACCATGGTAGATGAATTGCGAGGTACTGAGGGAGGCTAATTTGATTTTGAAGAGGAAGGCTTCTGAACTGACTTCACAGATTTGCCACCACGTACAACAACTGTTGTATCCAAAGCAGAGTCATAAGGGAAGTGGTGTTGCCTTTCCTTTTTAATCTCTCAGGTTTGGGCGTGGGCAGTGAGGGTGAAGGAGTCGAAGCTGGAGTCACAAATGTCTTTTGTTAATTAAACAATACCTATTCTATCTCAGGAACAACAGAAGAAAGGGACTGAAGATTTGACTGGGGAAACACTGCATTTTCTGACTCTCGAGAAAGAAAGTTGATGTTTTGTGCTAGACTGTCCCATTGTTTTCGAGCAGCCAAATACTTCCCACACTTTTCTGTTAACTCCTTCTCTGGCGGCCATTGTGGTCATGTGCTCTTGACACCTTCTCTGCTGTTGCCATACCAGTTAACCCTGATTCTCTTGCCATAGTGGCAATGATTTTATCACAGTTTTGGGGAAGAGACAGAGACAGAGTACCATTGGTTCCATTTGCTGTTTGGCCCCATTTTCTTAAAGCAATGCAATATCAGCCAGCAACTTTTTAAAAAAATCTTTTTCCATTCCTGGCTGTGTCACCAGTCCTGCCTGTTCCACAGTTTTGTCTCTTCTGTGGGGACCAAGACTCATCCTCTCATTGGGGAAAGAAAACCAGTTTCATTAGAGGATTTTTTTTTCTCTAGTGTTTGTTCTATCTTCTTTGTATTCCCAAAATGGAGTGGGCAATTGACCTTCCATTCTAGACCTCAGGTTCGTAAAGAAATTTGTAATATAGAAATGTAACCCTTGTCCATTATTTGGGCAGCACTTCAGAAGAATGATTTTCTGGCTTCTCTTCGTTTAACAGGTTTATTTGCATGTACTGATGGGCCCAAGGAGCAGGATACTTCTAAGGCTTTCCTATAACTGACTCTTATTTTCAGTTGAGAGCAATACCATTTAGCCTGCTACTCCAGGCTTCAACTAAGCAAATGGTGACCATTGTAGTTCATCTGCAGGACATGCACCTGTATTCCTACCTAGATGGCATCTTTCCAGTGACACCTTCCTAGATGAAGGCTTGCAGACAGTTTTAGATCACAATATCTTGTCTGCGGTCTTGGAATTTGATGAACTTCTAGAAAAGTCACATAGTTTTTTTTCCAGGTATTCACTCATCTGGGAGCAGAATTCAACATCCTGTTACAGTGATTTTTCTGACCAAAGACAGGAGTCTGAATCTTGACAAATAGGTTTCCATGATTCTCATACAAAGTCTGAGGCATCATAACACTGACAAAGCTGCTAGGCCTTATAGTTTTAATAGTGTAAATAGTTTCTTGGGTCTGGTTTCTTAGTAAACCATTGTAACATCAGACCATTTTGCTACAAATTGCCAACACATGACATCTTTTAATTGGCTTTTTTTCCAGAAAGGAAGTCATCACTTCAGTAGTGAATGAGCCAGGCCAATTTAGGTAGTGGGTCTCATTTCCTTGGCGCTGTAATGATTGTGGTCAATCCTATACCATCCTTCATTGCTGAAGGGCACATTACTTAGGGTAAGTGCTGCAGTAATGTTGGGATGCTCACCATAAATAGATGGGAGCTTTAGGCAACTGGTTCTACTGTGTAGCTTTGTCTGTATCAACAATGTTGCCTGTACCAACAACATTGCAACGTGGGATCACATTTTTGAGTAGGATGGATTTTGACCATGCTCCTGTAACACAGAGGCACCCCTTTTAGTCAAGTGAATGGAGGAAACAGTACTGTCCATATCATTCTATTGTATCCCCATAAATTTGGGGGTAGACTTCCTTAGCATGAACAAATCACATTCAGGGAATAGAGTGTCAGCTCCAGAGTCTTCCTTGAAATTCTTGGATTCCATCTCAGGAGAAAGGTTGGGTATAAATTCAATAAATACACATAAAACAAAAATTCAGGAGAGGACAGGATGCAAGATGGTGGATACTTTTGCCTTCAGGGCCAACCATAAATTGCTCTAGTCATGCGCTAGGTTTTATTGCTCATGGGTATAAAGACACTTCACTTTTCTGTCTCTCTGGCCAACTGGACTGCTCTACCTGTTTATGCTTCTGCTACTTCCATCCCAATCTGCTCATTTAGCCAGTTCTGGAGACTGAGTGGCAAGTCCTAATGAGTTTTGACTGCTCAGAGAAAGTTGTCAGTTCCCTGCCATTCTCCTGTCAGCGTTCAGAATTTATGAGGCTGTGTAGAGAGTATTTACAAGGGGGTACAATTTGATTACACAGAGCTTCCTTGTCTAACTTTTTTTTCAAGGAAGACTAGACCTCAGACTTAGACCAAACACATTGAAAAGCCAAGTGGCAGCCCTTTGTCAGTTCTTTCAAAGCCAAATCAAACATCTCTGTTACCTCATCCTCACTAAAACTATTTCAGAGTGGTGTTTCTCTAAATTCGAAGGCTAGAGTGCATTATTTGCCTACATTGTGTGTGCTGTTGCTATTAAAGGTGCTAACAATCATGATTTGAAGCATGAAACTAGATTTCACTATGTCTTCTGTCACCCAGAGTAATTTTGATTCTATGATTCTACGATTCCTAGTGGCTTGGTGAGACGAGCCTCTGAACTTCATGCTAGAGAGCGCCTTTGGCACCTTTTATCAAGACATTGTCTCTTTGCAATACTTGCCAGAAGTTCTTTCTTCCTTTCATATCTCTCAGAACATTCTCCTGTTTTTTGTTTTGTTTTTTTCCGTCCAAAGCCATC
Source organism: Ctenosaura bakeri (assembly GCA_948474755.1). NCBI lineage: Eukaryota > Metazoa > Chordata > Lepidosauria > Squamata > Iguanidae > Ctenosaura > Ctenosaura bakeri. Next base: position 595,860 of record CAOLHI010000328.1, read on the forward strand.
CTGTTCATTGGGATCTACCCAGCATAATCTTGATGTAAGACTCATCTTGGAGGTTTACCTTGCTGGAGCTAATTGATTCAGAAAGTTAGATTCCTTGTTCATTTTTTTTTCACCTTGTGTCTTTGGGAAAATCGGGTGCGCAGATCCATCTTGCCCAGATGAATAGAGGCAGGTTATTTGCATGGCCTATGACCTTGCTAAAGTGCCTTCTTCCACTAGAACTCCTGCTATGACTTCTGCCTTTTCCTCCAGCACATCACTTTTTAGAGATTTGCTGAGCAGCAGAGCACATTAACTACTTTTTTGGGGCTTATAATATTGACAACTTTAAATCTTACGGAGTGACTCCCTCTCTAAAGTTATATGAAGGCTTAGGTGCCTCCCATTTGTATAATTCTTCCTCTTGCCAACGCAGCGAGTGATATATTCAGGAATTACCATGAAGGTTTGTTCTGGGTTGGTAAAGAGGAAGAATCTATGCCCTTCTCATTGTGTCGCTACCTTTTCACTAGATATTGCGGATGGATTTTTTCCCTTTGGGTTCTTCTTTCTTGCCCTTTGTTTGCTTCTCTCTCTCTACGTTTTATGAGGGGCTGAAAATGCAGAAATGACCAAGGTTTTTTTTTGTTTTGTTTTTTTGCCTCTCTTTGGGTGGTGATGAGTGTAACCCATTCTGTGTGGTTTATTCTTCTTCACCAACTGAGAATGAACCTTAAAAATACCAAGTGTTTCATTTTTTTCCTGTTTTTTCTTGTTGATGGTTTCCAAGGAGTGTGAGTGTATGACTAGATATGCCTTGCTACCTAGATTGTGAGCTTCCAGGATAATTAATTGGAAAGTGCTGGGAGAATCAACCAGGAGAATCAGTAAGCGTGAGTGGGTTTTGCACAGTAGAGAGTAGGACAGAATTAGATCCCAGGAGAGTTTCTTGGAAGCAGGAGTTTATCTCATGAAATCTAAAGCTCAGTGGAGCTTTTCTCCCCTAACGGGGTCTAATGGCTACCAGACCATTTCCTTCAAGCAAAGTTGCAAGGAGACGTAGAGACTTTACACCATGATCTAGGGTGGGGTTGAATGGTCTTAGATTGTGTCTTTGGTCTTCTCCAGTAGGAGATACCTGGGAAGCCAAGCAGTCTTGAGTGGTTGGTGCATTGACATAAGACTGTCTTATTTGGATCACCAGCCCCACATTGCTAATTCCTCCATCTTTTTGAGAGGTCAGTGGACAATTTACCTTCAGGTCATGGTTTCAGCTCCTCAAGGCTCCCCAACTTCTTCTCAGAGCAATTTGGAACTGGATCATTAATAGAATGTGGAGGAGCTTTTTCTTTTTAACTATAATTCCCAGAATCCTGAGTGCTGAAAAGAGAGAGCCTTCTTTCCCTCTGCAGTTTCCCCAGTCTGAACCACCATCTCCAGCTGCCACTTTTTCCTCTGCTGAAGGAAAATTCAGACATGGGATCTGTATTTCTTCACTAGTGGGGTTAACAACAATTTGTCCTGGGTAGTTTAGCTTAGAGAAGACCCTTAAACTCTCCCACCGTTGCTTTCCTACTATTCCTAATTCCCAGCAAGTGCTTTAAAGCTGTTGTTTAGGGGGGAAAAATCAAAAGAACACCATCACTTCTCTTTTACAACTCATCTGTTTTGGCCCAAAGCCAGCTGTCCTTACTGCTGCTTGTCGCAGTGAATCCATGGGTTGAAATGAATTGGGTGGAAAAAAAATACTTCTCTGCTGTTGAGAAGTGGGGATTTGAGGCAAGTTGAAAGAGAAAACACCAGCCTCCGTTCTTTTGTTAGTCTTAATTACTGTTGCCAGGTTTTCCAAATAGCAATCTGGCGAGTTGAAATTCATGATGTGCAGGGTTGACAGTCAGGAAGTAGCTATGAACAAGTTTGTCGATTTCAGTTAACTTAGTCATGTGTTTCTCTGTAAAAATAATGTATTTTCCATGTTCATAAATTATATAATGTGTATGTTTTTGTCTTTATCCCTCACCCCAAAATAGAGGATTTTGTGGCATCTCATTCAGTCAATATAAAACGAAAAGCATTCCAACCCTCAAACAGGTGACATCGTCTGTAATAAGGGATAGCTGACAGCCCTGTATGGGACAGATGTTCTGGTCCTCAAATATTCCTTATAATAAGGGACATCTAGCAATCCTAGAGTAGGCCCAGTGAATCAGTCAGATTTGCCTATTGTTGACTGTTCAGCAACTGATTCAGTGCATCTACTTTAGCTGGGTCTAACCTATAGGTTTCAGTCAATTATAAGTAAATGAAGGCTCATCAGAATTTAGTTTCGTTATAAAGATTTTCTGCTTATGTGTCGGGGGAAGTTGTAACATGCAGCAATCCATCCATCCTATGTAACCCTTCCTTTCCTGACTCCAAAAGGAAATAGCTCTAACTGGATACTGCTACATTTATTTGAAACTGCTTATATGAAGTGAGTGAACTGGTCTGAAAAGGGTTCTGGAGGTTCTTGTATGAGATATTTGCAACTCTGGTGACAGTGGTTTCAGAATAACATATTTTCAAAGTCCCTCACAGAACTCAGAAATCCATGAGGATGGGACTGGAAAGGCTTTGTCCTTTCCATGGTGCAAGCCATAGTATTAGCTTTATGAAACTAGTAATTGCTGCTGCCTCCATTGAAAAATGCAAACCAGCCAGGCAGGCAAGGATTCCATTGGCACCAGATCTGAGTGGTGGTGAATAAAAGCTGCCAAGGCTGACCTGCTTTCACCCTCCTCAAGCATACATCCCTTTACATGAACAAGGGACCGAAACACAAATTAATGAACATTAAAGGAAGAGTCTTGCTGTGATGCTAATGACTGCATGAACCCAAGAACTACTTAGTTACCCTTCCCTACACTTTTTGCAAATTAGGACTGTCACAGCATGGTGTCTGTCATTCCTGATTTGCACTGAGAAGAAAATGTAAAACTGTCCTTATCTGCCCCCGGCCTATATTGTGTAATGAATGAGATGTATTCAGAAGCCTAAAGTTGAACAGGGTGTAGTTGATATTAGGTACATTTCCATTTTCCTTTTGTTATATATGAAGTGGAGCAGAGAGAACACAAATCTTTGACAAATATTATATAGAGACTGATGAAGCTCCGGGGAGAGGCTCTGTACTTAGGAAGAAACAAGGTTATTCCCTGACCGCAGCATTCTGCAGTTTCCTCTGTAACAAGGAGGACTACATACTTGGTTCTGCTTTAAAATGATGTGGAAAGCCCAAACCTGTAATTCAGACGTTATTTCTTAAAGGTTATTGTGTTTTGCAGTCAACTGTGCAGTTATAGCTATGGCTATATTTCTGCCTTTTTACCCAGCTAATTCATTTGTAAAGAAATTGAGATAGTATGCCAGAATTGCGATTAAACAACACTGGCCATCTTGAGCTCTTGGTCCTGAGGTGGGAAGATGACTGTTGCTTGCCCTCAGAGACTGAGCTCCAAAGACAGAGGCAGCAGTTATATAGAGCTAGTGGCTGCTAGCTCAGCCCCAAAGCAAATCAGTGACTCAGCAGAAGACCCAACCCCTTAGGCTAGAGAGTAGACCACCAAAACCAAACAAAAGCATTCCCACAAGCCTTCAAAAAAAAAAAAAAGAGAGAGTCAAAGAGTCAAAGACCCTTCTCTCTCCTGAGAGACTCTTTTTGCTAGAACATACTATCATGAACAGTAGCTGCTGAACAGAATACCAGTAGTATTTGTGTCCCCTCTGCCCACCTTGAGTGAGGAGTTAATGCTTGTGTTCCTTATAATCACAATAATTAATAAATAGAGTGCATGACCTATTACAGGTATGGTGAAATCTCACAAATGATCCTGTCTTCATGATACTCTTATTTGGTGGCTTCCCAGCTTCTTCTTTTTTAAAAAAGTTCCATTCTAAAAGGTTTAAATGACTCTTATAAGACTTAGTTACTGTCACTAGGTGTATATTTAGCCAGGAGAAGAGAAGGTTAAGAAGTGACATGATAGCAGTGTTTAAATACTTGAAAGGATGTCATATGGAAAATGGAATAAGCTTATTTTTTGCTGCTCCAGAGACTAGGATATGTAGTGGTGGATTCAAACTACAAGAAAAGAAAAAACCTAAAAGAGGTGGAAACCTAAACATTAGAAAGAACTTCCTGATTGTAAGAGCAATTTGATGGTGGAATGCACTGTCTCAGAGTGCAGTGGAGTCTCTTTCTTTGAAGGATTTTAAAGAGAGGCTGTCTGTTGAGAGTGTGTTGGTTGTGTATTCCTGCGTGGCTGGGGTTGGACTGGGTGGCCCTTGGGGTCTCTTTCAACTCTACGATTCTATGGTTCTGTCTGAAGATCTGTGCTAAGATCCTCTGGCTAAAACATGCTGGTGATTTTCATCACACTTTTGCCTTTTGCCCTGCCCATCACTGGAAGGCTTCCTCAGCATAACTTTGCTGAAAGTGGTTCCCCACTCGTATCCTATTGTGCAGTATTTATAACACTTGACTGTAGAAACAAAATATTTTTGCTCATGGTCTATCGTAACTTAACACATCTGGAAGGTGTGAGGTGGGGGAGGGTGGTTTCAGTACAACGGAGTGGGTCACTGATGCCCACGGCTTCAGCAGTGCTTTTAGTATGTGAAAAACTCATATTTTACTGTCATAGCAGTCAGATGGCCACCCCTTCTGGATAAATTCAAGAAAAGAAGTCTTCCTTGTTAGGAAGTTTGCAAGGCATATTTAATTTAAATCTTTCTTTGCCCTTTAATTGCCTTTCCCTGGTCATAAGGAGTCTTCTGCTATAAATAAACAACCCAAGATATATACAATTTTAGAAGCTTGCTGGCAGCGGGGAGGGTGCTATGTAATCTGGACTGAAATTAATGATTCTTACAATTAGAAATCAAAACTCTTGTTTAGTCTGAAGAGAAACAAATTTCCTTCGGCCAGAACCACACAACTGTTTCTTGTTTGCTTCCCCGTTGTTGTGTTCTGTTAACTCTCTTGGGCAGGAGCTGACTTTTTGTTGAATGAACCGATTGTTTTCCTTTTGTGTTGCCCATCAAGCGAGTCCCCATCTGGTTTGCATCAGACTGTTTTCACAGCCAACAACTGCTGCCTTTCCTATATCCTGACACTTAAGGGCCCCCACGCTATCAAAGCATTGCTGTGAGAGCCTGTCTGGCTGGGTCCGTGCAGCTGTGCCACAGCAGCTTGAAGCTATTAGCCAAATAATGGCAACTTAGAACTTGAATCGGCCCTTATTCCCATTGGTGTCATGTAAGTACAGTGAACAATGCAATAATGGTGAACCCTACAATTGAGTTTTCGGGAACCCCTCCCCTTTCCACTTATAATTTTCATCCCTTCTTTTAAAAGGTTTTTTTTTTTCATTTACAACAGTTTCCTGTACCCAAAAGTACCAGTTTTTCTAAAGAGTTAAACACGTGTCTGTGTATGTGCATACGAACAGAAAAACCATTAATCCAGTTTCCTGTGGCATTGTTCAAGATAGTGGCTCAAATGCCACAGTACAAATAAAGCTTGCTTGTTTGAACTATGATTTTCTTTTTATTATGGGATTCTTAGCGGAAACAGGGGTGCTTTTGTATAGAGTTCATCTGAAAATTTCAACGATTGTTTGCAGAACCTGACTTTACATTGGTATTTTCTGTGCAAAGAATTCTTAATCTAGTATAGAACTGTGGCCCTCTAGATCAGGGCTGGGCAAGGCCAGTGGGTCTGAGGGCCAGGTTTGTACATTTGCAAACGCCTTGTGTTGTTTGCATAAATGCAAAACAAAACAGCAGAAGCAAAAGGGAAGCGGCTGGTTGTTGACTTCTACTTTTGATCGATTAGTATTTCTCACTTCTGATTTTGAAGAATTGCAATTTTTAAAAAATTGGAATAGTGGCTTCTGAGGGCTTCTGCTTTTTTTTTTAAACATAAAAAGGCAATCTGGAGAGCAGCAAAAATAGCCTTGAGGCCACATGCAGCCCTGTGCCTGCATTTTGCTTATCTCTGCCTGAGACGAATCTCTGTTTCCGTTTTTTTGTTAAACATGTTGATTTAAATTCATGGAACATATGGGTGGGTAGTGGTTATGAAATGCTCAGAAATTACAGTGGATCTGGGAGAGGGGGTTATAAGGATGTAAGAAGTGCCATGTTGGATCAGATTAATAATCTGGCTCATCCACCATTCTGTTCACACAGTGGCCGGCGAGTTGCTTATGAGATAAATGAATGCAATGGTATATTCCATCTTGCGCTCTCCACCAACTGATACATGGAGACACACTGTCTCTGATAGTAGATATGACTAGTAGAAGTGACTAGTTGATGATTCCGTCCTACATGAATCTGTGCAATCCCTTTTTAAAGCTGTGAAAATTGGCAACCATCACTTCTTCCTTTCGTTTAACTGTGTGCTTCATTTTTTTCTTTCTTGAATCTTCTACCATTTAGATTCAGTATTGGACCCAGGTTCTAGGATTAAAGAGAAAAGTAGAAACCCTTCTTTCTTATTTTCCTTTTCCACATTGTAATTTTATACAATTCTTTATTATATCTCCCCTTGTTCTTCTTCGTGGTCTCTGTGCCTTCATACACTAGGAGCTTTAGCGCCTGCGCGGTAGCGTTCGGAAACTTCTAGAGCTTGTTCGCTTGGCGGGAACCCCTCCCCCACGCCGGTACTGCGCATGCTCCTCCCGCCGAGCAACGGTCTCTCCTCAGTTCTTTCTCGTCCGCCGCCGCGTACGGAAGGTTCTTTAGTTTGTTCCTCTCACGTCGTGCTTGGCTTGCTGTTTTTTCACGGTTTTACGGACTTTCGGACTGTCTTTGACCTCTCTTTCGGACTCCCCCTTCGGTTTTTCGTCTTTTTGGATTTCGGAGTTTGGCGTTTCTTCGTCTTATGTCCGCGCTCTTTAAGAAGTGCGTGTCCTGCGGCCGCAAGGTTGCCCTCAACGACGGCCATAAGGAGTGTCTCTTCTGTTTGGGTGAGTCCCACAACATCCGGACTTGCCCAATTTGCAGGGATTTTACTCCCCAAACTCTTCGCAACCGCTCCGCGAGACTCAAATCTTATTGTTGGGAACAGTCTCTGCGGGCGATAGACGAGACCTCCACTTCCAAGATGGCCGACAAGAAGACGACCACGCCATCGACGGTATCGGCGGCTGCCGTTCCGTCCACCTCGTCGGTATCGGGCTCGGTACCGGCGAAACGCCGATCTCGGCGTTACCGAGGATCCCGAAGCTGTCGGCGGCTGCCAAGTCAGCGAAAGGATCCTCGACGGCGAGGAAGGCTGAGGCTCCCCTTACGGAGACGCCTGCAAAAAAGCGCCCTGCTCCGGACGGAGGCAAGGGCAAGGAGAAGGAGAAGAAGAAGAAGAAGGGAAAAGAAGCGCTCCCCGGCTGGGGACGCTCAACCTCCTACTCCTCCTCCTACTCAGCAGCCTTCCAAAGGGCGAGGCGAGTCCGTCGACCTCTCGGAGGATGAGATCGAGGACGTTCCCCAACAGCGCCCGGACTCGCCTGTGGCAGACCCTCCAACCCTGGTGGAGGAGCGCCACCGCCCTCTAGCCGTCGCAGGTCGGCCGACCTGCAGCAGAGAGAGCCCTCTGCTTCTCCGGAGCGGCGTTCGACCTCCTTCAGGTCCCGGTCCCGCTCTTTCGAGCGTCCGGTGGCCTCGCCGCCTCCGAGGGAGACAAGAGAGGAACAACCTCGCTCGTCTGCCTCCAGATACACCTCGGCGTCCTACGTGGCCAGGTACGCGAGGGAATCTGAATGGAGAGAGCGCCCGGCCTCCTATCGGTCGCATTCGCCATCGTACCGGGATCGGTACCATCGTGGCCCGAGTCGCTGGGAGACCTTCCGGAGGTCCCGGTCACCTCGTCGACAGCGCGAATCGCGCTCGCCTAGAGGGGACGAGGCTCGGTACCGTCGACGCCGAAGCCGATCTCCGTCGGACGCCGCTCCTTCAGCCGCTCTCCCTCCCCTCGATATCATAGGGCGAGGGAGCCTTCACCACGGTATCGGGCGATATCGCCACCTCCTAGGGTCACGGCAACGGCGACGCGCCCTACGGAGTCGGTGGTGACTGAGCGGGCTACGACGACGTCAGCCTGCCAGACTACCCCGGTCACCACCAAGAGGGTGAAGTCAGTGGTCAGCCATCCCAAGCGGGACGCTGCTGCTACCACCGCCCCGGCTGCGGAGAAGCCTAGGAAGGCAACACCTGCGGCGACTACGAAGGAGCCGGAGAGCGAGCGGCGAGAGGACTCACCGAGCTCGGAGTCGTACGACTCGAGTGCGGAGTCTGAGGTGTCTGAGGCGGCCTCCCAGGAGTCTCCTCCGTTGGGATTCGGGGACCCGATCCCAGATTCTGCTCCAGAGGACGTCCACCAGTTCTCTGCGATGCTGCTCCGCATGGCCACTACCCTCGGCCTTAAGATCGCCGATGCGGAGCCGGAGGATGACGATCCAGCCTTCTCCGTTTTCGAGGAGAAGCGACCTTCCACGGCCCGCTGCCTCTCCTGCCCCGGGTATCCAGACTGGTGAAGGCCGCCTGGGATAGACCGGCCTCGGCTCAGCCGATACCGCAGCGGTTAGAACACCTCTACCGGGTGCAGAAGGATAACGCCGGTTATCTATTTAATCACCCTGCACCGAACTCTGTGGTCGTCGAGTCCGCGCAGACGAAGGGCTCCGGCAGGCAACACACCACCCCGCCGGACAAAGAGGGCAGGAAGTTGGACGCCTACGCAAGGAGGTTCTATTCAGCTGCCTCCTTGCAGATCAGGCTGTCCAACACTCAGGCTTGCCTCGCGGCATACCTGAAGAAAGTGCTCGATCGCCTGCAACCAGCGATGGAAGCGGTACCGGAGGACATCCGCCAAGCCTCCTCCGTGATCTTCAATGAGGCTATCTCCATCGCTCGGCACCAGATGGCCTCCTCCCGGCACGCAGTGGAGATCGCCTCCCGGGTCATGGCGGGATCCGTCGGCCTTCGCCGCCATGCTTGGCTTCGACCGGCCGACATCCAGGAGGACACCAGAAGGAGGATTGAAGATCTCCCCTTCGACGGTGAAGGCCTATTCAATTCGTCCACAGACGAAGCTTTGGAAATCTCGTCAAGGCGAGACTGACCGCAAAAAAGATCGGGCTGCAGCCGGCCACGCAGACCCGCAGGGCCTCCACCTTCCGACCATCCTGGCGACGATCTTCCACCTCGTCGTTCCAGCGTTCGGCCCAGTCTGGACAGTCGAGACCGTCCTCCGGCTCATCGGCCAGACGCACGATTAGGCGGCGCCCGCCTTCGTCGAAGAAGTCCTCCTCCGAAACAAAGTCTCGGTTTTGACGTGCCTGGCAGGACCCACCAATACCCACTCTTCAGCCTACCATCAGCGCTCGGAGACCGACCGACTCTCGCTCGACACCTAGCGGAGTGGCAGTATGTCACTACGGACTCTTGGGTGCTTTCCATCGTCCGTCTTGGCTACGCCATCGAGTTTCTCGATATTCCTCCTCGCGGCGTTTATTACTCCACGCCGTCGAGTCCGGCCCTCCTGGAAGAGATCCAATCCCTCCTCCAGAAAGGGGCGATCGAGCGGCTCCCGCAAGAGGCCAAGACCACCGGCTTCTTCTCCAGGTACTTCACGGTACCGAAAGCCGACGGTACCCTCCGGCCGATCCTAGACCTCAGAGGGGTGAACTACTACATCCGCCCCAAAAGGTTCAAGATGGTCACGATACCGTCGATCCTACCCTTCCTACATCGAGGGGACTGGTTCGCCTCCATCGATCTCCGAGACGCATACTTCCATATCGCCATTCGCCCGCAGCACAGACGGTACCTCCGCTTCGCAGTCGACGACACCTGTTACCAGTACAAGGTGCTGCCGTTCGGACTCTCGACTGCCCCAAGGGTCTTCACCAAGTGCATGGCCCCGGTGGTATCCTACCTGCGGACGAAGGGCGCTTCCGTCTTCCCCTACCTCGACGATTGGCTGTTGGTGGCGTCCTGCAAACAGAGACTTTACCACGACGTCCACATGACGTTGTCACTCCTGACCCGCCTTGGTCTACGAGTGAATCCGAAGAAGTCCCACCTCGAGCCGGCGAGGATCTTGGACTTCATCGGGGCGACGCTCGACTCGACCTCCGCCAGGGCGTACCTACCAGAGTCTCGAGCACAAACCTTGATCCGGGCCGCCGCTCACGCTCGTACGGCCCCGACGTTATCCTGCGAGAAGCGTCCAGCAGCTCTTGGGCTACATGGCTGCGACGACCGCTGTGACATATCTCGCCAGGCTGAGAGCAAGACCTCTTCAACACTGGTTCGTCCGCATATTCGACCCCCTGCGAGACGAACAGACACTCCGACTGCAGCTGCCGGGAGACGTCCGCTCATCCCTCCGATGGTGGCAGTCGCGACGCAATCTCATGTCGGGGATGCCTTTCCAACAGCCGACACCGAAGGTGACGGTAACGACCGACGCCTCCCTGTATGGATGGGGTGCCCACTGCGGCGATCTCAGAGTCCGCGACAGATGGACCGACGACGAGACCGCTCTCCATATCAACGCGCTGGAGCTGCTCGCCGTCTGGAAAGCCCTACGGGCGTTCCGCCATGCCGTGGCGGGGCGCACGGTCCTGATTCTGACGGACAACACCACCGCCGTCTGCTACATCAACAGACAAGGTGGGACTCATTCCACGACCCTGCTCGACATCGCGCTCGGCCTGTGGGAATGGTGCATTCGCCTGCACACGCATCCCGTGGCGGTTCACCTGGCCGGGCAGGAGAACACCACGGCAGACGCCCTCAGCAGGGACACCTCATCCCATCACGAATGGTCTCTCTCCGGAGAGGCGTTCAGACTGATTCGGGACCGCTGGGGCGAACCATCGATCGACCTCTTCGCGACCAGGGAAAACGCGAAGTGTCGCCGATTCTGTTCCAGAGCGGGCCACGATCGTGCCTCCATCGGGGACGCTTTCCAGTTTCCGTGGACCGGGGAACTCCTCTACGCGTTCCCGCCGTTCCCGCTGCTCGGCCGGACGATATCGAAGATCCTCGCCGACCGAGCCGACGCGATCCTGGTAGCCCCGTACTGGCCGAGGCAACATTGGTTCGCATCCCTGCTACAAGCCGCGCGAGACGACCTGCTCCGGTTGCCACCGACACCGGACCTGCTCTCCCACTCCGGCGGCCGAGTCCTCCATCCGGACCTGCCACGCCTGGCCCTCCATGCCTGGAGGATATCGCACTAGACGATCCCGTGCTCGGTACCGTCCTCGTCGCGGCCAGGAAGGAATCACCCGTCGCAACTATCAATACAAGTGGCGACGCTTCCTGACCTTCGCTAACGAGAGGAGTGAGCCGGTATCGCCCGCGGGGCTCTCGACCGTCCTGCACTTCCTCCTGCACCTCCGGCAACAGGGCCTGGCGTTTCCATCCCTGAAGGTGATCTCTCCGCGATCGTGGCATACCAACCGCCACGATCTGCTGCCTCGGCCTTCTTCAGGAACGATACCGTTAAGCGGTTCCTGAAAGGACTTCATCATCTCTACCCGCCGGTATCGCCGCCGCTACCGCCGTGGTCCCTCTCGCTGGTGCTCTCGCAGCTGACGAAGCCGCCCTTCGAGCCGATGGCGACCTCGGATGACAGGCTCCTGACAATGAAAACTGCCTTCCTGGTAGCGGTGACCTCAGCGAGGCGAGCGGGTGAGATCACAGCTCTTCGTTCCGATGAGCCCTTCACGGTCTTCCACAGGGACAAGGTGGTCCTGAGACCTGACATCTCGTTCCTGCCAAAGGTGGTGTCCAGTTTCCATCTCAACCAGGACATCATCCTGCCTGCCTTCTTCCCGAACCCGACGACACCGTTGGAGCGGTCCCTCCACTCCCTGGACGTGCGTCGGGCATTGGCTTTCTACAAGGACAGGACTGCTTCCTTCCGACAGACGCCGCATCTCTTTGTTTGCTATGGGCGACGTCGGAGGGGCCTAAAAGTGTCCACCCAGCGCTTCTCCAAGTGGGTGGTGAGGACTATTGAACTGGCGTATGAGCTCGCGAGGAAGCCTCCGCCAGTCCTGCTTCGAGCCCACTCCACCAGAGCGGTGGCTACTTCTGCGGCCCTCCTGCGAGGAGTTGACCTGCATGAACTCTGCCGTGTGGCGACCTGGTCCCAACCATCGACCTTCGTGCGCCACTACAGGCTCGACTGCCGGTCGCGCAGAGATGCCCGGTTTGGACGTGAGGTGTTGGCTTCCGTGCTGTAGGACCTGACCCGCCGTCCGACCGGTAAGCTACACAGTCTCCTAGTGTATGAAGGCACAGAGACCACGAAGAAGAAGAACAGGTTGCTTACCTGTAACTGTGGTTCTTCGAGTGGTCATCTGTGCCATCATACACACCCGCCCTTCCTCCCCTCTTTCTCAGGTCCCTGTAGGTTCTACGGCGGACGACAGAACTGAGGAGAGACCATTGCTCGGCGGGAGGAGCATGCGCAGTACCGGCGTGGGGGAGGGGTTCCCGCCAAGCGAACAAGCTCTAGAAGTTTCCGAACGCTACCGCGCAGGCGCTAAAGCTCCTAGTGTATGATGGCACAGATGACCACTCGAAGAACCACAGTTACAGGTAAGCAACCTGTTCTTCTTTTTTAAAAAGTAAGCAGCCCAAAACATTAGCTTTCCTCATAAGGCATTTAGATGCCCTTGTATAGTTCTAGAATATTCTATTTTTAGGTGCAGTGACCAAAACTGTACACAGTATTCCAGATGTGGTTACACCATCTGTGTGTGTAACAGCAGCATTGCATCAGCAAATTCAGTTCCTTTTCTAATTATGCCTAACATGGAATTTGCTCTTTTTTAAAGAGAAGCTATCCAGTGGGACAGCATTTTCATCAAACTATCAACCAGAACTCCAAGATCCCTTTCTTGATCAACTGCTTCAGTTCAGATCCCATGTGAAGTTGAGATTTTCTGCCCCAATATGCATCCCTTTATACTTTCTTACACTTAACCTCATTTGCCATTTTAACAAACATTCTCCCTATTTGTTGAGGTCCTTTTGAAACTCTTTGAAATTCATGTTTGTTCTGCCCACCATAAATGATTGAGTGTCATTGGCAAGTCTGACTACGATGCTACTCAGCCTGAGTTCTAGTTTGCTTATGAATAACTTAGAAAGTACTAATCCTAACACAAATCCGTGATGGACCCTGCTGTTCTTATCCCTGCAGTGTGTGAACTAGCCATTTACTTCTAATCTCTGCTTGCTTTCCATGAGCCAGTTTTTATCCAAAAGAAAATCTGTCATCTTATCCTGTGACAGCTGAGTTTTCTGGGGAGTCTTTAGTGTAGAACTTTTTCAGAACCTTTTAGAAATCCAGTTAAAGAATAACTGCTGGATCACTCCTATCCACATGTTTATCAGCACTTTCAGAAAACTCTCAAAGGTTAATGAGACAGGATATACTTTTTCAAAAGCCATGTTGACATTTTATCATCAGGACTTGTCCTTCTATATGCTTGATTATTTTATCCTTAATATGTTTTATTTTGTTCTTTTTTCCACCAATTTATGTGGAACAGACGTTAAGTTAACTGGCCTGCCATTTTCCTGATTTCCCATGGATCTCTTTTTAAACATCAGTATAACATTGAATGCTCTCCCCTCCTCTGGTATAGAGGATAATCTGAGGGACATGTTATGCATTTTAGTTAGAAGATCAGCAATTTTGAGTTCTTTACTATTTGGATTTGGTGATTTGTTTGTTTGTAATTTTTAAATGAAGTATCAAACATTGTTATTTCACTAGTCTTTGCTTTAGCTCCTCACTCTCCCCTCTTGGAAATACTATTTTATGCCTTGGCATTTTCCAGCAATGAGGATGGATGAAAATATTTCATTCAGCTTCTCAACAATCTCCTTATCCTCCTTCAGAATTCCTTTATTTTCATTGCTATCCAACTGCTTTTCTGGTTGGTTTCCTGTTTCTGATGTATTTAAAGAACTTTTTTTTTTGTCTTGGTGCTGTTTCTGCTCTGTGACTACGTTCTGCGTCAGTCTTTATGGGATCTACTTTCTGGTCCTAGAGGTTGCTGTTGTTACCTATTTAATTTGCCCTGTACACTCATATCTTCTAGGAGACATTTACTTCAGTCAGTCAGGATTAGGATGGTAACTATTAAATAGAGGAGTTTTTCTTGATTTTGAAATGACCTGCTGGAAGAGATTTGGCAGCTAGAGATGCTGTCTTGAGTTTAAAAGAGCATTAAAATGCCAATCTTCTCCAGCAGTCTTACCCAGATGGTTTTTTTAATTATGAGTTTTTAAATTATGAGTTGATTGTTTTTAATATCCATGCTCTTAAAATGGTGTTATGCTCTTTTAACTGGCTATGTATTTTTATTTGGTGCCTTTGTCATTAAATGTGATATGTATCTATTTGTTGTTGTATTTTAATCTGTTGTTCCCCACCTCAATCCGTAGGGAGAGGTGGGTAAGAAGTTATTATTATTGTTGTTGTTATTAACTGTAGGATTCTCAAGACTCTTTCCACCCCTGACTATCTCAACTGATTGTCCACACTATGCCCACTGAAAGCTACTCAAAGTGGTACTGTTCCCTGAGTCCTTGGATGTCATTCCTGGCGCATTTCTAGCAAAGGAACAAAAAGTTGTATTTAATGGCCACAGATGTAGTGCCTGTCTCTGGCATATTGGAAAATAATCATTGCTGGTCCTCCAGACAGCCTGAGAAGCAGTGCTCTAGGGCTTCTTACATGGTGGACAGATCCTTCTTTCTCTTGACAAACACCTCTCGAAGCTGCTCTTATTTTCTGTTCTTTACCATCATTGCTCAAGATAGGCTGTAGCCTTGGTTCATTTGTAGAGGAACAGCCTTGGTTAGTTGATGGCTCTTGGCTCTCATTCATAGCATTGTCATAAATAGAAGTTAATTTGATGGCAACTAACAACAAAGTCCTGGATCTGTGATCTTGTGGTTTCCTTCTCTTAGGCTGACTGCTGGGGAGACATCTGTCTCTTGTCTGACTCCTTGACCAAACTTACATTTCTGCCAGATTTCTCCTTCTCCCTGGTGTAGACTTTTCTTCTTCTTCTGCATGCCACTGCTTTAGTGAGATGATGGCATTTCCTCCAATCACTTTCCCAGAATCAATGATATCCCTAACCTACTTAGTAACTGTATATTGGGGAGTTTGGGAAAGCAGAGTTGCTCTCTGTAATTTTTGAAAGGAACAATTGCCTTCCTTTCCCTCTTTTGATCTAGCCCTGGGTTTGTGGCTGAAGTTCCTACCTCAGGTCTTTGGCCACAACATTCATAAAGCCTTTAATGCTCAAAAAGTCCTAAAATTATAAAGAACAAAGTCAGACTGCCGTTATGCTTTCCAGAGACCAAGGATTAGTTGCCAGTACTCCTCCTGTACTCTGTAATAGATCGAAGGTGAGTCTTTTTGCGTGTGTTCCCCTTATAATGGGTTGAGTTTTTATGTAGTTGTGAACAGTACTGGAATAGCAGCATGAATGAGGCCACAGTGCTACAGCTGCCGCATGCCATCCGGTGTGAAAATGGAAAGCCCATGGTTTTCTAGCACTCTGTTAATTTTGTTTGATGCCTTTTGCAAGTAGGATTTAGAAACAGATTTGACTGGTAACCTCTCTGTGCTGCCTTTGATTCTTGGCTTTTTAATGTCATTTGCTTCAGATAAGTATATAATCAGCCCTCCACATTTGCGGGTTTGACATTCATGGATTATTTGCGAGTTTCTGCAATCATAGAATCATAGAAATGTAGAGTGGGAAGAGACCACAGAGGTCATCCAGTCCAACCCCCTGCCATGCAGGAACACCCATCAAAGCACTCCCGACAGATGTCCATCCAGCCTCTGCTTAAAAACCTCCAAGGAAGGAGACTCAACCACACTCCATGGAGGCAGGAGATTCCACTGCTGGACAGCCCTGACCGTCAGGAAGTTCTTCCTGAGGTTCAGGTGGAATCTCCTTTCCTGCAATCCTAGTCCCTCCACCTCAGGTGCTTCTTTTGTGTTTGTTTTTTAAATATTTGTATTAAAGTTTAAAGTGAAAATAACCCCCCTTCCTCACTTCCAAGCTTTTTTCTTTTTTTCCAGTTGAGTCTGCTTATTTACATTCCATTCGTACATAGTTTCTCTTCAAAATCTTACATTGTTACGTCTTACGTTGTTACATTGCTGCTTTGTTACATTGCCTTATTGCAGTGGTTCTCAACCTGTGGGTCGCGACCCCTTTGGGGGTCGAATGATCCTTTCACAGGGGTCGCCTAAGATCATTGGAAAATACATATTTCCGATGGTCTTAGGCTCCATTTCCTCCTCGGTGGTGGTGCGCAAGTGTGAGCCACGCGCTCGTGTCCTCCTGCCCCCTTTGGCGTGATTCATAACAGTAGCAAAATTACAGTTATGAAGTAGCAACAAAAATAATTTTATGGTTGGGGATCACCACAACATGAGGAACGGTATTAAAGGGTCGCAGCATTAGGAAGGTTGAGAACCACTGCCTTATTGCATTGTTGTCTTGTATTACATACAATCTTCCTTTATTCTTTTCCTTTTCTTATTACTGTTTCTTTATCCAATTTAAGACTTCTCTATATTCGCTTTCAAAGTTCTGGATAGACTTATTTTTCAGTGAAAATGTTAGCTTTTCTATCTCTATTGTATCCAGAACTTTTAATTTCCATTCTTTTATATCAACATATAATGCAATATTGTGCATTTGTCAGTTTTGCAGCAGTTATCAAATATAACAATGTCTTCTGGTGACGTCTTATCTCTCTTTGTTGCCCCAACATATTTAACAGATAAAACTCTGGCTTCATTTCAAAATTTAAATTGTAAATTCTTTGAATTTCATCATGTATTTCCTTCCAAAATTTCCTTGCTATCTGACAGGTCTACCACATATAATAAAGCAACCCCACTTTTTCATCACGTTTCCAACATCTTTCATTTCCATTTTTAGTTATTTTCTGCAACCTTTCAGGTGTCATATACCATCTATGTAGCATTTTATAGAAGTTTTCTCTTAAATTTAAAGTTGGTGTAAATTTTATGTCTGTTTTCCATGCCCTCACCCATGTATCCAACTCAATTGGGTGTCCAATATTTTGTGCCCATCTGACCATGCTATCTTTAACAGTTTCTGATTCCATTTCTCTTTGCAGCACTAGCTTATAGAATTTGGAGATTCTCTTCTTCTGGTCCTCCTTCATCAATAGATCTAATTCATTTTCTTTTTTTTCAAACTCATATAATTTTTGATCCATTTTAAATCTCCTCCATGCTGCCTTTGATTGTACTAATATAGCACATATTTGCAGGCAAGTTTGCATTCACTTGGTTACAAGACAAGCCTGGCACTTCAATCATAAGAACTTCTGCATCCTTTCTAGTGTGTGTTATTTTTAGCAGACATTGCCCCCATGCTTTTTTTTCCATCTCTTTCAAAGCAAAAGAAAGGAAAAAGCTGGCATTCTTAGCACACAGTCCACTGTGCCCATTCTTTTTAATAATGAAGTTGTTCTATTAGGTGCAGGTAGAGCTTGAAAGGGGAAAAAAGTAACTAGTTATTTTTGCTAGTTATGTGTAACTACTTATTTTTCAGATGGAGGTAACAAAGATGCAAGGAAGTTTCTTTTCTAATAAAAGTAACAAGCAAGATTGAAGTCACTTTGTTGGTGTAATGAGTAACAGTACTTAGTGACTTCTAAATTTTACTTCTAAGGGCCATTTTCAGAGAGTTTTTGACAAGATTTTTTCAAGTTTTATGCCATTCTGTTTTCAGTCAGTATCCCACTCCGGACTAACTCACATGTAAATGTATTATACAAAATCAGCATTTAGAGATTTGGTTTCACTAGTACAACCTCACAGGCATGCCACATTTGAAATATTTGGAAACTAACGTGTGTGTGGATGAGCTTTTGAGGGCCGTTTTTAAAGTTTAGTGGCACTTACTTCATCAGCCTCTATGAATGTTCATTCTTAAGACCCTGGCTGGACATACAGCATAGGACAGAAAACTTCTGGGAGTGATGGAGCATGTTCTTTGCAGACCAAAGGCCAGGTTCCAGTCAAAAGTTGGGAAGAATTATCCTTTTTGGAATACATTTTCCAGAAACACCCAGCCAGTACGGCCATGCTGCCTGAAGGGATCCTTGGAATTGTAGTCTAAAGAAAGGCAATTTTACCTAACTTTGGATTCAGTTTCAGGTTTTTCTGTTTGAAAGAGTCAGGCAACGAAGAGTAGAAGAAGACTCTGGCCTCAGGCCTTGGATTAGAGACCTGCCAACCAGGGTAGACAGTATTAGGGTTCATAAATCAGTAATTGGACTCTGCATGGTATTTATCATTTATATACGGGGATAATGGTGAACCTGAATATTACCTAATGTTTTTAGGTATCGAATGACCACCTTTTCCCATTCTTAACATTTTGAAAACAGTCATCATAAGAGGAGGGGGATGATGTCCTTTCCTTGGATCTTTTTCTTTCTTAAGCCAGCAACAAGCAGTGTGAGCTAAGGCTTTCCCCATAAAAATGGAAGTCCCCTTTCCTCTCAAACCTTTATAGTTCTCTGCCTCTGCTGGAGAGCTGGAAAATGCAAACTGTATGAATGTGGAAGAGCAAGGATATCCTATAATTCTCTGACCAAGCTGTATATAGCTGTTGAGATGCAGTCCATTGGTCTTGTGATGCATAATTCTTCCATCTATTGGAAAAATTCCCCCCCTTGATAAGATAAATATCCTGGAAGGAATCTCGCCAATCCCACCACTATTTGTGTTCATGGACTCCCCCAGAATTCTTGTTCTGCCATTCTTTCATAGTTAAATGATACCATCTTTAAGTCCCCTATCTTATAGTTTTCTTTGTCAGGAGGGAATTGTAGAAGCACTTAAGTGATCCCAAACTGTAATGCTAAAAGCATTCCTCAGATTATTTTTACATAAGCAGATTCCCTGTCCATCACATTTAGCTTCCATGTCAAAGTTGGACCCTCTAAATTAGAACGTTTATTGCCTTAATCTTACCACGCCTTCCTAGACCAAGGACAAATTCTCCAAGTAGCTCAGAAAGCAATAAAGATAAAGATAGTCATTGGGTTCTGTTGGTCTCAGGCTTTGAGGAGAGCCACGCAAGGACAGGGGAGCAGAACCATGTTAGTCCAGAGCATGGAAAACTCCCAGAATCCCCCAGAAACAGTTGCTCATTAGGGCCAATCTTCTGTTTCTGTCTTCTTTTTATTTTTAGAGGGACACAGTTTATCAATCTGATTTTTTTTACCTATACAGGAACGAGGACCCTTTCTTGTCCATCCTAATTTAGGAATAGAGTTAATAGCAACAGCTGGAAAGGTTTTTTTTTTTTAAACTCTTTTAACTATAGAACTACAACATATTTATTGCCACAGCACTCTTGATCAACTAGTATTCTGGTGATATTTTAATATTTTTAAACAATATACTCAGAGAAGCATTTTAGCAGCAGCTAAAAAAGAGCCAGAATGGTGTAGTGGTTGGACTGTGATCCTGGAGACCAAGATTTGATTCTCCCACTTGGCCATGGAAACTCCCTGGGTGACCTTGAATATGAAACCAGGTCTTAGATAACCTTTTGATCGGCTTGCTTTAGGGTCACCATACCTTGCAAATGACCTGAAGGTAGGCAACGACAACAAAAGATAGATTAGGAAGAAAATTAATAGGGTGATAAAATGACAACCTGTAAAGGGGTGCTGAGTTTCAAATTGGACTCCTCCCCCAACTATGTCATTTATATTGATGTTGATAACATGGCTTAGGCCATTTCCGCACTACACTGTTATAGTGCTATTATTCCACTTTCAACATCCTATGGAATCCTGAGGATTGCAGTTTAGGGAGGGGCTTTGAGAATTCTCAGCCAGAGAGATATGTGGCCTCAGGAAACTACAGACCCCAGAATTCCACAGGAGTTTGAAAATGGAATAATAGCACTGTATAGTGCAGAAATGGTCTTAGTATTACTCCTTTCCTTCTGTGTGTTCATGGCTTCATGAATTTAGGCAGGTAGTGACAGAGGTTTTTTTTCCCCCCTTTTCAATTTTGGCATTCTTGTGTATGGAATACCCTTCCCAGAAAGCCTCACCAGCTGTAACTTTCACATCTTTCTGTTCTGTGTCAAGACCTTTTGGTTTGCCCGTACCTTGTGTGATTCTGCTAGCTTGTGTGATTCTGCTGATTTCATTGTTGATTTGTTTCATTTTTGTTATCTTCACCGTCATGCTGTGCATGTTGTGTTATGGTCCTTTGCATGCATTATCCTCTTTTACCTTGCTGATTTTGTTTTTCTTATAAATTACTTTAACAGTGTATGACTAAAGGGGCAGCATTTACGATTAGTAAACAAATTGGATAGGATAAAATTAGAGAGACCCTCTTAATCCTTTAATTTTCACATACTTGGATGCTCCTAGAAGGTCGCTTTGACAATACTGTGGATTTACTGTTCAGTCCCAAACAAAGAACTCAAAGCATAATATTGGAGAATTGCAGCTGGAGATGTTAATTCAGGGCAATAATTGGGAGTGTAAATGAGGGCGCAAGCAAGAAAATGTATGTTTTCCTTGACTGCTTTTATTCCAAGGCCAGAAGTTCTGATTTTTTTTTTTAAATGAAAGAAACCTGGGCCAGTTTCCTGGCAAGCCCAGCTTTGACCACAGATGAAAGAGCTGGGATTGAAGTTAAAATACATCTTCTTGTTTGCATAGTTTCAACCCAAGCTTGGGCAATATGTGTTAGCTTCGCTGCTATCGCCTTTCACTCACATAAAAACAATGTATACAAATGCCATCATCTCCTTTGTGTTTTGTTTTGGATCGACTTTTTTCCCCCCTTCAGAGCCTTCCCTTATATAGCACTGTTATATAAAACATCGCTGAACATACGCTACAGATATTTCCAATAAAAAGATAAAAGCTTCATATCCAAAGCCAAGGAAAGGGTGTGGGAAAAGAATTGTAAACAATAATTGAAGATGGATTCACCCAACATTCAAGCAGCTCAGGGTTCAGGGTTCATTGTTTTGTTCTGTTTTCACAATATTGGACATTTCTGTTCATGAGAAACAAAAAAAAGAGTCACGTAAAAAGGCTTTAACTAGATAATTTCAATGTAATCAGGGAAAGAGGTGTCTCTAGGTGCTCTTTCCTGGTGCGGGCCAGAGGACATGGAGTCAAATGATTCTGAACCCCTGAGGAGTGATGGAGAAAGCATCTATCCAGATGTTGTGAGGTAGATCAAAGCCATATTGGCTTAGTCTCTGGTATGGATTCATCCTTTCCTTCCTGAAACAGTTAAGTTTTCCATAGAGACAGCAGAACAGCAACACTATGATGCCAGTGTGTTGTGTTGTCAGTTGATTTGGGAAGATAACATGGTTGAGAGAACATATGTTCTCCTTCGTGGTCTCTGTGCCTTCATACACTAGGAGCTTTAGCGCCTGCGCGGTAGCGTTCGGAAACTTCTAGAGCTTGTTCGCTTGGCGGGAACCCCTCCCCCACGCCGGTACTGCGCATGCTCCTCCCGCCGAGCAACGGTCTCTCCTCAGTTCTTTCTCGTCCGCCGCCGCGTACGGAAGGTTCTTTAGTTTGTTCCTCTCACGTCGTGCTTGGCTTGCTGTTTTTCACGGTTTTACGGACTTTCGGACTGTCTTTGACCTCTCTTTCGGACTCCCCCTTCGGTTTTCGTCTTTTTGGATTTCGGAGTTTGGCGTTTCTTCGTCTTATGTCCACGCTCTTTAAGAAGTGCGTGTCCTGCGGCCGCAAGGTTGCCCTCAACGACGGCCATAAGGAGTGTCTCTTCTGTTTGGGTGAGTCCCACAACATCCGGACTTGCCCAATTTGCAGGGATTTTACTCCGCAACCTCTTCGCAACCGCTCCGCGAGACTCAAATCTTATTGTTGGGAACAGTCTCTGCGGGCGATAGACGAGACCTCCACTTCCAAGATGGCCGACAAGAAGACGACCACGCCATCGACGGTATCGGCGGCTGCCGTTCCGTCCACCTCGTCGGTATCGGGCTCGGTACCGGCGAAACGCCGATTTCGGCGTTACCGAGGATCCCGAAGCTGTCGGCGGCTGCCAAGTCAGCGAAAGGATCCTCGACGGCGAGGAAGGCTGAGGCTCCCCTTACGGAGACGCCTGCAAAAAAGCGCCCTGCTCCGGACGGAGGCAAGGGCAAGGAGAAGGAGAAGAAGAAGAAGAAGAAGGAAAAGAAGCGCTCCCCGGCTGGGGACGCTCAACCTCCTACTCCTCCTCCTACTCAGCAGCCTTCAAAAGGGCGAGGCGAGTCCGTCGACCTCTCGGAGGATGAGATCGAGGACGTTCCCCAACAGCGCCCGGACTCGCCTGTGGCAGACCCTCCAACCCTGGTGGAGGAGCGCCACCGCCCTCTTAGCCGTCGCAGGTCGGCCGACCTGCAGCAGAGAGAGCCCTCTGCTTCTCCGGAGCGGCGTTCGACCTCCTTCAGGTCCCGGTCCCGCTCTTCCGAGCGTCCGGTGGCCTCG
Organism: Ctenosaura bakeri; assembly: GCA_948474755.1. NCBI lineage: Eukaryota > Metazoa > Chordata > Lepidosauria > Squamata > Iguanidae > Ctenosaura > Ctenosaura bakeri. The sequence continues at coordinate 618,477 of CAOLHI010000328.1, forward strand.
CCGCCTCCGAGGGAGACAAGAGAGGAACAACCTCGCTCGTCTGCCTCCAGATACACCTCGGCGTCCTACGTGGCCAGGTACGCGAGGGAATCTGAATGGAGAGAGCGCCCGGCCTCCTATCGGTCGCATTCGCCATCGTACCGGGATCGGTACCATCGTGGCCCGAGTCGCTGGGAGACCTTCCGGAGGTCCCGGTCACCTCGTCGACAGCGCGAATCGCGCTCGCCTAGAGGGGACGAGGCTCGGTACCGTCGACGCCGAAGCCGATCTCCGTCGGACCGCCGCTCCTTCAGCCGCTCTCCCTCCCCTCGATATCATAGGGCGAGGGAGCCTTCACCACGGTATCGGGCGATATCGCCACCTCCTAGGGTCACGGCAACGGCGACGCGCCCTACGGAGTCGGTGGTGACTGAGCGGGCTACGACGACGTCAGCCTGCCAGACTACCCCGGTCACCACCAAGAGGGTGAAGTCAGTGGTCAGCCATCCCAAGCGGGACGCTGCTGCTACCACCGCCCCGGCTGCGGAGAAGCCTAGGAAGGCAACACCTGCGGCGACTACGAAGGAGCCGGAGAGCGAGCGGCGAGAGGACTCACCGAGCTCGGAGTCGTACGACTCGAGTGCGGAGTCTGAGGTGTCTGAGGCGGCCTCCCAGGAGTCTCCTCCGTTGGGATTCGGGGACCCGATCCCAGATTCTGCTCCAGAGGACGTCCACCAGTTCTCTGCGATGCTGCTCCGCATGGCCACTACCCTCGGCCTTAAGATCGCCGATGCGGAGCCGGAGGATGACGATCCAGCCTTCTCCGTTTTCGAGGAGAGAGCGACCTTCCACGGCCCCGCTGCCTCTCCTGCCCCGGGTATCCAGACTGGTGAAGGCCGCCTGGGATAGACCGGCCTCGGCTCAGCCGATACCGCAGCGGTTAGAACACCTCTACCGGGTGCAGAAGGATAACGCCGGTTATCTATTTAATCACCCTGCACCGAACTCTGTGGTCGTCGAGTCCGCGCAGACGAAGGGCTCCGGCAGGCAACACACCACCCCGCCGGACAAAGAGGGCAGGAAGTTGGACGCCTACGCAAGGAGGTTCTATTCAGCTGCCTCCTTGCAGATCAGGCTGTCCAACACTCAGGCTTGCCTCGCGGCATACCTGAAGAAAGTGCTCGATCGCAAGCGGTACCGGAGGACATCCGCCAAGCCTCCTCCGTGATCTTCAATGAGGCTATCTCCATCGCTCGGCACCAGATGGCCTCCTCCCGGCACGCAGTGGAGATCGCCTCCGGGTCATGGCGGGATCCGTCGGCCTTCGCCGCCATGCTTGGCTTCGACCGGCCGACATCCAGGAGGACACCAGAAGGAGGATTGAAGATCTCCCCTTCGACGGTGAAGGCCTATTCAATTCGTCCACAGACGAAGCTTTGGACAATCTCGTCAAGGCGAGACTGACCGCAAAAAAGATCGGGCTGCAGCCGGCCACGCAGACCCGCAGGGCCTCCACCTTCCGACCATCCTGGCGACGATCTTCCACCTCGTCGTTCCAGCGTTCGGCCCAGTCTGGACAGTCGAGACCGTCCTCCGGCTCATCGGCCAGACGCACGATTAGGCGGCGCCCGCCTTCGTCGAAGAACTCCTCCTCCGAAACAAAGTCTCGGTTTTGACGTGCCTGGCAGGACCCACCAATACCCACTCTTCAGCCTACCATCAGCGCTCGGAGACCGACCGACTCTCGCTCGACACCTAGCGGAGTGGCAGTATGTCACTACGGACTCTTGGGTGCTTTCCATCGTCCGTCTTGGCTACGCCATCGAGTTTCTCGATATCCTCCTCGCGGCGTTTATTACTCCACGCCGTCGAGTCCGGCCCTCCTGGAAGAGATCCAATCCCTCCTCCAGAAAGGGGCGATCGAGCGGCTCCCGCAAGAGGCCAAGACCACCGGCTTCTTCTCCAGGTACTTCACGGTACCGAAAGCCGACGGTACCCTCCGGCCGATCCTAGACCTCAGAGGGGTGAACTACTACATCCGCCCCAAAAGGTTCAAGATGGTCACGATACCGTCGATCCTACCCTTCCTACATCGAGGGGACTGGTTCGCCTCCATCGATCTCCGAGACGCATACTTCCATATCGCCATTCGCCCGCAGCACAGACGGTACCTCCGCTTCGCAGTCGACGACACCTGTTACCAGTACAAGGTGCTGCCGTTCGGACTCTCGACTGCCCCAAGGGTCTTCACCAAGTGCATGGCCCCGGTGGTATCCTACCTGCGGACGAAGGGCGCTTCCGTCTTCCCCTACCTCGACGATTGGCTGTTGGTGGCGTCCTGCAAACAGAGACTTTACCACGACGTCCACATGACGTTGTCACTCCTGACCCGCCTTGGTCTACGAGTGAATCCGAAGAAGTCCCACCTCGAGCCGGCGAGGATCTTGGACTTCATCGGGGCGACGCTCGACTCGACCTCCGCCAGGGCGTACCTACCAGAGTCTCGAGCACAAACCTTGATCCGGGCCGCCGCTCACGCTCGTACGGCCCCGACGTTATCTGCGAGAAGCGTCCAGCAGCTCTTGGGCTACATGGCTGCGACGACCGCTGTGACATATCTCGCCAGGCTGAGAGCAAGACCTCTTCAACACTGGTTCGTCCGCATATTCGACCCCCTGCGAGACGAACAGACACTCCGACTGCAGCTGCCGGGAGACGTCCGCTCATCCCTCCGATGGTGGCAGTCGCGACGCAATCTCATGTCGGGGATGCCTTTCCAACAGCCGACACCGAAGGTGACGGTAACGACCGACGCCTCCCTGTATGGATGGGGTGCCCACTGCGGCGATCTCAGAGTCCGCGACAGATGGACCGACGACGAGACCGCTCTCCATATCAACGCGCTGGAGCTGCTCGCCGTCTGGAAAGCCCTACGGGCGTTCCGCCATGCCGTGGCGGGGCGCACGGTCCTGATTCTGACGGACAACACCACCGCCGTCTGCTACATCAACAGACAAGGTGGGACTCATTCCACGACCCTGCTCGACATCGCGCTCGGCCTGTGGGAATGGTGCATTCGCCTGCACACGCATCCCGTGGCGGTTCACCTGGCCGGGCAGGAGAACACCACGGCAGACGCCCTCAGCAGGGACACCTCATCCCATCACGAATGGTCTCTCTCCGGAGAGGCGTTCAGACTGATTCGGGACCGCTGGGGCGAACCATCGATCGACCTCTTCGCGACCAGGGAAAACGCGAAGTGTCGCCGATTCTGTTCCAGAGCGGGCCACGATCGTGCCTCCATCGGGGACGCTTTCCAGTTTCCGTGGACCGGGGAACTCCTCTACGCGTTCCCGCCGTTCCCGCTGCTCGGCCGGACGATATCGAAGATCCTCGCCGACCGAGCCGACGCGATCCTGGTAGCCCCGTACTGGCCGAGGCAACATTGGTTCGCACCCCTGCTACAAGCCGCGCGAGACGACCTGCTCCGGTTGCCACCGACACCGGACCTGCTCTCCCACTCCGGCGGCCGAGTCCTCCATCCGGACCTGCCACGCCTGGCCCTCCATGCCTGGAGGATATCGCACTAGACGATCCCGTGCTCGGTACCGTCCTCGTCGCGGCCAGGAAGGAATCCACCCGTCGCAACTATCAATACAAGTGGCGACGCTTCCTGACCTTCGCTAACGAGAGGAGTGAGCCGGTATCGCCCGCGGGGCTCTCGACCGTCCTGCACTTCCTCCTGCACCTCCGGCAACAGGGCCTGGCGTTTCCATCCCTGAAGGTGTATCTCTCGCGATCGTGGCATACCAACCGCCACGATCTGCTGCCTCGGCCTTCTTCAGGAACGATACCGTTAAGCGGTTCCTGAAAGGACTTCATCATCTCTACCCGCCGGTATCGCCGCCGCTACCGCCGTGGTCCCTCTCGCTGGTGCTCTCGCAGCTGACGAAGCCGCCCTTCGAGCCGATGGCGACCTCGGATGACAGGCTCCTGACAATGAAAACTGCCTTCCTGGTAGCGGTGACCTCAGCGAGGCGAGCGGGTGAGATCACAGCTCTTCGTTCCGATGAGCCCTTCACGGTCTTCCACAGGGACAAGGTGGTCCTGAGACCTGACATCTCGTTCCTGCCAAAGGTGGTGTCCAGTTTCCATCTCAACCAGGACATCATCCTGCCTGCCTTCTTCCCGAACCCGACGACACCGTTGGAGCGGTCCCTCCACTCCCTGGACGTGCGTCGGGCATTGGCTTTCTACAAGGACAGGACTGCTTCCTTCCGACAGACGCCGCATCTCTTTGTTTGCTATGGGCGACGTCGGAGGGGCCTAAAAGTGTCCACCCAGCGCTTCTCCAAGTGGGTGGTGAGGACTATTGAACTGGCGTATGAGCTCGCGAGGAAGCCTCCGCCAGTCCTGCTTCGAGCCCACTCCACCAGAGCGGTGGCTACTTCTGCGGCCCTCCTGCGAGGAGTTGACCTGCATGAACTCTGCCGTGTGGCGACCTGGTCCCAACCATCGACCTTCGTGCGCCACTACAGGCTCGACTGCCGGTCGCGCAGAGATGCCCGGTTTGGACGTGAGGTGTTGGCTTCCGTGCTGTAGGACCTGACCCGCCGTCCGACCGGTAAGCTACACAGTCTCCTAGTGTATGAAGGCACAGAGACCACGAAGAAGAAGAACAGGTTGCTTACCTGTAACTGTGGTTCTTCGAGTGGTCATCTGTGCCATCATACACACCCGCCCCTTCCTCCCCTCTTTCTCAGGTCCCTGTAGGTTCTACGGCGGACGACAGAACTGAGGAGAGACCGTTGCTCGGCGGGAGGAGCATGCGCAGTACCGGCGTGGGGGAGGGGTTCCCGCCAAGCGAACAAGCTCTAGAAGTTTCCGAACGCTACCGCGCAGGCGCTAAAGCTCCTAGTGTATGATGGCACAGATGACCACTCGAAGAACCACAGTTACAGGTAAGCAACCTGTTCATCTTAGCTCAGTCTTTGCCCAGCCTGGTGCCTTCCAAATGAGTTAGACCAAAAAGTCCTATCATCCTCCATGGGAGGCTGGCTAGGGATGATGCAAGTGGTCATCAAGAACATCTTCAAAGCACCAAGTTGACTGCTGTAGCTGATACTTTTGAGGAATGTGTTCAGACCTTAGTGCTTGTTTCCTCCACTGGAGTGAACCAACTCCTGAGTTCATATGAGAAGAAAGTAAAAATACAGTCATCCCTCCACATTCGCTAGGGTTAGGGGCACAGGACCTGTGTGAAAGTGGAAAAACTGTGAATAACTGTAGACCCTCTCCCTCCCAAACCATATTTAACACACAAAAGAGTATGGTCGCCATATTCAACCCACCAAGGATTCCTTTGAGGCACGAGGGTTTCTTCACAAGGCAAAAGTGGGTGGCTGGTGGGGCTGACTACCACCTCCACTGTTGCCCCACACCATTTTTAAGAGGAACTTACAAGCCTCGTTAGCAGTTTCTCAGTCTCATGAGACTTGTGGTCCCTATTAAAAATGGCACAAGGAGGCAGCAGGGGGAACAGCAAATACGTATTTGCTGGTGTATAAGACACACACATGTATAAGACACACCCCATTCATATGCTGGCAAATGCTATTTGCTGGCATATAAGATGCACCGGTGTATAAGACTCACCCCATTTTCAAACAGTATCTTTCAGGAAAAAAAGCGAGTCTTATACACCAGCAAATAGGGTAATCCGTGAATAATCAAATCCGCAAAAGTGAAACCCACATATGTGGGGGGCTGACTGTACTGCTTTACTTTTTTAACACTGTTTATAACTCTGTGATAATCTCTGGAATCTTTTGCAGTCTGCATGGCTTTTCTCCATTTTGAATATCTCTGTTCTCTTCCTTTCAATCATTAATTGACTAGATAGCTCAGGCCCTTGCAGAAATCCTCAAGGGACTTCACTCCTGTCTTCTCTAAACACTGAAAACTTAATTCCTGCACTCTGCTTCCTGTCCTTAAATGGTTAAACCATAAGCATGGCCATCTTCTCTACCCATTATTTTGGTAGCAGTCTCCCTTTTCCTCCTCCTTCTCCTCCTCCTTTGCAGCGGTGTGGCATGATCCATGAAGGAGAACTGGAAACCTCTTACTTATTGACAGTTTTTTCCAACACTGTCCCAGATGCTTGTGAGTAATTTTGAAAGTGCTGGCGCTTAGCCCAGTAGACAGTCTCTTAGCAATCTGCTGTAAAAGCAGCTGAGGTGCGGACCTTTTCACACCATTAAATTTGTCACATTATGCTAAATGTGTCTTGGGTCTTGCATGTAAATTCCAAGAAGACTTTCTGTTTTTGGGGTGGGGGCATCTTGTAGGCATTCAGGAAGAATTTTTTATTAATGTCATTGGGGCAGGAGCCTTCCAGGGACAGAGAGGAGACTATTAAATGTAGAAACAGTTTTCATCAGAACATAAAATCTAAAAGACTATGTGGGATTTGAAGGTTATTGAATCTCCTAGAGATTAATTTGTGTCAGCCAAACCATGGTGAACCAGAAGCATACGTGAGAATGAGCCCCTGGTGATTAGGTCAGCCAGCGTCATAACAAACAAATACGGTACTTTCTATAGTTTGGTTGGATGAGGTAACTATGGGAGCTTGGGTGGTCTTGGTAGATCATGTACTGCATATGCCGGCATATTAGATGAACCAGCATATAAGACACACCCCATTTGTATGCCAGCAAATACTACTTACTGATGTATAAGATACACCGGCATGTAAGAAGCACCCCATTTTCAAACAGTATTTTTTGGGGGGGAAGTGAGTCTTATACGTGAGTAAATACAGTAATTCCCAAGCTTCCCCAGAGTCTTGGTTGTTGGGGGATTCTGGGAGTTATTCCCCCCCCCGTAAAAAAAAAAAAATATCATTTCCAAGCTCTAGGTCTTGGACAAGTCCATGACTTTCAAGCTAACTTACTTCATAGGGTGGCTGAAGGCATTCAGAGAGGGAAGGAAATTGCATATACCTTCTGAGGTCCTTGCAGAAGGTGTGGGATAGAATTGTAGCTCCAAGAAAGCTTCTCTCATAGTCCCACCATTCCCCATTGCCCATCACACCAGGAAAAAAAAGAAGCTCTTAGCTTCTTTGTTTTCTTCTTCTTTGGTTGTTTCCCATGTCAGATTTTAAATTGCAGTCTCCGTGGGGCAGGAGTTTTTTTTTCCTTCAGTTTAAATTACAGTTGTCAGTAAGATAATAGGAGAACAGAGAACAAAATACAAAGGAAACAATAAATAATAAGTGGGTCAGCAACGCAGATCTACTGAATTATTCATATCTGCAGGTATCCTGGCTGCTTAGAGAAGCACTCAACCACGTTCCTGAATGGAGTGTTGGAGGTTTTTGATGGTGGTACATTGCATTATTGATGTAATCAATAAAGAGAAGCCATTTTTCTTCAAAAGAATCTTGTATGATGTATCCCTTTTTACCCTCTTGTTATGTGCAAGCTTCTCCATTAGCCAAGTGTTGCACATCCTTTCCCACCATCTCTCAGTGGAGAAATTACCCATCTTCCAATTGGAAGCAGCTTCCAAATTTATATTTATGAGAAAAAGGTTAATGAGGTCCTTGTGATTGAACTGCTTATGTTTGGGGTTATATTTTGAAAACAACTGAAGGGTAGGACAAGGACCAACTGTTTGTTTTGTAATAGCATTATTGGTTTTTGAAACTTTAGACCAGATTTGGGCTATTACAAGACAGGCTAACCATGTATGGAGGTAGGTGCCCTAGGAGCTACAGCCCCCCAACGGTTGGGAGACATGGTTTTGGTGAACCATCTGTGAATCACTTTGAGAGTACATTCTTTAAATTTAGTTGTACAAGATTTGTATGGAGATGATGTCCAAATTTTCAGGCAATTCATATCTGAAATCGGAGCTCCAAGGTAAGCCTGCCAGCCTGGTTTACCATTAAGACCCTGTCCACAGGTCTCATCAGTTAACAAGTTATTTATCTGTGATGCTGACCCTTGCAGGGTCGAGTCTTTTGCAATACCTATATTTTTGAGAAAAGGTCAAAAGTGCTGGAAATTTAGGGAGGAGATATCTTGAGGTATCATGTGTTAATGGTAATAATATTAATAATAAGATAAGATACATCTGGGCCATTGACCCCCATGGAAAGGGGAGTCCTTATGATATGGTAGGATAGAACCTGGTGGGAGGAGGTAGGGCATGTGAATTACGCAGATAAAAGGCACTTTGGGGTATTAAAAGTATATGGAGGAGAAATATTCAACATAAAATTTCCCGTGATGCCTGAATTATATTTGCTAAATATGATATTTGTGTTTGACAAAACCTTTCAAGTGAAGAACAAAAGAATAATACTTAATTTGATTACGGCCGCAAGAATCGAGTTCGCGAAATTATGGAAATTGCCGATGGTTCCAAATATAGAGAAATGGACACAGAAAGTGGCTGAGTTAAAACAATTTGACATATTTTCATGGCATTTAAAAGGGAAACAAACAGAAACAATTGAAAAAGATTGGGAATACGTGACAGAATGTATGAGAAAAAAAGGATACTGGCTTTGATGTATGCAGTGTATGTAGTGAAAAAAACAAAGTGACAGAGTTAGGTATGTAAAAAGCATTTGATTATACTATGAAGTAAAACCAACTGGGAGCGTTAGAAAAAAAAATGGAAACGATAGAGAAATACTGGTTATTAGTATGGATGGGACTGGAGAATTTCGATATATTAAAGATTGTTGAAAAGATTCTGGGAGAATGGTGGAGGAAGTTAGGAGAATTGTATATACTTGAAGTAATAGGAATGTTATTACAATAGATTTGATGTGATTTTATTACTATTATTGTTATGTATAAATATGTTAAGCAACCAAATGTACAAATATAAATAAAGCGTTATATAAGATTTTAGAAAAATAAAATTAAAAAAAAAGTATATGGAGGGAAGGGACAATATAAATTAACACAAAACATCACAAAGCTAAAGGCGAAGTTTCTAATTTGTATAGCTTATTTCATGTAATAGCTAGGTTAAATTAATTGTAGTTCTAGTTCCAGGTCCCTTTGCTTACCTCTATTTCTCTCTCTTTGTTTGTTCCCTGTTGTGTGTCTGATTTTTCTTCTTCTGGTACAATTGTACCACCTTCTTCAGTATTTTGAACTCTCTAAAGCTCTCTAAAAATAGTTACTAGATCTTAAAGCTGTGAGTCGATTTTGCATAGTGAACCAAATGTTGAACTGTCCTTGTTGAGTACCAGTCCTGTAGCAGATGTGTAGTTTCCACATGAAGTCTATAATCTTTGACTCCAGGTCAGTCTGACCCACACAAAGTTCCTCTGCCCCTGGGTACATATTCTCCAAGGAAGCATTCATACAGGATTCCCACTTGCTTGGCTAACCTCACCCAGAATTCAGGAGATAGATAGGAACATAGCTCTCTAGTGTCTAAATGTCCATACAGACAAGATGAGCCATCTTCATGCTTAGAGAAAAGACCTCTTCTTCGGACTCCTTAAGCTATCTCTAGGTCTGAATTGTATCATATAAGATTACAGGTGTAGGGTACACATGACTATATGTTCTCCCATCCCAAGGAGAAGAGTCAGAGGGTAGCTGTGCAAGGAATAGCTAAATGCATGTGTGCACTCAGTCACACAACATTCCACCCACAGTCTGGGGCAACATGGTGCAGACACAGGTTTAGCACTTTCGTGAAAACTAAACCTAAGTTGCTGGGGAACTTCAAAAAGATGTCTGGGCCTGTTTCCTAACTTCTTAGCATCGTCTTGATAGCGCACTTGTTCCTTCCATGGTTTTTCTCTTTCTTTTCTTGTTGGTAGGCTAGATTATTACAAGACAAATGCCTTGTTTTCCCCTTGTACTGATTTCTCAAGAGGTATGGATCAGGCTCAGATTGAATCCAGTAGGTATTTTACATCATTACTTACAGGTAATTTTTGTAGGTGGTTGTTACCTGTAACTAACAGCTGTAATTTGCTTAGATGGTGCATTTGCCTAAAAACCCCGGTGGCCTCATCTGAAGTCCTTAGACCCTATTTCTACCAATATTGCCCTTCCTGCAGTTTGATTGCTAAGATTGAATTCTAAACCCAGGATGTTGGAGGAGACAGATTGGAGTTCATCCTGGACAATACTGTCTAAAGGGGGGAGACTCACTAAGCCAGTAAGGAAGTTGCCAATAGGCTAAAGTGGGCCAGGTGGTACCACTGGCTTCTCTGGAGGTCCAGACCACTCAGTAAGCCTAATCTGATCTGACTCTGAACAAACTGAAGTCGAATCCAAGGAAGTGGGGAGATTAGATGCTCTGAGGAGAGGCTCTGCTTCTGCTTGGGGTGGGAGGTCTCAAAGAGTTGATCCAAGATACTCCTGGATCCATCTCTCCTCCAAGAGGAAAAGGTAGCTATTTTACCTAAGAATGATAGCTGTACGTGTACTTGTTAGGAAACACTGTCTCTTTTTGGAGAAAATGAGTCTCACCCATTGTCATCCATTTCTATGTAACTTGTCAAAATGACTCTTTTTAATGTGCTTTGTGTGAAACTGCCCTTTCAAGAGGTCTCTGATGCTTCAGTTGGCACAGAATCCTTCAGACCATAAGAAAGTTAGGTCGTGCTCAGTCAGCATTGGCTGCCAGTTCACTTGCAGGCTCAAACTGAAGTTGCTTGATTAAATTCCTGAAGCCCTTTGTAGTCACAAGACCACAACCGCCTCTCCGTCCATCCAGGTCTCCTTTCCTGTTTGGACCCATAAAGATCTTCCTTGAATGTCCTACCAGTAAGGGTGGCCACTGAAAGAAGCATGTGGAGTGAGGAAGTGATTTAGTCTTCCTATCCTCCTTGTGTTTGGCCACTGTGAGATTCAGGTCATTTCCGCACTAGGCTGTTACAGCGCTATGATTCCACTTTCAACCCCTCCCAAAACTGCAAACTCCAGGATTCCAACGGAGGTTGAAAGTGGAATCATAGCGCTGTAACAGCCTAGTGCGGAAATGGCCTCAGAGTGCAGAACTTTTGCTCTGATCCCACAGAGAGTGCTTCTTCGCCCACTGGAATACGAATGTGGGCGTGGTGGGGTGTGCCGTGCCAGCAGTCTTCCTCGAGAATGTTTGCCACCATCTCCGAGCAGTGGCGGAACCTCCTGCTTCTTGAGCCACCTCAAGTGAAAAGAAGGCAGGATACCTATCTCTTAAATGTACATTCTGCTGAAAAATAATGTACAGAAAACCCCAAAGCATCTGGCAGTAATGCATTGTTTACAAAAGAACCAAATACAGTTAAAACAGCATGCAGAGGAAATACATTTTAAAAAAGAGAGATAGAAGGAAATAAAGTTTCTGTCTTCCCTGATTCCCAGTCCCGCTACTTTCTCTTTCTGACTCTATACACTCCCTTACCATGACTTTTTTCTCCCTCTCCTGCCTCTGTCCTGGAAACAAACCCTCCTCCAAACACATTTAGTTGTTGTTGTTTTCTGTTAGACTTCCTCACTTTCCTTTTTCTCCTTCAGGAAGACCCGCTTCTTCAGCAAAACCTTTTCCTTAACTGTCCTGCACTGGCCTTCTCCCTTCTCAACTATCTTCACAGAATCATAGAGCCTCTTCCATGCAGAAATACACAACAAAGCACTCCTGAAAGATGGCCATCCAACCTCTGTTTAAAGATCTCTCTTCACTCCCCTCCATTTTGCTTGTTATTCAAGCAGCAGATCTATTCCCCCCACACACACGCATGTTAAGCTTACACAGGTCCACACTAGGGGGATATGTGAGCAGGGACGGTAGCATTTCTCCCCAGCATATAGCACCCATAATGTAGCATGTAGGTCTTTAACAGATGTCATGTTCACATGCAGATATATTTCTTTGCAGTGAGCCCTGCCTGAGCGTCGCTAGCCCTGGGATCTGTGTTTTGCAAAAGATTTGCATCTGTAAATATGATCCAGATGTGTTGCAGCTCAAGGCAAGAAGAAGGGGGGAGTGGGGAACAAAGAAGAGGAGTAGAGAGATGGTTTAGAAAGGAGCAAGCAAGACAGAGGGAATGTTGTTACTTCCCTGCTGGAAGCATGTTAAAAAGTTGAATTAGAGGGTTGCAGGTGTGTGTTCAAAGCTCTGATGATCAGGCTTAAGACATTGCCATTGGGGGGGCACTAAGATGCTGGAACATGACAGCCCTGAAAACTTTGAAGTCAGCATTCAGCAAAGCAGAGCAGCCAGGATCTGGCAGCAGAAGAAACAGGCCACTTCTGTCAGCCCTGCTCTTAATGGAAGGCGGATACTGTGTGAAGGATGTTGTTCCAGGTGTTCTTTCCATCAAGTTGAGCAATTTCATCTTTGGATTAGAATGCAAACTATTAAAGAGAGGATATCTTGATTTCCCCCTCTCCTTCTCTTTTTCTGTCCCCACACGTGTAGGGCATATCAAAAGATAAATGACAAGAGTAATTTTTAAGATAATCCAGTCATTCTGTGTATTTAATGTACTGACTTGGGACTACTCAGATAAGATTTTTCTAAAATTGCTAAAATGTAGAATACATGTTCCTGGAGAATGTGGGAGGGAAGAATCTCATGTGGGTAAGTTGGATAGAGTATGGGACTCAGGATCCCTTCTTCCCAGTCAGCCAATCTAAAACTGCAGCTGGAGAAGGCTGTGTGTGTTACCATCAGGCAGTAAGGCCAAGTCTGTTTCAGGCAGAATAGATTTCTGAAGGAATTCTTTTTCCCTTGAAAAGAAAAGTCAAGCTGCTCCCTGATCTCTTATTTGGAAACAAAAATGTAAGAAGATAAGCCCTGCAGGGTAGATGAGGATGGGATCTCACTGTATCCAAAGAGCACATAACACAATAACCAAATGTTCTCCATGCTGAGGGAATTGTTGTTGCATGAACTGATCTTGCTGCTGTTTTTCCCAAAAACGGCGGTGGTGGTGAGACTGAAATGGTTGTATCTACACTCCTGGTTGGTTGGTTGCTTGCTTGCTTGCTTGGTTATTTATTTATTTGAGTTATATCCTGCTTTTCTCCTGAATGGGATTCAAAGCAGCTTATGATATATATTAAAACTGAGCATCTAAAGTTGTGGTGGGCAACTGTGGAAGCTTGGGGGACCACATTAGCCCCCTAGGAGTCCAATGTGTGTGTGTGTGTGTGAATGTGAATGAATGAATAATTTGTTGCTCCTAAAGATCTCTAGGGGGCATGGGGCATTTTGACCAGGTTTTGGGTTTCAAAAAAGGCCTCTCCTGGGCCTAAATTGGCCCTGGGCCCCACAAAATGTAGTGGAAATAGATCCCGTGCTCCACAGTGGACATTTTGGGGTCATACCCACTGCTTTTGACCCCTAGGGGCTGCAGTCATGGTGAAAGTGCCCTCTATAAGCTCTAGAGTGCATTTGGAGACATTCTGGAGCAGAATTTTTTTTGAAAAAGATTTTTAGACTGCAGGGTGAGAAGCAAGGTCCTGAACAATGAAAGCTTACCTTTTTTCCCCCTTTACCACAATTCTTTGGGCTACGATTCCTATTGTCCATGCTGGCTGGAGAAGTTATAGGAGTTCTCAAAAAAGGAACTTTTTCAAAGGAGATATGGGCAGAGAAAGGAAGAGAGCTGATAAATGGACATTGTTAGAAAGAGGAATCCATAAGAGAAAGAAGCACTAAGTAAAAGGCTGACACTGGGCCCAGGGATGGGAGGTTTTCTGGTTTTCTTGGAACCATCAAGAGTCCCCAAGGTTTTCTCTTTTTTAATGTCAGCCTTTGAGAATGTGCAATAAAGAGAATAGGATGAAAAACAGAGAGCCAGCACAGCGTCGTGGTTTGAGCATTGGGCTGCTACTCCGGATTGGCCAGGGAAACCCACTGGGTGGCCTTGGGCATATCACATACTCTCAGCCCCAGAAAACCCATGATAGGATCAGCATAAGTCTGAAATGACTTCAAGGCACACAACAGTGACAAGGATCAAAGCGGGACTGCAAAATTGGATTGAAAACTATGTGGCAAAATGAAAGCAGCCACAGGATCATGGCACCAAATGCCGAGCTGTATCTAATCATTCTTTTGAGAAGATGCCACATTTTTCAGCCTGTCCTCATATAGCAGAGCTTTCCAAACTTTTCATGTTGGTGACATATAGACATGCATCATTTTACGACACAGTAATTCAGTAAGTAATTCAGTGAGTGGAGGCAGCCCCTCCATCCGACCCTGACGTGCTGGTGCCGCTGCCCTCACTGGGGTCTTCTTTTGCCTGGGGTGGCTGTGGCAGCAGCAGGAGAGGCAACCGCTCCACCCAAGCCTGGCCCACTGTGGAAGTGGGAGAGGCAGTCCCTGTACCAGTTACATTCACACGACACACCTACACACTGCAGGTGACACATGTGTCGCAACATACAGTTTGGAAAGCTGTGTCATACAGAATTAGGTTCTAAAATTTGACTAGTCTCAACTACTTCTTTTCTTAGAACCATAGAATCATAGAGTTGGAAGAGACCCCAGGGCCATCGAGTTCAACCCCCTGCTATGCAGGAACACCCATCAAAGCATTCCCAACAGATGGCCATCCAACCTCTGCTTAAAAACCTCCAAAGAAGGAGACTCAACCACACTCCGAGGCAGCATATTCCACTGCTAGACAGCTCTGACCATCAGAAAGTTCTTCCTGAGATTCAAGTGGAATCTCCTTTCCTGCAGCTTGAATCCATTGCTCCTTGTCCTAGTCTCTGGAGCAGCGGAAAACAAGCCTGCTCCCTCCTCAACATGACATCCTTTCAGTTATTTAAACATGGCTATCATGTCCCCTCTTAACCTTCTCTTCTGCAGACTAAATATACCCAGCTCCCTAAGGCGTTCTTCATAGAGCATGGCTTCCAGACCCTTCTTCTTCCTTTTTTTCTTTTTCATCTTTCTTTGGCAAAATGGGGCACTAATATTGAAGTATACTGGGAATCATTTTTGAGCACCTCAGTCTCAGTTTTATGCCAGTTTTATTTTGACTGAAATACCTTTAAATCTAATAATGCAAAGATATTTTCAGTGCTTAGAATTTGGGTTTCTTCTGCATGGAACGTGACATGGGGTGTTTCTTTGTGCTCTGCCACAGCCCTAGCTGTGCTTGACTCGATGTACCTGGTCTTGTGTCAAGTAGATGGGTATCTGTGTAGATGTGTTTCTGTGTGCACAAGCGTTCACTTGCATGAGAGCAAGAGAACATGAACTTCCAGGGCTTTGTGTTTATAAAGTGTCAGACTTCCACATGCTGGAGTTCTGACAACCGGTGCAATTAATACAAGCCAGATGAAAGCCATTTGGAGTTGAGCAACTGGGCCCATAGAGATATTGCAAAAAGCATTTGGCTTGGAATTCAGCAGTCGTTAGCTAGAATCTCAGAGCACCCTGAGAAGAGTATCCATGGAACTCTACTATTTCCTATATGCTTGGTATTTCCAAATGTATTTTATATAGATGTAAAGCAGAGAGCACTTTAAAGCCAGGATGTAAGGGGAAGATCTTTTTTTTAAAAAGAAAATTAACAGATATTAAAAAGGAGTGATTTAAGTAATAAAACAGCAGACTACTTACATAGGTAAACTTTTAGCCTTCCAATTTACCTTTTTCCAGCATACTTTTTCTAACAAAAAATTGGCCAGATTACTCCTGCAAAGTATATATCACAGCACTTGTTAGCAGATATCAGAGCCAGTGTGTGCTTTTACCATCACAAATCTGGAGACATTCAGATACAATTCCAGTGAGCCTATCAGCTCTAGGAATATTCTGTCTGTCTGTCTGTCTGTCTGTCCCTCCCTCCCTTCCTTCCTAAGCTTTGAAACATCTGGTGAAACTGTGATGTCATGGAACTTAAAATTAATTGTCACAATTTGAGAGTGCTAGTAAGTATAATGTAGTTTTAGTGTAATTTTGTGCATGGGTTTCAAACTTTTTCTGTGCAGGGAACCCTTTGAGATCCATTTCTTGACCAAGGAGTCACAAAGCCTGCAGTGGAATTCCTGCACGTTGCAGAATATTTTGCAGCATATTCTAGTGACCAGGCCTAGTTAGCCTCATTGGTGCCTTATGAAGAGCTGGGATAGGTTAATTTCTTTGGACTGCAGCTCCCAGAGTACTCCCAGCTGGCATTGCATGGGAGTATGCTCAGAGTTGTAGTCCAAAAAGAAATTTTTCCAAGTTCTGGTCCTGTATGGAGCACAGTATAGAATGCACCCAGTGCCCACCTCTAAATATATGAGGCAATGTGTTTTTTTCAGAAAGACTACAAGAGACCTGATAGGTCATACCAACAATCTATCTAGCCTAACAGCTGTTTTTTTCAGATTTTTTAAAAATTGGTTATAGCGATAGGCCACTGCAAATGTACAAAGCACAATAGAATACAGTAAGGTTTCTACATAGGGAAATACATAATAATATATTACGTTATAGGATATAAATCATAATATCCATACATATATATGTGTGTGTTATGAGATATATAGATAAAGATATACAGTCATCCCTCTATGTTCGCTAGGGTTAGGGGCAGAAGACCCCCATGAAAGGAGAAAAACTGTGAATAACTCTAGGCCCTCCCAAACCATATTTAACACACAAAAAAGTATGACCACCATATTCAACCCACTGGATTCCTTTGAGGCATCAGGGTTCCTTCACAAGGCAGAAGTGGGTGGCTGGTGGGGCTGACTGGCACCTCCACTACTGCCCCACACCATTTTTTATAGGGACTTACAAGCCTCGCTCACAGTTTCTCATTCTCCCGAGGCTTGCGGTCCTTGTTAAAAACGGCGTAGGGAGGCAGCAGGGGTGATAGCAAATAATCTGTGAATAATCAGATCCACAAAAGTGAAACCCACAAATGCAGAGCGCTGGCTATGTGTGTGTGTGTGTAAAATATAAAAAAAATTAAGAATAAACAAAAGTTTAAGAACACATTAAACAGTAAAAGTAAAAAGTAAAAATTTTAAAATTTGCCATATTAAACTTTCCAAGGCGTCAGACTTTCTTGTTATCAGATAACAATTGAGTCCATGTTTTCATTCTAAATTTCTTTGTTGCAATTGCTATTCAGTAAGAAATATGCTCCCTATCATCAGATAACAAAAGACAGAGTGTTCTGAGTTGGCCAGCCACTACATTGTGACACGAGCTTTAACAATAGAAACTCTCTAGGGCTGGTATATAATGGACAACACAAGTAACGCACTAAGCCTAATGGCAATTGTCACTCCTTGTCACGGTAAATTCAGTAAGTTGAATTTGCAAAGAAGTGTCTGTTTCCCAAAACTATTGCCATTCCCTGATGTAAATTGAATTCTATTTCTCTATGCCATCTGTTATTTTGTAAACTGCAGTCTTACCGCCACTTCATCTTACCTTTTCTTTTTTCCCCAGTTAAAGAAGTCCCAGCTATTTTAAGATTTTTGGGGGGGGGGAATTTTGAGGCAGGGGTAGCTGTGCTAATGTGTTGCAGCAAACACAGCCCAGTATCTTGTGACATATTAAAGATAAATATGGTTTTTTTTAAGATGTAAGCTTTTTTTATGGACTGGAGTCACCTGGTGCATCTTCAGACTTGTGATACACTTTCATGCGTCTGCTGGAGTAGATCAGACCCCATGAAAGCATGTGTCCAATAAAACGTTACGGTACCACAGGATTCTTTATTGTTTCTCTCCCTGCAAATATGCAGGAGAAGCTTTCAGTCTGCCACTATGGGTTGCCAAGGAACAAAGGGACTGGCGTGGTCTCAGATATCTCATTGCGTGGGTAATGAAACAGTCAAATGGCTTGTGCTACAGTCCACTGCAGAAAAAGTCGCTTGACCCCATGGGATGCTGGCCATGGAATTTGCCTTTTTCACCACTACCCATATTGAGCAGCCGTTGTTGATGAGCTAAGCATCACATCCCAGAGATACTTTGCCTGTGTTCATCTTCTCCTTTCGGGGAGCCTTTAGAAAACTTAAAGGAAAACTCTTAAAACTATCACAAATTTGATTAGGTTTAGTATTTAATGGCTTGCAGTGGTTTTGGTATCTTCTTGGATGTCTTTCATTCTGTGTTGATTCTACTTGCAATTGAATGGATCTGTTCTGGTTTTCTTAGATGATGATGACAATGACTGCTACTACTGCTATTTTTTACAACAGCCCTTGAGTTCCACAGAAACCCTACATGATGAAGCCTCAGCATAAATATACATCTTTAGCCCCTCTGGAAGCATTGCTTTTTAAATACAGTCATCCCTCCACATTCTCTAGGGTTAGAGGCACAGGACCCCTGTGAAAGTGAAAGCGCTAGGCCCTCCCAGAACATATTTAACACACAAAAATGTATGATCACCATATTCAACCCACAATGGGTTCCTTTGAGGTACCAGGGTTCCTTCACAAGGCAGAAGCGGGTGGCTGGTGGGGCTGACTGCTACCTCCACTGCTGCCCTACACCATTTTTACTACGGGCTTACAAGCCTCCTTTGCAGTTTTTCGGTCTCACAAGGCTTGCAGTCCCTGTTAAAAATGGCAGAGGGAGGCAGCAGAAGTGACAGCAAATAATCCGTGAATAATCAAACCCTGCAGAAGTGAAACCCGCAAATGTGGAGGGCTAATTGTACTATCTCCATGAGGGTCTATAGCTGCTTGCACTCAAGGACCTAGCTTGAATTTATATTTCAGTGGTGTCTAGCAATTGTCATTCCATCCTAGAAAGAAAGAAACAGTATATTAAAAGAATATCAGTAAGAGTTTTAGATTCATTTCAGAATAACAAAAAATGGTTTTAAGGTGCAGCTTTTACCACTACAAAAAAGAGCCAAGAAAAGAATGTAGCACTGAGGCTTCTCCTCAATACCCACTTTCCCTTGGGAGATGTTTCAACCCCACAATTCGTACTGTTTCTTCCTGACATTTCCATAGACAACACAATAACCTGAAAGAATATTCCCTTGGCTGCAGCTTTGTGTACTGCTTAAGGAAGGAGGATTGCTTTAGGCTGGAGACTCAAGCCCCAAACTCAAACCTACAGTTCATTCCCTAAAGCAGGAGTAGAGAAGTATAAATAATCAGAATGGGAACTCAGCCCTAAATGCATTTTCCTATATAGCCAAAGTTGTTTTTTTCCCTCCTGGAACATCATAGTTCCACTGTTTATAGGGATGGCCTTTTAGGTGACAGGTTCTGTACCCTTTCTGTTGCATCCTTGTTTGTCCACCATAGAGTGGAGCCCAGCATCTTCCAGAAGCAATTGGAAGCCTGTATTGAAGCAAGTTTTAAGTGGCAGATGGGAATGCTTTGCTATAAGCATTCTAAAAAAAAATTCAGTTGGGATCATGAAGAGATGGTCAAGAAAGGAGAGAAGTAGTTATCTTTTGAGCATCTTGATGTCCATTTTGAATGTGTACTCTCTAGGCTGAGCAAGGAAGGAAGGAAGTAGTTATCCTCTGAGCATCTTGATGACCATTTTGAATATGTACTCTCTAGGCTGAGCTGAATACCTGGAATGGCAGGCTTTCTAGTGTCTTGACAGAGCTCACAGCTGGGCAGTACATTGCAAGGGGAAATAATGAGAACTCATTCCTTGGGAGTTCTCATCCAACCTCAAAGAGAAGGAGGCAGCTTTTTTAGCTGTTGGTCTCCCTCTAGAAAGGGACTCACTGTGGGTAGATGCCGTAGAGATGAAGTTTGGGCTGGCCAAGTAAATAGAGATGAGAGTGGAAAGAGAAAGCCGACCCATTTGTGGTCTCTTTAAAAACTCAGTCCTGTCCCTTGAACGTGACTGTGCCAGTCTGGGAGAAAGACGGGATATAAACAAAGGGGTGGAGAAATGGATGGATGCAGAGAAAGGGTTTCATGCCAGGCCTGATCAGCTAATTAGTAGTCTCCAAAGCACAGTCTGGAACAGACTAAATGAATTTGAGCTGCCATCGCATAGTCACGTTAGATAATTAAACAGGGAAAGGGGCAGAGGTTGGCAAATATTATCCCTTTAGAATTGAAGGGGAAATGTTACTGACTGTGCATGTCAAATGAGAGGAGGTGGATTATTAATTTAGCATGTCCTGATAGCAATGCAAACTCCACTAGAGATTTTGGTTTCATACTTGATTGCAATTCAAATCTTGAGAATTCTCAGCTTGCTCTTGCTTTGTTGAGCCTCATACACCAAGGGGTACAGCCAGATTATCTTTATGAAACTATATCTTCCTCCATTATATTTTGGTTTTGGATGAAGTGTATTGAGATTATCAGGGTGGGAAGGCCTCAGGAAGAGAGCAGGTTGACTCATAAATGGGTACCAAATAAGAACAGTATGGCCCGCAAATGTTTTGTATAAAATTTCCAGTCAGTATTACTCAAAACAAGAAATTGAAAGATTATATTATGATCCTTTATGTATTAATTCATTCTTGTGACACGTGTGTGGTTCATGCTAAATTAATGTTCGCGAAAATGTGCAGCAATTTCCCCTTGAATTCTAAAGGCATAATATTTGCCAGCTTTTGTCGCTTGTCAAACAGGTAGTGGTGAATCATGGTTTAGTTGCTTGTGCCAAAAATTCATGGTTGCATGCTTTCGTTCCCCTTGCTCAGTGCACTTCTTTCTTCCCTGTTCATGGAAATTGTCATTTCTCATCACATTGAAACAGATGGGAATCATGATTTGAAGAGGTTGCTAGAGAGATGGGATCCAGAATTAATTGTATCTTGTGGTCTTTGACTGTTTTTATAGTCATCAGTTCTTGGAATCTATATGGTTAAGTCTGAATAACCTAATAGTTCAGTTTCTATTTTTGGATTTTGGAAAGGAACTCTTCTTCCCCTGCTGCGCACCCTGCAATTTTGGTATTGACTATCTGTAGGTGTCAGTCACGGTGTGGGTGGCTAATCCATGTTGGAACGCACAACTCTGGGATGAACTGTGCCTGAAATAGAATTTGATTTCTGGACACTGGACACACACACACGCAAGGACTGATATTTTCCCATCTGAAGATGATGAAATCAGCTGGTGGTCTTAATGCATCTTGTATTTATTTGGTTTGGATTGCAAACAACTAAATATGCTCTCCTCTCTTTCAGTGGGAGAAGCTGCGCCCCATCTGAGCTCCCCGTCTGAACCAGCAAAGATGTCTGTGAAAGTCCCATCTGTCAATATTGATGATGAGCTTCAAAGCTTCAGTTCTGTCCATGGGAGTTCAGATTCTTCTGGGGCTGATACACTTTGAAGCCTGTCTCTGTGCGCTCGTGCACAGGAAAGCACGTGGACGGAGAGGGAAACGATCCCAGCTGTTTGGCTCAAAATTAGGGAAGGAGCAGGCATTTTCTCAGGAACCAGTGGTTTTGATGTGGAATCAGCTTACTTTTCATCACAAACATTTTATAAGCATGCGTTTGTGTGGGTGTGTCTTGTGTGTGGATATGTTCACATTTTTAAAAACAAATTAAATACATATTTTTTTCTTCTTTTTTTTTAAACAAATATTTAATCCTTTAATCCTTTCTGTGTATTCGTACATGGTTTGTATGTGGTTTAGTTTTGTCTGACAATGCTGCATGTTGGAGGAGGAAGGTATTTTGGGCCACATAAGGGGAACCCAGGAAAGCTGCCTGGTGAAAGTCAAAGCAACGTGATCCTGAGCTTGGAAAGTTACTTTTTGGAGCTGTAACTTCCAAAATCCTCCAGCCATCATGCCCGTAGGCCATGGATTTCTGAAAGTTTCTGAAGAAAAAAAATCCCAGAGGGTTTGGTATTTTTTATGTACTATTAGCAGCCTTCTCTGTGGTGGTAATCAGTTCTGGAATCCTCCACTTGGAGACTTGATTAGCCCCAACTTTGATACCATTTTTAGCACCAATTCATAACTTGGCTTTTTATTAAAGTCTTCAGGCCTGATTTTTTCCAGAGAACCAGCATGGTGTAGTGGTTTGAGTGCTGAACTACAACTCTAGAGACCAGGGTTCAAATTCCTGCTCAGTCATGAAAGCCTGCTAGGTGACCTTGAGCGAGTCACATTCTCTCAGCCCTATTAGAGGGAGGGCAAAGGCAAAACCCCTCTAAACAAATCTTGCCAAGAAGACTCTGTGAAAGGTTTGCCTTGGGGCTGCTGTAAGTTGGAAATGACTTGGAGGCACACAACAGCAACAATCAGCAGTTTTCTAGGGCTTGAGATCAGGTTCTTTTTGAGTCCTACCTAAAGATACTGCAGTAACTGCACTGAGGCCTATTGAAGGGGAAATATATTGTGGAGTGACTTGCGAGAGGGACTTCTCTGGGGTGGCGTCCAGTTGTGAAATACCCTCCCTTTGGAGGCTTGCCTGGCCCCAACTGTGATACCAAGTCAAAACTTGGGTTTTTATTAAAGCCTTCAGACTTAATTGATTTTATCCAGGTTGTGCATGTGCTATGATTGGCACTCTTTTAAATTAACTGGTTTTCAGTTAACTGGATTTTAACTGATAAATGATTTAGTATTGTTTTAGTCTTTTAAAATTATTATTTATTATTTTAAATTGATTTTATTTTAAGCCACCCTGAGATCTTTGGCTATAGGGTGTTTTGGATATAAGTGTTTTGATAAATTAAATAATTATATGTGCCTGTGCAGAGAAGAGGTGTGATCTCTCCCCAGTACACAAGTTAAACCATTCAAATGTACTGGTTGCCCTGTAGGGCAGCTTTTACCCTCAGGATGTTCTTCCTAATGTTCAAATGAAATCTCTTTCCCTGAAGTTTGAAGCCATTGCTCCGTGTCCTAGTCTCAGAAACAGCAGAAAACAAACTTGCTCCATCCTCCATATAACCTTGAGAAAAGCCCCGTTCCCTCACGAGTGATGGGAAAGATCTCCCTGAGCAATGTGTTGTGAACACCCCACTATAGCACGCATGCTCGGTAGTGTACCCCTCACAGGCTTAACTAACTCTCCTTTGCTTCGCGAACATTTGAGTTCTGTTGTACCAGAGCAGGTTATATGTAAGTGGACACCTCATTCAGTCCTGTGATCAGTGTTCAGTGAGTGAGTTACAACATCTAAATTTGAAGTAACAGCCAGCTCTATTAGTTGCAAACATTTTGCTAATACAGAGGGTACCATTTATCGAAAGGGGCTGCCAAGGGGTACACAAGTGAAAAAAGGTTGGGAACCACTGCTCTCTGGCTTCATTGAACTACAAATCCTGGGAGTCCGTAAGACATAGCTGTGGCAGTTCAAGTGGAATCACAGTGCTGTGGTTGTATGATGTGAATGGGCATCAGACCTGAAGAGGAAAAAGGAATGGTATTCATCAGCCCTGTCTGCATACCTTCCCTTTTCAAAAGGGGAAGGAGTAAGAAATATTTTCTTCCTATATCAGCACACCATATAAGAGGGCATGGGGGATTCGAGTCACAAAACTAGGTCTAATAACATTGTGGCTATCCTCGCTCCCCTCGTTTACATTGCTCATTATCGGTAACGAGAGGTACCGTCATGCAAGAATTTGCAAACGGTCAGTCCCCCGGGTTTTCATGAACAAAACATTTCTCCATCGTTTTAGTGAGTCATCACAAAACAAGTGACGAACAAGCCTCAAATCCTGTCCATTGTATCCCCACGCTGCAAGAGAAATGTTGGATGCAACAGATGTGATAATCCCTTCAACTCCTAAGAGAATGTTTTTGCTCTGCTAGGGGAAACCTTAAAAGTGCCTTTAGAATAAAATATCTCACTTTGGAGCAGAAGATTTGCAACCTCAGCTAATAGTGACTTGTGTGATATGATACTAGTAAAGAATGTGAGATTTAGGAGAGGTGCCTGTTGCAAAAGGACAGGTAGTTAACTTAATACCCTCCAGATCAATTGGGGGATAGATTTGAACTTCAGTTCCTAGAATGGTTGTTGACAGCGGACCTGCTACCTGAGGGATTCTGTAGCCCCCCCCCCAAAAAAGTAACTTCCAAGTTCTCTGGCTTCTAATGGCCGCAAGCCCTATGTCCACTCAGTTTTTCCTTGAGCGAAAGACAAGGATGGGGAACCTTGGGTTCTTCTTCGTGGTCTCTGTGCCTTCATACACTAGGAGCTTTAGCGCCTGCGCGGTAGCGTTCGGAAACTTCTAGAGCTCGTTCGCTTGGCAGGAACCCCTCCCCCACGCCGGTACTGCGCATGCTCCTCCCGCTGAGCAACGGTCTCTCCTCAGTTCTTTCTCGTCCGTCGTCGCGTACGGAAGGTTCTTTGGCTTGTTCCTCGATTCTTCTTGCTTGGCCTTCGTCTTTTCGGATTTTTGACTACTTTCGGACTGTTTACTGACCTCTCTTTCGGACGTCCCCTCGGATTGGTGATTTTGGATTTTTCTTCTTCTCGGCGTGTCGTCTTATGTCCGCGCTGTTCAAAAAGTGTGTGTCCTGCGGGCGCAAAGTTGCCCTCAACGACGGCCATAGGGGATGTCTCTTCTGTTTGGGTGAATCCCACAACACTCAGACTTGCCCAATTTGTCGGGATTTTACTCCCCAGACTCTCCGCAACAGGTCCGCGAGGCCGAAATCCTACTGTTGGGAGCAGTCTTTGAAGGCGATCGATGAGACCTCCTCTTCTAAGATGGCCGACAAGAAGACGACCACGCCATCGACGGTATCAGCGGCTGCTGTACCGTCCACCTCGTCGGTATCGGGCTCGGTACCGGCGAGAACGCCAATATCAGCGTTACCGAGGATCCCGAAGCTGTCGGCGGCTGCCAAGTCAGCGAAAGGATCCTCGACGGTGAGGAAGGCTGAGGCACCTGCCAAGGAGACACCTCCTAAGAAGCGCCCTGCTCCGGACGGAGAAAAGGGCAAGGAGAAGGAGGAGAAGAAGAAAAGAAAGGAGAAGAAACGCTCCCCGGCTGGGGACGTTCAGCCTCCAACTCCTCCTCCGACTCTTGAGCCTTCCAAAGGGCGAGGTGAGCCCATCGATCTCTCAGACGACGAGATCGAGGACGTTACCCAACAACGTCCGGACTCGCCAGTGGCAGAACCTCCAACCCTGGTGGAGGAGCACCACCGCCCTTCGAGCCGTCGCAGGTCGGCTGACCTGCAGTGGAGAGAGACCTCTGCTTCCCCGGAGCGGCGCTCGACTTCTGCTAGATCTCGGTCCCGCTCTTCGGAGTGCCCGATGAGTTCGCCGCCTCCTCGGGAGACGAGAGAGGAACAACCTCGCTCGTCTGCCTCCAGATATACCTCGGCGTCCTACGTGGCCAGGTACGCAAGGGAGTCTGAGTGGAGAGAGCGCCCGGCTTCCTACCAGTCACATTCTCCATCGTACCGGGATCGGTACCACCGTGACCTGAGATGCTGGGAGACCTTCCGGAGGTCCCGGTCACCTCGGAGACAGCGCGACTCGCGCTCGCCTGAGAGAGAGGCACCTCGGTACCGTTGGCACCAAAGTCGTTCGCCGTCGGACCGCCGCTCCTTCAGCTGCTCTCCCTCTCCTCGATACCATAGGGCGAGAGAGCCTTCACCTCGATACCGAGCGGTATCACCGCCTCCCAGGGTTACGGCTACGGCGACGCGCCCTGTGGAGTCAGTGGTGACTGGGCAGGCTACGACCACCATGGCCTGTCAGACTACGCCTGTCACCACCAGGAAGGTGAAGTCTGTTGTGAGCCAGCCGAAGCGTGACGCTACCACTGCCGCCGTTCTGGCTGCGGAGAAGCCCAAAAAGGCTGCACCCGCAACTGCGGTAAAGGAGCCAGAGAGTGAGCGACGAGAGGACTCACCAAGCTCGGAGTCCTACGACTCGAGCGCCGAGTCAGAGGCCTCGGACGTGGCCTCCCAGAAGTCTCCTCCGCTGGGATTCGGGGAGCCGATCCCAGATTCAGCACCAGAGGACATCCACCAGTTCTCTGCGATGCTGCTTCGCGTGGCCTCTACCCTTGGCCGTAAGATCGCTGATGCGGAGCCGGAGGATGACGATCCCGTCTTCTCGATCTTCGAAGGGAAGCAACCTGCCGCAGCCCCGCTGCCTCTTCTCCCCCGGATTGCTAAGGTCGTCAAATCTGCGTGGGACAGGCCAGCCTCGGCACAGCCGATACCGCAGCGTTTGGAGCACCTGTACAGGATGCAGACGGATAACGCGAGTTATCTCTTCAACCACCCTGTACCGAACTCTGTGGTGGTCGAGTCGGCACAGACAAAAGGCACCGGTAGACAACACACCACTCCGCCGGACAAAGAAGGCAGGAAGTTGGACGCCTATGCAAGGAAGTTTTATTCCGCCGCCTCCTTGCATATTAGGCTGTCCAACACTCAGGCTTGCCTCGCGGCATACCTGAAAAAGGTACTCGACCGCCTTCAACCGGCGATGGAGACGGTACCGGATGACATCCGTCAGGCCACCTCGGTCATCTTCAGTGAGGCCATATCCATCGCCCGGCAACAGATGGCCTCCTCTAGGCATGCCTTGGAGATCGCCTCCCGGGTCATGGCAGGATCCATCGGCTTGCGCCGTCATGCCTGGCTGAGACCGGCCGACATCCAGGAGGACACCCGAAGGAGGATCGAAGACCTTCCTTTCGATGGCGAGGGCCTCTTCAACTCCACCACCGACCAGGTGTTGGACAATTTAGTTAAGGCGAGGTTGACTGCCAAAAAGATCGGGCTCCAGCCGGCCACACAAGCCCGCAGGCCTTCCACCTTCCGCCAGTCTTGGCGACGATCGTCGACCTCGTCGTTCCAGTGCTCAGCCCAGTCTGGCCAGTCGAGGCCGTCCTCTGGCTCGTCGGCCAGACGTCCTTTCAAACGCCGTCCGGCTTCTTCCAAGAAGTCCTCCCCAGACGCGAAGTCTAGATTTTGACCTGTCTGGCAGGACTTCCCAACATCCTCTCTTCAGCCTTCCATCAGCCCTCGGAGACCGACCAAGGGGACTGGTTCGCCTCCATCGATCTCCGAGACGCCTAATTCCACATCGCCATTCACCCGCAGCACAGACGGTACCTCTGCTTCGCAGTCGACGACACCTGCTACCAGTACAAGGTGCTGCCGTTCGGACTCTCGACTGCCCCAAGGGTCTTCACCAAATGCATGGCCCCGGTGGTATCCTTCCTGCGGACGAAGGGTGCTTCCATCTACCCTTACCTCGACGATTGGCTGTTGGTGGCGTCCTGCAAACAGAGACTTTACCACGACGTCCACATGATGTTGTTGCTCCTCACGCGCCTTGGGCTACAAGTCAATCCGAAGAAGTCCCACCTCGAGCCGGCGAGGACGTTGGACTTCATCGGCGCTACTCTCGACTCCACCTCCACCAGGGTGTACCTGCCAGAGACTCGAGCTCAAACCCTGATCCGGGCCGCCTCTCACGCCTACACGGCCCTGACGTTGTCTGCGAGAATTGTCCAGCAGCTCCTGGGCTACATGACTGCGACCACCACGGTGACCTATCTCACCAGACTGAGGGCAAGACCTCTCCAACACTGGTTCGTCCGCATATTCGACCCTCTGCGAGACGAACAGACCATCCGACTGCAACTGCCGGAGGACGTGCGCTCATCCCTCCGATGGTGGCAATCCCGAAACAATCTGATGTCCGGGATGCCCTTCCAGCAGCCGACACCGAAGGTGACGGTAACGACCGACGCCTCCCTTTACGGATGGGGTGCCCACTGCGGCGATCTCAGAGTCCGCGACAGATGGACCGACGACGAGACCGCTCTCCATATCAACGCGCTAGAGCTGCTCGCCATCTCGAAGGCACTACGAGCGTTCCGCCACGTTGTGGCGGGGTGCACAGTCCTGGTCCTGACGGACAACACCACTGCCGTCTGTTACATCAACAGACAAGGAGGGACTCATTCCACAACCCTGCTCAACATCGCCCTCGATCTGTGGGACTGGTGCATTCGCCTGCACACGCATCCCGTGGCTGTTCACCTGGCCGGGCAGGAGAACACCACAGCAGACGCCCTCAGCAGGGACACCTCATCCCACCACGAATGGTCTCTCTCTGGAGAGGCGTTCAGACTGATTCGGGACTGCTGGGGCGAACCGTCGATCGACCTCTTCGTGACCAGGGAAAACACGAAGTGCCGCCGATTCTGTTCCAGAGCGGGCCACGATCGCGCTTCCATCGGGGACGCTTTCCAGTTTCCGTGGACCGGGGAACTCCTCTATGCGTTCCCGCCGGGACGATATCGAAGATCCTCGCCGACCGAGCCGACGCGATCCTGGTAGCCCCGTACTGGCCGAGGCAGCACTGGTTCACACCCCTGCTACGAGCTGCACAAGGCGACCTGCTCCGGCTACCACCGGCGCCGGGCTTGCTCTCCCACTCCAGCGGCCGAGTCCTCCATCCGGACCTGCCACGCCTGGCCCTCCATGCCTGGAGGATATCGCACTAGACGATCCCGTGCTCGGTACCGTCCTCGTCGCGGCCAGGAAGGAATCCACCCGTCGCAACTACCAATACAAGTGGCGACGCTTCCTGACCTTTGCTAATGAGAGGAGTGAGCCAGTATCGCCTGCGGGACTCTCTACCGTCCTGCATTTCCTCCTTCATCTCCGGCAACAGGGCCTGGCGTTTCCATCCCTAAAAGTTTACCTCTCCGCGATCGTGGCATACCATCCGCCACGATCTACAGCATCGGCTTTCTTCAGGAACGATACCGTTAAGCGGTTCCTTAGAGGACTTCAACACCTTTACCCGCCGGTATCGCCGCCGCTACCGCCGTGGTCCCTCTCGTTGGTGCTGTCGCAGTTGACGAAACTGCCCTTCGAGCCGATGGCGACCTCGGATGACAGGCTTCTAACCTTGAAAACCACCTTCCTGGTAGCGGTGACCTCAGCAAGGCGAGCGGGTGAGATCACAGCTCTTCGATCCGATGAGCCCTTCATGGTCTTCCACAGAGACAAGGTGGTCCTGAGACCTGACATCTCTTTCCTGCCTAAGGTGGTGTCCAGCTTCCATCTCAACCAGGACATCATCCTGCCTGCTTTCTTCCCGAACCCGACGACACTGTTGGAGCGGTCCCTTCACTCCCTGGACGTGCGTCGGGCCTTGACATTTTACAATGACAGGACTGCTTCCTTCCGAGGGACGCCGCATCTCTTCGTTTGTTATGGGCGACGTCGGAAGGGCCACAAGGTGTCCACCCAGCGCTTCTCCAAGTGGGTGGTACAGACTATACAGCTGGCGTACGAGCTCGCGAGGAAGCCTCCGCCAGCGCTGCTTCGAGCCCACTCCACCAGAGCTGTGGCTACTTCTGCGGCCCTCGTGCGAGGAGTTGACCTGCACGAACTGTGCCGTGTGGCGACCTGGTCCCAACCATCGACCTTTGTTCGCCACTACAGGCTCAACTGCCGGTTGCGCAGAGATGCTCGGTTCGGACGTGAGGTGCTGGCTTCCGTGCTGTAGGACCTGACCCGCCATCCGACCGGTAAGCTACACAGTCTCCTAGTGTATGAAGGCACAGAGACCACGAAGAAGAAGAACAGGTTGCTTACCTGTAACTGTGGTTCTTCGAGTGGTCATCTGTGCCATCATACACACCCACCCTTTCCTCCCCTCTTTCTCAGGTCCCTGTAGGTTCTACGGCGGACGACAGAACTGAGGAGAGACCATTGCTCGTCAGGAGGAGCATGCGCAGTACCGGCGTGGGGGAGGGGTTCCCGCCAAGCGAACGAGGTCTAGAAGTTTCCGAATGCTACCACGCAGGCGCTAAAGCTCCTAGTGTATGATGGCACAGATGACCACTCGAAGAACCACAGTTACAGGTAAGCAACCTGTTCTTCCCCATGCTACAGTGCCCATCATCCCTGCTCATTGGCCATGCTGGGTGGGGTTGACAGAAATTGAAGTCCAACTTAACATCTAGGGACCCAATGATCCTGTCACCCTTACTGTGTTGTTATTTGTGATCATAGAATCATAGAATCATAGAAATTCAGAGTTGGAAGAGACCACACAGGCCATCCAGTCCAACCCCCTACCATGCAGGAACACCCTCAAATCAATCCCGACAGATGGCCATCAAGCCTCTGCTTAAAAACCTCCAAGGAAGGAGACTCCACTACACTCCGAGGCAACAGATTCCACTGCCGGACAGCCCTGACTGTCTGGAAGTTCTTCCTGAGGTTCAGGTGGAATCTCCTTTCCTGCAGCTTGAATCCATTGCTCCTTGTCCTGGTCTCTGGAGCAGCAGAAAACAAGTCCCCTCCTTCCTCTACGTGGTATCCCTTCAAATATTTAAACATGGCTATCATGTCCCCTCTTAACCTCCTCTTCTGCAGACTAAACGTACCCAGCTCTCTAAGTCTATCCTAATAGGGCATGGCTTCCAGGCCTCTCACCATTTTGGTCGCCCTCCTCTGGACTTGCTCCAGCTTGACCATGTCCTTCTTTAATTGGGGTGCCCAGAACTGAACACAGTATTCAAGATGGGGTCTAACCAAAGCAGAGTAGAGTGGTACCAGTACCTCCCTCGATCTAGACACCATACTCCTATTGATGCAGCCGAGAATTGCATTGGCTTTCTTGGCTGCCGCATCACACTGCTGACTCATGTTCAGCTTGTGGTCTATGAAGACTCCTAGATCCCTTTCACACGTACTGCTATCCAGCCACGTGTCCCCCATCCTATATTTCTGTATTCCATTATTTCTGCCTAAGTGTAGGACCTTACACTTCTCTCTGTTGAATTTCATTTTGTTCGCCCTGGCCCAGCTCTCCAATCTATCCAGGTCATTTTGAATTTTGATCCTGTCCTCTGCGTATTAGCAACCCCTCCCAATTTGGTGTCATCTGCAAATTTGATGAGCATGCCCTCTATTCCTTCATCCAAGTCATTGATAAAAATATTGAACAGCACTGGGCCTAGGACAGAACCCTGTGGCACCCCACTAGTCACTTCTCTCCAGGATGAAAAGCAGCCATTCGTGATCACCCTTTGGGTTCGGTCAGTCAACCAATTACAAATCCAACTAACAGTAGCCCTGTCCAGCCCACATTTTACTAGCTTCGTTGCAAGAATGTCATGGGGAACTTTGTCAAAGGCCTTACTGAAATCGAGATATTCTACATCCACAGCATTCCCTTCATCTATCAAGCTAGTAACTCTATCATAAAAAGAGATAAGATTAGTCTGGCATTATTTATTTTTGAGAAAACCATGTTGACTTCTCGTGATTACCGCATTGCTTTCTAAATGATTAGAAACTGACTGCTCAATGATCTGCTCCAGGATCTTTCCGGGTACTGATGTCAGGCTGACTGGGCGATAATTATTTGGGTCCTTTTTTTTCCCCTTCTTGAAGATGGGGATAACATTTGCTCTCTTCCAATCTGCTGGAACTTCTCCTGTCCTCCAAGATTTCTCAAAAATTATAGCAAGCGGTTCTGAAATGACCTCTGCCAGCTCTTTTAATATCCTACTCTTTTAATATCATATGGATCAGTCATCCTATCATCAACAGCCGTGCTCAGGTCGTGCAAAGTCAAGGCTGTTGTCTTCCTTGATTGATGCAGTTTTCCTCTTTTCCTACCTTACCAAGCAATATAACCTTTTCTATGGAGTCAGGTCTTCTCATAATTTGACCAAAGTACAACAGTCTCAGTTTGGTCATCTTGGCTTCTAAAGAGAGTTCAGATTTGATTTACTCCAGAACCCATTTATTTGTCATTTCAGCAGTAAAATTCTGTCCAGGCTGAACTTCTCAGTAACAGAACAGAGTATCTCAGAAGCAAAGTTCACCCTCTCCTTCATTGTGGTTGGTAAGTCAAAGCAGTCACTCCAGCTTATCCCAAAGTCAGCATCCCTCTTCTTGGTCTGTAGCTCGGTTTGCTCTGCGTGGAACAAATGCAGGCTTCCCCCTCTTACCTGACAGGTGAGGGACCAGAGCAATGTCAAAAAATGGAACTAGTTGAAAGGTGGAAACTGTGTACTGTACTGTAGGGAGCTTGAAGGACTCGTGTGGGATTGACCATGCATGAGCTGCTTGCAATCTCTCAGCTAGCTTAGTGCCTTTTCCCCCCTCAGCTCGCTTTGCAAGCAGTATGCACATGTGAACGGTTCCAAACAAGCCTCTGTAAACAAGAAGAACTGATGAAAGAGTGGAACCGCTGTCGGATTAGTGGAACTTGGCCTTAATTTGGAAGTGTCAAAAGAGCGAGGGCTTCATATTGTGATTTTATTTTCATTTGCAGCAGGGCTGGCCTATATGTGTATGTGTGTTCAGATGTGCATGTATGCATGACATCTGTGTTAATTATGGTGGATTTTCCTTCACTGCAAGTTTTAAAAGCAGATGTTAGTTGGCTCAGAGGAACCCCATTCAGAGGTACACCGGCACTGGCAGAGGGTGGGACTGGATGTCCCTCGGAGGCCGTTTCACCTCTATGATTCAGTGATTCTGTATATAGCTTGATGAGACCAGGAATACTGATTTTATGGCTCATGCAGAGACGGGGCATCTTTTTCTGTATATGGCATACAGATACAGAAATGGCTCTGCTGGCAAAGAAGTTGATGACTTCCAGGCGAAGCTGTGTGCGTACATGTGTGTGTCACACTGGGAAAAATGAGGGTGGTTTGATGTTTGTCCGAAGGCCTGGCTTCCTGCAGCCCATCTTCACAACTTGGAACATGAATCCTGGAAAGAGACAGATGTTGCTAAATTGGAAGAAACATGCCATGTTCTACACCCACATAACAAAGAAGAAACAGCTTGTCATGAAATTGATGAACCAACTAACACAGATGTTTGGAAAGGTTTCACAAGGTGACATGTTACCAAATAACTGACAATTCCCCTGCCTCAATCCAAGTATTTAGCTGTTGGTTGAATCTGAGATTTTGGAATTCCAGATTTGCTCTTGGTGATACTTGGTGCAAACATTTCCCCTGACACACACACACACATGCACACAGCTTTCCGTTCCTCACCCTGCTGCCAGCCAGCTTTTCCATTCGGTGGCTTTGTCTGATCTTAGAGGCTGGGAGACAGGAAACTCTTTCCATATTGTAACCTTCTTTGAGACCTTGGAATCAGGCATGCTATAAATCTTAAGAAAAGCGTTCCCCTGTTTCTAATATGTTGCTAAGCGCTGCATCAAGCATTCTTCTGGGCAGGGACTGAAGCCAGCCAAGCCAGTGGTCTCCTGGCACTGTTACAAGGGAAGAAAATCCCTTCCCCAAACCTCCACTCCAAGCACTTTCTCCTGCACAGAGAGATCTCTTGCCAGAGATGCACTTAGATGCTGCTTCCCAGCCAGAAACACCACATTTCCTCCCTGTTGTCTCCTGGAAAACCAAGGGAGAGCAAAGTTGCATTTCTTACCTGTGGCAACAAGGCCAGAGGGGTCCACAACCTAGATGACCTGAAGCTGTAGCATTGGGAGAGTGAGATTGGAAGAGTTCCAGGAGTCCCTGTGTATGTTTGCTGATTCAACTTACACTCAGGGTTCCCAGATCTCTAGGCCAGGCCCTGAATCTCAGGGCTCAGCCCATCTTCTCTGATCCTTAGGGCGAAGAGGATCAGAGAAGATGGGCTGAGCCCTGAGAGGAATCTCAGGAGGAATCTCAGAGTGAAAGTAGTGTCTTGAAAGGTGTGTATAAATATATTTGTTGTTGTTATATTTATCTCACTCCTTTTTCAGGAGCTCAAGACAGCTTAAAAAGGTTAAAACCAGTGCACCTTTAAAGACTTATATAAAATTTAAAAATTTAGACTGGAATTGAGTATGAGACTTAAAGTCTATATAGATGAAATTAGATCTGCCGTAACGAGGTCCTCCATATTTTTGTGAATAAGCTAGTAAAATCTGGGCTAGACAGTGACACCCAAAGAGTGTGTGTCAATGGCTCCTCTTCATCCTGGAGAGAAGTGACTAGTGGGCGGGGGGCACAGTGCTATTCAACATCTTTATCAATGACTTGGATGAGGGAATAGAGGGCATTCTTATCAAATTTGCAGATGAAACCAAATTAGGAAGGGTAGCTAACACACCAGAAGACAAGATCAGAATTCAAAATGATCTTAACAGATTAGAGAGCTGAGCCAAAACTAACAAAATGAATTTCAACAGGGAGAAATGTAAGGTACTACACTTGGGAAGAAAAAATGAAATGCACAGATACAAGATGGTTGGCATTGCTTGACCACAGTACATGTGAAAGGGATCAACGATAAGTTGAACATGAGTCAGCAGTGTGATGTGGCAGCTAAAAAAGCCAATGGGATTCTAGGCTGTATGAATAGAAGTATAGGGTTTAGGTCAAGGGAAGTGATAGTACCACTCTATTCTGACGTGATCAGACCCCACCTGGAAGACTGTGTACGGTTCTGGGCCCCACAGTTCAGGAAGGATACTGACAAGCTGGAATGTGTCCAGAGGAAGGTGTAAAATGTGGGCTGGACAGGGCTACTGTTAGTTGGATTTGTAATTGGTTGACTGACTGCACCCAAAGGGTGATCACGAATGGCTGCTTTTCATCCTGGAGAGAAGTGACTAATGGGGTGCCACAGGGTTCTGTCCTGGGCCCAGTGCTGTTCAATACTTTTATCAACGACTTGGATGAAGGAATAGAGGGCATGCTCATCAAATCTGCAGATGACACCAAATTGGGAGGGGCTGCTAATACGCCAGAGGACAGGATCAAAATTCAAAATGACCTGGATAGATTGGAGAGCTGGGCCAGGGCGAACAAAATGAAATTCAACAGAGAGAAGTGTAAGGTCCTACACTTAGGTAGAAAAAACGGAATACAGAAATATAGGATGGGGGACACGTGGCTGGATAGCAGTACGTGTGAAAGGGATCTAGGAGTCTTCATAGACCACAAGCTGAACATGAGTCAGCAGTGTGATGCGGCAGCCAAGAAAGCCAATGCAATTCTCGGCTGCATCAATAGGAGTATGGTGTCTAGATCGAGGGAGGTACTGGTACCACTCTACTCTGCTTTGGTTAGACCCCATCTTGAATACTGTGTCCAGTTCTGGGCACCCCAATTCAAGAAGGATATTGACAAGCTGGAGCAAGTCCAGAGGAGGGCGACCAAAATGGTGAGAGGCCTGGAAGCCATGCCCTATCAGGACAGACTTAGAGAGCTGGGTATGTTTAGTCTGCAGAAGAGAAGGTTGAGAGGGGATATGATAGCCATGTTTAAATATTTGAAGGGATGGCATGTCGAGGAGGGAGTGGGCTTCTTTTCTGCTGCTCCAGAGACCAGGACAAGGAGCAGTGGATTCAAGCTGCAGGAAAGGAGATTCCACCTGAACCTCAGGAAGAACTTTCTGACGGTCAGAGCTGTCTGGCAGTGGAATATGCTGCCTGGGAGTGTGGTGGAGTCTCCTTCTTTGGAGGTTTTTAAGCAGAGGCTGGATGGCCATCTGCTAGGAATGCTTTGATGGGTGTTCCTGCATAGCAAGGGAGTTGGACCTGATGGCTCCTGGGGTCTCTTCCAACTCTAGGATTCTAAGATTCTAGGATTCTATGACCAAAATGGTAGAAGGCCTGGAAGCCATGCCCTAAAAGGAGATTCTTAGGATGCTGGGTATGTTTAACCTGGAGAAGAGAAGGTTAAGAGGCAACATGACAGCTATGTTTAAATAGTTGAAGAGGTGTCATATGGAGGACAGAGCAAGCCTATTTTCTGCTGCTCCAGAGATTAGGACACGGAGCAATGGCATCAAACTTCAAGAAAAGCAATTCCAGTAAAACATTAGGAAGATCTTCCTGATGATAAGAGCAGTTTAACAGCGGAATCTGCTGCTGCCTGGGAGTGTGGTAGAGTCTCCTTCTTTGGAGGTTTTTACACAGAGGTTGGATGGCCATCTGTTGGGAATGCTTTTATTCCTGCATTGGCAGAATGGGGTTGGACTTGATGGCCCTTGTAGTCTGTTCCAGCTCTACAGTTCTATGATTCTGAATGGCAAGTCAACATAAACATAATCTTTGAATTTTTCTTGTTTCTAATTCAAACATGATTGAATTAGATATTTAGTGATTAACTAAACACATGTACCCTTTTTTCTATGAACTTTACTATCTCTGTCAAAAGCATACATTGTACAAAGCAAACTCAATCAGTAGAGACTGAGGAACAATTTAAAAAAAGATCAAAGTCATAGCAGTAATGACTTTAATGCTAATAATACTGAGATAATGTTAATTCTCAACTCTTGGACCAAAACATTGTGGAAAAGGGTGTTGTTTACTGACCAAAGAGTCCAGAAGATGTGTGCAGTTAAACTGGGACTGTATGAGGCTCACAAACCAAGAACAGTGTTCTATTTTACTTGATATAGTCTATCACATCAAGAACTGCAAGTCCCAGGGTGCCAAGTACCTAGGCTAGAAGAAGAGACGCCTGGCAGAAATGGGGAGGCAAAGTATCACAAGACAGTGGCATTTGCTGGACTCTTAGTAAGTGTCTAATTCTTTCCCAGTCCCATTGCAACTTTGGTCCATGTCATCTGAACATTAAAGAACAGCTTCGAAGGAATCAATGCCATTTGCCTTACACCAGTGGTTCTCAACCTTTCTAATGCTGCAGCCCTTTAATACAGTTCCTCATGTTGTGGTGACCCCCAACCATAAAATTATTTAGTTATTATTTACAATGCCTCCGCCCCGGCAAAGGCCACCTCGCTGACCAGGAACGGGGGGGGCAGGGAGGGAAAGAGGAGCCATGCGTCCCCCCAGGAAAAAACTCCAAGAACCCCCCCGGGCTCTGCTTCTGCTTCACTCTCATTTCCGCTGGTGGGGGGGCAGTGTGGGAAAAGTTTCCAGAGTGTCGACCCTGGCCGGGGGGGAGGAATCCCAGTGCCTTTGTCTTTTGCGCCAGGCGCAGCTCGCCTCCCCAGAGAAGCGCCGCCTTGTGGCCCCCCAGCCCTTCCACAGCACCCCCCTCCATGGCGAGTGGGGCAGGGGCTGTCGTGAGGAGGGGGCCTGCCCCCCGTGCTGCTGCCACCTCCCCAAGCTGGCCCGTCAGACAGGAGGTTCTCCCGGTAGTGGAGAAGGGGAGCGATTTCAGTCCCTTCTGAACAGGGGGCAGGAGGGCACGAGCGCATGGCTCATGCTTGCGCACCACCACCGAGGAGGAAATGGAGCCTAAGACCATTGGAAATATGTATTTTCCGATGGTCTTAGGCGACCCCTGTGAAAGAAGGGTCGTTCGACCCCCAAAGGGGTCCCGACCCACAGGTTGAGAACCACTGCTTTACACTGTGTTCAGTCTTAAAATATGTTATGCTAGAGTCAAGGGAACAGGAAGAAACTTTTGAGAATCTCTGAAATGTCTCACAGGTATTTCAGAAAATTCTCCTTGTGAAATGCTGCACCTGACCAAAGCAAAAACAAAAAACCCAACCCCCCCCCAACTATTGTTAAATGAGATTTACAAGACACAACTACATCTCATTGTCAGTGAAGTGCTTAGCAATACGGAATTTTTTTAGCACCCTGCCTGTGACTCTGACAGTAGCTGAAAGACATTTCAGCAAGTTAGCGCTCAACAAAAACCGCAGGTGTTCTGCATGAAAGCAAGAATGGTTAAGTCACCTCTTGTTTACTTGAAGGTGAATTCTCAAGAGAAATGGACTTTAAGGGGTTAATTTATGCTTTTGCAATGAAAACAGCCAGAAAAATAAAACTTTAAAACTAGTTGGCCTGTTTTTTTTTTTTTTTTTTTCAGCCAGAGTGGTCCATTAAAATGATGATGATAACATCATCATCATCATCATCATCATCATCATCATCATCATCATTATTATTATTAGGACATTGACAAGACAATGCCTTTGCTAACGACCAGATAATTAGCAAATTTTTGAGACTCTCAGACTGGGTGTTATTAAACTAAAGTATCAAGAGATAGGTCTTTTTCAGAAGAGTAAAATATGTGACAATAATTCCCAAATTAAAACCAACTTATTTTATGGTTCTTGAGACTGTATGCTTGGATTGAAGAATTTAGGGCATTTGTTTGGAAAAGAGGTATGTGTTACAGGTTTGCAAAACTACTTTTAATTGTTGTTATTGGACGCCTTCAAGTAGTTCTTGACTTATGGCAATTCTATCATGGGAGGTTTTTTGGCAAGATTTATTCTCCTGGTGAGATTTGACCTTGCTTTCCTTTGAGGCTGAGAGAGTAGGAGCTTGCTTTGGAACAGATTTTGCACCCTTCAACATTTCACAGATGAAAGCCAGGACACATGTGGTCAGGTAATATCAAAGAACATTTCTGCATGACACTCTTATAGCGCGAT
This sequence comes from Ctenosaura bakeri, assembly GCA_948474755.1. NCBI lineage: Eukaryota > Metazoa > Chordata > Lepidosauria > Squamata > Iguanidae > Ctenosaura > Ctenosaura bakeri. Next base: position 656,711 of record CAOLHI010000328.1, read on the forward strand.
GTTTCCACTTTCAACCTCCTATGGAATCCTGGAGTTTGCAGTTTCGGGAGGGGCCAACTTGCCCCTCCCGAAACTGCAAACCCCAGGATTCCAGAGGATGTTGAAAGTGGAATCACTGCGCTATAACAGGCTAGTGCGGAAATGGCCAAGATTCAGGGAGAAGCACGAAGATGGTCTTTAGCCAGTCCAAAAGCTGTATCGGTAAGTCAGAAATCCAGGTACATGAGCCAGCAAAGACTGAAACTGGAGTTGATAATCTGGAATAGGTAGTAAACTACTATATTTATTGGTGCTGCTCTTTTTAGAATATTGGGTATAGATGTAACAAACAGAGTGTAAGATGAGTGCTCAGATCATTGGGAATGAAATCAAGAAAATTATTTATACATAAGATAAAGATCTGGTTAATCTATAGACTGAAGTATAATAAAATGGAAACCTGTTATAGAAGATGACTTAAGTATGGAGTAAATGAAGTTGGATGAACCGAATGTATGAACATATGATTAATTGATGTGTTTATACATTATTGTTTTTCTTTTCTTTTTTGTATTTTACTGTTTGAAAATAAAGAAAAAGTAGTCGTTCTAAGGTCAAGTCAAAACAGCAATGGGAGTGAGTATTGCTAGGTAACTAGATAAAAGGATTGTCAGCACTAAGGCTGGGAGGCAACTGCCCCGGTATTTATGAGCAGCTCCTTCAAGGTCACAGGTGTCTCATTAGTGCTAATTGGGTCAGCATTTCTTATTGAAATGGTGAAGAACTTGGTGTTTCTGCCTGTGTCTCTTACTGAGGATAGAAGTATATAGCCTATAGCCTCTGCCATGCTCTGCTGGGAAACAGACTCCTCTACTGCCTCAGACCCCATCTCCTTAGTCCAGCAGTTCTCAACCTGTGGGTTGTGACCCTTTTGGAGGTCGAACAACCCTTTCACAGGGGTCACCTAAGGCCATCAGAATATACGTAATTCCGATGGTCTTAGGCTCAATTCCCTCCTTGGTGGTGGTGCGCAAGCGCAAGCCATGTGCTCACATCCTCTTGCCCCCTTTGGCGGGAGTGCGTGTGGCCACAGCGTCGTCACAGCAGGAGTGGTGGTGCGCAAGCACAAGCCACACGCTCGCGTCCTCCTGCCCCCTGTTCAGAAGGGACTGAAATCGCTCCCCTTCTCCGCTACTAGGAGAACCTCCTGTCTGATGGGCCAGCTTGGGGGGGTGGCGCAGCATGGGGGGCAGGCCCCCTCCTCGCCACGGTCCCTGCCCCACTCGCCACGGAGGGGGGCACTGTGGAAGGGCCGGGGGGCTGCAAGTCAGCACTTTTACAGGAGGGTGAGCTGCACCTGGTGCAAAAGACAAAGGCGCTGGGATTCCTCCCCCCCTGGCCAGGGTCGACACTCTGGAAACTTTTCCCACACTGCCCCCCCAGCGGAAATGAGAGCAAAGCAGAAGCAGAGCCCGGGGGGGGGGTTCTTGGAGTTTTTTCCTGGGGGAGACGCACAGCTCTTCTTTCCCTCCCTGCCCCTTCCCGTTCCTGGCCGGCAAGGCGGCCTTTGCTGGGGGGGAGACATTGTAAATAATAAATAAATAATTTTATGGTTGGGGGTCACCACAACATGAGGAACTGTATTAAAGGGTTGCGGCATTAGGAAGGTTGAGAACCACTGCCTTAATCTAAGAGGGAGCTATAGCTTCTTGGCAATCTGCCTACTTATTGTTCTCCAAGGAGTGACTTATGACAGAGACCTCCTTTGGCATTTTGAACTCTGTTTGCAGTAACTGAAATAAGCTGAAGACAAAGGGGAAAGTGGCATGAGGAGAGAGAAACTGGGATATTTTGCAAGCACCTACAGTCAGGACATTTGGAATATATGAGATGCAACAGTATCTGTAGAATTCTTCTCCAGCACCCCATTTCAAATGAATTGATTATCTTCCCGTTTGTTTTCTTCACCATCCGGCTTCCATGCCAGTTACACGATTGTGCTACTGGACTACTGCAACAAATGGGCTGTCTTTTGATACTGCTTTAATCTGTTGTTGTGTGTCTTCAAGTTCCTTCTGACTTATGATGGCCCTAAGGTGAACCTATCATGGAGTTTTCTGGGCCTGAAAGTGTGTGATGTGCCCAAGGTCACCCAGTGAGTTCTCGTGACTGAACAGGGAATCAAACCCTGGTCTCCAGGGTTGTAGTCCAGCGTTCAAACCACTGTACAACATTAGCTCTCTAACTAGTTTTCCCAAAATTTGTAAGCCTTTCTATCTCTTACACATATTAGTTGTCTGAAACTGTGCTTTGAAAGACCTTGAAATTCTAGGAAAAATAATTGATGGCATGAGACTGAAGTGGTCAGGGAAGACTCTGCATGGAGAATGAAGGCATAGCTACAACACACAATTCCCTTTAACTACGATGCATTTCATGGTTCCTTGCTATGGAACCATGGAGTTTCTAGTTTGGTGTAGTGCTTGACCCACCTTGGCACTATCTCTCCATGATGGTAGGACTCCATACTCCAGTTAAGTAAGAGACTCTAGTGACAATAGCATTGCTGCTGCTGGGATCTCCCATATCAGACATGCTTTTGCTGCAGAGCCTGACTGTTTGAAAGGACCTCAGAATTATAGGGCTAGGACCCCCTTTCAGGCACCACAGTAACATCCTATGGAATCCTGGGGTTTGTAGTTTGGAGAGGGAGTAGAGCTTTCTGGCTGGGAATTCTAGAGTCCCTGCCTTAAATTGCAAATGCCAGGATCCCACAGGATACAGTTAAAGTGGAATCATAGTACTATAGTGGTGCAGTATGAGATTCTTGGATAGAATCTGAAGGACTGAAGGCCCCAAAACTTGGTAGACGGGTAAAGGGAGATGGTGATGAAGGCACAAAGGGGGAAAGAACATTTTGGCTTTGAAAGGGAAGAAAAAAATGCATCCTGCTCTGGAGAAGAAATGTTTTAGCTGTGAAATCTTGACCCTGTTGAAACCCAAAAACCTGCAGCCTTCTTTCTGTTGTTGTTGCAGGATGCTGTTTTAGATGATAAAATATAGGTGGTGCCAACGGTTTGTGAGGTTTTTTTTTTTTCCCTCTGCTGTGGAAAATATCCATTTACCAAACAAAAACACAAAAGAAAGCAAAAATATGTAGAAAAAGAAATTGAATAAGAACTAAGACTATCTTCTAAGTAAACAAGGCTATCCAGTTATGAAACCACCCCAAAGCTAGGTATGGTTGGAGCTGCTTGAAATGGTTGTGCCGAACAGACTGCTCCGTTGATTAGCTCAACTTCTTGCAGAATCTCTCTGGGAAATTAGAAACATCTGCTTCTATTCACCTCAGGAAAAAATCAAAATACGGAATTGGCAACTGTTCAGTCTGAAAACCAGGCACTTGAGAAGATTTGAGGAAATACCAAAGGACTCGTTTGATGGTAGAAACGAGGAGAGTGGGATAGAGCCTGCTGGTGTGACCCAGCCCCTCCAGGAACCGTTTTTTGTCTTTTTTTTTCTTGGAGGATGATTGTTAGGAATAATCGCTAGTCAGATTTTTCATTTGTTATTATTTCGATCCTACCGTTTCAAAAAATGAAGCCGCAATCTCAAACAGCTGATTTTGGGTCAGAAAAATCAGAAAATGGTGGCAGTAGTGGGACACATGTGAGTTCTTCTGTAGAAGCAGTTGTCCATTTTTGTCTGATGCAGGATGGCTGCATTCAGTTCAAGGTTGTGGAATCAGCGTTGCCCTTGGATGTACATTGCAACTGGGTACACATGGCATGAGAGCCAGCGTGGTGTAGGGTTTTGAGTGTTGGACTAAGACACTGGGAGTCCAGGGTTCATATCCCAGCTCAGCCATGGAAACCTACTGGGTGACCTTGGGTGAGTCACACTCCCTTGACCTCAGAGGAAGGCAAAGGCAGGCCCCCTTTAAACATATGCTGTCAAGAAGTGTGGTTCATCTTAAGGTTGCCGTAAGGCAGAAATGGCTCGAAGGCACACAACAGCAAACATATAGCATGGATATGAATTGCACATAATGTGCATGTGCATTTGGTTGTGTGTTTGGTTGCACAGTTGTGCAACACTGCCATTCAACACAAGGGCTGCGCGATTAGAATTAATAAGTTACTGCATGCATAGTTTTCCTGTTGGTATTTGCACATGCATACATTCCTTTTCAGAAGCTTTTAGGCATTTTTTCCCCAATGAGAAGCATCCACCATCAATTCCAAGTTGCAGATGTGGAATTGTGTAAGTGTTACTATATGCAATTCCAATTTGCAGAAGTGGAGTTGTGCAATGAAGCATCTGGAGTATGACCGTGGCGATGTATTGTACATCAGCTTTGAATTGGGTTGTGTGTTCAGAGTTGTCATTCAGTACAAGGGTTGCACAGAACAATCAGTGCGATCCTCCACATGTGGAAATTTATTTTACAAGTCCCCAGTGCAGCATTTTGGCCAAAATATTTGTGTGTGAACAGAACGGTCTTCTGGAAAGAAATCTCCTCCCCACCCCCAGTGGAAATCAAGGGATGACGAACCCTTTGTGAGAAGTAGGAGTTAACAGCTCTGAAGTGCACAAGCAAAAGCCATATTTCCTGTTGGGTTTTGGGATGTATGCTTTTGCTATGCTGACACTTCACACTCCAGCTCTGGTCCTCCTCCCCAGCTCAGCTCGGCTCGATTAAACTCTCCTCACTTCTCCTCACATGGTTTTATATCTGAGAGTACTTATCAGTCAAGACCGCAGGAGAATATCGCTTCCCTCTAAGTCTGTTGACTCTCAATTTGAAAGCGAGCCCGGTTTTCCCATGGCATGTTGTTAACAAGTCTAATTTAACACCGAGCACTTGAAAGAGTCTGTACAGCCACAACACTTAATTTAAACATCGCTCCTGGGGAAGAAGACAAGGCAAAGATCATTTCCTACGGGGATCTGACTCCAGCATGGAAATGAACTGCATTCCATTTTAAAAAGAGGTTTGGGGAAATCAATGGTACGTGTTTTAGCAACTTCAGCAGCCCGGTTGCCTTTCATGGATAACTTTTGGTTCTGGCCTTCTTGGCAAGCCAAAGTGGCTGTATGGAGCCCTGCCATGTGAACAGGCCTGTGCTTTGTGTATGTATGTATGTATGTATGTATGTATGTATTTATTTATTTATTTATATTGAAATTCCATAAAAACTAAAATGTATATCTCGTTTACAATTTACAATATTACATATTGTACACCATTCTTACATAACTTTTCTATTATTATTAATATTTTCTGTACAGTATTAAATATTTATTTCCTTCCTTAATTTATTGTTAAATCAACCCCTCCTCCCCCCTCCCTCTCTTATCTTGTCCCCCCCCTGTATTTACAACACATTTTTTTTATTGTAATTATTTATTTGTATCCCGTCTCTCCACATGGATCGAGGCGGCGAACAACTTACAAATAGCATATATTTTCGATACATTTCTTATACATGCCCCCAACAAGCTGGGTACTCATTTTACCGACCTGCAAAAGGATGGAAGGCTGAGTCAACCTGGAGCCCGGCAGGATTGAACTCACAACCTTGTGGCTACAGTACTGACATTTAACCACTGCGCCACCAGGGCTCCCTTAACAATGTATATCTTAACAATGTATTTTTGCCATCAATTTATCCTTCCCCTTTCCTTCTCCATGTCCCTTCCTCCTCCCCGCTCTAGCCTTCCTTTTCTTATTACTCGTTTTCCCCCTCCAATCTCTTTTTTTGTTTCTTATTCTAAACCTCCTTAGTGTGAAATCTCTTTCTGTTATTGTAATCTACCTTAATTTTCCTACTCAGACCATATTCCCGCCTTAATATAAGTATTACTCTTTCAATCCTTTATTCAGTTCTTCATCTTACTTCTCCTTCACCCATCTAATAATTTCATTCCATTGCTTTTCGAATTGTTGATTTGAATTACCTTTCAGCTTGTTGGACAGTTTTTCCATTTCAGTAATATCCATCACTTTAATCTTCCATTCTTCTTGGGAGGGTTCTGTTCCTTCTCTCCAGTGCTTTGTGTGATTCAATCTTGCTGCTATTATTAAATTTAATAATATTTCCCTTTTTGTCCTCATTTGGCTGTTCCTCATGATCATGTTTAGGAAATATTTTCCAGAGTCATCTCAAATTTAATATCAACCAGCTTAGTAATACTACCATGAATCTTTTTCCAATATTTTTTTTGCTATGGGGCATAACCACTATGTATGAAAATAAGTTCCCGTTGTTTTTCCGCATTTCCAACATTGGCCATTCTCTTTTTGTGTTACCTTCATTAATTTTTGAGGGGTCATATACCATCAGTGCGTTGACTTATAAAATATTTCTCTTAAACTCAAGCTTTGAGTAAACTTTATGTCGTTGCTCCATGGTCTTTCCCATCTTTCCAACTCTATGTTGTGACTGATGTTTTGGGTCCACTTTACCGTATAATCCTTGATCTTTTCCTGCTCTAACTCCCTTTCTAGTAGAAGTCTATAAATTTTTGAAACCCCCCCCCGCCCATTTTTCATTAAGATTTTGTCTAATTTGTTCTCTTCTGACTCCATCCCGGTGGTTTTTATATCCATTTTGAACCTTTCTTTTAATTGTCGGTATGGGAACCAATTCAATTCGATGTTCTGCTCTTTTAGTTCTTCTCTAGTTTTTAACGCTGGTACTCTTCCTTCCCATCTTATTAAATCCTTATACCTTAGTATTCCTCCTAATTTTGATTCTGATATTCTGAAGGCTTCTTGGGCTGATGTCCACGCTGGCAATTTAATTTTTTTTTTGTTGATACTCTGCCACGTTCTAAATAGAGCTCTCCTCACATAATGATCTCTAAGTTCTCTATCTACTTCTGCTTTGTTATAGCAGAGGTGTCCGTGCCAACCAAAGTTAACATTAAATCCTTCTAATTCTAATAGTTTATGATTTTTCAATTGAATCCAATCTTTAATCCATCCTAGGCAGCATGTTTGATAGTATACTTCCAGATATGACTGTCTGAATCCTCCTCTCTCCTTGCTGTCTTGAAGTATTTTCATTTTTATTCTTGGTTTCCTTCCTACCCATATAAATTTTGATAGTTCTTTGTTCCAGCTTATAAATGGTTTTTTTTATTATTAATTATTGGAAGTGTCAGCGGCGGGCGGAGACCAAGCAGACGTGGGGCAAGCGGTTGAGGCTGTCAGCATTTATTGGCAGTCAGTAAACAGAAAGTTACAGCACCCCCTCAGGAAAGCCCCAGCGCAAATGTAAAAGTCAAGCCACAAAATAAAATGCAAGCCAATTGCTAAGGCAAGGAAAGGGTTACTTCACCCGAAGCACAGTCTGGGAGCTCGGCTGCAAGGAGAGCTGAACGCGGGCGCCGGAGGGAGGGGCTGGAACTGGACACAGACCGAGGAGGACGCGGAAGGCTGATGGTTGTTGCTCCGTGGTCCTCCTCTCCCTGCACCCGACCTAAATAGGCTCCAGGCCCGGTGGCACCCAATCAGGACCAGGTGCACAGCTGAGAGCCCTCAGCCTGCCGCCTGGGCTCACAGCTGTGAGCTCTCAGCTCGCAGTCGCTTTTCCAGCAGCCACTGGGACCGGCGGGCTGCCTCTTTCCCTTGCTGCCGCCGCTGAAACGTGAGAGGAGGGCCGGCAACCTCCTCCAAGTCAGAGCCGAGGGTGGGCAGAGTCCCTGGGCTGGAGCCAGGGCCCGCCCCCCGGCGAACCTGCAGGCATCCCGACCGCCGGGGCAAGCCCCGGTCCGGCCCTGGTACCGCTAGCGGACCCATTCACGTCAGCGGAGACTTCTGCGACTGGACCTCCTCCCGCGGCGGCGGGATCCCCCACGTCGGCCGGACCGCCCCCCGTGTCGGCGGCAGCAGCCTCCGAGACGGCGGTGGGCCCGGCAGGGACCTCCGAGACAGCGGCGGGCCCGGCAGCGGCCTCCGAGATGGCGGCAGGCCCAGACTCAGCCGAACAAGAACATAATTTTTGGAAGTACAGTCATCTTTATTATATTTATCCGGCCTAATAATGAGAGGCTGAGTTTATTCCATTTCTGTAAATCTATTTGATTCCAGGTTTTTTGATCATTATTATTATAAAGTTCTGAATTTTTCTTTGTGATATAAATTCCTAAATAGTTAACTTTTTAATCTGTACTGAATCCTGAGATCTCTTTCAACTCTTCCTCTTCTTTTCTTGTCAGATTCATTGTCAATAATGATGATTTATTCTTATTAATCCTGAAGCCAGGTACCTGGCCATATTCCTTCAGTTCTCCTAACAATCTGGGGAGAGTATCTTTTGGTTCTTCCAAGAACACAACCTTGTTGTCCGCAAAGGCTCTCATTTTATATTTGTTCTTCTTAATTTTTACCCCTCTTATCTGGTTAGACTCTCTGATTTTATTGTTCAGTATTTCCAGTGTCATAATAAAGAGAAGAGGCGAAAGCGGGCAACCTTGTCTCACCCCCTTAGATATCTCAAATTGGTTGGATCTTTCCCCATTAATTATCAGATTTGCTTTCTGATCTCTGTAGATGATACCTATCCATTCTTTAAACTTTCCTCCACATCCATATTCTTCTATAATATTTTTCATAAACTTCCAGGAGATGTTATCAAAGGCCTTCTCTGCATCTAGGAATGCCATTGTAAACTTCTTTCCTGGGTTTTTGTCATCGTATTCTATACAATTGATAACTGTCCTTATATTTTGTTTGAGACTTCTTCCAGGTAGAAAACCCATTTGGTCCGCATAAATGTAATCTTGGAGCGCCTTTTTCAATCTTTTACTTAATATTGCTGTAAAAATTTTATAATCAATGTCCCATAACGAAATTGGTCTCTAATTTCTAACATCTTTAGTATCTTTCCTTTCTTTCGGAATCAGAATTATATTTGAGTCTCCTCAGGTACTAGGTCTTCCTTGTGGTGGTAATGTTTTTAACATATAATAATATGGTGTGACCAATTCATCTTGTAATTTCTTGTAGTAAGTTGCCGTAAATCCATCGGGGCCTGGGGATTTCCCCTCTTTCAATTCTTTAATTGCTTCTGTGACCATACTCATTGTAATTGGAGAGTTCAAATATTTATGATGTTCTTCCGAAATCTTATTAATTATTTGCTTTTTAAAATACGATTCAAATTTGATTTTTTTGTTGAGAGGTTGTTGCTTTCTCTGAAAATAATTTCTCATAATACTTTACAAATGCCTGTATAATTTTCTCCTGTTCTGTAATCAAATTCTTTCCCTCTTTTTCTTCAATCTATAGACGAGGCATCTCCCAATTTTATTAGCATGTTCAAGTTGATAACATTTCAAATACACCAATTTCCTTTTTATTTCCTCTGTCGTCAATTGGGAGATTTCTTTTTGAATTATTTTAATTTCATAATTTATTCTTTTCTTATCCACATTTCCCTTTAATTCCTCTTGGTTTTTTTCGCAGCTCCAATGAAAGTTTCCTAAATTTTTCCTCTTTTTCTTTTTTTTGTAAATATTGCTGCTGTAAGAAGAAGCCTCTCATTACTGCTTTGCTTGTATCCCAGATGATGTTCATTTTAGTTCCTTCCTTTAGTTCCCTCTTTAATGTTTTCTTGAAAAAAGAATTTTAGAGTCTCCTTTGCCTTTTTAAAAATTTCTTTATCTTTTGAAAGGTTATCATTTAATCTCCAATTGAACTGTTTTTTAATTTCTTTGAAAGTCAAAGATACTGGGTTATGGTCGGACAATAATAGCAATAGCAATAGCATTTATTTCTATACCGCTTATCAACTGAGTGTTATCTAAGCGGTTTACAATGTATTTTAGCTAATTGCCCCCAACAAGCTGGGTACTCATTTTACCGACCTGCGGAAGGATGGAAGGCTGAGTCAACCTTGGAGCCCAGCAGGATCAAACTCACAACCTTGTGGTTGCAGTACTGCCATTTAACCACTGTGCCACCAGGGCTCCTGGTGGGAGTATTTCTGCATTTTTAATTTCTTTTAATAAATTCTTAGATACTATAATCATATCTATTCTGGTTAATGATTGATGTACATCTAAGAAGAATGTATAGTCTTTATCCATCAGATGACGAAGTCTCCAGGAATCTACTAATGTTAAATTTTGTATCATTTCAAAAAATGTCTTTGGCAATCTCCCCTGAGCTTTCCTCTTATTTTTCTTTATTGTTTGTTTATCTTTTTCTGTATCCGATACTCAGTTCCACTCTCCAGCCAAGATCAAATTCTCATATTCATATTCTTGAATCAGATCATTTAATTTTTTTATAGAATTCCTCTTTTTTTCCCCGTTAGGTGCATATATTCCAACAAATAATGTTTTCTTCTTATTGATCTGAATCTCTATTCCAATGATCCTTCCCTCTTTATCTTTGAATATTAATTTTGCTGGAATCTTTCTGTGAACATATACTACCACTCCTCTTTTTTTCTTTTCGTAAAGTGCTGTAAAACATTCTCCTAATTTTTTTGTTCTTCAAATATTTCTCATTTTTCTTATCTATATGAGTTTCCTGAAGGCATATAATTTCCCCTTTTGTCTTCTCTAATTGATGAAAGACCTGCCTTTTTTTGTATTGTGAATTTATACCACGAACTTTGCAGGATATTATCTTCACCCTAACTTTCTTATTCCTTGCTCTTCTCTTAGTCCAAAGTCTCTACTAATAGTTCTTCCTCTTCTCTTCTTAAGTCCTCTTCTTGGTCTGATAGGTTTATGGTGTCCACTCTTCTTTCTTGTTCTTTTTCTAGTTGAGTGCCAAATTCTTTTTTATACTTACAATTTTTTATCACTCTATCTTTTTTCCTTTCTTCTCTTCTGTCCGTATGCTCTTCTTGCATATATTTTTTTATAAAACTCTTTTGCTTGGTCTATTGTAATTTTTTGTGGTTTGTCTCTAAAATAGAAGAAGATACCTTCTGGGATCTCCCATCTATGTCTTATGTTTAATCTTTGTAATTGTCTTGTTAGGAAAGAGTACTCTCTTCTCTGTCTCAGTAAAGCTGCTGGTACGTCTTTAAATATCTTTATTTCTTTATCTTCTATCATCAATTTTTCTCTGTAATTCTGTTCCAGTACAAGGTCCTTTGTCTTCTCTCTAGTGAAGTAAACCACTATGTCTCTGGTAATTGTTTCTTTTTAGCAATTGTTGAATCCACCCAAAACATTTTATCTCTAATCCAAATTTCCCCACTCTTTGTCCTAAAAATGTAGCCAAAATTTCCATTACTCTCTCATACAAATTTTCCCATTTATTCCAGTAGGCCTCTTATCTTCACACATTTATTTCTGTATTTTAATTCTAGTTTCCACAGTGCCTCACCTTCTTTTTGTTGTTCTCTTCTCAAGTTCTTAGTTTCTGAGTCTATTTCTTGTGTCTTCTCTTGTACTAACTCCACCTTTTTATCTATGATTGTCAAATCTTGTGTTGTTTTTTTGAAGTTTTGATTTACATTTTCCATTTCTTTTTTGAAGTCTTGTTTTAGTTCTGTTCGAATTTCTTTAAAAACTTTTAATTTGCTTCTTAATTTTTGAATTTCTTCCACAAATATTCTAATATTCAGATCCGTTATTTTTCCTTCTATTGATGGTCTTCTTCCCTGTGTTTGTGTTTGTAAAAGAAGCTGTGTTGTCTTTTTCTGTCTGGATACCATGTCTTTACTAAACTTTTTATCTTATTTTCTATTTCACTCCTTCCTCATTTATATTTTCTTCTATTTTCTCTTATTACAGATTAATAAGTACTTGAATAAATAGATTTTTATGTCTCCTCTCCCTCTAAGCTATACTATTTACCTATCTCTCCTCTCTTTTCCTTCCTATATTTCTCCTTTTTCCTCTCTTTTCCTCCTTCTTTCCTTTTCTTCCCTTTTATTTATTTCTTCTTATATTTCCACTTCACTCAACTTTCCTACCTCTTGGTTATTTGTGTTCTGAATCTTAATACTTAATATTCTTGTCTCTTAAATATTACTAGAGGAGATCCACCCGAAATTATTTTACAGTTTTCTAAGGATCTGTCTATCTCTTATTCTTCTACCCCTCAATCTAGTTCAATTAAGTCTGATCAGCCCTCCCCTATGTCTTAGTGTATCAATACTCTATAATTAAATCAATCAAATCCCACACAACATCCTCTTCACAAGTTATGTTTTCTCAGCTAAGATTCCAATCAATTAATTACTGTTGTTTAACCCTCTATATACCCCTGCCCTTTAACACTCTATATTCTCCAATGATCTTGTAATATCCTTATCAATTAAATCTATTTATACCACTTATTATTCTACATATATAATAACATATATACGCACACACACATACATATATATATATATGAAAAATCTACAAATTATGTATATATATATATGTGTGTGTGTATATATATATATATATGTGTGTGTGTGTGTGTGTGTATATACACACACACACACACACATATATATATGAAAAATCTGCAAATTACTCTCTCTATTTTAAATTACAAGCAACTTAATAAATAACAATTTTAGATAAATTAATAGTTTTAAATCTATTAATATCTGTTAGTGTCTATGAATCTGTATATAAATATCAATATTATATAGAAGAGAAGCCAATATATTACTATAATTAAACAAATTGGTGTAGGTAAATAGTTATATGTATATGTGTATATATATATGTGTGTGTGTGTGTGTGTGTGTATATATATATATATATATTATACGTAAATCTATATTATATAAATATGTGTGTGTGTGTATAATAGTCTCTACATGTAAGTATATAAACTATATATATATATAAAATCTGTGTATTTATAAATATATATGTATACTTATTTTTGTAGATCAATTCATGTCAAATCCAATCCCCTCCTAGCCTCCCTCTCCTCCCCCTCCCACCCTCCTCTTGAAGTTAATTCCCTTTCCTCCCTTCACAACTGATTAAACCCTCTTTCCCAAACACCAAAATTCTCCATTGTCCTCTTCTTCAGGTTTCTCCCCTTCTCCCCTCCTTGATTGTTAAAAGTTCTTCCCACAGCGGGAGGTTCTCTAAAGTCCGAAGGGTCTCTGACTTTTGTCTTCTTTCCCCTACTTTTATATCTTTTGCTACTGTCGCTCTGTCCCTGTTTATTTCTTCCTTGTCCTCTTTTTCAAATCATATTTTAATATTGTATTATACATTTATATATATTTATATTTTGAAATATTAAGTTCTTAATTTAATTGTCCGCCTCTTTCAGCACTTTACTTCCATAAACCAGGTGAATTCCGTCTCTCCCCTCCTGCAATCCTTCTTTCCCTTCTTCTGTCAGCCACATGTTTCACTTTCAATATTGTCTTTTCTCCCTATGGGTCCTCGCGTCTGTAAGTCCAAAGCTTACTTGCTTTCTTGATCCTTTTTGGTTTAATATTGTTAAAAGTCTATGGTAAAGTTGGATTAGTGATAGGTTTTAAATGTGAGATTGGATTGGTTCTTACAATTATATCCTTAATGTTAAAAGCAAGGCTGTCGCCGGCGCTAAGCAGGTTCTCCCTGGTCTGAGCCCGATGGCATTTGCTCCGCCAACTTGATCCAATCCACTGATGACTCTCCTTCTCCTCTCCTCGTCGCCACTGGGTCATTCGTTGGCTCTGTGAACTGGATCCCCTTGCCCGGTGGGATCTTTTTTTGATCGCTTTTGGATCTTCCGATGCTCATTTCTTTATTCAGGTTCAGCGACAGCCTGGGAGTATAAAACTCAGGCTGCCATCCGCGCCAACATGTCAACTGGACCCGACATCAGATCTGTGCTTTGTGAATGTGCAACCCAGGCCATTTCCACACTAGATTGTTGTAGTGCTATTATTTCACTTTCAACATCCTATGGAATCCTGGGGGTTGCCGTTTAGGGAGGGGCATTGCAAACCCTAGGATTCCATAAGATGTTGAAAGTGGAATAATAGCACTACAACAGTCTAGTGCGGAAATGGCCCTACCATCAGTCTGGTTATATACACAGAAAGCAGTGGTTAAACAGCTACCAATATTATGGGAAGTTAGAAGGGAAAAAAACCTCAAGATAGCCTGAGGTTCTTGCCTGGGATCCAATCTCTTATAGCAAAATATGGGCAAGGGGTGGCTCACAAGTTGCATGCATCCCATTGGGCTATTTTTGTGGCCCCAAGGGTAAAAAAAAAAAAAGCATTTATTTCTACATTTTTGCCCAATGTTCTTACATTTCAGCCACATTTGGGCTAATTTAGGCTTTTCTTAAAACAGGAATTGAAGAGGAAATGACCTCTGCTTATTTCTTCTTGTTAAAAATGTCCTCTTCTGGTCTAAAATGGCCCAGGAAGTGTCCCAAATATGGCACAAATACAGCTATCTCTTCATGAGAATGTTTGGGGCAAAAAAAAAAAAAGTTTTCATTTGTTTTTTGTGGGAGCAGGGGCAGTAAGGGCTGCAACCCTTCAAAACCTTCTGGGGGGGCAGTGTCAATGCAGCTCTCTAGCCTTCCAGAGTTGGCCACCCAGCCTTAATGCATATCTGGAAATACTGTTCATAATGTGATTTTTAGTGTTTGGGAAGGGCAAACATGCTCAGCAATGTCCAAGGCAGTACAGAGTGAGCCTACCTTATTCAAAATACTTGGGACCAGAAGTGTTCTGTATTTCAAATTTTTCCAGATTTTGGAATACCTGTGTTTGCATTTTTACATACATAATGAGACATCTTGGAGATGTGATTGAAGATTAAACAATGATTTTTCCCCTTCTCCCTCTGATGCTCCACCAGGATTTTCTTTTTGTTTAAATAAAGACAAGGAACAGAGCCAGAGGAAAGGGTAGGCAATAATCAATAATCTTTGCATTTCTCTCTACAGCCTCGTGTCTCTTTCCTCTCCCACCAGCCACCCGCTTCTGCCTTGAGCAGGAGTGCTGCTGCCACCTCAAAGGAGGAAGAGGGTGCTTGGTGACAAAATGGTTTGGGTTTTGGATTTCTGGATAAGGGAGAGTCAATGAATAGTAAAAGAGAAGGCTTTCTCTTGCTCCCATCTGGTGAGGACATGGTAAGGAGTCTTCTGGACTGGAGAATTCCCATTCATAGGAAGCTCAGCTGACCCACTCCTTGCTCTCTTTTCTCTGGCCATTTCTGCACTACACTCTTATAGCTCTATGATTCCACTTTCAACATCCTATGGAATCCTGTGATTTGCAGTTTTGGGAGGGGCCGACTGGCCCCTCCTGAAACTGCAGATCCCAGGATCCCATAGGATGTTGAAAGTGGAATAATTGCGCTATAAGAGTGTAGTGCGGAAATACTGGCAAAGACCTTTTTATTCAAGGAGGCATTGAACGATTGATTGGTCACAGGAAGTCTTTTTATGGGGTAATGGTGATGCTGTATTATTAATGGTTATGTTTTTAAATAATTTTACACTTTTAAAATGTAATGGCATTTAAATATGATAAATTGTTTAACTGGGGGTTAGGCTCATTATTACAATACTTTAAGTCACCTTAGGTCCCATGCTGGGAGAAAGGCAAGAAACAGTGCATGGATAAGTTACTAACAGGATGCCAGATCTTGCTGAAATTTCTTGCCCTGTGATTGGGTGGGATGATCTCAGAGCACTAACTTTCCTTGACCATATTCTTCAAGAGATATTCGAGCTTATAAGACCAATCTCTTAGTGAATTAGTGCTACACCTGGCTGTATATCAAGAGTGGCCCTTGTGCTAGTGAAGCCATTGCACACTGAACCTGCAGGTACAATTTGTGCATTGCACATGCAGGCATGCATTACACATTGTAATTGTGTGTTTATTTGCACATTCAGTTGTGCAGTGTTGAAACTCACTAATGCACAATCATCACACAGCTCTGTCAGTGTATGGCTACATTCCATATCCTTTGTAGTAATTCATACTACTTAAATTCATGCGTAACAAGGGGACTTTTGCCCAAATCTTTGGCCCTCCAAATGTTCTTGCCTGGAGCTCCCATTTGTTCTATCCAGTTTGGCCAATGTGAAGGAATTCTAGGGGTTGTAAACTAAAACATTGGGTGGGACAGAGTTTCCCCAGCCCTGAACTAGTGCATAAGATGGTGGTGCTGGAGAAGAGCTCCTGATGGCATGAAAAATCTCTTCAAGTAGCCATTTTCCAACCTCTCTGCTGTTCTCTAGATTGCTGGGTGGGCCTTCTATTATGTATGTGCATGCTTTGCTTCTTTGTGCTCCAGGTATGTCCCTGGATTTCTCCCACCTCCTCTTAGCTCAGTCCTTCTGTTGTATACAAAACCATTATCCTCCACGTGTGTGTTTTGCAATTTCTTAATTGCATACTCTGCCCATAACACACGGATAGGTACGGTACATTTCCAGGAGGGAAAAAGCCCAGCAGTGTTAGCTGTCATGCCAATCAAATTATTGCTTAAATCTCAGCTAAATCACGTTTCTGTTACCTAGGTACTCAAATGTCAGCTGTTCAAGGTCCTTTTTGGAAGTCAAACTCATCTTCTTTTGTTTCTGTGCTTTCCCATGGAGGATTCCTAGTCAGAGAAACATAGAATTAGAAAGGTCCATGAGCATCATCTAGTCCAACCAATTGGCCATGCAGGAAAACAGAGCTAAGCACTCCTGCCCATCCAACCTCTGTTAAGAGAGCTCCAAAGATGGAGAGTTCCCCCGCCCAGCTTCTAAAGCAACCTGTTCTCCTGAAAAACAGCTTTTACAGTCAATAAGTTTTTTGTAATGTTTAAGAGGAAACTTTTTTCTTGCTATATGTTACCCCAAAATGTGGGTGATTTGGGGGTCCACCCACAATACCAGTATCTCCACATGACAATGGGGAATTAAGTAGCTCAATTAGGAGGCCTGTGAGAGTGGGGTAACCTAATGAAGTCTTTCCATCAATTTTTACGGGGTCTTTCAGGAAAGATTCCACAATAAGCTAAAATGTGTTTTATTGAAAGATCAGTCACACATGCAAAAGATCCAAACATTCACATACTTGCAAAAAAGCTAGCCAAATAAAGGGAGGAAAGTTGTGGATAGAAGAGTTTTCAGGGAATGGGTGATAATTACTGATCTGGAGAGCAGGGAAGAAAACAACAATGTGGCTTAGGCGAGTGCCTATGGACAGTACTTGTTTGGAAATGGAACAACAGGGTGGCCTTCAGCAAGCTAAGTACTTCATTGAACCAATCAAAGTGGAGGGTTCTTATACCCAAAATCTTCCCCGAAGACATGGGTGTAAATGGCTCTCTAGCTGAGCAAACAACAAAGGTTGCCACATAGACATTAGGTCCAGCCAGAGTTAATGGTCTTAGTATTAGCAATAGCAATAGCATATGTATTTCTATACCACTTATCAGCTAAGTGCTCTCTAAGCGGTTTACAATGTGTTAACCACTTACTAGCTGGGTACTCATTTTACTGACCTGCGAAAGGATGGAAGGCAGAGTCAACCTGGAGCCCGGGAGGATCAAACTCACAACCTCGTGGCTGCAGTACCAGCATTTAACCACTGCGCCACCAGGGCTCTTGTTAGGTGACAAAAGAGTTAATGGCTGTTGTCATAGCTCTGTAATTATGGAGAGGCACAAGAACAATGCAGGGAAACATCCAGGTGTGAGGGAACAGGGCTGAAACAATCAGTCTTTTGGTAGGAACTTCCCCTGACCATTGTATGCTGTCCGGGATGTTCCATCTTCAATTTAAGCCTATTATCTCCAGAGCTGCCTGGTAATCTGCCTAACAATGACATTGGTTACGCCTAGAAGGGATCAGTTGTCCTGACTTGCAATCATATGTGTTCAGTTGGTAATTTTCCTCTGCCCAGCTTGACCTTCCAGTCACCTCAGTTTCCATTTTATATCAGCACCAATTAATATATTTGCCAATTAAACAATATTTTGCCAATTAGATTGTATCAAACCTGGGGGTGTGTGTCTGTGGGTCCATAACACATCGTCTAGATGGCATCCCTCCAAATATTTAAGGATAGCCATCATATCACCTCTCAATCTTTTCCTCTTGTACCAGCAGACCAGTATTGTGTATCTCTTCCATTTTCTCCTCCCTAACTGACTTTTCACGATAGCAAAAAATAAAATATAACAGAATAAGCCATGGGAAAACACAAGCAGGTTACAAAGAGAAGGCAGTGACCTAAATCCTAGTGAATAATCCCAACCAGAATAAACCCAATGAATCAATTATTGAATGGTGGAGCAGTAAATCAGAGCCTAAATACTCTGAAGGCACCAGATCCTGTCTCATCTTTGAAGCTAAGCGGGGTCAGCTTTGTACTTGGATGGGAGACCACCAATGAATACCAGGGGCTAAAGGCTATGTTTTAGAGGAAGGAACTGGCAAAACTATCTCTGAATATTCCCAGCCTAAGAAAACCCTGTGAAACTTGTGGGGTCATCACTGTAAGTCAAGAGGCAACTTAAAGGCACGAACACAAGTCAGTACATAGGTAGATTCCACTGCTTTAATGGGTCTATTCCAGTTGGGGACTAACCAATAGGATTCAGGCTAGAGTCATCTAGATTCCCTTAAAATTCAGCGTCTGCTTACATTGCTGTTTTTAACTGGAAGCCACTGCTTTTTCTATATTTTTTTTCTGTCACAAAAAGCCAATTAAGGAGGAGGAAAAAATGGAATAGAGATATAATACCAGTTTGCTAGTACAAGAACATGAGAGAAGATCCAAGAATCGGAGCCAAGTGCATCAGACATACATTTGTAATAAAGAAATTTGGAGTCCTAGAAATTTGTTCCACATGCTCAAGAGACCAAAACGTGCAACCAAACACACGACCAAATGCTTGTGCAAATTGTGCAATACACACCCATGCTCACACGTACCCATGTGCTATGTCCTTCCATGTGCAACTCAGACTCCGGAGCCTTGAACTGAATGCAGCCGTCCTGTGTGTCAAACAAAAAAAATCCAACCATTTCCATATAGGAATTTAGGCATGCGTGAGACACTAACAGCCTCATAAAGATTAACAGAATTTGAAAGCAGTGACAAGAAGGGAAGAAAAACAGCAGCAAGAAAGATAAAGAAAAAAGGGGTTGGTAGTGGGAGACAGTTACAACCTGATTACTGACAGAAGGAAATACTTTTAATTTTTTTTCCCTTTTACCTTGCAAGTAAAAATGTTCAACGGAATATACTGTCAGTCTGGAGATTTTTCTATATAGCTCCATCTCTTTTCCATAATCTGAGGAAAGCCTTTGATCAGTATTGCTGCATTTGCCCCAGATATGTATATTAATTCTGTGTGCCGTGTGTGTAGAAGCAACGAGATCAGAAGAAATTCAAATGCAGATAGTTAATAGACAAGGATAAATTATCTTAACCATGGTCACTCATTAGACAGTAGGCGATAACACAGATGTTGGCTGCATTGCATAAGCTGATTAACACGGAGAGTGATTTTTGAAAAATTATCCTTGCTGAAACCACGGGAAAGACAGTCGAATCTCTTGGTGAACTGCTGTGGAGCAATTTTACTTTACAATCTGTCTTTGATGTTCCTTTAGTTAAGAAAGGCTACTGCGCTACTGTGGTGTAGTGATTTGAATGTTGAACTATGACCCTAGAGACCAGGGTTCAATTCCCCGCTCGACCATGGAACCCCACTGGGTGACCTTGGGTGAGTCACACACTCTCAGCCCCAGAAAACCCTATGATGAGGTTGCCATAAGTCAGAAATGACTTGAAGGCATACAACAACTTGAATGTTGCTGACAAACAGCCTACAGAGGTCATTCCCTCACTACTTCTTCCTCCTCCTAATCATTTTATATAGCATCATCACCAAATACAGTTCCTGAATGGTGGTGCCCAGAACTGGACACAGTGTTCCAGGTGGGATCTGACCAAAGCAGAATAGAGTGGTACTGTTCGAATCCGTTGGTTCATTTTCTAGTCTCTGGAGCAGCAGAAAACAAGCTCACTCCATCTTCCACTCTGTCTTTTTGATGCCTGAATTTTTTCAAAAATAGAAGTGGACTTCAAGCCATTTCTGGTTTGGCGATATCCTATCTCAGTCCTGGTACAGCTGATAAATCGAACAAAATAAACTGAATATCTCCCAGCTTGTTACTTACTTCCAGGCAGTAAGCAAGGAGTCATAAATAAAGTCCAACATAAACAAAGTCCAGCTGGGTTTCACTGCAAGGGAATGTCCAAGGTCAATCCGAGCATTTGTCAGGGCATTCTGCAAGGTATCAGGTCAGATAAACTCTGACAACTCCTGAAGAAGAAGGACACCAGCTAAATATGTCCCAGGCCTAGTGCAGCTGACACTTGATTGATTGTTGCCAGTTATAAATCCTGAGAGAGCGACACTGGGTCTCTCTTTGCTGCCTCTGTTGTGTGAAGCTGGGTCAAGCTAAGTCTTCCTCTATATCTGAAGAGGCAGGACTCTCTGCTGGAGCTGGCACCATCCCCTGTTCTGTTTCCGGCACTGTAACCTCTCTCTGTACAGCAGGCCCTGGCGTGCCTTCTGTTTCAGCCTCTGGTATTCCCTCTGTTTCAGACTCTCAGTCAGAGTCCATGCTCTGGAAGCAGGGCATGACAGGTGATTTGTTCTGCTTTGTTTTATTTCTGGCAGCCTGGGTGGCCCTCAGAAAGTCCCAAGGACAGAAAAGTCAGCTTTTGTTATCAGTTCCATTGATTAGATTTGTACAATATTTGGTATTGGCATTGGATTTAAGTTTCAGATGATCAGAACAGCAACAGTCCATTTATCAAGTTAAGGGTGCTCTGTGCTCACACTGGCTAAGATCCTACATTTGCAGTTGCGTAGCATAAATGTCCACAGACAAGTTTACACATTAATTCTGCAATGCAACCCTTGTGTCAAATGGCAACATTGCACAACTGAACCAAAACACTGAATGAGCATGCTCATCCATGCCCAATGCACACGTTACCCATGTTCAATCAGTGTTCAGCAACCCGAGTCATTGAGCCCTGTCCACTGAATTGGTTTGACACCTTTGAGAGCTCTATTGAAATCCAGACCAAAACCCAGAGTGGATTCAACGTGCCCACTGAAATGGGAGTCAGCAGTTGCCTCTTACTGAACTCCGGGCCATTTCTGCACTAGACTGTTATAGTGCTATTATTCCACTTTCAACATCCTATGGAATCCTGAGGTTTGCAGTTTAGAGAGGGGCCAGTTCCCGAGGATTCCATAGGATGTTGAAAGTGGAATAATAGTACTATAACAGTCTAGTGTGGAAATGGCCCTTGTCTTTGTTATAACCTCATATGCTTTTTCACCGAGTTGGGATCAGATCCATTTGATTTGTTTATACTAAACCCCCGGGGAACTGGGCAGTCCAGACTGTGTCACAAGCCAGTCTCCTGATCTCCAGCTCAGCTTCTTTCATTTCAAAGGATTTCTTCTGGAGATGAGACAGCCTTCCAGTGGAGCGTGTGTTTTCTCTTCTGTCTTTCAAATCCTTCCACTGAATGTGAGTTTGGAGGAAGTTGGATGGAATGGCTTGATTTTAAATGGATCTGGGTTTTTGGCCTCTGGACAGAAGACAGAAGATCTTAAACCCGGCCATGTGTTTGAAAGGAATGAACTGCTGGAATGGGCCCACAGAGTCTAATAAAATTGTTTTGCTGCTCTTCCAGACTTAGTTTTTAAAAATAACTAAGCAGATTTCTGATGTTTTTCCTAATTTGTTGTTCTTAAACTCCAAGAAGTTTCCTTCTGGAAAATAAGAAAAGTGTTTTGGGGAAAGCTTGCATTCTTTTTGATTTTTTTAAAAAGTAAGAGAGAGAGAGAATATGAGAGACAGAGAGAGAGGAGAGAGGTTGAGAGAGAGAAGGACCGTATCTCCTTATATGACCCTGTCTATATTCTAAGACCTGCAGGGGAGGGCTTTGGACATTTCTGCACTAGCCTGTTATATGCCATTTCCTCATCAGCCTGTTACAGCGCGATGATTCCGCTTTCAACATCCTCTGGAATCCTGGGGTTTGCAGTTTCGGAAGGAGCCAGCTGGCCCCTCCCGAAACTGCAAACTGTTACCTTGTATGTTGGGGGTCCCAGGAGGGGCACCTCAATTACCAAATAAAACACAAGTCAGGAGAATTTAACTTGAGCACTCTCTCAGCTAAGGCAGGGTAACTTTAGCAAGGATCTTTAACCCAATGTATACAGTGTCAGGTCAGAGCGGCTAGACAAGGTTTTCAAAGTAACAACCAATATTTTGTTAAAGACAAGAAACATGCAAGACAAGACATAAACTAACTAACTGAGAAATAGAAACGGAGAGCTTTTCGGGAAAGGCAATACGACACCTGGTCTTGTAGTCTTGGAGAGAAGCGGGGTTCCGGGGAAGAAAGCTCAGCAGGGCTGGCTGAGAGGAGTTTCCTTAGATCACCAGCAGCAAGGCGGGATGGAAGTCCAAAGTAGTCCGAAGACGTCCCAAAAGTGGGGACTTTTTATAGGGTGGATTTTACCTTAAAGGCTATGTTATGTTCGGTGGGAACAAAGGAAATTTGGAGTCGGACAAAGGAGTTGGAAAAGATCAGGTTTTGCATGATGGGTTTAGCTCTTAAGACAATAGCATATCTAGTACTCTCACCAGACATATCATAACCACGATAAGAAAACCTCAGGATTCCAGAGGATGTTGAAAGTGGAATCATTGCACTATAACAGGCTAGTGCGGAAATGGCCATAGTGCGATTATTCCACTTTTAACAACTTATGGAATCCTGGAGTTTGCCGTTTAGGGAGGGGCATCTTTGGCCTCAGTAAACGACAAACCCCAGGATTCCACAGGATGTTGAAAGTAGAATAATAGCAAATAGGCTTGCTGGTGCAAAAATGGCTTTTCTCTCCATCCCACCACTATCCCAGGCCTGTCTGGGATGACACAAAGACCTTCTTGGTGGCTGCTCACAAGCTGTGAAACTCCCGTCCTTGAGAGGACTGCTTGGCCCTCACCCGGCTGTCTTTCTGTTAGCAGGTAAAGACCTGTTTATTTAAGAAAGTATTTGGTTTTTAGTATGTTGTGGCAGACAAAGCTGTTAATTAGGGAATGTAATGTTTTTATTCTATTCTATTCTAAATATCTTTTTAAAAACGTGACTTGTCATTTGAGTTTTTAACTGGTCTCTTTTGTATGAAGGTTTAACTGTGTTTTAACTTTCGTAGTAAGAGGTTTTTTTTTTTAATGTACAGTCATCCCTCCACATTTGCTAGGGTTAGGGGCACAGGACCCCTGTGAAAGTGGAATAACTGTGAATAACTCTAGGCCCTCCCAAACCATATTTAACACAAAAAAAGGTACGATTACCATATTCAACCCACCGTGGATTCCCTTGAGGCATCAGGGTTCCTTCACAAGGCAGAAGTGGGGTCCGGTGGGGCTTACTGCCACCTCCACTGCTGCCCCACACCACTTTTAATAGGGACCTACAAGCCTCGTTGATGATTTCTCAGTCTCACGAAACTTGCAATCTGTATTAAAAATGGCCTAGGGAGGCAGCGGAGGTGACAGCAAATAATCCGTGAATAATCAAATCCGCAAAAGTGAAACCCGCAAATGTAGAGGGCTGACTGTATTGTATTTTTAAAACATTGTACACTGCCTTGAATCCCATGCTGGGAAAAGGGTGGGAGAAAGGGAACACTGGCATGGGTAATCATTCTATACCACTTTTGAAATTGCTTTAGAAAATACATTCAGCCCAGTTGCCTTTGCCTTCCTATTGTCTGCAACAAAGGCACTTTTGTGGCTCTTTGGAATTTGTGCCACTTTGTATGCTCTTACATTGTCATCAACGTGAAAAGGCTGAAAATGGCCTCAATCCATTCCTTTCCTATTTGTTTTGAAGAGCAGCATTGAATCATAGACCATTTCTACACCACACTGTTGTAATGCTATTATTCTGCTATGGAATCCTGGGGCTTGTAGTTTAGGGAGGGGCCTTGAGAATTCTCAGCCAGAGAGCTCTTTGGCCTCAGTAAACTACAAACCCCAGAATTCCACAAGAGGTTGAAAGTGGAATAAAAGCACTATAACAGTGTAGTGTGGAAATGGCCTTAGCAACGTCTGCTGAGATTAAAGGAGCCCTCTCCATTTTTCAAGCTGCTTTTAGATTATATATTCATAGTAATTATGAAAACAGATTGGGATTCTCTGTTACAATGTGTGTTATAGAACTCTGTTGCAGAGGTGCTAAAAAACCCTTGTACTGCATTGTGAAGAGTGTCCCAATGCACATTGGCACTCCCGAACCTGTGTCCTAATGCACGATAGGACTGAGGCACTACGGGACATTAGTCTCAATGCACATCAGTCACTTCCCTACACACTGTGGCCATTTCCACACCACACTGTTATAGTGCTATTATTCCACTTTCAACATCCTGTGGAATTCTGGGGTTTGTAGTTTACTAAGGCCAAAGAACTCTCTGACTGAGAATTCTAAATGCCTCTCCATAAACTGCAAACCCCAGAATTCCATAGGATGTTGAATGTGGAATAATAGCAGTATAACAGTGTAGTGTGGAAAGGTTCCTAGTAATGTTAACAGCATCTCTTTACAGGATACAGACTTTACAGGATAGGGAACTGCCCAATTCTAATTCTCACACACGCAAGTCTACTTAGGAAAACGTAGGTCACCCACAGGATTCCAGCCATGATTTCTAAATGTGCATCTATACACAGGAAATTACATGTTCAGTTTTATGTAAATGTGCTCCCTCCTTTGGCAAGGTAAAGCATTTATCAGTCTGAAGTGGCCGGTCTCTATATGTTAATCCTTTTCCCTTGTGACTCTGCCCTCCACAAGCAGGAGAAAAGGAAACGGCTTCTCCTTGGACTTGCTAATGACTTCTTGGGCCATTTCTGCACTGGACTGTTATAGCACGATGATTCCACTTGCAACCTCCTATGGAATCCTGAGGTTTGCAGTTTCGGGAGGGGCCAGCTGGCCCCTCCCAAAACTGCAAACCCCAGGATTCCATAGGAAGTTGCAAGTGGAATCATCGCACTATAACAGTCCAGTGCAGAAATGGCTCTGGTCCTCTGCTCAAATGCTTCCCCCACCTGGAATATGCAGCTTTCCATTTATTTCCATTACACATGGAACAGGACTGCCTCTTTTTAGATTGCAAGTATCCTTCGATAATATGGCTTAGATTTGGTATGTTTGTGTGTGTGTGTTGTCGACAATCAATTCAAGATCTGAAGACAATGGGCTGTGTGTGTGGTGGTAGAAGAATAATGCCTTGATCCTTTCCTCTGAATAACTGTATGTATTTCCATATTGTTATTATTAAGCAAACTCTTGATGCATACAAATTATCCAGCAATGCTGCATAGTATTGTTATTTTGGCCAAGACTGCTTTTAATCTCTTTCCTTCAGAACCTGACCCAAAGGGCCTCAAGTCTTTTTTGGCTGCATTCGCTGGCTGCCTCAGAACAAATTGACAATGGCTCTTCTATGAACGTTTTATGGATCTCCCAACGCACATGGCTCTTCCACCCCCAAGCCCCTTTAAAACACACACACACATACACAAGCACGCATGCATGAAGCCAAGTCCACCAGATGTCCGGAACTGGTTTTGGCACTTGACCGTCTTGTTCCATCCCCAGGACAATCTGCTAGTCGAAGAAGACATAATACTGCGTCTTGTAAACTCTGGCCATTTCCTCCCTACACTGTCATAATGCTATTATTCCACTTTCAACATCCTGTGGAATCCTGGAGTTTGTAGTTTACTGAGGCCAAAGGGTTCTCTGGCTGAAAATTCTAAATACTCCTCCCAAAATTCAGATCCCAGGATTACATAGAATCATAGAATCATAGAAATGTAGAGTTGGAAGAGACCCCAGGGGCCATGAAGTCCAACCCCCTGCTATGCAGGAACACCCATCAAAGCATTCCCAACAGATGGCCATCCAACCTCTGCTTAAAAACCTCCAAAGAAGGAGACTCCACCACACTCCATGGAGGCAGCAGATTCCACTGCCGGACAGCCCTGACCCGTCAGGAAGTTCTTCCTGAGGTTCAGGTGGAATCTCCATAAGATGTTGAGATGTTGAAAGTGGAATAGTAGCACTATAACAGTGTACTGCAGAAACAGCCTTAATAAGAATACACACAGAAGGACAGGCTTTGTGGGATGGGCATTCCATACACAAGAATGCCACAAGTAGTGACATGGTGTTTTTCCCCCACTCAGTTGTGGCATTCTTGTGTATGGAATGCCCATCCCACAAAGCCTCACCTGCCATAATGTTCAAGTTCTTCTGTTCTGTGTCAAGACCTTTTTATTTGCCCATGCCTAGCAGCATGTCTCCCAGCTTCTGTCATTATAGCACCATAACAGTCATTACAGAAAGAAATCGAGATACATAATAATAGATATTATAGTTGTGTATAGTGGATAGACTAGAAGATGTATAAAATGGTAGTAAATCTACAGTATGTCATGAATTAATGTCGATATAATTTCTTTTTTTCTTGTTTTATTTAACAATGGAATCTTACTTGTAAATAATACTTTTCTCTTTTTTGTTTAATAAAAATAAAGTTAGAAAAAATTATAGCACTATAACGGCGTGGTGTGGAAAAGACCTTTGTTGTTTGCAGATCTTCTAGGCATGTTGGTAACATAAAGGTCTGCTAAATAGGGTTATATACAACCTCCCAGCATAGCGGTATAGCAGAACAGTTGTAGTCTTAACAGAAGGAAGGAAAAGGCCAAAGTGGAGGCCCAGTTTTTTTTACTTAAGAGGATAAGGCACAATTCGTCTCAGACAATCTGTTATCTCCTTCTATGAGGTGTAGGCAATTTCCGCACTAGACTGTTATAGTGCTATTATTCCACCTTCAACATCCTATGGAATCCTGGAGTTTGCAACTGCAAATCCCAGGATTCCATAGGATGTTGAAGGTGGAATAATAGCGCTATAACAGTCCAGTGGGGAAATGGCCGTAGTGGGAGGAGGGCTTTCTCTTGGTCCTGCCTCCATCACAGGTACATTTGGTGAGGACATGGAGGACATCCTTCTGGGTGGCTGCATCCAGACTGTGGAACTCCCATCCACAGTAGTCTAGTTTGGTCCCCTGCTCTTAGGAAAAGTTTTAGAAGGCTTCTCTTATATCTAGCAGGGACAGGTTGCTGAGCAGACCTCAACTCTGCCTCAAGCCCATCGCCTAACATGTTCGCTGTTCCCTTCTGAGAAATACACCCACATTTTGGGCTTGAGTCAGATTGTCAAATGACTAGTAGGCAAAAAGAGATGGATGTTTTTGTTCAAAATCATAAGGTTTCTGCATGAATGTCTTGTGTTACTGAAGCAAAGGCAGCAAGTCATTCACTAAAAATATACAAGTCATGAGTCGAGTCGAGTCAGTGTCTCATTTATTGCTGAGTCAAGTCCAAGTCAAACCACTGAAGCAACTTCAGTTTGACTTGAGTCCAAGTCAATTGACTCGAGTCTACATCACTGCCAAAACAGTCTTGCTCTAGTATAGCAAATTCAGGACCATGGCTTCATTTATTGAGTCTATGCCTCTGTAACGTGGTCTTCCTCTTTTCCTGCTACTTTTCACTTTACCAGACATTGTCCTCTATTCTTCAATAAGTCATGTCATCTCATGATACAGCCAAAGTACAATAGCCTCAATTTAGTCATTTTGGCTTCTACAGAGAGTTCAGAGTTTATTTGCTGTAGGACTCATTTATTTTTTATTTTATTTATTTATTTATTTATTTATTTATTTATTTATTTATTTATTTATTTATTTTTGACAGTCCATGGCAATCATAGAATGTCTTCTAGCACCATATTTCAAGTGAGTTGGTTGACTTCCTGACACTTTCTTCCCTGTCTACGGCCATTTCCGTGCCAGAGTGGAGAAGCTTTTCACTGTATGCTGTGCTGTTTTTTAACCCAACTTACTCCGATTTTACTGGATCGTTATCTGTACGCCCTCCGGTTTCTGTTGAAGTAATGCGGTGAAAATCGTTTGCTGCTTCCGCTCCATCAATTCTAGTGAAACTCCCATCCTCATCCCACTCCCTCCCTTGCTCCACATCACTGCCTTTGATTGGTCAATTTAAAAAAAGCAAACCATTGCTACGTATCAGCGGAGGTGCTTTAGTTCGTTCTTACAGAAGACAAGCCCCCACCCGAGTCTTGGAAAAGTATATTGCATGTTGTAAATAAATCATATATTTACATAAATACAATTTATTACATAAATTGTAATAATGAAATGTATGAGGACACAACATATGTCATGAAAACCTTTCATTTAAACATGTAAATGAAAGGTTTTCATGACATATGTTGTGTCCTCATACATTTTATTATTACAATTTATGCATATGCCTGGATCTCTCATAAGGGGTTAGTTTAACCTCCAGTTTGCTAGTAAAATTGCTAGTAAAATTACTGTGTCGTGAAAGGATGCATGTCTAAAAAGTGTGTGACCAACATGAAAAGTCTGGAAAGCTCTGGTCTAGATAGCCAGAAATTGAAAAGCAACCATCCTGAGGATCCCAATGTATTTCAGTGTGTTCCAGCAATCCATGCAATGCAATGGCGCCCACCCTGCATTTGAGGGTTGGAGACAGGAGTGGATGGAAATGACACCAGGGAAAGGTGGGGACGCTCACAGAGAACCACCTCTGCGTGTACACCTTCCGCATGTTGTCAGAAACGCAGCTGAACTGATTTTTGTGCTTTACATCGGAGTTTTTCCGGTTTTACAATACATCAGTTTTACGCTGATAGTAATCATGCTAAGAGCTCAAGCCATGCAAATCTGCAGAGGAAACATCAATGCTAACCAGTGTAACGTGCAGACGTAATAGCAAGAATACGATGCCAGTGCGATGTATTGCCCTTGTGCGGAAAAAGACTACCTTTTACAATCCCGTCTACCTTTTACAACATGGTATTTCCCATGGCATAAATGATCCTGATGTTGGTATTTAAAGATATTATCATTAATGAAACCTTGTGATTGAGTCATCAGAAGTCTGAATCAGCTTAAAGCCATATAACAAAGAACTATTTATCTATCTCTGAAATATTTCCTGATTCCTACTCTATGCACTAGTCCCTCTGCAAGCAATGTGCAACATGATAAGTTTTTAAAATATATTTAAACACAGATCAAGTACATTTTAAAAGTCTGTTTTAAAAACTAAATATCAGATTGTCTTAGGCCATTTCTGCACTAGAGTGTTATAGTGCTATTATTCCACTTTCAATATCCTATGGAATCCTGGGGTTTGCAGTTTAGGGAGGGGCCTTTAAAATTCTCAGCCAGAAAGCTCTTTGGGCTCAGTAAACTACAAACCCCAGAATTCCCCAAGAGGTTGAAAGTGGAATAATAGCATTGTGGAAAGTGGAATAATGGCATTGTAACAATGTAGTGAGGAAATGGCCTTTTTACCGGATTTTTATCCTTAGACAGTATTAACTGTCTAAAACCAATAGGAGTTCAACAAGGAGTTATTTATATTGCATAACTGTAGCAGTTTGTCCCCATCTTAAGTGTCATTGTTCCTTCTACGGGACCCTGGAATTTGTAGCTTGGTGAGGTACTCAGAATTCTATAGTCCACTCTCTTGAGCAGTGGTATTTATTGCTCTCTGACAGAGAATTTTAGGTACCCACCAAAACTAGAAATTTCAGGATTCTGCAAGTTAAAACGGTATGAAAGTGGTACAGTTTTGCTGTGTGGATATCCTCAAGGAAGGAGCCAGCCTGACTTCAAATCACAGAGCTGGAAGAGACGAGCAGGGCCATCGAGTCCAACCCCATTCTGCAATCCAGGAATGCATCATCAAAGCATTCCCAACAGATGGTCATCCAACCTCTGTCTCCAAAGAAGGAGACCCCACCACACTCCGAGGCTGCTCTTACCCTCAGGAAGTTCTTGCTAATGTTTAGGTGGAATCTCTTTCCTCCCTTAAAGAGAAAGTTGCAAGAGCTCAGGTGCCACTGAAAGAGTCTCCTGTCTACTTACCAACCTGGGCTTTTGGGCTGGTAGGACCTGCAACGGGGACTCCACTTAAACCCGCTAATACTAGCCAGGCCAAGATGGGTACCAGGCATCTTTCAAATGGTTGGCTCCCAAGACTTTTAGCTATTATCAAAATTTGAAACTGACAAGAGCAGTTTGGCCAGATTCTCTCTCATGAATAATCCCCCCCCCAATTTCAGCTGTAACAGTTTTATCTCAAGGCTATCACTCATTGTGAAAGCCAAGCAGTCGTTGAGAAGCCACTTAGATAGCAATTAAGACGCCTTTCCATAGACACGTTAAAAAAAAAAGTGGCTTCCTGCAAGTCTGCCTGAAAAACATGCAGCATGAATGAACAGCTTTGAAGTAGATAAGATCAAATAAAAGACATTGTGCAATGCCACTCATAATTAAAATCCCTATAGAGAAATGTTACAAAAGGCAAATAGGGAAATTTAAATGAAGATGAGGAAATAGCCTCAGGTGCATCATTGTGCTGGAAGGTAGGGGGTTTCACATTGGCCTTCCCTGTCTGTTTTAAAGAGATCTTTGCATTGTGGATTTCAAGGGTGTGTGTGTGTGTGTGTGTGTTTGTGTTTTGAATTTCATAGGGTTTTCTTAGGCAAGGAATACTCAGAGATGCGTTTGGCAGTTCCTTTCTGTGGCCATTTCCGCACGAGTCTGTTATAGCGTGATGCCTTTGAAAAGTTCCCCATGACATTCTTGCAACGAAGCTAGTAAAATGTGGGCTGGACAGGGCTACCGTTAGTTGGATTTGTAATTGGTTGACCGACCGAACCCAAAGGGTGATCACGAATGGCTGCTTTTCATCCTGGAGAGAAGTGACTAGTGGGGTGCCACAGGGTTCTGTCCTGGGCCCAGTGCTGTTCAATATTTTTATCAATGACTTGGATGAAGGAATAGAGGGCATGCTGATCAAATTTGCAGATGACACCAAATTGGGAGGGGTTGCTAATACGCCGGAGGACAGGATCAAAATTCAAAATGACCTGGATAGATTGGAGAGCTGGGCCAGGGCGAACAAAATGAAATTCAACAGAGAGAAATGTAAGGTCCTACACTTAGGCAGAAATAATGGAATCCACAAATATAGGATGGGGGACACGTGGCTGGATAGCAGTACGTGTGAAAGGGATCTAGGAGTCTTCATAGACCACAAGCTGAACATGAGTCAGCAGTGTGATGCGGCAGCCAAGAAAGCCAATGCAATTCTCGGCTGCATCAATAGGAGTATGGTGTCTAGATCGAGGGAGGTACTGGTACCACTCTACTCTGCTTTGGTTAGACCCCATCTTGAATACTGTGTCCAGTTCTGGGCACCCCAATTCAAGAAGGATATTGACAAGCTGGAGCAAGTCCAGAGGAGGGCGACCAAAATGGTGAGAGGCCTGGAAGCCATGCCCTATGAGGATAGACTTAGAGAGCTGGGTATGTTTAGTCTGCAGAAGAGGAGGTTAAGAGGGGACATGATAGCCATGTTTAAATATTTGAAGGGATGCCACGTAGAAGAAGGAGGGGACTTGTTTTCTGCTGCTCCAGAGACCAGGACAAGGAGCAATGGATTCAAGCTGCAGGAAAGGAGATTCCACCTGAACCTCAGGAAGAACTTCCTGACAGTCAGGGCTGTCCGGCAGTGGAATCTGCTGCCTCGGAGTGTAGTGGAGTCTCCTTCCTTGGAGGTTTTTAAGTAGAGGCTTGATGGCCATCTGTCGGGATTGATTTGAGGGTGTTCCTGCATGGCAGGGGGTTGGACTGGATGACCTGTGTGGTCTCTTCCAACTCTGAATTTCTATGATTCTATGATTCTATGATTCTATGATTCCACTTTCAACCTCCTATGGAATCCTGGGGTTTGCAGTTTCTGGAGGGGCCAACCGGCCCCTCCCTAAGCTGCTCCTCATAGGGCATGGTTTCCAAGCCTTTTACCATTTTGATTCTGGAGATGTTCTGGACAATTCTGGACATGTTTCCATTATTCATTATCCTTCTTGAACTGTGGTGCCCAGAACTGGAAACAGTATTCCAGGTGGGGTCTGACCAAAGCAGAATAGAGTGGGGCTCTAACTTCCCTTGACTGAGACACTATACGTCTATTGATGCAGCTCAGAATCACATTGGCTTTTCACATGTACTGTGGTCAAGCTAGGTGTCACCCGTCTTATATATCTGCAAACCCCAGGATTCCAGAGGATGTTGAAAGTGGAATCATCGCGCTATAACAGGCTAGTGCGGAAATGGCCTAGGACAAGGAGGAATTGATTCAAACTACAGGAAAAGAGATTCCACTTGAACCTCAGGAAGAACTTACTGACGGTCAGAGCCCTTTTCAAGTGGAATCTGCTGCCTGGGAGTGTGGTGGAGTCTCCTTCTTTTGAAATTTTTAAGCAGAGGCTGGATGGCCATTTGCTGGGGTGCTTTGAGTGTTTGTTCCTGCATGGTAGAGGGTTGGACTCGATGGCCATTGTGGTCTCTTCCAAATCTATGTTTCTATTATTCTAGCCCACATTTTACTAGCTTGTTTGCAAGAATATCATGGGGTACCTTGTCAAAGACCTTATTGAAATCAAGGTACACGTCATCCACAGCATTCCCTTCATCTACCAAGCTAGTAAGTCTATTAAAAAGAGAGCAAGATAAGATTAGTCTGGCATGAGTTGCTTTTGAGAAACCCGTGTTGACTTTTAGTGACCACGGCAATTGGTTCTTTGGGTGGATTTTATTCTTACAAATCTCCGCAAAGTATCTTCCATTATAATCCTGGAAATAGGCAAGTACGGTAAATTCTCCCTCCTCCCCATTTCCCTGCTGCTGCTATCACAGACAGACACACATTCCTGCTACCACCCTGCAGGCATTTGAAGCTCACTTCTAATTATTTACGAGTCTTTTCATGGGAAACCAACAAGTGCACCGGGACAAGCCCAAGATTAAAATTCCATTTAATGGTGGCTGCGCCCGGCTAATAAAATCATGTCGGGCAAGCGCTTCAATTAGCCTCTGTATCACCCGTGGCTTTCAAATAGGTTAATGATGGCTGAGGTGAAAAATGTGACGTGTCACACACCCCCAACACACACACACATCGGTCTTTCTGTAGCTGCTTGCTGCCATGTACTGTGGGTGCATGGGATGGAAGGTTAGTCATGTGTACCAAATGCTGTGCAACGTCTTCCATTATTCATGGGCGTCAAACAGTGAAGGAACACCTCTGTGCTGGCTGTCGCTGGGTGGTGTGCGCAGATCTCTCCCCTGCCATTAATACACATGATTCCAAAGTTGCTGACACTAATGATTCCGGGAGCGTATTATTCCATTGACTCGGCTCCCCTGCTAGAGAAGCGGCAGTGGTAATAAGGCCGCTCCAGGGCACCCAGGGGAGTCATAAATTTCACAGCAGAAGCAAGGTGCTTGGCTTTGTTTGCTCTTGTTCTTTGTGTCCTAATGTTGCAATGGGCCTGGATGAAGCAGAGAGTCTCTTTGTGCTTGGACAACCAGTGGAGGTAAGGCTATAGTTCTGTTAGAATCATAGAACTGGAAGATACCGCAAGGACTATCCCATCCAACTCCCTGCTATGCAGGAAGAGACAACGAAAGCACTCTCATCAGATAGTCGTCCAAACTCTGTTTAAAAACCTCCACAGCAAGAAACTCCATCGCACTCTTGGACAGCAGCGTATTCCACTGCCAAACTGCTGTTATCGCAGTTTCTAGCCCGGACTTTTGGGATATTAGATATCACTTTGATATCAATAATTTGGCTTCCTTTACCTATTCCTCTCCACGTACTGTGGGGTCCCTTGGACAAGCTTGCAGACAGGCATGGCCAATAATCACTGTAATATTCCAAACAATACAGGCTGGCCAGAAATAGCCGTCCTGCCGCTTCAGGAGACCTCGAGGCAAGTACCGCATTATGTATGCACGCTACTTACAAAGAGCTCCCTGCCCCAAGCAGGCAGCTTGATTAGACGAATCCTTATCTGTCAAGCACTCTGCATTTGCATACTGTCTACTCTATTGACAATTCAGACTTAACCCAATCATGCTAAATTCTGACCTTTCGGAGGCTTTGTCTCCAGCCCAAAACTCATTGTTTTCCCCAAGTACGGACTAGCCTACGGCCACATTTTCCCGTATATAAAACCCTGACTTTGAGAGCTTCTTCGGATCGCTTCCAATTTCCATCCCGCCTTGCTGCCGCTTTGCTTGGTGAGCCTTCCCCTCAGTCCCACGTACTGAGACTCCATATCTCCGAACTTCTGCTGCAGACTAACCGGGCTCCAGGACAGGTATAGTATCACCCAAACCAACAACTCCTCTAAAAATCCCTCTATCCCACTCCAACCTTTATGTCTATAGGTATCTGTGTGAATGTGCTGCATACACTGTTTGATTGTATTTTAATAAAAACCACAATTATTATTTCAATTCTGTTTGCTCCTTGACTTGGCCTGACCCCGTAGACATTGGGTGAAAGATCTCGCTCCATTGCCCTGCCTCTCGTATTGCTAGCTTGTGCTCTTGGCTAATTTCCCCAACTTACATAATTGAGAGCGCATTTAGGTGTCCCTCCCGGGACCCCCAGAAAACAGGGTAACACTGCTCTTACCATCAGGAAATTCTTCCGCATGTTTAGGTGGAATTTCTTTTCCTGTAGTTTGAATCCATTGTTCTGTATCCCAGTCTCTGGAGCAGCAGAAAACACGCTTGGTCTATTTTCCATAGGACATCCCTTCAAGTATTTAAACATAGCTATCATGTCACCTCTTAACTTTCTGCAGGCTAAACATATCCAGCTTTCTCAGCCACTCCTCATAGGGCTTCATGGTTTCCAGGCTTTTGGTTGCCCTCCTCTCTGACCACGTTCCAGCTTGTCAATATCCTTCTTGAACTGTGGTGCCCAGAACTGGATCCAGTGCTCCAGCTGAGGTCTGGCCAAAGCAGAGTAGAGTTAGGTCACTACTTAGCTGTTGCTGCAAAGCAAAGAAACACTTTGTATTGTGCTGCATTATAATGATTTAGCTCCTACACTAGAGTTGCGTAGTACAGATCTCCACACCAGTCAAACACCAGTCAGTCAGACAAAGAGTTTTTATTTATATCCCTCCTTCTTCCCAAAAGTGGGACTTGGGGTGGCTTACAATGAATGCAAGTAAGAACACACATAGCTAAAATAATATTAAGCTAATTATACAATTAAAACAAAATTAAACCTACATTTATACACATGGATTAAATATAGTACAGAGCTAAAATGGAGAACCCAATATATAAACCAATAGGTTTCCAAATACCCGCAGGGATATAAAGGTCTTCACTTGACTGTGGAAGGATAGTGTCAGGTACTGGCCAACTCACACTCCACAAAATTCACTTTGAGGTAGGCAGTAGTTTATTTGTATAGGTATTGTTAGCAGCCATACCCTCCTACTCTTTGATATGGTCTAATTGGCAAGTATTAATTGACATGAAATTAAGTTATATACACTTATGGCTGAAAGGCCATGTAGGGAAGGGATGCTGGCTGGGAAGATGTGCAAAAGTAGGTCAGATGTGACCTCAACACGACCCAGTGATGTATTTAAGTCTTCTACTCCAAGTACTCAAGTCTCAGGTCTCCACCTTCAAGTCTCAAGTCAAGTCTCGAGTCCTTGAAGATACTTTCAAGTCAAGTCTCAAGTCTGGAAGACAACTTTCTACCCCAACCAAAATTCCAGAATTAATGGACAGAGTGAAATAAATTCAGTTTTAGCAATCTAAGCAGAGTTGGCTCTCCACATTTGCAATTTTGCCATCCGCTGCTTTGGACTTGGGGAATAGGATCCCATTTTACTCCCCATTACTGAAGATTCAAAAGATTTAGAAGAAAGGATCCTTCTTCCTCAAGCCCGTTGCCTAACACATTTGTTGTTCCCCTCTGAGAAATGCGGCCTGCATTCTGGCAGCGAGTCTTGTTTTTGGAAGAGTTTTAGAAGGCTCCTCCGATATGCAGCAGTGACAGTGTTACCCTGATTTCTGGGGGTCCCGTGAGGGACACCTAAGTGTGCTCCAAATATTATAAAGTTGGGAATTAGCAAAGAGCACAAGCTAGCACTATGAGAGGCACGGTGTTGGGGCCTCCGGGGCCGCGGACGCGGCTCCCGAGGAGGAGGACGGCCCGGCCTCCTCGCGAGTAGCGGCGGAGGCCTCCGGCGCTGGGATCAGTTGCCCGGACGCCGTCGAGGCTACCGCCGCCGCGGAGAAGGCCGCGGACCCACCCGCAGCCACGGACGGCCGTTCCGGGCCTGTCCCAACTGCCGCCGCCGAGGACGAGGCCAGGGAGGCCTCCGCCGCGATGAGAGGCCGCCCGAACCTCGCCTACCCTGCCGCCGCTGCAGAACCTAGCAGGGAGGCCGCCGCCGTCGCCGAGGCCGCCGACGGAGTCATCGCCGCAGAGGTGAGTCGCCCGGAGGACGCCGGAGCCGCTGGCGCTGGGGGAGGCCGACCAGGTGTGCGCCCAAGGTGGGCGGGGCCCAGGCGCCACTCTGCGCCACCGCCCACCCGCGGGCCCGATCCGGAGGAGCCCGTCGGCCTCCCTCCCACGTTGCAGCCGCTCCCGCCGGCTGCTGGAGCGTCGGCTGCAGGCTGAGGGCTCGCAGCTGGCTGAGGACGCACAGCTGTGAGCCCGGCTAAGGGCTCCCAGCTGTGCAGCCGCCTCTGGATTGGCTGGCACCGGCGCCAAGCCCCTACTTAAGTCCCAGAGGGAGCCGAGTCCAGCACGGAGCAACAACCAATGGCTCTCCTTGCGTTGCCCGTCCGTGCTGCTGAGTTTCCGCTGTGTCCCTGCTGTGTTCCTGCTGCTTGCCTGCCGCATTCCTGCCGAGACCCTGCCCAGAAGCCCTGCCAGCCAGCTTAACTTCTTGTTGCCTGGGTGAGGAAACCCTTTCTTTCGTTCCTGTTTTATGCCTGAAGCAAGGCTTGCCTTAGTTTGTTTACTGGACTGCTTAGTTGGCTGCTAAACCGCTGGCTGAGGCTTCTGAGGCACCAGCCTCGTCCCGAGCTCGGACCTAGCTTGCCCGGCCCCGCCCAGCCGCCGACACAGGGCAACGTAGCGAGATCTTCTACCCAATGTCTACGGGGTCAGGCCAAGTCAAGGAGCAAACAGAATTGAAATAATAATTGTGGTTTTTATTAAAATACAATCAGTGTATGCAGCACATTCACACAGGTACGTGTAGACATAAAGGTTGGAGTGGGATAGAGGGATTTTGAGAGGGGGTTTGGTATGGGAAATACTAAACCTGTCCTGAAGCCCAGGTAGTCTGAAGAAGAAGTTCATGGAAATGGAGTTTCTCAGCACATGGAGCTGAGGGGAAGGCTTGCTGAACGAAGCGACAGCAAGGCGGGATGGAAGCCAAGAGCGATCTGAGGAAGCGCTGAAAGTCAGGGGTTCTTATAGGGGAAAATGTGGCCGCAGGCTAGTCCGTTCTTGGGGATAACAATGAGTTTCAGGCTGGAGACAAAGCCTCCAAAAGGTCAGTATTTTACATGATTGAGTTAAGTCCGAATTGTCAATAGAGTAGCCAGTATGCAGACGCGGAGTGCTTGACGAGTATTTGGCTCATCAAGCTGCCTGCTCGGGGCAGGGAGTCCTTTGTAAGTAGCGTGCATACATAATGTGGTACTTGCCTTGAGGTCTCCTAAAGCAGCAGTCTGGCTATTTCTGGCCTGCCTGTATTTGTTTGGAATGTTTCAGCTATTTGTGGCCGTGCCTGTATGCGAGCTTATCCAGAGGCCTCGCAAGCACGTGGAGAGGAAGGGGTAAGGAAGGTCAAATTATTGATATAGAATCATAGAATCATAGAAATGTAGAGTTGGAAGAGACCCGAGGGGCCATCCAGTCCAACCCCCTGCCATACAGGAACACCCTCAAAGCACTCCTGACAGATGGCCATCCAGCCTCTGCTTAAAAACCTCCAAGGAAGGAGACTCCACTACACTCCAAGGCAGCAGATTCCACTGTCGGACAACCCTGACTGTCAGGAAGTTCTTCCTGAGGTTCAGGTGGAATCTCCTTTCCTGCAGCTTGAATCCATTGCTCCTTGTCCTGGTCTCTGGAGCAGCAGAAAACAAGCCCTCTCCCTCCTCTTCGTGGCATCCCTTCAAATATTTAAACATGGCCATCATGTCCCCTCTTCACCTTCTCTTCTGCAGACTAAACATACCCAGCTCTCTAAGTCTGTCCTCATAGGGCTTCATGGCTTCCAGGCCTCTCACCATTTTGGTCGCCCTCCTCTGGACTTGCTCCAGCTTGTCAATATCCTTCTTGAATTGGGGTGCCCAGAACTGGACACAGTATTCAAGATGAGGTCTAACCAAAGCAGAGTAGAGTGGTACCAGTACCTCTCTCGATCTAGACACCATACTCCTATTGATACAGCCGAGAATTGCATTGACTTTCTTGGCCGCCACATCACACTGCTGACTCATGTTCAGCTTGTGATCTATGAAGACTCCTAGATCCCTTTCACATGTACTGCTATCCAGCCACGTGTCCCCCATCCTATATTTCTGCATTCCATTTTTTCTACCTAAGTGTAGGACCTTACACTTCTCTCTGTTGAATTTCATTTTGTTCACCCTGGCCCAGCTCTCCAATCTATCCAGGTCATTTTGAATTTTGATCCTGTCCTCCGGCGTATTAGCAACCCCTCCCAATTTGGTGTCATCTGCAAATTTGATCAGCATGCCCTCTATTCCTTCATCCAAGTCATTGATAAAAATATTGAACAGCACTGGGCCCAGGACAGAACCCTGTGGCACCCCACCAGTCACTTCTCTCCAGGATGAAAAGCAGCCATTCGTGATCACCCTTTGGGTTCGGTCGGTCAACCAATTACAAATCCAACTAACAGCAGCCCTGTCCAGCCCACATTTAACTAGCTTCTTTGCAAGAATGTCATGGGGAACTTTGTCAAAAGCCTTACTGAAATCGAGATATGCTACATCCACAGCATTCCCTTCATCTATCAAGCTAGTGACTCTATCATAAAAAGAGATAAGATTAGTCTGGCATGACTTATTTTTGAGAAATCCATGTTGACTTCTCGTGATTACCGCGTTGCTTTCTAAATGATTAGAAACTGACTGCTTAATGATCTGCTCCAGGATCTTTCCGGGTACTGATGTCAGGCTGACTGGGCGATAATTATTTGGGTCCTCTTTTTTTCCCTTCTTGAAGATGGGGATAACATTTGCTCTCTTCCAGTCTGCTGGAACTTCTCCTGTCCTCCAAGATTTCTCAAAAATTATAGCAAGCGGTTCCGAAATGACCTCTGCCAGTTCTTTTAATATCCTAGGATGCAATTCATCTGGCCCTGGAGACTTGAATTCATCCAGTGTGGCCAGGTATTCCTGTACCACCTCTCTACCTATTATTTGCCTCATTTCCCCTGCTTCCTCCCCTGCTCCCCAACCGCCAGGTTGAGTGCTTGTATCCTTCTGGGAAAAAACGGAGGCAAAGAAGGTGTTAAGTAGTTCTGCCTTTTCTCTCCCCTCTGTGAGTAATTCGCCATCTTCTCTGCGTAGCGACCCTACTGTCTCCTTCTTTTTCCTTTTGCTGTCGACATATTTAAAAAAGCCCTTTTTGTTGTTTTTAATGTCTCTGGCCAGCCTAAGCTCGTTCTGTGCTTTAGCCTTTCTGACTTACTTGCTTAAATTCTTCTTTGGTGGTTTCCCCCTTCTTCCATTTCCTATACATGTTTCTCTTAACTCTTAGCTCAGCTGAGAGTTCTTTAGTCAACCATTCTGGTTTCTTCAGATGCCTTCCATTTTTCCTCCTTAATGGCACTGTTTTAGACTGTGCCTTCAGTATCTCCTTTTTAAGGAACTCCCATGCCTCCTGAACTCCTTTCCCTTTCACTATTCCTGACCACGGAATTCCAGCCAGCAGCTCCCTAAGTTTACAGAAGTCCGCTTTTTTAAAATCTAAGATGAGTGTCTGGCTACCCTTATCTTCTCCTTCCCACTGAATGCTAAATTCCAACAGGGCATGGTCACTCCCCCCTAAAGATCCAACCACTTCTACCTCATTCACAAGGTCATCCCTGTTGGTCAAGACCAGATCTAGAATATTTGATCCCCTTGTGGCCTCTTCCACCTTCTGGACCATGAAGTTGTCTGCAAGACAAGCAAGAAACTTGCTGGACCTTGCTGTCTTGGCAGAGTTTGACTGCCAGCATATATCCGGGTAATTGAAATCTCCTATTATTACTGTATCCCTCCTCTTTGAATGTGCAGTCATTTGGTTGAGGAAGGCATCATCCAAGTCCTCAGCCTGGGTTGGAGGTCTGTAGTAAACCCCCTCCAGTATATCCCTATTGTTTCTCGCTGCCCTAATTCTTACCCAAATGCTCTCGACTTGGCTTTCTGGGTTTAAGTCCTGGATCTCTTCACAGGTGAAAACATCCTTGACATACAAGGCTACTCCTCCTCCTTTCTTGTTTGGTCTATTTTTACAGAATAGGCTATACCCCTCTATTCCTATATTCCAATCATGAGACTCATGCCACCAGGTCTCAGTGATGCCTATCAAATCGTATTTATTTTCTTGTACTAGGAGTACAAGCTCATCCTGCTTGTTTCCCATACTCCTTGCATTAGTGTAGAGACACTTAAGTCCCCGGACCCTTCCTGCAAGTTCTGTACTATTGTTTCTACTCCTCCCGCCATTGGCCGCTTGTACTACTTGTCCAGTATCATTTGGGCCTTTCCCCCCTGCGCTCTCCGAGTCCTTGCCCTGAAGAGTATTGTCTCCCTCCCCCGCGAAACTTAGTTTAAAGACCTCTTAATCCTCCTTGTAAGACTGTTTGCAAAAACATTCCTGCCCAGTTTTGTGAGGTGTAGCCCATCCCTCGCCAGAAGCCCATGTTCATGGAAATTCAGGCCATGTTCCAAAAACCCAAACCGTTGCCAGCGGCACCACATGCGGAGCCAGTTGTTGACCTCTGCTATTGTCCTTTCCCTACGTGCGCCGTATCCTTGAACAGGGAGGAGAGACGAAATGACCACTTGCGCACCAGGATCCTTAAGCTTCGTCCCCATACGCTCGTAGTCCTTTGCAATGTGGTAAAGGCTGCTCCTCGCAGTGTCATTGGTTCCGACATGAACCAAAACAAGGGGCTTCTGGTCAGTGGGTTTGACCAGCCTGGTTAGCCCTTCCGTTATGTGGTTGATCCTGGCCCCAGGAAGACAGCAGACCTCTCGATTGAGCTTGTCCGGTTTGCAAATGGCCGTTTCGGTTCCTCTGAGCAAAGAGTCCCCAACAACCAGAACTCGCCTCCTCTGAGACTTGTCCTGGGCTCCTCGACGAACATGTTCTACTAGGACTGCCTGGGCATTCTGTTTAGGCTGGGAGCGTTGATCTAGTTCCTGTTGGTGAAGTTTGATTCCTTCTTGTTGACATTCTGTTCCCTCCGTGTGGTGCTCCTCATTGTTAGTAAGGCCAAGTAGTTCGAAGCGATTGTGTAGAGTAAGAGTCTCTGTTACCTTCCTGGTCCTTTTACTCCTCCGTGTGACATTCGCCCAAGCCTCCGTTTCCCGG